>JAYESD010000003.1:26483134-27083134 GCA_036927565.1 Tuctoria greenei
CTGTGACTTTTCTTTTCGTATATAGATCCAAGCACGTGCCCAAGTGGATGACATGGAAGCTGAGCAGGGAGGCCCAATTCCAAATGAGGAGAGAAACCACATCTTCTAGCAATGTTATAGATCCTAAATCGGTTGTGCAGGATCACAAGTTCGGGGGGCATGGTTATATGGCTAACCCAACTGGTTCCGAACGTGAACGTATGCGTATCCAGATGTCTGAACACCTCAACGACCAAGTTCGAAACTTAGAAGTTAGAAATGCAGGCCTTAATGAAATAGTGCAGGACTTGGAAGGAAGAAATGATAGCTTAATCACCCAGATGGACTGCATAAACCAGAAGAATGAAGAGTTAATTGTTGAAGTCCAGAACTTACAAGGTCAGATAGCAGCTGATCGTGAACAGATAGCTAAGGAAATGCAGGACATGCGCACCTCATTGGCCGAAATGCACAAAATGATGATGGCGACCACTGCACAGAAGGTCCAACAAATAAGGAACCGCCAAAAGCCACCTGCTCCAACAATTAGTCCCGGTCAGCTTAGGAAAACTCTTAGCCTGCAAACATGTCGCTTAAGTAATCCTTGAGTGTTGTTATGCGTGTTGTAAATTGATGGATGTTTATTGTTAAACTCGTGATTCTGTTGCCACTAATTTTCAAACCAGGTGCAGGGTTCTACTGCCGCTAATTATAAAACGTGGCATTATGAATTTCTTGTCACGAATGATAAATTGTTGCAATAGGAAGCTATTGCACATACGGATGATAAAACGTGGCAATAGAATGACAAAACGTTGCAGTATAAACATTTGGCAACGACTCAAAAAACGTTGCATTAAAACACTATTGCCACAGATAAGAAGTCATTGCAATACCAAACTATTTGCTACGGATGCGAAATCGTTGCGGTACCATACTAGTTCCAACAGATCTGAAATCATTGCAATACGGGACTATTCGCCACGTTTGTGGACTCGTTGCAATACCCAACTATTCACCACGGATACGAAATCATTGCAGTACCAGACTAGTTCCCACAGATCTAAAATCGTTGCAATACGGTACTATTCGCCATGTTTGTTGACTCATTGCACTAGCCTAATATTTGCCTCGGACGTTAAACCGTCGCAGTATCATACTATTTGCCACGGATGTGAAATCGTTGCAATATGTTCCTATTTGCCACGGCTGCGAAAATCGTTGCAATACTGTAGTATTTGCCACGAATGTGAAAATCGTTGCAATCACGTACTATTACCACGAATGTGAAAATCATTGCAATCACGTACTATTACCACGCACGCGAAATCGTTGCAATACAATGCTATTCGTTGCAATACGTTAAATCGTCGCAATACGGTAAACAGTTGCAATAACATACTATTTGCCACGAATGTGAAATCGTTACAATACCGTAATATTGCCACTCTTGCGAAATCGTTGCAATACAATGCTATTCGTTGCAATATGTTAAATCGTTGCAATACACTAAACCATTGCAATAACATACTATTTGCCACGAATGTGAAATTGTTAAAATACCGTACTATTGCCACGCCTGTGAAGTCGTTGCAACCACATACAATTACCACAAATGTGAAATTGTTGCAATACCATGTTGTTTGTTGCAATACGTTAAATCATCGCAATACGCTAAATCATTGTAACAACATACTATTTGCCACCAATATGAAATCGTTCCAATACCCAACTATTTGCCACGATCGTGAACCCGTTGCAATACCGTACAATTCATTACGATCCGTTGAATCATCGCAATACATGAAACCATTGCAATTGTGTCCTATTTTCTACCGATGTAAAATCGTTGCCATACCATACTATTCGCCACGGATGCCAAGTCATCGCAAATAACCTATCGTCGCGGGAATTATTACAACAATTTGTAAAAACAATCGCCACGCTCTTTTTCATTGCAACAGCTACCTATTGCGACGAAAAATGACCTATTGCGACAAATTTTTTCGTTGCAATAAATCGGAATCCTTGGAGTGATTCACAAGGGCATATATGTATGAAATACTATGCTTATATTATTTTAAGTTCAGATTCACACATAGACTTTCCAAGTTTCAAAACTCTTCCTCAATATAAGCCATGAGGATGCATAACCCCTATTTCACTATGAATAAAAAAACGAGTGAAATCCAAAGTTTTTGTAAAAATGTTAGTCAATTGTTGTTCGGTATCTACATGGTGAAGCACAATGTTTCCTTTTTCAACATTATCACGGAGAAAGTGATACATAATATCAATGTCCTTAGTTCTAGAATGTTGCACGGGGTTTTCAGCAATGAAAATAGCACTAATGTTATCACAAAACAGTGGAACACTATCTAGATCAACCCCGTTGTCCTTAAGTGTTTGAACAATCCAAAGAATTTGTGAGCAAGCACTAGCAGTAGCTACATATTCAGATTTAACTGTGGATTGTGCAACTGAGTTTTGTTTTCTAGAGGACCAAGCAACAAGTGAATTACCAAGAAAATGACAAGCACCGGAAGTAATTTTCTTATCAATCCTACAACCCCCAAAATCAACATCTGAAAAAGCTTTCAAAGTAACGGTTGAGGATAAAAAAAAATGCCAAATTCTTGAGTTCCATGTAAGTACCTAAGAATCCTTTTGAGGGCTTGACGATGTGAAGCACGTGGGGAGGCTTAAACCGTGCACAATGATATACGCTGAATTGTATGTCCGGTCTTGATGCATTGGTGTCCAAAGAGTCTTGCTTTTGTCCATGATGAAGCGTCTTAGGAGGTCTTTTGTATACTTCGTTTGATGCAGAAAGGTACTCTCCTTGGTTTGCTTGACTTGTAGCCCCAAAAAGTATGTGAGTTGTCTCATCATACCCACCTCAAATTCTGAACACATCATAGCTAAAAACTTGGACACAAGATCATGAGAAGCACAACCAAAGATAATATCATCCACATACACTTGAACGAATAATGAGTCATTGCCATGCTTAAGCACAAAAAGAGTTTTATCTACCTTGCCCATGGTAAAACCATTTTCATGTAAGAATGTTTTAACATATCATACCATGCTCTAGGGGCTTGTTTAGACCGTACAAGGCTTTGGACAGTTTGTAAACATGATTAGGAAAATCTAGATTTTCAAAATCTGGTGGTTGTTTGACATAAACCTCCTCATCTATGTAGCCATTAATAAAAGCACTTTTAACATCCATTTGATATAGCTTAAAACCTTTAGATGCAACAAAAGCTAACAAAATTCTCATGGCTTTAATCTAGCAACAGGAGCAAAAGTTTCATCAAAATCTAGACCTTCAACTTGACTGAAACCTTGAGCAACCAACCTAGCCTTATTCCTAACCACAACTCCATCCTCACTTTGTTTATTTTTAAACACCCATTTAGTTCCAATTAAAGTGTGACCTTGAGGTGGAGGTACAAGTTTTCCAATGTTATTTCTTTCAAAATTTTCTAACTCTTCTTGCATGGCAATAATCCAAGATTCATTAGTGAGTGCGTGTGATATATCTTTGGGTTCAAAAGAAGCAACAAAAGCAGAATGAGCTTGAGAGTTTGGATCGCAAAACCTGGAGCATGTGACTTGTTTGTGCAAGCTTCCAATAACTTGTTTTGTAGGATTGTGACACCCGGTTCCGAATATGAACCAAGTGAATGCATATGTGTGCCAAGGACGTACAACACACATACACGAGTGCATTCACAAAAGAGTATACAAAAAATTACCACAGCACAAGATTAATTAACAACATTTTACTACACAACCAGATTATCCTCGAATACAAACACTAATGAATATTAATGAAAAGTTCAACTAATGCAGCGGAAATAAACTAAATAAGCAAACTAAACAGCTAGGCAGCATAAGCGATAGGGTAGCGCAGCTCCAATCAACACCACAGGCAAAGCTGAAGGTAGACACGACCTAGAACTCCGCATTATCGCCATTAAACTCCCAATCCTGACCTGCAACTGTTTGGGAGGGGGGATTGCAAGAGTGAGTACATGTCGTACTCAGCAAGTGTGGAAAGTATGACATGTGGCTGATTCAAATGACGAATATAATAATGGCTAAGTGCTGAAAAGTACAATAAAACATTTGGAAAGCAATATATTATATGTATGTGAAGTAAACCCATCATAAACCATATAATCATCATAATACTAGTCCATGATAAATTACCATCATCCATATACCAGATTTCACCATTGTCGATAGCCATATTCAATACCTGAAATTATTCCATAATGAGCCATAACCAGTACCGAACCATAACCATCCCAAAAAACATTCCAATACCAAGTTTCCTCTAATCATGTGAGGGTGGCTATCATGATAGTTTTAGACACACTCTGCAGAGGTTGTACCGCTTTACCCACGTGTTTGTGATTTCATCACCTTTCGATGACTATAGAATCTCAATTATGTCGTCTCACACTTCCTTAGGTGTGTGGCAAGAGATCACAAAATAGCCTTTACAAAGGGATTACTAGCCTATTTAGACCCCACTGAGGTTTCACTAGTGGCAATGTCTCCAACTGAGCACATCTTCAACCAAGGGCCCCCTCTTGAGCCATTTGGATCCCAGAGTAGTCCCACCAATCATCAACAAACCCAATCCGACTACCCCTTCCCCGAGCATCTTTAATGGTCCAAATAGCACTAGTAATGCCCTAATTAATCTGCTACGCCGCACCCAAACTTGGCCTCGTGGTGGCACTGTAAATCCTGTATGGTTGCTCCACGAACCGGTCCTTAGATCTAAAGCAAGTAATCCACCATACATCCAACCCATCCACATATCAGGCTTGCTTAGATCACCCATTACCATATCAGATTTAACCAGTTCATGTCAACCACAATTTCATTAATGCATAATTAAATTAAGTAGTGTAGTTGTTCTTCTATCCCAATTAATTAAGTGAAGCAAAAAGGTAAAAATTCCATCCCGAATATCTACCATATATCCCAGGTGACAAGGGTGGTCAACAAAACTAGTAAACTTCCTACCATAGGATTTCCCATCAAATTGACACAAGCATGCAGTTTTGCAAACAAAACATTTATTTTAAAACAGGATCAATATGCTTCAAGGACACTTTCCTTGCTCTTGGGATTGATTCGGGTCGAAGCCTTCAAACTCTTGGTGCTGTAGATCCTCCGCGGCACTCTCTAGCGCAAATCCATCTAATCCGCACAATAAACATACAAGACAAGAAACACAATCAAAGAGTGCACAAATATTACTCAATATAACATGACATGCATGATTAATGCAAATGCAAGGTAGAACTTATTAATAGATTGCTTTTAATGATTACTATCTAGTTATAATAGCTTTTAACAAGTTTATACAGGTTTGGATTTGATTAGGTCAGATTTTAGAATTAATTCAACACAATTTAACCTGGAAAATCGGACTAGTCCGCTAGGGACCGGACAAGTCCGCACTTTGCAAGATTAGTATATTAGGGTTTTCTAGATCGACGTGAATTTGGAGATTTGGGGTTGAATTCACGTAAGGAAAAGAGAATAGAAGGTATACCAGGTGATGAGGACTCCAATGAATCAAGAAACTTGGAGACAACACTTGGATCTTGGCGATCTAGGGTTGATGATGAACTTGGAGATGAATTGGTGATGAAGAATGAAAGCTTGGTGAAGATCTTGATCCTCTTTAGTTTCCTCCTCTTCTTCTTGTTTGGGATCTCCTTCTCCCTCCATGATGGTGTCTCTCCATGAACTAGGGTTTGGGTCGGGTGGAAAAGTGGCAAATAGATGTCAAGCCAAGGGGTGGGGTTGTTTATATAGAGGTGGAGGCTAGGTTAGATGGATTTCGAGTTTGAGAGGAGTAGAGGCCGATTTAGAGTCCCACGTGGGCTCTAAAAGAGTTAGGCACGATATCCCTAGGCCCACTTAACATGAAACCTAAGAAACAAGTCGTAAAACAAAAGATCAATTCGGAGTCGTGAAATATCGGACAAGTCCGAAACGGACCGTACTAGTCCGAAGTTAGTCAGAAAGAAATTGGACAAGTCTGGCCAAAAATCGGACAAGTCCGACTTTAGTCAGAGAGGAAAACGGACAAGTCCGCTGGAACACCGGACTAGTCCGGACAAGTCCAGGGACTTAGCAAATTTTCAAGGATTCTTAGAATATTGGACTAGTCCGGACAAAATCGAACAAGTTCGAAAATGTCCATAGGAAAAATCGGACTAGTCCGCAGCAAAAATGAACATGTCTGATTTTAGTCCGAGAGAAATCGGACTAGTCCTCACCAAAATCGGACTAGTTCGGACTTTTCAGCATTTTAAGTGCGGTTTTGTTCCAAATCAATTTTAAACTCATTCCTCTTGATGTGGATTAATGTTAAACATGTATATGAATGTAAGTAGGGTATGATGCATGAAAATGAGGGTGTTACAAACCTACCCCCCTTAAAATGAATCTCGTCCTCGAGATTCAACGCGGAAGAGAAGAGATAGGGAAATTCCTTCATGAGATCATCCTCCAACTCTCATATTGCTTCATTTTCTGTGTGGTGCTGGGAAACATGAAAGACATCATGTACATCTGAAAGATGAGTTGGCATCTCCAACTTCTACTTCTCCTCTTTTGTCCAAAATCTTGAATGGTCCATTGTAGCGAGGTGCTAGCTTGCCTCTTATGTTAAACCTCTTATGACCCCTCATCGGTGACACCTTGAGGTAAACAAAATCTCCCACATCAAAGGCTATTTTCCTCCTCCTATTGTCCGCATAGCCTTTTTGCCTTGATTGGGCAGCCCTCAAGTTTTCACAAATTATTTGGAGTTGCTTTTTGGCTTCTTGCAACACATCCGGACCAAATACTTGAGTTTCTCCTACCTCATTCCAAAATAAAGGTGTCCTACGCTTCCTTCCATAAAGCGCTTCATATGGTGACATTTTCAAGCTTGCTTGGTAACTATTGTTGTATGAAAATTCTTCATATGGCATGCTCTTGTCCCAACTTTTCCCATGCTTTAAAGCACAAACTCTTAAAATGTCCTCTAAAATCTGATTGGTCCTCTCGGCTCGTCAATCCGTTTGAGGGTGATATGCTGAACTCAAATTCAACCTCGTTCCCAAAGCTTCATGCATTTTTTGCCAAAACCTGGAAGTGAATTATGAACCTCTATCCGAGACTATCTTCTTCGGAACTCCATGCAAACATACTATTTTTCCCATATACAGTTCCGCCAATTTCTCTCCATTATAGGTGGTCTTGACGGGAATAAAGTGGGCTGACTTAGTTAATCGATCCACAATTACCCAAATTGAGTCATAACCGGACTGAGTATGTGGTAAACCAACTATGAAGTCCATACATATCTCTTCCCACTTCCATTCCGGGATCTTCAATGGTTGCAATAATCCAGCTGGCCTTTGATGTTCTGCCTTGACCCGTTCACACACATCACACAATGCTATGTATTCAGCTATGTCCTTTTTCATGCTATCCCACCAATAGCAAGTCTTCAAGTCTTTGTACATCTTCGTACAACCGGGGTGAATTGAGTAAGGTGAGTCATGTGCCTCTTTTAATATCGTCTCCCGAATATGCTTCACATTAGGCACGACAATCCTTTTTCCCAGCCATAAAGTACCATGTTCATCCTCATCGAATCTGAATTCTCTCCCCTCTTGGGTCCTTTCCTTGATTTCATGAATTTCCTCATCCTTAGTTTGACCCTGTCGAATTTCTTGCTCCAAGGTCGGATTTAATTCCATTGTCCCCATCTCATTTACAAATCCGAGGTTCAACCGTTCAAACTCCTTACATAACTCGGATTGTAACTTTCGAACTGTGAGTTGATGACTTACTCCTTTCCTACTCAGTGCATCGGCCAGAACATTAGCCTTCCCTAGATGATAATTGATTCCCATGTCATAATCCTTTATGAGCTCCAACCATTTTCGTTGCCTCATGTTCACATCCGTTTGTGTGAAAATATACTTCAAACTCTTATGATCCGTATAAATTTCACACCTATGTCCAAGAATATAGTGTCTCCAAATTTTCAACGCGTGTACCATAGCTGCAAGTTCTAAATCATGCGTTGGATAATTCTGTTCATGTTTCTTCAATTGCCTCGATGCATATGCAACCATTTGACCTTCTTGCATAAGAACGCATCCAAGTCCTTGTCTCGATGCATCACAATAAATATCAAAACTCTTGCTCACATCTGGCAGTACCAAAATTGGGGCTGTTGTCAACCTCTTCTTCAACTCCTCAAAACTGTTTTGACAAGCTTGAGTCCATTGGAAAAACATTCCCTTCATTAGCAATTCCGTCATTGGCTTGGCTATCTTGGAGAAGTCCTTGATGAATGGGCGGTAATATCCAGTCATTCCAAGAAAACTCTTTATTTCCTTTACATTTTGCGGTGGTTCCCACTTCAACACGTCTCTCACTTTTCCGGGGTCAACTGATACTCCTCCTCCTGAGATGATATGACCCGAAAACAATACTTCTCTCAACCAAAACCAACACTTGTTGAACTTGGCATACAATTGATGCTTCCTCAATTTCTGCAACGTAAGCCTCAAGTGTTCCTCATGTTCCTTCTCATCCTTCGAGTAGATCATAATGTCATCAATAAATACCACAACGAACTTATCCAACTACTCCATGAAGACCTTATTCATGAGGTACATAAAGTAGGAAGGCGCATTTTTCAATCCAAAAGACATCTTGGTGTATTCATAAGATCCATACCGTGTCCTAAAAGTTGTCTTGGGTATGTCCGATGGTCTAATCTTCATTTGAAAGTATCCTGACCTCAAATCAATCTTAGAGAAGATACAAGCACCCTTCATCTGATCAAACAAGTCTTCTATGCATGGCAAGGTGTACTTGTTCTTGATTGTTACCTCGTTGAGAGCTCGGTAGTCTACACACATCCTTTGCGATCCATCCTTCTTGTCCACAAACAGCACGGGCGCTCCCCAAGGTGAAGAGTTGGGCCGAATAAAACACTTCTCTAGTTGCTCTTGAATTTGCTTCTTCAGCTCCGCTAATTCCGTAGGAGGCATCATATAGGGCCTCTTAGCTATAGGTGTAGTTCCAGGTATTAAATCAATAACAAACTCAATGTATCGATCAGGTGGCCTACCTGTCAATTCATCCGAAAAAACATCCAAAAATTCACACACCACCGAAATCTCCTCAATTGCGGCACCGTCCATATGATTCAGCTCCAATCGCTTCGGTGCAGTTTGAGATGCTTCAAATTCTACGGTGATCCCTTCTTCATTGGTCAACTTCACCGTCTTCGTGGCACACTCAATAACTCCATTGTGCTTCCTCAACCAGTCCATACCAAGTATAATGTCCAATCCTTGGGAATCCAAAACAATGAGGTTGGCGGAGAAGTCTACCCCCCTTATTCTAAGGCTTACTTTTGGACATACTATATTTGTCCTCATCTCTCCTCCAGGAGACTTAACCAATAGAGTAAACTTCATATGAGAGATAGGCAAAATATACTTGGCAACATACTTCAATGCAATGAATGAATGCGATGCTCCAGAATCAAACAACATAGTCGCGGGGTTGGAGTTTGCAAGAAACATACCAATGACCACGTCATACGCTTGTTGAGCATCCTCCATAGAGACATGGTTCATGTTGCCACGAGCAAAATTCTGCTATCCACGGTTCCCTTGCGACTGTCCTCCATTAGGTCTTGGGTTTTGCCTCGGCGCAATGCTTCCTTGACCAAGGCCTGACATAGGACATTGATGTGCAAAGTGTCCAGCTTCTCCACAAGTATAGCACTTCTTAACTCCACCAGAATTATTAGGGCGGGCTTGGTTCCGAACGCTTGCACTAGGAAAGTTAGCATGAGGTGCAAAAGGCATTGGAGGCCTAGGTTCTTGCATAACAGGGCGCTGCTGCACAAACTGAGTTGGGCGCGGTGCAAATCCGTGGCAATGTACAGGAGTAGAGGAGCTATAGTATGGCGCATTAGGAGGCGCAAAGCGAAGGCACACATTACTTCCTTGCGATTGTCCTTGATGTGGCGCCTTCCTCTTGTTATCCTGTTCCATCTCACGAATCTTGTTCTCAACCACAATTGCTTTGTCCATAAGCTTATGAAAGTTGGGCATAATCACAGTTGAGCAATTGCACTTGAATCTCATTGTTCAAGCCCCTCATGAACAAGTATTGTTTCCGGCTGTCCCAGCTCACATCCTCAGGCGCATACCTTGAGAGTTGAGTGAACTTATTGAGATATTCACTCACGCTTGATCTCCCTTGCCTTAAGTTCTCAAATTCTTGCCTCTTAAATATCATAACACCTTCCATCACATAATGAGAACGAAAGCTCTCTTTGAATTCGGCCCAAGTAATTCTCTCTTGGTTCTCATGAGCATTGCAATAAGAATCCCACCAATCCGCAGCTGCTCCAACGAGTTGATGAAAAGCAAATAGTACCTTCTCCCGATCACTGCATTGGACAATAGCAAGTTTCTTCTCCATGGACTTGAGCCAATCATCCGCATCCATAGGGTCAGTGGCTTGAGCAAAGGTTGGCGGCCTAGTCCTCATAAACTCTCCCAACCGGTTATGAGGAGGTGGGGGTGGCGGTGGAGGTATGTGGGGCTGATTATTGATATTGCCAGCCTGCAGCTATCCCATAGTTTGTATCATGGTCTGCATGAGTTGCTTCTGCATAGCCAAAAGTTGCTCAATGTTGATAGCTCCATGAGCATGTCCTTATCCATTGTTGTTCTGAGGTACTCCATGGTTCTCCTCGTCATCATTAGCATCCCTCTGGTTGCGAGTCCTCACCATCTGAAGAAAAGCAATAGGTAAGAATTTAGAAAATGTCCCCAACTATATGCATCAAGGGATATGAAACTAGACAACTAACTAGCCTATGTGGACATGGAAATGCTAAAGCATCCTAAAATCCTCTATTAAGCACACAAGCAAACAATATATAGCAAACAACACACCAAACAAAAACACATCGATTCCTGAGTGCTCCTATGTGCTCTAAAATGTTCATTCTATCTAGGTTGCGTCCTACAGTCAATCTGTGGCTCTGATACCAACCAGTGACACCCGTTTCCGAGTATGAACCCTGTGAACGCATATGTGTACCCAGGACGTTCAACACACATACACGAGTGCATTCATAGAAGAGTATACAGAAAATTACCACGGCACAAGATTAATTAACCAAATTTTATTACCCAACCAGATTATCTTCAAATACAAGAACTAATGAATATTAATGACAAGTTCAAGTAATTCAGCAAAAATAAACTAAATAAGCAAACAAAATAGCTAGGCAGCATAAGCGATAGGGTAGCGCAGCTCCAATCAACACCACGGGCGAAGCTGACGGTAGACACGACCTAGAACTCCGCATTATCACCATTAAATTCCCAATCCTGACCTGCAACTTTTGGGGGGGGGGGGTATTGCAAGAGTGAGTAAATGTCGTACTCAACAAGTGTGGAAAGTATGACATGTGGCTGATTCAAATGACGAATATAATAATGGCTAAGTGCTGAAAAGTACATTAAAACATTTGGAAAGCAATATATTATATGTATGTGAAGTAAACCCATCATAAACCATATAATCATCATAATACTAGTCCATAATTCATTACCATCATCCATATATCAGATTTCACCATTGCTGATAGCCATATTCAATACCAGAAATTAATCCATAATGAGTCATAACCATTACCGAACCATAACCATCCCAAAAACCATTCCAATACCAAGTTTCCTCTAATCATGTGAGGGTCCAGGTTGCTCATAACCGGGAGCACGGCTATCATGATAGTGTTGGACACACTCTGTAGAGGTTGTACCGCTTTACCCACGTGTTTGTGATTTCATCACCTTTCGATGACTATAGAATCTCAATTATGTTGTCTCACACTTCCTTAGGTGTGTGGACAAGAGATCACAAAATAGCCTTTACAAAGGGATTACGAGCCTATTTAGACCCCACTGAGGTTTCACTGGTGGCGATGTCTCCAACTGAGCACATCTTCAACCAAGGGCAACCTCTTGAGCCATTCGGATCCCAGGGTAGTCCCACCAATCATCAATAAACCCAATACGACTACCCCTTCCCCGAGCATCCTTAATGGTCCAAATAGCACTAACAAAGCCCTAATTAATTAGCTATGCCGCACCCATACTTGGCCTCGTGGTGGCACTATAAATCCTGGATGGTCGCTCCACTAACCGGTCCTTATATCTAAAGCAAGTAATACACCATACATCCAACCCATCCACATATCAGGCTTGCTTAGATCACCCATTACCATATCAGATTTAACCAGTTCATGTCAACCACAACCTCATTAATGCATAATTAAATTAAGTAGTGTAGTTGTTCTTCCATCCCAATTAATTAAGCAAAGCAAAAAGATAAAAATCTCATCCCGACTCTCTACCATATATCCCAGGTGACAAGGGTGGTCACCAAAACTAGTAAACTTCCTACCATAGGATTTCCCGTCAAATTGACACAAGCATGCAGTTTTGCAAACAAAACATTTATTTTAAAACAGGATCAATATGCTTCAAGGACACTTGCCTTGCTCCAGGGATTGATTCGGGTCGAAGCCTTCAAACTCTTGGTGTTGTACATCCTCCGCGGCACTCTCTAGCGCAAATCCGTCTAATCCGCACAATAAACATACAAGACAAGAAACACAATCAAAGACTGCACAAATATTACTCAATATGACATGACATGCACAATTAATACAAATGCAAGGTAGAACTTGTTAATACATTGCTTTTAATGATCACTATCTAGTTCTAATAGCTTTTAACAAGTTTATACAGGTTTGGATTTGATTAGGTCAAATTTTAGAATTAATTCAACACAATTTAACCTGGAAAATCAGACTAGTCCGCTAGGGACTGGACAAGTCCGCACTTTGTGAGATGAGCAGATTAGGATTTTCTAGATTGACGTGAATTTGGAGATTTGGGGTTGAATTCACGTAAGAAAAAGAGAATAGAAGGTATACCAGGTGTTTAGGACTCCAATGAATCAAGAAACTTGGAGACAACACTTGGATCTTGGCGATCTAGGGTTGATGATGAACTTGGAGATGAATTGGTGATGAAGAACGAAAGCTTGGTGGAGATCTTGATCCTCTTTCGTTTTGTCCTCTTCTTCTTCCTTGGGATCTCCTTCTCCCTCCTTGATGGCGTCTCTCCACGAACTAGGGTTTGGGTGGGGTGGAAAAGTGGCAAATAGATGTCAAGCCAAGGGGTGGGGTTGTTTATATAGAGGTGGAGGCTACGGTTAGATGGATTTCGAGTTTGAGAGGAGTAGAGGCCAGTTTAGAGTCCCACGTGGGCTCTCAAAGAGTTAGGCACGACGTCCCTAGCCCCACTTAACGTGAAACCCAAGAAACAAGTCGTAAAATAAAAGATCAATTCGAAGTCGCAAAATATCGGACAAGTCCGAAAAGGACCGGACTAGTCCGAAGTTAGTCAGAAAGAAATCGGACAAGTCTGGCCAAAAATCGGACAAGTCCGACATTAGTCAGAGAGGAAAACGGACAAGTCCGCTGGAACACCGGACTAGTCCAGACAAGTCCAGGGACTTAGCAAATTTTCAAGGATTCTTGGAATATCGGACTAGTCCGCACAAAATCGGACAAGTCCGAAAATGTCCAGAGGCAAAATCGGACTAGTCCACAGCAAAAACGGACAAGTCTAATTTTAGTCAGAGAGAAGTCGGACTAGTCCTCACCAAAATCGGACTAGTCCGCACTTTTCAGCATTTTATGTGCGGTTTTGTTCCAAATCAATTTTAAACTCATTCCTCTTGATGTGGGTTAATGTTAAACATGTATACGAATGTAAGTAGGGCATGATGCATGAAAATGAGGGTGTTAAAAGGATGAATTTTGAGAACCCAGAGGGGAGTGGACACTTCACAAGCTTCTTCTTCTTCATGTCCATCACAAATCGATGAGCTTGTGACTTGAGGAGGATCTGGACCAGCAATAGTGGTCGTCAGTGCTGGCTGTGAATCAAAATCAGGAGCTAGAACAATGTCATTAGCTGCTGAATTTTCGGGCAGTAGCACCACTTCTTCCTCATCTTCAACGAAAATGCTCTCCCCCTGCGCATATGGATCCGGACATGCAATGTTTGAGCTAATACCTGTGCTAGCTTCATCCAAAGACACCTCACAAGTCTCCGAATGATTGAACACGTGAAGGTCCTAGGGTGTCAAGGTGCAAAAGTTGACCCGGTTCAGTTATCATGATCATTGTGAGAGGAGTATGTGAACCTACAACCATCTTAGCATGTCTACAAGAAGAGCACACAATTTCTTTGTCCCCTTTAAGCTTAGGCAGCCCACGTATGTGATCAAGAGCACTAACACGCGTTAGATGATCAAAGCCTACGTGACCAAGTCTACGATGCAAAAAAAAAAAGTCCTTTGAATCATTAGCAACTAGACACCTATGCTTAAAGGAAGACATATCAAAATCAGCTTTAAACTCTTCCAAACTGAGACATGTTAAAAATAATCTCACTATTTGAATTTACAACTTTGCAGCAATTTTTAGTGAAGATAATTTCCAGATTTTCATCTAGCAGTTGTGAAACAGAAAGCAAGTTATATTTCAAATTTTTAACAAGGGCCACATCCTTCAAATTGTAGTGATCATTTACTCTAACCGAACCCTTAGCAATTATAGGAGTTGAAGAATTATCGGCAAAAGTCACATGATGTCTAGCAGGAATAACACGCGAAAGCTGAGATAAAACAGCAGGTTTATGAGCCAAAGCTTGAGGATTTTTGTACCCAACTACTGTCCTACAAGATGTATCATGTGTAGCTTGAAACATAGTTGGTTTGGGAGCAAACTTTGCATGTTTTCGACTCATTACAGCAGGTTGCGTGTTCCTATCATTCGTTTTAACATGTGCAGCAAATTTTGCATGAAAGTTATAAGATCTAGCAATCATTCTTTCTTTTTTATGTTGTTTAGCTAGTCTATAACAAAAATATGTGACATGATCATCTCTACCATAGTAGGTACAATGAAATTTAACTTTGTGTTCATATCTAGATGAGCAAACAACATTTTTATTTGACACCGAATGAGACAACACTCCTGCATATGTGAAAACCACTTCTTTTTGTTTAGGAACAATTTGAATTGAACCACTTCCTAATGTTCTTACAATTTTAGGTGGATGTGTCCTAGCATGAGCATGAGAATCAAAACCTAAACCAGTTTTATCATTGCAAGACTTGGAAGAATTCAGCAGCAAGTTTAGGTTATTATTCCCATTACAAAACTGATCTAATGTCCTATGCATGTTATCGAGTTTATTGGATAGATCAAGGCAATTTTCACATGAAGTTTTTCCTTTTAATATACAATTGGAGCAAAATTTAACTTCATGAGAACGTAAAGCATTGTTCAATATAGAAATTTCATTCATAGCATCTTGTAGTTTCTTATCAAGATCATCACAAGTAGAACAATGCAAATCAAATGTACAACAGCTAGCATCTTTCAGGTTTTTATCATTAAGTGCAGCAAGCTCTCTATTCTTTTCAATTTCTAACTCAAGTTTTTCGAGTGTGGAGGTGTGCGCACTTGTTAATGAGGACAATTGTTCATATATTAAATCACGTGAGAGGCATGCATCATCACTAGGAATCAAAGTTTTTAAATGGTAGATTTCAGATTCTAGTGATTCAATTTTAGCAGCACTATCCCTAAGCTTTTTGTCTTTTTTCTTAACTATAATAGTGGCACGAGAAATAGCATCACACATTTCTTCGCAAGTAGGACATACATCTTCATTGTCGCTGTTGTGTTCTGCATCCTCCATACATGATCTCGATTTGCCCGCGTGAAGCACAAGTTTGCCCAATCATCTTCATCTTCGTCACTTCCAATGTCCACATCGCTTGAGCCAAGTTCTTGAAGTGCGAAGATGAAACTGCTCACCAATTGAGGTCCTATAAAACCCTTCTTTTTCTTCGTATCTTTTGCAGAGGAGTGCTTCGTCCTTGTTTGCTTTTCATCCCAGGAAGTATGACCTGCAATATTAGGGCAATCTGAACAAAAATATCCTATCTTACCACATTCGAAGCATCGTTGAGGTCCGGAGCTTCCTCTCCTTCTAGTTCTCACATTTTGCAATTCCTTGGAGAACCTAGTAGAGAGAAGTACTAGCTACTCCTCTGGAAACTCCTCAGTCTGTTCAAGGGTTAGAGAGGACAACAAAGCAAGTGTACCACAAGATGAAGAATGGCCAGAGCTAGGCATATCACGTTGAGAAACAAAAGCAATAGACTTGTTGGGGTTCTTACGTGATATTATGTCTATTTCATGAGTTTTTTAACTTGGAATATAGCACATCTAAAGTGAGTGTACTCATGACAATAGATTCTCGAATGGATGTGACTTTCATCTCCCAAATTGACATATCTAATGCACTTAACAATTGCCTAGCATTTTCAGCATCTGAAAAATTAACATTGACACTACGCAAGTTGATGAGAATTTTATTAAAGCGAGCAAAAATGTCATCAATAGACTCACTGGGTTGCATCTTGAAGCGCATGTATTCTTTCTTGAACATGTCTTTCCTTACATCCTTGATCGTGTTGGATCTTTCGTGGTGGTCACAAAGTGCTTTCCACACATCGTATGCAGATCGGAGGTGTGCAACACGGTCGAAGTCGCTTTGAGTTAATTCTTGTATGATCAAGTTATGAGCCTTGTTGTTGTTGTCGACATCTCTCAGATTTGTAGCCGTAACTTCATTGTTTGACGGCACTTCGTAAGGCTGGTATACCTTCTCCCATATTGCGAAGCCTTGAGCCTGGATGAAGGCTTCCATACGTGCCTTCTAAACCTGAAAATCAACACCACTAAAGACACAAGGTTTTGCGGAGTATTTCTCCGTGATGATTACTCAAAACACGTGCAAATCACAAAGATTAGAGCACCTTGGATCTGATACCAATTGTAGGATCGAAGAGCACGTGAAAAGCTACTAGAGGGGGCTGAATGGTAGATTAAAAAATCTTACGCAGCGGAAACAATTAAATCCCAACCCCTTCGGCAAAAAAATGATCTATTATTGAAATCGTGTGTAAGACTAATCTAAACGTGTTTTACCATGAAAAAAGTGATAGATATCAGAGAGAATCAAGTCACGTGGAATATACAACAAGAATCACTCAAATCTGTCGAGAGAAACTCAAGTTACGATTGAAAGATCGAACAAAGGTCAATCTGTCCTACCTGAGAATAATAGTTCTGGAACACTGTAAAGAAACTCGTGTAGATGAGAAACCACAAATCCAATGACCGTGAACTTTTGATATATGATAGATAATCAAGTTTTGAGGACAACCCAAGATGAATCACGTCAATTGGATCTGTAAAACTCGAGTTATGATAAAACCACCGAAGAAAGGTAGTGTTGTGCAGAAAACTCGACGAGAAAAACTTGTCTGGAACAAGTCAGACGAACAAGGCACAAAAGTTCCTTTAAACTATGATCTTTATTCAACAGAACACAAGAGGAACAACCCCAAAGTCGTCTACCACCAGCTATGGCCTCCCTTGCTTATATAACCAGCCCTTAGGCCAACCCAATCTCAACTAGGACTCTAATCCTACTTAGATCATGAAATGAAATTTTCTATAATTGCTCAAGACTCTTCTATATGCAGATAAAAGCAATATTAGGACTTCCAAACACCATAGGAACGTATCCCACATTCCTTAAACAACCAAAATTCGTGACCCACACGAAATCCTATCATAACCAACTCAAAACTTTCCATATTTGAGTCAAACACGACTCAACCGCAGCTTGAGTCCATAACCTAGTCGGTTGGACCTTTCCGACCAATTCTATACATTCACCTCTCTTCATCACGCCTCGAAACCATGTAGCCACGTCCATGCACTCCTTGCACACATGCAAACATCTTCCAATGACGTCCACGATACCTTCATATGCATTGTTCTTAATTCAAACATGCTACGCGACCTCCCGATCGACTCAACCACAATTCCTCCCGAACTTGGTTGTTGAACCTCATCTTCTCCCTAAGACTAGTTCAATGGATCCCGTCACTAGCCATGTCTTGAAGTCAAGCAACACCTGCACATGAATAAACAACCAATACTTTCGAGCACAAGTCCTCGACTTGACTCATGTTAGTTCTGAAACTACAACATCTTACGTGAGCACCTCACATAAGCATGTTGCAAAACACAGCAAAATGATATCAATCATAACCACCAAAACACACCAAAAACTTAGCAAATGAATACTAAGCAATCTTTCCATCAATGTAAAGCAAGTACGAATCATTGCAAGATAAAAGCAGAACCACTGCGATCAAGCTCTGAACCTTGCCAAAGCTAACCAGACCTTGAACCGGAGCTTACCAAAGCTAGCCGGACCTACCGCCGGAGCTAACCAAAGCTAGTCGGACCTAGACAAAGAATTCGGACCTAGCCAAATCAAGTCGGACCTTACGCTGGACTATGATGATAAAGGTGTTTTTGTAGTATTCAAAACTTTTATAGCCATAGCCAATGTATTCAGCACACATAGGTCTCACAATCATCAGTGAATATCTCGTAGAACCACGAATTGAAGAGGTAGGCAGTAGGTGGTGACAGCCCTATCTGTCCTCAGTAATCCTTCACGTTTGGCTATACCATAGGCTCTCGGCGGTAGTCGTCCTAGTGTTGCTAGGGGTAAACCCGTGCCCAAAGCAAGCAGCTACTACAAATCGTTTTGAATTAGAATCAATACTTTGAATTCCTCTCTCTTCCTTGCCGACAAAACAATTTTGTGTCCTTGGGTGGATTAGTTCGTAAGATTAGCACACACGTTCTTTGGAGTCGATACCCTTGGGAATACTCCTAAGGGGGAGTGCTACACGGCAGTTTCCGTGCGCTTGTGGATTTCTATCTATGATATAAGAAATGTCAACAAGCATTTCTGGCGCCGTTGTCGGGGAACGGTTGTTGTTAAATTTTCGAACCTTGTTCACCCTCGTATCTATCTTCTTATCTTATATTTCTTTTTCTTACCACCACCACATATATGGAGTAGCCCACCATTCTTTCATATTCTGCCCCAAAGGGCAAGTTCCGTGAGCCATTGGCTTCGGCGGAACCCATCTGTTCTACAAGCTATGAACTTCGCCCTAACTTTATAGCCATGGTTCAGGAGCAATCCTTCTTAGGAACGGATATTGAAAACCCTTACCACCATCTAAGAGAGTTTGAACAATTGTGTTCATACCTTCTAATAAAAGGTATGACATAAGAAACTCTCAAATGGAAGTTGTTTCCTTTTCCCCTTAAGGAAAAAGCCAAACAATGGTATGACCACAATGTTGGGAAGACAAATGGAAATTTGAATGAATTATGAGACAAATTTTGTCTTGCTTTATTTTCAATTCCCCGAATTGTTACCTTACGAAAGGAAGTATTATGCTTCCAACAGATGGAAAAGGAAACCATAGGTGCAGCTTGGGAAAGATTTTCTCTTTTGAGAAATTCCGGCCTATATTTGTCTATCCCTGATGTTGCTTTTGCCACACTTCTATATGGGATTGGACAAAGAGTCTGCCCTATATCTTGACATCACGGCTGGAGGATCTTTCCTCCATAAGACACCGGAAGAAGGCAAGGATCTTCTAGACCGAATTCTAGAAAATTCCTCCTTCATTATGGGTCTTAGTGAGCCCTCTCAACAGGAAGTAGTGTCAAGATCCGAGGATAAATCCATGGACAAGGAATAACCTATCTCTTGATTATTCCAAACCTTGTTGGAGGAATCCTCTCCCGAACCCAAAACTAAGAAGGAAGAAGAAATTCAACCTTCAATGTTTCCCTTCTACTTCGACGATGAGATATTTGACGATTTTGGAATTACCTCAAAGTATTGTTGCCATAGGAAACCATCATTGCCATTAACTCCACCTGAACCACCTGATGTAGTGTTCGTTCAACAGACGGTTAAGGAGTTAATCTCTATTCTAAGCAGGGAATGGACTGCGAAAGTTGAGCAGTCACCCAAAATCCTTCGGATGACCTCACCTTTAGCAACCATTCTATGTTTTATTACAGGGCACCATTGAAGGTCCTATACAACCCAACTGTTGGAGAAAATATCATTTCCGATTCTTGTGCTCTCGCCATTCTGGGCGATGTGCTGTTGGCACCAACATGTAAATCCTTCCGAGATTCTTTCGGAAATATCTTTGAAGGATGTGGGGTTTTGCAACAAGTGTCCGTAAGACACAAAGTATTGAGGCAATCCTAGATTTCCATGTGTTCGAAATTCAAGATTTCGACATTATGATTGGGATTCCCATTGAGAAATTTCTCATGGAAATTCCCTTGGAAGGAAACCTCAATGTCAAGCTTGGAGGGATAAAGTTCTCTACTCCTATCCTGCATTCCGAGAACACATCCGCATAATCTGCCATCCAAGTTGAGCCACAAGAGGAGGTTAGAGCTCTTCAGTTCTTAGCACCGCCTGAAATTTAAGGAGAAGAAGCTTTCATCCAAGACGAGGATGAATTTCAGGAGGCAATTGAATTGCCAAAAGAAGAGTTCTTCCAAAAACCTCCTGTTGAGCTAAAAATTCTACCTCCAGGCCTGCGTTATGCCTTTCTAAATGAAATTGAGAAGCCCTTATCATCATAAGTGACAAACTTTTAGATGATGAGACGCTCAAACTCATTGCCATGTTAGAAAATCATAGAGCTATTGTTGGCCATTCACAAGAGGATCTCAAGGGAATTAGTCCATTGTCCTGCACCCACTGCATTCCCATTGACCCCAAGAGTGTCCCCTCACGGGAACCTCAAAGGCGATCGAATAATGCGATGCAAGAAGTTGTCAAGAAGGAAGTCTTGAAACTTCTGCGTGCCGGGATTATCCACCCTGTCCCTCATAGTGAATGGGTCAGCCCAGTTCAAGTAGTACCTAAGAAGGGAGGTATCACGATCATTCAAAATGAGAAGAATGAATTAATTCCACAACGAATCATCGAGGGTTGGAGGATATGCATCGATCACCAAAAACATAACAAGGCTACAAGGAAGGATCATTTTCCACTGCCCTTCATCGATGAGATGTTAGAGCGGTTGGCAAAACACTCCTACATTTGTTTCCTTGATGGGTATTCGGGTTTTTATCAAATCCCAATCCAACCGGATGATCAAAGTAAGACCAAAATCACATGTCCCTATGGAACTTATGCCTACCGGCGTATGTCCTTTGGATTGTGTAATGTTCCTGCCTCTTTTCGAAGATGCATGATGTCTATATCTTCTAACATGATTGAGGATATCATGGAAGTTTTCATGGATGATTTCTCCATCTATGGGAAAAAATTTGATCATTGTCTGCAAAATTTAGACAAGGTCTTACAAAGATGCCAAGAGAAGGACCTTGTACTCAATTGGGAAAAGTGTCATTTCATGGTCTGTGAAGGCATCGTTCTTGGATAATTAGTGTCCGAGAGAGGGATAGAGGTGGACAAAGCAAAGATTGAAGTCATTGAAAAACTTCCAACTCCTATCAATGTTAAGGGAATTCGCAGCTTTCTAGGTCATGCGGGGTTCTATCGGCGATTCATCAAAAGCTTCTCAAAAGTCACTAGACCCCTTACTGACCTATTAGCTAAGGAAGCTCCCTTTGATTTCGATGATGAATGCCTTAAATCATTTGATACACTGAAAAAGGCACTCATCTCAGCTCCAATCATTCAACCTCCCGATTGGATGCTGCCATTCAAAATAATGAGTGATGCTAGTGATTTTGCTGTTGGTGCACTGCTAGGCCAAATCAAAGATAAAAAGCATCATGCAATAGCCTACGCTAGCAAAATTCTAATAGGAGCTCAACTCAATTATGCTACTACTGAAAAAGAGCTCTTGGTTGTAGTTTTTGCTATCGATAAGTTTAGGTCCTATTTGGTTGGGGCCAAGGTCATAGTCTATACAGACCATGTTGCCTTGAAGTATTTGCTCACCAGAAAGGATGCTAAACCAAGGCTGATCCATTGGATTCTTCTACTCCAAGAATTTGATTTGGAAATCATGGATAAGAAAGGAGTAGAGAATTATGTGGCAGATCATCTCTCACGTATGGACATCACCCAAACCATGGACATTCCTATCCATGACTTCCTACGAGATGATATGCTTCTCAAGGTAACTGACTCTCACGCTTGGTATGCGGATATCATGAACTTCGTGGTCACCGGGTACTTCTCGCCAGGGGAAAACAAAAAGAAGCTAATCTATGAGAGTCGTAGACACCTTTGGGATGACCCATACCTCTATTGAGTTTGTGCTGATGGCCTTCTTAGATGGTGCGTCCTATCAATTGAAGGCACCAAGATTATTGAGAAATGCCATGCTAGCCCCTATGGTGGCCATTACGGTGTTTATCGTACCCAGGCAAAGATTTGGCAAAGTGGATTCTATTGTCCTTCTATGTATGAAGATACAAAAGAATTCATTCGCAGATGTTGGAAATGCCAAAAGCATGGATGAATCTCAGCTCTCAATGCGATGCCCCTAACTTATAATCTCCAGGTGGAATTATTTGATGTATGGGTTATTGATTTCATGGGACCTTTCCTTAGGTCCTATGATTGTGAGTATATCCTGGTGGTCGTAGATTATGTGTCAAAATGGGTAGAAGCTTTGCCATGCAAAAATGCTGATTTGAAGAAAGCTAGGAAAATGTTCCATGAGATCATTTTCCCATGCTTTGGCACTCCCCGTATGGTCATAGGTGATGGAGGGTCTCATTTCATAGATAAGACCTTCCGGAACTTTTTGAGGGAGCTTTGTGTCCAGCATAACATTGCTACTCCATACACCCACAAACAAGTGGTCAAGCAAAACATCTAATAAGCAAATTGAGAACATTCTGCAAAAGACCGTCTTGGAAATGGGAACAGGATGGAAGCATAAGCTACACGACACGTTGTTGGCATATCGTACTGCCTACAAAACACCCATCCACATGTCTCCTTTCCAACTTGTCTATGGGAAGACTTGTCATCTTCCTGTAGAGTTGGAACATAGAGCCTATTGGGCCATCAAGTGGTGGAATATGGACTTTAACAAAGTAGGAAAACACTTATTGAAGCAACTTTCTGAGATGAAAGAGTGGAGAGATAAAGCGTACCATAGTGCAAAAATCTACAAGGAAAGAACCAAAAGATGGCACGATAAAAGGATTATGCCTAAAGAGTTCAAACCTAGAGACAAAGTTCTACACTTCAACTCTAGGGTTAAACTCTTTGGACATGGGAAGCTTAGAAGTAAATGGGAAGGACCCTTCACTTAAGTAGAAACCTCATCCCATGGAGCAATCACACTCCAAGGTGATGATGATCAGCTATTTAAAGTGAATGGGCACTGACTCAAATTATTTCTTGAATCCCAGGAGGAGGAGGCGGAAAAAGAAATTGCCGTGATAAATCTTATTGATTTTCAGGTCGTTTCTTTTAATTCTGTCTAAATTCTGCGCATCCAATTAGAGCGCCCATCCAATTATTTATCCATTTAGCCAACCCACGAAAACTTAGCTCGAATGGAGCCATAAAGGGTTCGACCGAACCCTAGGGTCGGCTGACCTCCCCCTTGCACTGTCGGCTTTCTGTTTTCTTGTGCGGACTCTCCCGACGTATGTCAATAAGACTCTCGGTGCTATCATACTTTCCCCACTTATATATTGATGGGAACAGAGAGGAGAAACTTGCACCATCCGGAAAATCCCATCTCATGTTCCTCCCATCCTAGTCATGGCCGACAAGGAAATTGTGCCTCATGCCTCCTCTAGCTCAACCTTCAACCTGAGCAGAGACATTGCACCGGCCAATGACAAGTCCACCCTCGCTTTGGAGTCCATTATGGCATGCGATGCCGTACCTCTTGCCATGATCTTTCCGCCAATGATGACTCCGCATGGGCGTAGCACCACTCCTCGTGGTGTTGCACGATCGCTCTCCCCTCGGAGGACACCCATGAAGTCGACGACACCTGCACATCGTCCAACAACGGTTGGTCTTAATTCAGTGAAGACCCATCTTTTTCCTGAAAAAGATGAGTCTCTCCCAAAGCTGCAGCCTGGCGAGGAGTTTATGTACACTCTAAAGACCAAGGACGATGATGTAGTGAGCCATCACTACAAGTCACCTACGCGTACCTAAATGTAGGCCTAGGGTGAATAGGCCTTTTGAATTTTTGTCAGATCCTGCAACACTCAACAACAAGTTCAATACCAGAGAAATCGGACTAGTCCGGTAAAGTGCGGACTAGTCCGGTGTTCACAGACTAAGTTGATCAAGATTAATCGATCAGGTTGATTCTTCAATGTGTGCAGCGGAATTATAGAATCAAACAACAGTTTAACAGTTGTATATTGAATTGTATCACAATTAAGGCTTGTGTTCTACAAATTATTGTAAATTGAACAATGTGTAACAAACCCTAGAGTAAGTAGATCAATTTGAGTGATGAACACAAAAAGGACAAGACACACGATTTATCCCATGGTTCGGCTACCACGAAGGAAACCTACATCCACGTTGAGGAGCCCACAAAAGGACCGGGTCTTCTCCAACCCTACCCTCGTCGGATCGCCACGAAGGCCAACCCTCTTCCACTAATCACAAAGGGGTGAATAACCAAATTCAAGGGGCGTTCTCACACATTGAGAGCTCCCTTAGATTACAGATCACAATGCCACCAAAAACACACTCAGAAATTACAATTGAAACGCAAGAGTGTGTTAGAGATTCAAACCAAGAGCTCAATGATGTGTGCCAAGTGTCTCTCCAATGATCTAGAAGTGATCCTCAAAGGATTGATCGATTTTGCACTTAATTCCGTGGAGAGAAGTGGTTTCTGAGTCTCTTGGGAGGTGTGACGGCGCTAGGGTTCGTGAAAGTGCATCTAGGACTCCCTTGTGGGTTTTGGATGATTTATGACAAGCAATTGGGATCCTAATCCTTTTGTTGATATGAATGCAGGCAAATGATGAAAAATGAGCAAAATGCCAAAAAGAAGGAAAATGAGAAGCAAAGTGAATTTGAGCTCAAGAAGAAGAAAATAGTAGATTATTATGTATAGAGTGTGTTTAGGAAACACACCCAAGAGATCAATCACTTTCAAGCACACACATACAATGCACAAAGTTATACAGGACCGGACTAGTCCGATATCAGTCGGACTAGTCCGATATCACATTCTGCACTAGATCAGACAAGTCCGGTCTCCACCGGACTAGTCCGATATCTTTCTGATCCACTTAGGACTAGTCCTCCCCAATGCGGACTAGTCCTCAACACAATGCACAAGCCACACAAAAATCGGACAAGTCCGTTGTGATCCGGACTAGTCCGATATTCATTCTGATCCACTTCGGACAAGTCCGGTGTCCACACGGACTAGTCCGATATACACACTAATTTAAATCAGACAAGTCCTCCAAGTGCGGACTTGTCATCCCAAACACTTAGGGTTTCATATGTCCGGACAAGTCCGATGGCAATCGGACTAGTCCGAAGATTTCCAGTAGCGAAATCGGACAAGTCCGTTTTCAACCGGACTAGTCCGATATTCCTGGACACTTAGGGTTTGCTACACACAGCACACCGGACTAGTCCGGTGACCACCACGGACTAGTCCGATCTTTCTGAACCCTAACAGTCACTTTTAGAAACCCATATAAATAGAGGTGCACGGCCCACTTTTACAAACTCTCGAACCCTAGCGCCGTCACACCTCCCAAGAGACTCAAAAACCATCTCTCTCCACGAAATTAAATGCAAAATCAATCAATCCATTGAAGATCACTTCTAGATCATTGGAGAGACACTTGGCACACATCATTGAGCTCTTGGTTTGATTCTATAACACACTCTTACATTTCAATTTGTAATTTTCGAGTGTGTTATTGGTGTCATTGTGAGTTGTAATCAAGGGAGCTCTCAACGTGTGAGAACGCCCCTTCAACTTGGTTATTTACCCCTTGTGAGTAGTGGAAGAGGATTGGCCTTCGTGGCGATCCGACGAGGAAAGGGTTGGAGAAGACCCAGTCCTTTTGTGGGCTCCTCAACGTGGACGTAGGTTGCCTTCGTGGTAGCCGAACCACGGGATAAATCGTGTGTCTTGTCCTTTTTGTGCTCTTCATCTAATTTGATCAACTTAATCTAGGGTTTGATTCACTTTATTCAATCTAAGTCTAATTGTTGATCAAGAGCTTTAACTACAATAGAATCTGACATACAACTATTAAATTGAGATTCAAGTTTATATTTCCGCTGCAAACATTAATGAATCAATCAATTTGTCTGAACTTGATCATCCTAGCCCGTGAAAACCGGACTAGTCCGCACATTACCGGACTAGTCCGATATCTCTGGTTTTGACCTTGTTGCTGAGTGTTACAGGAACCGAGAAAAATCAAGAAGGCCTATTCACCCCCCTCTAGGCCTACATTCAGTTCGAGAGAGTGTAAAAGTGGGTCGTGCACCTCTATTTATATGGGGTTTCTAAAAGTGACCGTTAGGGTTCTGAAAGATCAAACTAGTCTGTGGTGGTCACCGGACTAGTACGGTGTGCTGTGTGTAGCAAACCCTAAGTGTCCCGAAATATCGGACTAGTCCGGTCGAAAACGGACTTGTCCGATTTCACTATTGGAAATCTTCGGACTAGTCCGATAGCCATCGGACTTGTCCGGACATATGAAACCCTACGTGAGTTGGATGACAAGTCCGCACTTGGAGGACTTGTCCGATTTAGATCAGTGGGTATTTCGGACTAGTCCGTGTAAACATCGGACTTGTCCGAAGTGGATCAGAATGAATATCGGACTAGTCCGGTTAACAACGGACTTGTCCGATTTTGTGTGACTTGTGAAGTGTGTTGAGGACTAGTCCGCCCTGGGGAGGACTAGTCTAACTCAAGTCAGAAAGATATCGGACTAGTCCGACAGATATTGGACTTGTCCGATCTGGTCCAGAAAGGATATCGGACTAGTCCGGTTGATATCGGACTAGTCCGGTCCTGTGTAACTTTGTGCAATATGTGTGTGTGCTTAAATATGATTGAGCTCTTGGGTGTGTTTCCTTAACACACTCCATACACAATAATCTACTATTTCTTTTCCTTGAGCTCAGGTTCACTTTGCTCCTCATTATTCCTTCTTTTTGGTATTTTGCTCATTTTTCATTATTGGCCTGCATTCATCTCAACAAAAAGGTTAGGACCCCAATTGCTTGTCATAAATAATCCAAAACCCACAAGGGAGTCCTAGATGCACTTTCAATCTCCCCCTTTTTGGTGATTGATGACAACCAATTGAGATTTCACAAAATATGACAGAAAGAGATGAGACTTTCATAAAGTATGCACATATGACTCAAAAATACATCAAGCAGTAAGAGAAATATCCATATGTGCATTCTTTATGGTGGGATGCATAACTAAGTGCATTGAAACATTGATAATGACATAATTTACATTGATGAATCAATACAAAGTACATATGTCATTTCAGGAGCAAAATTGCAGATTTCAACACATATTTGCAAATTAATTAAGCATTTCAACACAGAACCATAGTTAACATGTAAACAGCGTTAAGGCATTACAATCACAAAGAAATATAAAGAGAACTCTCTCCTCGCACCCTACCACAGCTAAAGCTAAGACTCCCCCTCAATCTCTCCCCCTTTGGCATCAAGACACCAAAAAGAAGGAGAGGAGGGTCCTAGGGTCTTCACTCTTCACTGTCGGTCATCTCGTCTTTGTCTTCCTCTTCATCATCATCAGCTTGATGAGGAGGGGAAGGAGGAGGGACGGAGTCGCTCGAGCCCCTAATGCCAAAGTAGGCAAGCTCGGAGGGATTCAGAGGCCCGAGCTCGGTGAAGTTCGGGTTGGACTCTTCAGAGATCACTGGGGATCCAATGGTGTCGATCTCCAGCTTCTAGCAGATTTGCTTCATATTGGCCTTTATATACTTCATGTCCTCCTTTCTTCTCTTGTTGAGCTTGTGGACCTTCACTTCGGTCTTTTTGCAGGAGGAGAATATGGCGGTCAGGTACTTGAGGATCCCACTCGCTGATCCTCTCTGAGGGGCTTCCCTAGAGGTAGGGACAGCCCTAGCATCGCTTCTTGATCTTGCCGGTGCCTCGGGACTGGAGGCCGGCAAGGGAGCAGCCTGGACACTCACTGGTTGAGGCTTCTGAGACCTCAAAGGAGTGTGCTCCACATCCATCACGAACTCAATACCTGTGACTTTCTCAATCATATACATGAGGTAGGGAGCATAGCCACAAGACCTGTTAGGCGTGCAGGATATGTTGACCATATCGTTCCAAATGTATTCCGCCACATCAAATGGGCGGTCCTTGCTTATGACTCTCATTAGGGTTCGGAGGTAACCCTGCACGCTCCCAGCATCTCCATCTTTAGGAGCAATAGTCTTCCTCAGCACTCTGTTGAGGACCACAAAGAATGGTTTCATGTACTTTGTAGAGGGAGGGACATACTTTGAGTTCGGCTCATATAGGAATTTCATCCTATCCTTCTCCATGACACCTATGTTGTGGATGATTAGCCTGTCATGTCCAGAGGTGTCCAGATGGAGCAGATTAGCAAAGTCCACTTGAGTGATACTATACTTAGATCCGTGTGTCATCCAAGTAACACTCTCTTCATCCTCACTTGAGAAGTGGCAAGTTGCAAAGAACTGTGCGATTACCTCATCATTCCAGTTATGCCTGAAGGCAAAGAGATCCTTCAGGCCATGCCTCTCAACTGTTGCAATGACTTCATCAAAAGCTGAGCACTTATTCTTCTCAAGGTGTGCCCAGTCAATCCACTGACTGCGCACCACCGGTGTCTTCATCAGGAGATACACCGATTTGTAGAAGTCTGCATGGAAGTTACACCAAAACCTTCCATCGACAGCTTGCTTTGGCCTGCCATACCAGTCAATGCTTCTGAACTTGGCTACAGAATCACTGCCCTTGCTGTTGAACTTCTCCTCAGTAGGGTCCCGGACCCCTTCCCTGGGAGCATGGAGCTTCAAGGGCCCGACTGGCCCCGTTGCTATCCCCTTGCCCTTGCCCTTGGCTTGGTGGGCACTTGCCGAGCTAGGGCCACCACCAGCCTTAGAGGCTGGCACCTTGGAGGCCGACTTCTTTGCTAGCACTTTCCTCCGAACCTGAGGAGGGGAAGGAGCAGGCTCGGAGGGTCTTTCTTGGCGCTTCTTGCCAAGACCCGTCGAGGACCGAGGTGCCACCTCGTGGGCCAACTCGGCCTCAAAGTCGGAGATTTCATTGTTTGAGCTTGACATGATCTGAGAATGATTTTGCAAGAGTGATGGTAAGTGTTACAAGGCATAGGTATGAAAATATAGCAATGAATTGCATTAAGGAATTGAAAATTTTGGTTTTCAGTTCAGAAACATCGGACTTGTCTGGTGCACAGGCGCGGACTAGTCTGGAGGACTGGACTTGTCCGTGCATGGACCGGACTAGTCCGGTGTTCATCCTCAAAAACCTAACAGATTGGTCAAGGGATGATTCCTAATGCAAATCTAGTCTAGCATACACGTAGTACATCAAATAAGCATGTATCTAGTGAAAGATGCTAGGCTATACGATCAACAATGGAGAAAAACAAGATTTCTAGGGTTTTGAAGAAATTTACCGAAGAAATCGATTGACGCTTGAAGGTTTGGGGGTTGGAGGCCGGACAAGTCCGCTAGCTTCAATCCCCAAGAGGCCAAGCTTGATCTCCGCCCAAATGTGGACTTTTTCGACGGGGGGAGGAGAAAATCGCCTTGGTGGTTCGAGCGCAAGAGAGAGGAAAGCGTGAGCAAAAGTGGGGATGAGAAGATTAGGGTTTGGTGGCGGCTAGGGTTATGGACACGAAAAATCGGACAAGTCCGGACATTACCGGACTAGTCCGAAGTCATCCAGAGAGCTATATCGGACTAGTCCGTGGCGGACTAGTCCGTGGCGGACTAGTCCGTTCTAACCGGCACTCTGCGGACTAGTCTGCAAGAGCGGACTAGTCCGGGTAACCACGGACTAGTCCGTGGTCACCAGGAGAATTTGCATAGTCCATTCATATATATTTGAAGGTTCACTAATAGAGAATAGGAGGGGCAAAACAAATCAATTAATCTTGATGAATTTGACCAGTAAGCATACAACAATCACACAATGATCATAATTCATCAAGATCTAATAATTAACATAGTTTTTTGAGAGAGAAAATGAAGGGGGATGATTTTCACAATTCAGTCAAAATTTTGAAGAGGTCATACAGGTATGCAACTTTTCAAGCCACACTCCGAGAATCGAGGATATTTACTTCATTTTGGAGTTCACAAAAACGCTTTTCATCATGTGGCTTGGTGAATATGTCGGCCAATTTTTTTTGGGTGTTGACATGTGAGATGGTAATGTCCCCTTTCATGGAATGGTTTCTCAAGAAATGATGTCTTATGTCTATGTGTTTAGTTCTAGAGTGCTCAACTGGATTGTGGGCTATTTTAATGGAACTCTCATTGTCACAAAGGAGAGGAATATGGTTCAAGTTGTAACCGTAATCCCTTAGAGTTTGTCGCATCCAAAGGAGTTGTGCACAACAACTTCCGGCTGCAACATACTCCGCTTCGGCTGTGGATAAAGCAATGGAATTTTGTTTCTTGGATGACCAAGAAACTAAGGATCTCCCTAGGAATTGGCATGTGCTGGAGGTGCTTTTTCTATCTACTTTGCACCCAGCATAATCTGCATCGGAGTAACCAATGAGATTGAATTTTGAGCCTTTTGGGTACCAAAGACCAAGGTTGGGTGTATGAACTAAATATCTCAAGATTCTTTTTACGGCTGTCAAGTGACATTCCTTAGGGTTGGCTTGAAATCGTGCACACAAACATACACTCAACATAATATCTGGCCTAGATGCATATAAGTAAAGTAGAGATCCAATCATGGAGTGATATACCTTTTGGTCGACGCTAGGTCCATCTTCATTGAGATCCAAGTGGCCATTTGTTGCCATGGGGGTCTTTATGGGCTTTGCCTGGTCCATGCCAAACTTCTTGAGTATGTCCTGCGTGTACTTGGTTTGGCTTATGAATGTTCCTTCCCTTTGTTGCCGCACTTGGAATCCCAAGAAGTACTTCAATTCTCCCATCATTGATATTTCAAACATGTCTGTCATGATTCGGTGAGTAGCTCAAAGGGAGTTTTCTTGAGTAGTCGATGAAGATAAAGCCGATTTGCGGCGTGGCAAGCGGTGTTAATCGCTTCTGCCCAAAATCGATCCAAAGTCTTGTATTCATCGAGCATTGTTCTTGCCATCTCTATGAGTGTTCGGTTCTTCCTTTCGGCAACTCCATTTTGTTGTGGTGAATATGGCGCTGAAAATTCGTGTTTGATACCCTCTTCATCAAGGTACTCCTCCACTTGTATGTTCTTAAGCTCCGTGCCATTGCCACTTCGAATACTCTTGATTGACAATGAAAACTCGTTTTGAGCTCGCTTGAAGAATTTCTTGAGTGTTCCTTGTGTTTCTGACTTATCATGCAAAAAGAAAACCCAAGTGAAGCGAGAAAAATCATCAATGATAACCAAACCATATTTGTTACCGCCGATGCTTATGTAAGCAACTGGACCAAACAAGTTCATGTGAAGGAGTTCGAGCGGTCTTGTTGTAGTCATAACGTTCTTTGCGGGATGATGTGCTCCAACTTGCTTCCCGGCTTGGCACGCGCTACAAGGCCTGTCTTTCTCAAAAACAACATCTTTCAAACCTCGGATGTGATCGCCCTTGAGGAGTTTTTGAAGATTCCTCATACCAACATGCGCTAGCCGTCTATGCCACAGCCAACCCATGTTGGTTTTTGCAATCAAGCATGTGTCGAGTTTGGCTTTATCCTTGTTGAAGTCAACAAGGTAGAGCTTTCCCTTCAACATACTCTTGAATGCAACGGAACCATCACTCCTCCTTGAGACGGTCACACCCTCGTTAGTGAACAAGCAATTATAACCTTTGTCACATAGTTGAGATATGGACAGCAGGTTATAATCTAAAGATTCAACATGTAAAACATGAGAAAGCGTGTGTTCAGAGGATATTGCAATTTTACCGGTACCGAGCACCTTTTCTTGACTATTATCTCCGAAGTAGATGCCTTCGTTTGAGTCCTCATTTTCTTCATATTCCACGAACATCCTCCTTCCTCCGGTCATGTGGTTGGTGCATCCACTGTCTAGCACCCATTTGGATCCACCGGAGGAAAGGTTAGTTACAATACATTTGGGCACCCACACATGGGATTTTGTGTTCCCATGGCGTGCCCCAACATAATAAGCATAAATCTTACCAAGATTGTTTCTCATTAATACATAAGAGGCATCAAAAGTTTTAAATAGAAGCTGCTGTTGTTTATGAATCAGACTAGTCTGGGTGGCCGGACTAGTCCGGATGACCGGACTTGTCCGGACACTGACCGGACTAGTCCGGTATTCATGCGAGTTCAGTTTCTTATTCTTCAACTTATCAGTTTGAGAGGATTTTCCCTTCACAAAGGAGATCCTTCCCCTATTATTCTTATGACTTCCAGCATATTGCTTTATATCATAAGAGTAACCAATGCCATATTTGACATTTGGAGGTCTTTGGACCAAGTATGCACTACGTGCATAGTTGATCTTCTCCTTGTCAAATATTCCACACTGGGTAGGATTTTTATCCTTTGTGGTGGTTGACTTCTCCTTCAAACTGGTGTTGATTTTACTACATGTGCACATATGAACAAGATCAGTTTTAGCAGGTTGAGAAGGTGAACTTGAAGAGGAGGAAGGCTCACTTAGCTTGAGTGACTCAACTTGCACTTCAAGGATTTTGTTAACCTTGATCAGGTCAGCAAGTTGGTCCTTGATTGCAACATTTGAGTCGTTTAACTCCAAGCAAGTTTTCTTGCTTGAAGCTAGCTCAAGCTCTAGTGAACTGTTTTTCTCCTTTTCAAGCTCTAGGAGTTTGTCAAGTTTGACATACTTCTCCTTTTGGGAGATAATCATGTCATCTTGACGATCAATTAACCTCTCCTTCTCAACAAGTTGGTCAAGTAAAAACCTCATTTTAGCAGCAGTTTTCCTATCTAGTCCATTTAGCATATCCTCATCATCACTATCTAGTTCATCATCACTAGAGTAGGAATGCATGGAAGGGGTTTTGATGTTTATCTTGCGTTTACCTTCCTTGGCCATGATACAAGTGCCATTTCCCTTCTTTGCACCAAGTGCGAGGAAGAGTGTGGATTTCTTGGATGTGCTTTCTATGGCTATGCAAGCCATCTCTTCTTCATCAGATGATGAGGACTCATCGTTTGAGTCCCACTCCTTCCCAATGTGTGCTTGTTCGGCTTGTTTCTTCTTTTTGAAGAATTTCTTGGGTTGAGGCTTGGTTTCTTTAGTTTTCTTCTTGTTGTCCTCATACGGGCAATCGACTATAAAGTGGTTATACTCGCCACAATTGTAGCACGCCCGCCTCATCTTTGGCTTCGTCATTTCCTTGTACTTTCCTTCACTTGATTTTGTTCCTTGTATCTTCTTCATTATTCTCTTGAACTTTTTCATGAACAAAATCATATCCTCTTCATCTAGCTCACTACTCTCGTCATCACTGTCCTCCTCTAGTTGTGCTTCTTTTGCTTCTTTGGATAGAGGCTTGAGAGTGGATTTTAGGGCAACTCCTTTCTTCTTGGCCGAGGTGAGGTCGGCAATTTCTTTGACGTGTTTGGCTTGTTTCTCCATCATTTCAAAGTTGATAATTTTACCAAGCAATTCATCCGGAGTCATCCTTTTGTAACCGGGGCTTTCTCTGATCATTGAGCATAGCGTGACATTGCGAGGCATAAAAGCTCTAAGGATGAGCTTTACCACCTCGTGGTCATTCCACTTCTTGCTCCCATATGATCGAACCTTGTTGACAAGTGTCTTCAATCGATTGTACATATCCTGGGGTGACTCGTCTTCCTCAATTGTGAATCTTCCTAGTTCCCCTTCGATCATTTCAATTTTTGCCTCACGCACATGCCGGTCACCTTCATGTGTTGTTTGTAGTGTATCACATATCTCCTTAGAAATTTCAAGTCCATCCACCTTGGTGAACTCGTCTCGACTGAGAGAGGAGGTGATTACGGCTGCGGCTTGAGGGTTTCTATGGATGGCTTGCTCTTGACTTGGGGTGAGCTCTTCGTCGTCATCCGAAATATCTATCCCTGTACATACAACATGCCATAAACTTGGGTTGAGGGAAATCAAATGCATCTTCATATTCTGCCTCCACATGGAGTAATCACTCCCATCGAAGTTTGGGGCTTTTCCAAGTGGGATAGATAAGTAGTGATTGTTATTGGAATTTAGACGATCATAATTAAAAGGATATCGGGAGTAGTCGGTGTGACTACTCCCCTTCTTCTTCTCTTCAACTTTCGCTTTTCCTTTTGAAAGTGTCTTCTTTCTGAGGAGCGCCTTTAGCTCCAGCGTCTCCTCATCGTCGTCCTCGAAGTCTTGAATGACTTCGAGGTACTTCTCCAATTTCTGGGTCTTGTCGTTGTTGACTTCCTCTTGGTTGTTGATTTTGTGGACGTCCTTCATGTCCGACATGATCTCTTCGAGTGGTTAAACTCTTTCTTGAAGAACCTGCTCTGATACCAATTGAATGTAGGCCTAGAGGGGGGTGAATAGGCCTTTTGAATTTTTGTCGGATCCTGCAACACTCAACAACAAGTTCAATACCAGAGAAATCGGACTAGTCCGGTAAAGTGCGGACTAGTCCGGTGTTCACGGACTAAGTTGATCAAGATTAATCGATCAGGTTGATTCTTCAATGTGTGCAGCGGAATTATAGAATCAAACAACAGTTTAACAGTTGTGTATTGAATTGTATCACGATTAAGGCTTGTGTTCTACAAATTAGTGTAAATTGAACAATGTGTAACAAACCCTAGAGCATGTAGATCAATTTGAGTGATGAACACAAAAATGACAAGACACACGATTTATCCCGTGGTTTGGCTACCACGAAGGCAACCTACATCCACGTTGAGGAGCCCACAAAAGGATCGGGTCTTCTCCAGCCCTACCCTCGTCGGATCACCACGAAGGCCAACCATCTTCCACTAATCACAAAGGGGTGAATAACCAAATTCAAGGGGCGTTCTCACACGTTGAGAGCTCCCTTAGATTACAGATCACAATGCCACCAAAAACACACTCAGAAATTACAATTGAAACGCAGGAGTGTGTTAGAGATTCAAACCAAGAGCTCAATGATGTGTGCCAAGTGTCTCTCCAATGATCTAGAAGTGATCCTCAAAGAATTGATCGATTTTGCACTTAATTCCGTGGAGAGAAGTGGTTTCTGAGTCTCTTGGGAGGTGTGACGGCGCTAGGGTTCGAGAAAGTGTAAAAGTGGGTCGTGCACCTCTATTTATATGGGGTTTCTAAAAGTGAACGTTAGGGTTCAAAAAGATCGTACTAGTCCGTGGTGGTCACCGGACTAGTCCGGTGTGCTGTGTGTAGCAAACCCTAAGTGTCCCAAAATATCGGACTAGTCCGGTCGAAAACGGACTTGTCCGATTTCACTACTGGAAATCTTCGGACTAGTCCGATAGCCATCGGACTTGTCCGGACATATGAAATCCTACGTGTGTTGGATGACAAGTCCGCACTTGGAGGACTTGTCCGATTTAGATCAGTGGGTATTTCGGACTAGTCCGTGTAAACATCGGACTTGTCCGAAGTGGATCAGAATGAATATCGGACTAGTCCGGTTAACAACGGACTTGTCCGATTTTGTGTGACTTATGAAGTGTGTTGAGAACTAGTCCGCCCTGGGGAGGACTAGTCTGACTCAAGTCAGAAAGATATCGGACTAGTCCGACAGATATCGAACTTGTCCGATCTGGTCCAGAAAGGATATCGGACTAGTCCGGTTGATATCGGACTAGTCCGGTCCTGTGTAACTTTGTGCAATATGTGTGTGTGCTTAAATATGATTGATCTCTTGGGTGTGTTTCCTTAACACACTCCATACACAATAATCTACTATTTCTTTTCCTTGAGTTTAGGTTCACTTTGCTCCTCATTATTCCTTCTTTTTGGTATTTTGCTCATTTTTCATTATTGGCCTGCATTCATCTCAACAAAAAGGTTAGGATCTCAATTGCTTGTCATAAATCATACGAAACCCACAAGGGAGTCCTAGATGCACTTTCAGTACCTCACCTGAGCGTCTGGGAGAGCACATCATTATTCATAGAGTGCACAAGCTTGAAGGAGGCTATGCAAAAGGATTTTTCAAGCAAATAAATAATGTGGTGATGGAGGAATCGATGGGCTCGTCACCCTGCAAGATTAGGCTTCACCTCTCACCACCTGCCATTAGAGGGCCACCTGGCCAATTTAAGGACAGCGACGGGAACTCTCCTCGTGCCCCTAAAGTGGCACAACTTTCTAAGGAGTTAGATTCTCTCCGTTTGGAGAACAAGAAGCTATCGGACATAGTGGCTAAAGCGCACATTGAGAGAGTGGAACTGAAGGATGAACTCATATCCTTCAAGGAGAAGATTGATGGTGTTCGTCGGGGCATGGGCGCCAAGCTACGATGCATATTCAATGCCGTCGGGAAGCTCGACATCTACAACGTTCCATAAATTAGATGTCCCAACTGCATAGGATGCTTACTAGCTTAGTTTAGTTTTATTCCAAATTTTCATTAAATTTAGATTGAATAATGTAATCATCCCCATATTTTGAGTTCAATAAAGTGAACTTACCGGTTCATCTAACCCGGTAAAATTCGCCCTTTAGTCTATTTGTGTTGAATAAAGAATTTAGGAAACAAGTGTGGGGGAGGCACCCCAAATTCACGAAATCCCGACGTGCAAAAATAGCGTTGTGTCTTGAAACACACCGCAACCGAAAATACAACTCGACACGTCGAAACAGAGCAACAGAGAGGCCAGAAGGGGGTCGGCCGAACCCATTGGTCGGCCGACCTGATGTGGGCTCCACACGGCTCCGTTTCGCTCCACAAATTCGGTTTAGATCTTCTACCCCTGAATATGCATGCTACGTTACTGTTTGAGTTGATTTAATATTTAATACTGAATATTTGAAAGCAATTCAACTCAACAAATTAAAATGTAAAACCTTGTATTCAAAATTTGCTTGAGCTGAAAATTTGAATACTTTATATTTCGATTTATTGCCTTTTTATGATTCCCATAAGCAAAATAGGAAAAACTCATCATCTAAGTATTTGACAAGTGCCATATGGTAAATAAGTTATTCGAGGAGATGTCTCTTTACTTGAAATTGATTTTTATGTTTGCACAATTTGAAGTCTTGAACTTTGCCTAATTCTATCATTGGAGATTTAAAATATCCACCACGGCCATATGATGCAAATTCTTGAACAACCACATGCATATGCAACTTTGTTTTTCATTGCACTTTGTCAAACTCGTGCCCCAATTGAGTGACCTGCATGATCTTTTTGACATAGAAATTCTTGAGCACCTTATTCATGCAACCTCACATTGAGAATTTGCATCCAACATTCATCCATCCAATAAAGAAACTCCATAAATTTTGGTCATCAATTTCTCTCTAGAAAGAATAAAAAAGAGTAGAAGGCATGGCTACGAAAAAAAAGCATCTACTCTCCAAAAGAGGAAGTATGCCAAAAAAAAAGAGTTGAAGTAGTCATGCTTCATCCTTAAAGAGAGAAATCATAGAATCCACAAATATCCATTCATGTGCACAAGAATTTTCTTGGTCAATTTGTCTGTTGCATAAGTCTCTCATAGGATCAAGTTTCTGACTTAGTAATATATGAATTGCAATATGTGCTACAATTATCCCTACGAAGCTCCAGATATAGCCATATTTAGTATAGGGACATAATTGGCACAACATGCGAAGGTGATGATGAAAACACTTTGAGAGACTTGAGAGATTCCAAAAGAGAGATAAGGGCAATTGTTTCTTTGAATTTCCGAATATAACAATTCATCAGATCATTTAGGCAGGGGAGGATCCAAGAGAACTACATTCCAACCATTTCACTCTTCAAACACCAAAAACTGATGTGGTAGCCACATTACACAAGGAGAATTCATGAACTAGGGTATGAGTTGAAATATCTAGTATTCTCTTTTCCTAACTTATAGCAAATTTATGACATCACCATAGTTCTTTTTCTTGCCTGCACTCGAGGACGAGCAAAGTATTAAGTGTGGGGGAGTTTGTCGGCGGTCCTTAAGTGCCATATTTAGACCGTCAATTCACCTCATAATAAGCACAAAAGAGAAACACAACACAGTGGTAGGGTTAAAAACTAACCAATGCCACAAGTGTTGGTGTTTATTTGTATGCAGGTGAATTTAGACCCAAAATAACAATGCATGCAGGGATTAATCCATAAAATTGGATTCTGATGAATTAGGCGATACCACATGTCATCACATGGATCAAATGGCCCACAAACAGAAGTATTCGAGGCCATCCAACTGTGTAGCACCCATATAAGGGGATAGGACCCACCTGGCAGAGACCTGGAGGAAGCACAACCCCAGCGGGGCTGAGACCAGGTCGGCCAACCTCCCTAGTCAGCCGACTAGGGACTAGCGCCAAACCCGGTCAAAAGCCATGTGTTGGCTCCTCCCGGCTTGAAGAAGTCATGGGTGACTGACTCGTGCACAATTGGTGGCAGGAACCAACCCTTCTCCGACTATAAATAGAACCCCACACCTCACTTCACACACACACACACACACACACACACCAGAAGTTGAAAATAGAATACCACTCCTAAGCTTTAGAGTATTCCTAGAGGCTGTCAAGTAGAAGGAGAGTGTGGTGAGAGTTTAGGACAAGGAGGCTTGGGCTTGTTAAGTCCCTCTTCTACACTTGTATCCCTACAAAGGTGTACTCAAATCAAGTAAGCCCTTTGTGAATTCATTTCAAGTTTGATTCTCAATTCATAGTAGTTTGCACAACTAGTTACTTGTGGGTTCACTGCTTTAATTTATTAGAGGCTCTAGTTGTAGCTTTGTGTTCAAAACAACTAGAGTTGTGATTTAGAACATAAGTGTGGTGCTTAGGTTAGAAATCACCAATGAATATCTCATAGACCCACGGATTGAAGAGGTAGGTAGTAGGTGGTGAGAGCCCTATCTGTCCTTAGTAGTCCTCCACGTTCGGCTATGCCATAGACTCTCGGCTGGACTCGTCCTACTGTTGCTAGGGGCAAACCCGTGCCTAAAGAAAGCAGCTACTGCAAATCCTTTTGAATTAGAACCAATTCTTGGAATTCCTCTCTCTCTCTTCCTTGCCTACAGAACAACTTTGTGTCCTTGGGTGGATTAGTTCGTAAGATTAGCACATGTGTTCTTTGGATTCGATACCCTTGGGAATACTCTTAAGGGGAAGTGCTAGATGACAGTTTCCGTGCGCTTGCATATTTTTATCTGTGATGTAAGAAATGTCAACAATAGATGGAAGTTGAAGGAAGGGAGCTGGCAGAGCAAGTGGCCTCCCTTGTATTTGTGTGCTTTCGGAGCTTGTACACGCAGATCCTGCTGGAGTCGGTAGAGAAAGGCTTCTTCGATGTGTGAGACCTATGTGTGTTGAATACATTGGCTTTGACAATAAAAGTTTTGAATGCTGCCATAACATCTTTTTAGCAAGGTTCGACTTTAGCTCTGACATTTTTTTCTAGCTCTGGTGCTAGGTTGTACTAGCTTTGGTAAGCTCTGGCGCTAGGTTGTACTAGCTTTGGTAAGCTCCGACGCTAGGTTCTACTAGCTTTGGTAAGCTCCAGCTCAAGCTCCGGTTAGCTTTGGCAAGGTTCAGAGCTTGATCGCAATGTTCCTGCTTTTATTGTGAAATGTTTCGAACTTGCTTTACATTGTTAGAAAGATTTCTTAGTATTCATTTGCCAAGTTTTTGGTGCGTTTTGGTTGATATGGTTGATATCATTTTGCTATGGTTTGCAACATGGTTGTGTGAAGTGCTCACGTAAGATGTTGTAGTTTCAGAACTAACGAGAGTCAAGTCGAGGACTTGTGCTCGGAAGTATTGGTTTTTTGTTCATGTGCAGGTGTTGCTTGAGTTCAATACATGGATGGTGACGGTATCCATTGAACTAGTCTTAGGGAGAAGATGAGGTTCAACAACCAAGTCCGGGAGGAATTGTGGTTGAGTTGATCAAGAGGTCGCGCAGCATGTTTGAATCAAGAACAATGCATATGAAGGTATCATGGATGTCATTGGAAGATGTTTGCACGTGTGCAAGGAGTGCATGGACGTGGCTACATGGTTTCGAGGCATGATGAAGAGATGTGGACGTAAAGAATTGGTCGGAAAGGTCCAACCGACTAGGTTATGGACTCAGGCTGCGGCTGAGTCCGGTTTGACTCGAATATAGAAAGTTTTGAGTTGGTTATGATAGGATTTCGTGTGGGTCACGAATTTGAGTTGTTTTAGGAATGTGGGATACATTACTAAGGTGTTTGGAAGTCTTAAGATTGCTTCTATCTGTGTATAGAAGAGTCCTAAGCAGTTATGGAAAGTTTTGATTCGTGATTTGAGTAGGATTAGAGTCCTAGTTGAGATTGGGTTGGCCTAAGGGCTAATTCTTTAAGCAAGGGAAGCCAGAGCTCAAGGTGCACTACTTTGGGGCTGTTCCTCTTGTGTTCTATTGAATAAGGATCGTAGTTTAAAGGAACTTTTGTGCCTTGTTCGTCCGACTTGTTCCAGACAAGTTTTTCTCGTCGAGTTTTCTGCACAGCACTACCTTTCTTCGGTGGTTTTATCATAACTCGAGTTTTACAAATCCAATTGAGTTGATTCGTTTTGGGTTGTCTTCACAACTTGATTATCTATTATCTTTCAAATTTTCACGGTCATTGGATTTGTGGTTTTTGATCTACACGAGTTTCTTTGCAGTACTACAGATCTGTTTTTTACTCGGTAGAACAGATTGACCTTTGTTCGATCTTTCGATCGTAGCTTGAGTTTCTCTCGACGGATTTGAGTAATTCTTGTTGTGTTGTCTTTGTGACTTGATTCTCTCTGATATATATCACTTTTGTCACTGTGAAACATATTTATATTAGTCTCACACACGATTTATTTAATGGATCGTTTTTCTGCCGAGGGGTTTTCATTGCTTCCGCTGAATAAGATTTAATATACAATTCACCACCCCCCCCTCTGGTAGCTTTTCACGTGCTCTTTGATCCTACCAATGCTTCATAAGGTAAATGCACCAGCAAATATTGCATAACATTGATAAAACCAGGCGGAAACACTTTTTCCATCTTACGTACAAGCACAACAATTTCTTTCTCCCACTGTCGCATCATCTTTTTTGACACTTCCTTAGCACATATCTACCTATAAAAGAAGCTAAGTTTGGCAAATATCTTCCACGGATCAGGTTTGAGGTAGCCACAAAATATTACCGGTACAAGTCTCTCCATCAAAATATGATAATCATGACTCTTCAATCCATTCAGTTTACCGGTGGTAAGATTAACACATCGTTTTATGTTGGTTGCATAGCGATCAGGAAACTTCAATGTTTTCAACCAACTAAATATTTGCTTTCTTTCTTCTGGCCTGACACAATATGGAGCTCGTGGCCTACTTTCATTTCCACTTGCATTCGTTATAACCTCAAGTGCAGGACGATCACAAATGTGCGCTAAGTCTTTCCTTGCACTCAAGTTATCTTTGGTTTGACTGGTAAAATCAAAACACATGCTTATGATGCTTTCAGCGACATTACGCTCCTGGTGCATCAAATCTATATTGTGTGGTAAAAGCAATGCCTTTGTGTATGGTAACTCCCAAAGAAAAGAAATATGTGTCCAGTTGTGTTCTTTACCATAACCTTCAAAAACACCTTCTGTAGACTCTTTTAACTTTGCATGCCATGCCATTTTTTGTTCGCCTATCAATCGACGAGGTGGTCCTTCTGTAACCTATCTTCCTCTTCGAAACGATTGTGTATCACTCCTGAAAGGATGGTTTGGAGGAAGGAATCATCAGTGGCAATGAAAGAAGCTGACTTTCTTTCCATACTTCAACCTGATGGCATCGGTGTCAGCCGTACATATAGGACAACACAAGTGTCCATGGAAACACCAACAAGCCCAAATGTCATATGTCAACAAATCATGTATAGACCATAGATACGCAGCACGTAAGGTAAATTCACATTTTAGATGACTGTCGTATGCCTTTACACCTTGCCATAGATTTTTCAACTCCTCAATCAACGGCTGCATAAACACATTGATTTTCTTTACAGGATGTTTAGGTCCAGGAATAATGGCCGCGAGGAATATGTATCCTTATTTCATGCACATGTTGGGAGGGAGGTTGTAAGGTATGATAAAAACAGGCCAACAAGAATATGGACTGTTACTGGTGCTGAAAGGAGTGAAACCATCTGTTGACATCCCAAGACGAACATTTCTTGGATCTATACCAAACTCCGGATCAAAACAGTTCAAAGCTTGCCAAGCCGCGCCATCCGAAGGATGAGCCATAATATCTTTGTCATCACTCTCACGTATACCTTCAGAATGCCACCTCATCTGCTTCGCTATTTCTTGAGACAGAAATAACCGTTTAAGTCTCGACGTGATAGGCATGTACCTTAATTGTTTAATCGGTACTTTTGTAGTTATTTCCTCTCCATCATCATTCTTAACCATCACATGTCTAGAGGCATTGCAATGCATACAATGAGTATCGTTTTCGTGTTCCTTCCAAAAAAGCATGCAATTATTCTCACACGCATCAATCTTTTCGTAACTCATGCCCAAACCAGCCAAAATCTTCTTAGATTCATATATGTCTTTTGGCATATTATTGTTTGAAGGAAGGAGATCATTGAACAACTTCAGGATACCATTGTAGCAATTGTTTGCAAAATTGAACTTAGACTTCAACGCCATAAGTCGTGTGATTGCCTGCAAAATGGTCATTTCGGTGCCCTCATACACCTTTTCATCTGAGGCGACAAGAAGTTTATAAAATTTTTTCACCTCTTCAGGCAGTGACTCTTCTTCGTAATCTCTACCAACATCCGCTATAATCTCATCCATACGATCTTCATCCTCGTTTTCGTCCGACTCACAAGAATGATCCATCTCTCCATGCTCGCGCACACTAAGTAGTTGGGCATAAATCCGTGCTTGCAAAGGTGCAACTCAATTTCAGGTCTTTTCAGATGTAGACGATTTTGACACTTGCTACAAGGACACTTCACCAAAGAAGCACCACTAGCAAAAGCTTGGTTCATGAAAACATTAGCGACATGAGCCCATTGCATATTGTGAACACCAGTTGAACTCCAACCATCATACATCACCTTATGGTTGTCATCCATTTTTCAGTTTATACCTTCAAACCAGACAAATCATTATTAGTTTCTTTGTTATGTTATGTCACGGCCCCTACAACCTAGGCAGATAGATCCTAAACCCACCCAAGAGTGACCGAGTGGAGCGTGCTCATGACGAGACGCGTGGTCCGAATCCGAATGAAATTCCGACAGCATAACCCCGCTGTTCTCCACTGCACGCTCGAAAATGGTGCAGCAGAGAACAACAGGGTTATGCCGTCAAAATCTCGTCAAGATCCAGACTCACGTCTCATCACAAGCCACGCCCCCTCGGTCACTCTCAGGCTGTCCAAAAAGGGACAATTCCGAACCTGCACGTCTCACATGCCAATAGCATGTGAAACATGCCGATTCGAAAGGGGTACTTAAATTCTATAGGTTATGTTCCTCATTTCCATTTTTCAATCATTTACGAGAGAGGAAAGAACGAGACAGAGGGCAAAGGTTGGTCAGAGTTGAAAGTTCCAAGTCCAGGTCTACCGTCCATGCTTGCCTTGACGTCGTACACAAAAGTGATTGTATTCATGCGTACATTACGACTACAATCATCTCTGAGCATTCATGCACGATATTGAGTATAACTAAACTTCCAAATATAGTATAACTAAGCATTCAAACATTTCAACATAATACAAAATTGAAATATAAATGCTTAAAGTTAATTAAAGTTTTAACATGTAATCAAGCTTGCATATACAAGATAACCATTGCTAATTCATACAATTTATTTGTCATATTAACAAGTTCAGCATTGCCAAAATCATTAACAAGTAATCAAGCTCACATGATCATATTAGTGTGACACATTAATATCATCATGTCTATTTTCCAAATTGCTATGATCTTCAATTTTAATCGCCATTTATACAAATTAAAAGTTTACTAAAATTACAACTTAGTCATCAACAAATAATAATTTCTTTATTTAGATGCTATCATTTCATCAACACATAACACTCACTACATCAAATTAGTCATCAACAAATAACATTCACTACATTCACCACATACATCAACTTAGTCATCAACTTAATCATCAACAAATAACATTCACTACATCGAGAACACAATTATCAACAAATATACATCTACAATGCAAAGATTCATGGGATTTTACCTTGACTGGCGGCGGGAAATGGACAGCGCACGGTGGCGGGGAGTAGGGGCGGCGGGGACAGCTCTGATCAGCGGCGTGGTGTAGGAGGTGGCGGGGTGAGCACCGGTGAAGGCGGCGCGGACCGGTGCAACTGGCAGTGGGGCCCATGGAGCGGCGGTGATTTCGGTGGCGCGACCGACGGCGTGGCATAGGGAGAGGCAGCGGAGACAGCTCTGGGCGATGGTGGCGTCGGCGGGGACAGCTCTGGGTGGCGGGCGGCGGCGGGGTGAGCACTGCCGGCGGCGATGTCAAGGTGAGCACTGGCAGCGGCGGAGACTCGCGTGGGCACTTGAGAGAGTCGACCGATGCGATGGAGACGATAGGGTTGGTACACGCAAGATGGAGACGGTGGTGGGCCCCACTTATGAACGTCGGTTCCTGGCCGACGGCTTTAGTAAATACGTCGGTCCCTGTAGCTCGTCTGACGGCTTTAGTAAAGATGTCGGGTCCCACTAGATGACCGACGGCTATAAATTAAAGGTGTCGGCTGGTCCTGGTCAGCCGACGGCTATAACTTAAATGCATCGGTTAGAGGAAACCAACGGTCATATCTAAATTAAATGCGTCGGCCCCGACGTCTTTATAAACCCCAACGTCTTGTTCCCGTTTTCTTGTAGTGATGCTTATGTGAAGTGCTCACGTAAGATGTTGTAGTTTTGGAACTAACGAGAGTCAAGTCGAGTACTTGTGCTCGGAAGTATTGGTTGTTTGTTCATGTGCAGGTGTTTCTTGAGTTCAAGACATGGCTGGTGACGGGATCCATTGAACTAGTCTGAGGGAGAAGATGAGGTTCAACAACCATGTTTGGGAGGAATTGTGTTTGAGTTGATCGGGAGGTCGCGCAGCATGTTTGAATCAAGAACAATTCATATGAAGGTATCCTGGATGTCGTTGGAAGATGTTTGCACGTGTGCAAGGAGTGCATGGACGTGGCTACATGGTTCCAAGGTGTGATGAAGAGATGTGGACGTAAAGAATTGGTCGGAAAGGTCCAACCGACTAGGTTATGGACTCAGTCTGCGGCTGAGTCAGGCTTGACTCAAATATGGAAAGTTTTGAGTTGGTTATGACAGGATTTCGCGTGCGTCACGAAATTGAGTTGTTTTAGGAATGTGGGATACATTCCTAAGGTGTTTGGAAGTCTTAATATTGTTTCTATCTGCGTATAGAAGAGTCCTAAGTAGTTATGGAAAGTTTCGATTCGTGATTTGAGTAGGATTAGAGTCCTAGTTGAGATTGGGTTGGCCTAAGGGCTGGTTATATAAGCAAGGGAGGCCAGAGCTCATGGTGCATTACTTTGGGGCATTTCCTCTTGTGTTCTATTGAATAAGGGTCTTAGTTTAAAGGAACTTCTGTGCCTTGTTCGTCCGACTTGTTCCAGACAAGTTTTTCTCGTTGAGTTTTCTGCACAGCACTACCTTCCTTAGGTGGTTTTATCATAACTTGAGTTTTACAAATCCAATTGACATGATTCTTGTTGGGCTGTCTTCACAACTTGATTATCTATCATCGTTCGAAATTTCACGGTCATTGGATTTGTGATTTTTTATATACACGAGTTTCTTTGCAGTATTACAGATCTGTTTTTTTTACTCGGTAGAACAGATTGACCTTTGTTCGATCTTTCGATCGTAACTTGAGTTTCTATCGACGGATTGGAGTAATTCTTGTTGTGTTGTCTTCATGACTTGATTCTCTCTGATATATATCACTTTTGTCATGGTGAAACACATTTATATTATTCTCACACACGATTTCTTTAATGGATCATTTTTTTGTCGAGGGGTTTTCATTGCTTCCGCTGAAAAAGTTTTAATCTACCATTCACCCCCCTATGGTAGCTTTAAACGTGCTGTTTGATCCTACAAGATGATCGGGAGGAGGCGGCGAGGGTCGAAGTCTAGGACCTTGCCAAGCATGTGGCCTCTTTGTTCCAGCGGAGTTGAGACCGGCAGCCCCCAGGCAGAGCACCTTGTAACCGGGGATGGCCCCTTTGTACAAATAATAGTTAATGAATTTTAATTTATGTTTTGCTTGTTGGCTTGTATTGTTCTTCTCAATCTATCGCTCCAAGTCATTAGATGTATAAGGGCTTGGGGAATTTTGTCGAGTTCGTTAGTTTTTGAGGAACCAACGATCGCACATTTGACATGGCCAATCCTGTCGTTAATTGACATCCTGCCTATGGAACCCCTTAAAGACCCCTTGGTAGGTGTGGACGGGTGGTTGAGCACACCTACCACTTGATCGCAGGATTTCTTCGATGGGCCCGCAGTGGAGCGGGGGAGTTTGAGTGGATGGCTTCAGTGGGGCCCCTGGCGCCAAGCTTTGTCTGAGTCGTCGACGGCAGGCCCCTTGGGTGGTATCAGAGCAGGCTGCTCTGGCATCGCCCACCATCATCGCAGAGACATCGATGGCAGATCCCTTGGGTGGTGCCGGAGCTGGATGCTCCGGCGTCGCTGACAATCATCGCGGAGACGTCGACGGCAGGCCCCTTGGGTGGTGCCGGAGCTGGCTGCTCCGGTGTCGCACACCATCATTGCAGTTTCGTCGATGGCAGGCCCCCTGGGAGGTGCCAGAGCTGGATGCTCCAGCGTCGTCCACCACCGATGTGTACTACGTTCATGGCAGACCCCTTGTGTATAGGTACCACAAGAGAACCCTATTACCAACAAGAGCGGGACGGAAGAGTGTACTCATGAATTAGCTTTTGTTGTTGTCTTCGTCATGCTGGGACGTCGACGTTTGGCCCTTTGGGTGGTGCCGGAGCTGGCTGCTTTGGTGTCGCCCACCATCATCGCAGAGTCGTCGACGGCAGGCCCCTTGGGTGGTGCCGGATCTGGCTGCTCCATTGTCACCCACCATCGTCGCAGATTCATCGAAAGTAGGCCCCCTAGAAGGTGCCAGAGCTGGATGCTCCGGCGTCGTCCACCACTGACATATAGTTCGTCGATGGCAGGCCCCTGGTGTACAGGTACCATAAGAGAACCTTATTAGCAACAAGAGCAGGACGGGAGAGTGTACTCACGAATCATCACTTGTTGGTGTCTTCGACGTGCTGGGACATCGATAGCGGGCCCCCTGGGTGGTGCCGGAGCTGGCTGCTCTAGCGTCGCCCACTATAATCGCAGAGTCATCGACGGTAGGCCCCTTGGGTGGTGTCGGAGCTAGCTACTCCGACATCGCCCACCATCGTCGCAAAGTCATCGACAGCAGGCCCCCTGGGATGTGCCGGAGCTTGATGTCCAGTGTCGCCCACCATCATCGCAGAGTCGTCGACGGCAAGCCTCTTGAGTGGTGTTAGAGTTGGATGCTTCGGCATCGCCTACCATCATTGCAGAGACGTCGATAGCAGGCACCTTGGGTGGTGCCAAAGATGGTTGCTCTAGCGTCGCCCACCATCGTCGCGGCATCGTCAACGATAGGCCCCCTAGGACGTGCCGGAGGTGGATGCTCTGGCGTCGTCCACCACTGATGTGTAGTATGTCGACGACAGGACCCTGGTGTATAGGTACCACAAGAGAACCCTATTTGCAACAAGAGCGGGACAAGAGAGTTTATTCACGAATCAGCTCTTGTTATTGTCTTCGTCGTGTTGGGACATCGACAATGGGCCCCTTGGGTGGTGCCAGAGTTGTCTGCTCCAGCGTCGCCCACTATCATCTCAGAGTCGTCGACAGCAGGCCCCTTGGGTGGCGACAGAGCTGGTTGCTCCAGCGTTGCCCACCATCATCGTAGAGTCGTCGATGGCAGGCCCTCTGGGACATGCTAGAGCTGGATGCACCAGCGTCGCCCACCATCATCGCAAAGTCGTCGACGGCAGGCCCTGTGGGGGGTGCCAAAGCTGGTTGCTCTAGCGTCGCCCACCATCGTCGCAGAGTCGTTGATGTCAGGCCCCCTTGGAGGTGCCGGAGCTAGATGCTCCGGCGTCGTCCACCACCGACGTGTAGTTCATCGATGGTAGGCCCCTGGTGTACAGGTACCACAAGAGAACCCTATTAGCAACAAGAGCGAGACAGGAGAGTGCACTCACGAATCAGCACATGTTGTTGTCTTCGACAAGCTAGTACGTCGATGGCGAGCCACCTCGGTGGTGTCAGAGCTGGCTATTCTGGCGTCACCCACCATCATCGCAGGGTCATCGACGGCAGGCCCCTTTGGTGGTGCTGGGGCTAGATTCTCTGGCGCCGCCCACCATCATTGCAGAAACGTTGACGGTAGGCCCTTGGGTGGTGCCTGAGCTAGCTGCTCTGGCGTCGCCCACCATCATTGCAGTGTCGTCGACGGCAGGCCCCTTGGGTGGTGCTGGAGCTGGATGCTCCGACATCGCCCACCATCGTCGCAGAGACATCGACAGCAGGCCCCTTGGGCGGTGCCAGAGTCGGTTGCTCCAGTGTCGCCCACCATTGTCGCAGCATCGTCGACGGTAGGCCCCTTAGGATGTGCCGGAGCTGGATGCTCCGGTGTCGTCCACCACCGATGTGTAGTATGCCGACAGAAGGCCCCTGGTGTATAGGTACCACAAGGGAACCCTATTAGCAACAAGAGCGGGACGGGAGAGTGTACTCACAAATTAGCGCTTGTTTTTGTCTTCGTCGTGCTGGGACGTTGACAGCGGGCCCTCTGGGTGGTGCCTAAGCTGGCAGCTCCGACGTCGCCCACCATCGTCGTAGTTGTCGATGGAGGCCCCTTGGGTGGTGCTGGAGCTGGCCGCTTCGGAGTCACCCACCTTTGTCACAGATTCATCGATGGCAGGCCCCTTAAGAGGTGCTAGTGCTGGATGCCCTGGCGTCGCCCACTATCATCATAGAGTCGTCGATAGCAAGCCCCCTGGGGGGTACCAAAGCTGGCTGCTCCAGCGTCGCCCACCATCATCATAGAGTCGTCGACGGCAGGACTCTTGGGAGGTGCTGGAGTTGGATGCTCCAGCGTCTTCCACCACCGACATGTAGTTCATCGACGGCTGGCCCCTGGTGTACAGGTACCACAAGAGAACCCTATTAGGAGCAAGAGCGAGACAGGAGAGTGTACTCATGAATCAGCACTTGTTGCTGTCTTCGACATACTGGGACGTCGATGGTGGGCCTCCTGGGCGGTACCGGAGCTGGCTGCTCCGGCGTAGCCCACCATTATCGTAGAGTCGTCGACGGCAGGCCCCTTGGGTGGTGACGGAGCTGGCTGCTCCGGCATCGCCCACCATCATCGTAGAGTCGTCGACGGTAGCCCCCCTGGGATGTGCCGGAGCTGGATGCTCTGGCGTCGCCCACCATCATTGTAGAGTCGTCGACGACAGACTTTCTGGGAGGTGCCAGAGCTGGCTGCTCCAGCGCGCCCACCATCATCGTAGAGTCGTCGATGCTAGGCCCCCTAGGGGTGTGTACCTCACCGATGCTACTATTGGTTGTGCCTGAATCAACCTGCTTTGTATGTCATGCACACACAACAGGGGGCATAGTTTTTTATCGCCGGCAATCTTTCCCTACTCTTTAGTTTTGCCATGTCTTACACTGCTGGGCTGGTACACGAGGTTTGGATAATTCAGTGTGTTGGTACCCGGGATTCGGCTCCCACCTTACTCAGGGTGTGAGCTTCCTGGCCCTTAGTACTTAGCTGTAGCACTGGGAGGCAAAGCGTGCATGCTTGGAGTACAGGACCAGGCTAAGCAGGTTGCGCGCTCTCGACCTCCAGCTCGGCAAAGCCCTTTCGTGGGGGACCATTTGGCACCACAGGGCTCCAAGTAAGAGGGCAGCCGCGAGATCCCGAAACACCATGCAGGTACCTCAAACAAGTCCGCCTTCAATAGGGTTGCATAACCCCACTAGGGGTGATATAGAGAAAAAATCACCAGGTATATGAAGGTAATATACGAAAAACAAGATTGTCTTGATTGATCACAAAATTAATGGATAATTAGGAGAACATAAGAGAAAACACAGGATAAGACATTGATTCTTTCAAATTGGCATTCATAGATGGAGACTGGCTTTACAATAAGGCAACGGCCCACTACGGTCGGCAAGGGAGGCAGAGTGTTCATGCTTAGGGTACAGGACAAAACTAAACGGTTGAACACTCTGGACCTGTCCCCCCCCCCCTCCAGAGCTTGGTTGTCCTAAGTGTCGTTCCTTAGCACCATGACACCCTACATTGTCCTACTATTATGCTTAGGGATAGAACTTACGGAGGTGCTCTATGTTCCAAGGGTTGGGGAGGGGCTCTCCTTCTTCCGTGGCCAGGCTGACGCACCGGGAGCGGGATACCTGTGTCACTCGGAAGGGGCCCTCCGAGCTGGGGGAGAGTTTGTGTGCCCCTTCTTGAGAAAGTATTCGCCGTAGCACCAGATCACCTGTCTTGAGCTCTCTACTCCGCATGAACCATTCCTGGTAGCGCCAGAGCACCTGCCGGTACTGTGCGTTTTGGATGGTAGCATGCGACCTTGCTTCATCGACAAGGTCGACATCTTCGCACTGGAGCTGGTCCTGCGCGGCTTTGTTGAATGACCGGACTCGGAGGGAGTATCCCTTGTGCCCGATACACCTGGAAGAAAGGCATATCTCCTGTGGCCCGGGTGGGTGACATTCGGCTGGCCCACAGCGCACATGGGAGTTTGTCAACCCACTTTGCACCATGTTTATCCAAGAAGTCATACATTCGTGTCTTGAGGCCCCTGAGGATCTCAAAGTTGGCCCTTTCAACTTGACCATTATTCTTTGGGTGAGGTACGGACACATAACAAACTTAGATGTCGAGGTCTTCGCAGTAGTCTTGGAATGCTGCTTTGGGGAACTAGGTCCTGTTGTCGGTGATGATCTTGTTCGGGACCCCGAACCTGTAGACGATCGACTTGATGAACTTGACTGTGGACTCCTAGGTGATGTTGATCACTGGGCTGCCTTCAGCCACTTGGTGCACTTGTCTACAGCGACATAGAGGAACCGGTACCCTCTGACTGCCCTGGGGAAGGGTCCCAAGATATCCAGCCCCAATACCACGAACAACAAGGTGGGTGGGATCATGTGCAGTGTTTATGTCGGAGTGTGAATCTGCTTGGTGTGGAACTGGCACGCCTTGCACCTTTTCACCAGCTTGACAATGTCTTGGAGTGCCGTCGGCCAGTATAAGTCATGTCGAAAGGCCTTACCAACCAGTGTGTGGGAAGCAACATGATTCCCGCACTCTCCTTCGTGGATCTCGGCGAGCAAGTCGCAACCCTCCTCCCGAGTTATGCACCACAATAGGACGCCGTTGGCGCCACGATGGCAAAGGTATCCTTCTACCAACATGTAGCATTTCGCCATCCTTACAATCCGCTCAGCGGGTACGTGTTCCTCCGGAAATATGTTGTCTTTCATGTTGTCTCAGATCTCGATGATCCATGCATCGGGGCTCTCCTGAGCTTCTAGATCTTGGGCGTCGGGAAATCTGAGGTCCCCGGTGATGCACAAGAACCTCGATGGGCCCCACGGTTGTTGTAACACCCTCATTTGCATCCACCATGCATTGCATAAGTTCATATACATGTTTAACATCAATCCACATAAAAAGGAAGCAGTTTAAAATGAATTTAAAGTAAAACCGCACACAAAAGTTCTGAGAAGTGTGGACTAGTCCGTTTTTTGTGCGGACTAGTCCGATTTATCTCTAACCTTCCTCGGACATGTTCGTTTTTGCTGCGGACTAGTCCATTTTTCTTTGTGTACCATTTTCGGACTTGTCCGGTCCATCGCGGACTAGTACGGTATCCTGATTCCTTGAAATTTTGCCAAGTCCCTAGACTGGTCTGAGCTTGTCCGATATCTAGCGGACTTGTCTGTTTTCCTCTCTGACTAAGTTCGGACTTGTCCGATTTGGTACATACTTATCCAATTTTTCTTTGACTAATATCGGACTAATTCGGCCCTTTGCGGACTTGTCCGGTGATTGTGATTCCAAGTTGATCTTTTGTTCCACGACGTGTTTTTGCGTTTTACCTTAAGTGGGCCTAAGGACGTCGTGTCTAACTCTTTTGGAGCCCATGTGGGACTCCACACCGGCCTCCACCCTCTCTAAGTATCATTTTGGGTCATATAATTTTAGGAGGAGGAGTATCGGTTGACCCTGGAAAGGTGAGAGATGTGTTGAAGTGGGAACCACCGCAAAATGTCAAGGAAATAAGGATTTTTCTTGGGATGGTTGAGTATTACCGTCGATTCATCAAGGACTTTTCCAAGATAGCCAAGCCAATGACGGAATTGCTAATGAAGGGAAAGGCTTTCCAATGGACTCAAGCTTGTCAAGAGAGTTTTGAGGAGTTAAAGAAGAGGTTAACTATAGCTCCAGTTTTAGTTTTGTCGGATGTAAGCAAGAGTTTTGACATATATTGCGATGCATTGAGACAAGGACTTGGATGTGTGCTTATGCAAGAAGGCCAAGTGGTCGCCTATGCATCAAGACAATTGAAGAAACATGAGTAGAATTACCCAACGCACAATTTGGAACTTGCAGTCGTAGTACACGCATTGAAAATTTGGAGACACTACATCCTTGGACATAGGTGTGAAATTTATACGGATCACAAGAGTCTTAAGTGTATTTTCACACAAACAGATCTGAATTTGAGGCAACGGAGATGGTTGGAGCTCATCAAAGATTATGATTTGGGGATCAACTATCATCCGGGAAAAGACAATGTAGTGGCTGATGCTTTGAGTAGAAAAGGAGTAAGTCATCAACTCACAGTTCGAGAGTTACCATCCGAGTTATGTAAGGAGTTTGAATGGTTGAACATTGGATTTGTAAATGAGATGGAGATGATGGAGTTAAACCCAACATTGGAGCAAGAAATTCGGGAAGGTCAAACTAAGGATGAGGAAATTCAAGAAATCAAGGAAAGGACCCAAGAAGGGAGAGAATTCAGATTTGATGAGGATGAACGTGGCACCCTATGGCTTGGTAAGAGGATTGTTGTGCTAATGTGAAGCATATTCGGGAGACAATATTAAAAGAGGCACATCACTCACCATACTCAATTCACCTCGGTTGTATGAATATGTACAAAGACTTGAAGACTTGCTATTGGTGGGATAGCATGAAAAAGGACTTAGCTGAATACGTAGCATTGTGTGATATGTGCCAATGAGTCAAGGCGGAACATCAAAGGCCAATTGGACTATTGCAACCATTAAAGATTTCGGAGTGGAAGTGGGAAGAGATCGGTATGGACTTCATAGTTGGTTTACCACGTACCCAGTCCAGTTACGATTAAATTTGGGTGATTGTGGATCGGTTAACTAAGTCAGCCCACTTTATTCCCGGCAAGACCACCTATAATAGAGAGAAATTGGGGGAACTGTATATGGGAAGAATAGGTTGTTTGCATGGAGTTCCAAGAAGATAGTCTCGGATAGAGGTTCACAATTCACTTTCAGGTTTCAGCAAAAATTGCATGAAGGTTTGGGAATGAGGTTATATTTTAGTTCAGCATATCACCCTCAAATGAATGGACAAACCGAGGGGACCAATTAGATTTTAGAAGACATGTTAAGATCTTGTGCTTTGAAGCATGGGAAAATTTGGGACAAGAGCTTGCCATATGCAGAATTTTCATAAAACAATAGTTACCAAGCAAGCTTGAAAATGTCACCATATGAAGCACTTTATGGAAGGAAGTGTAGGACACCTTTATTCTGGAATGAGGCAGGAGAAACTCAAGTATTTGGTCCGGTTGTGTTGCAAGAAGCCGAAAAGCAAGTCCAAATAATTCGTGAGAACTTGAGGGTTTCCCAATCAAGATAAAAAGGCTATGCGGACAATAGGAGAAGTAAATTAGCCTTTGAAGTGGGAGATTTTGTTTACCTCAGGGTGTCACTGATAATGGGTCATAAGAGGTTTAACATAAGAGGCAAGCTAGCACCTTGCTATATCGGACCATTCAAGATTTTGGACAAAAGAGGAGAAGTAGCGTATAAGTTGGAGATGCCAACTCTTCTTTTAGATGTACATGATGTCTTTCATGTTTCCCAGCTCAAAAAGTACTTGAGAGTAACGGAAGAACAAGTGCGAATGGAAGGATTGGAAATAGGGGAATATTTGACTTATGCTGAACAACTGGTCAAAATCTTGGAAACCAAGGACAGAGTCACAAGGAACAAGGTTATTAGATGGTGTAAAGTTCAATGGAAGCACCACACAAAAAAAGAAGCAACGTGGGAATTGGAGGATGATCTCAAGAAGGAATTTCCCTATCTCTTCTCTTCCACGTCGAATCCCGAGGGCAAGATTCATTTTAAGGGGGTAGGTTTGTAACACCCTCATTTTCATGCATCATGCCCTACATACATTCATATACATATTTAACATTAATCCACATAAAGAGGAACGAGTTTAAAATTGATTTGGAACAAAACCGCACTTAAAATGCTGAAAAGTGTGGACTAGTCCAATTTTGGTGAGGACTAGTCTGATTTCTCTCTGACCTCGATCAGACTTGTCCGTTTTTGCTGTGGACTAGTCCGATTTTGCCTCTGGACACTTTCGTACTTGTCCGATTTTATGCGGACTAGTCCGGTGTTCCAAGAATCCATGAAAATTTACTACGTCCCAGGACTTGTCTTGACTAGTCCGGTGTTCCAGTGGACTTGTCCATTTTCCTCTCTGACTAAAGTCGGACTTGTCTCATTTCTGGCCAGACTTGTCCGATTTCTTTCTAGCTAACTTCAGACCAGTCCGGTCCTTTTCAGACTTGTCCGATATTTCGCGACTCTGAATTGATCTTTTGTTTTACGACTTGTTTCTTGGGTTTCACGTTAAGTGGGCCTAGGGACATCGTTCCTAACTCTTTTAGAGCCCACGTGGGACTCGAAATCGGCCTCTACTCATCTCAAACTCGAAATCCATCTAACCCTAGCCTCCACCTCTATATAAACAACCCCACCCCTTGGCTTGACATCTATTTGCCACTTTTCCACTCCACCCAAACCATAGTTCATGGAGGGCCACCATCAAGGAGGGAGGAGGAGATCCCAAGCAAGAAGAAGAAGAGGAGGAAACAAAAGAGGATCAAGATCTCCATCAAGTTTTGTTCTTCATCACCAATTCATCTCCAAGTTCATCATCAACCCTAGATCATCAAGATCCAAGTGTTACCTCCATGTTTCTTGATTCATTGGAGTCCTAAACACCTGGTATACCTTCTATTCTCCTTTTCTTACGTGAATTGAACCCCAATCCTCCAAATTCGCGTCGATCTAGAAAACCCTAATCTGCTGATCTCGCAACGTGCGGACTTGTCCGGTCCCTAGCGGACTAGTCCAATTTTCCTGGTTAAATTCTGTTGAATTAATTCTAAAATTAGATCTAATCACATCCAAACCTGTATAAACTTGTTAAAGCTATTAGAATTAGTTAGTAATCATTAAAAGCAATCTATTAACAAGTTCTACCTTGCATTTGCATTAATCATGCATGTCATGTCATATTGAGTAATATTTCAGCACTCTTTGATTGTGTTTCTTGTTTGTATGTTTATTGTGCGGATTAGACGGATTTGCGCTAGAGAGTGTCACGGAGGATCTCCAGCACCAAGAGTTTGAAGGCTTTGACTCGAATCAATCCTAAGAGCAAGGCAAGTGTCCTTGAAGCATATTGATCCTATTTTAAAATAAATGTTTCATTTGCAAAACGGCAAGCTTGTGGCAATTTGATGGGAATCCTACGATAAGAAGTTTACTAGCTTTGTTTAACCACCGTTGTCACCTGGAATATATGGTAGAGAGTCGGGATGGCATTTTTACCTTTTTGCTTCGCTTAATTAATTGGGATGGGAAAACAACTGTACCACTCAATTTAATTATGCATGGACGAGATTATGGTTGACATGAACTGGTTAAATTTGATATAGTAATGGGTGATCTAAGCAAGCTTGGTACGTGGATGGGTTGGATGTTATGGTGGTTTTGTTTGCTTTAGATCTAAGGACCAGTTCGTGGAGCGACCATCCAGGATTTACACAGTTCCACCACGAGGCCAAGTATGGGTGCGGCGTAGCTGATTAATTAGGGCTTTGCCAGTGCTATTTGGACCATTAAGGATGCTCGGGGAAGGGGTAGTCGGATTGGGTTTGTCGATGATTAGTGGGACTACCCTGGGATCCGAACGGCTCAAGAGGGGGCCCTTGGTTGAAGATGTTCTCAGTTGGAGACATCGCCACCGGTGAAACCTCAGTGGGGTCTAAATAGGCTAGTAATCCCTTTGTAAAGACTATTTTGTGATCTCTTGGCCACACACCTACGGAAGTCTGAGACGGCATAATTGAGATTCTATAGTATCGAAAGGTGATAAAATTACAAACACATGGGTAAAGCGGTACAACCTCTGCAGAGTGTGTCTAAAACTATCATGATAGCCGTGCTCCCAGTTATGAGCAACCTGGACCCTCACATGATTAGAGGAAAATTGGGATTTGGGATGGTTATGGTTGGTATTATGGTTATGGATGGTTATGAATTGAATTCTGGTATTGAATATGGATATTGGTATATGATGATGGATATGGAATATGGACTGGTACTAAGATATTACTTATGGTTTATGATGGGTTTATTCACATACATATAATATATTGCTTTTCAAATGTTCTAATGTACTTTTCAGCACTCAACCATTATTATATTCGTCATTTCAATCAGCCACATGTCATAATTTCCACACTTGCGGAGTACGACATGTACTCACTCTTGCAATCCCCCCCCAACAGTTGCAGGTTAGGATTGGGAATTTAATGGCGATAATGCGGAGTTCTAGGCCGTGTCTACCGTCAGCTTGCCTGTGGTGTTGCATGGAGCTGCGCTATACCCTATCGCTTATGCTGCCTAGCTGTTTAGTTTGCTTATTTAGTTTATTTCCGCTGCATTAGTTGAACTTGTCATTAATATTTATTAGAACTTGTATTCGAGGATAATATGGTTTGTGCAATAAATTTTGGTTAATTAATCTTGTCCTGTGGTAATTTTCTGTATACTCTTTTGTGAATACACTCGTGTATGTGTGTTAAACATCCTAGGCACACATATGCATTCACTTGGTTCATTTTCGGAATCGGGTGTCACGACGAACTAGGGTTTGTGGTCTTTCAATTGAGGCAAAAGGATGTAAAGTCAAGGGGTGGGGTTCTTTATATAGAGCTGGAGGCTAGGGTTTGATGGATTTCAAGTTTGGGGAGGGTGGAGGCCGACGTGGGGTCCCACATGGGCTCCAAAAAGAGTTGGACATAGCGTCCTTGGGCCCACTTAAGGTAAAACCCAAAAACACGTTGTGAAATAAAAGATCAATTCGGAATAGCGATTTACCGGACAAGTCCGAAAAGGGCCGAACTAGTCCAAAGTTGGTCAGAGAGATATCGAACAAGTCCGGACTAAATCGGACAAGTCCAAACTTAGTTAGAGGAAAAACATACAAGTCTGGCCAAAACCGGACAAGTCCGATTTTAGTCAAAGGGAAAATGGACAAGTCCGTCAGAATACCGGACAAGTCCAGGGACATAGCAAAATTTCCAAGGAATGTGAATACCGGACTAGTCCGAATTGGAAAGGACAAGTCTAAAACTGTATAGAGAGAAAAAAATAGAATAGTCCGCAGCAAAACGGACAAGTTCGACGAAGGTCAGAGAGAAATCGGACTAGTCTGCACCAAAAACGGACTAGTCCGCACTTCCCAGAATTCTTAAGTGCAGTTTTACTCTAAATTCATTTTAAACTCATTACTTTTTGTGTGGATTAATGTTAAACATGTTTAATCATGGATGCATGGCATGATGCATGAGAATGAGGGTGTTACAAACCTACCGCCCTTAAAAATGAATCTCGCCCTCGAGATTCGACGCGGAAGAGAAGAGATAGGGAAATTCCTTCTTGAGATCATCCTTCAACTCCCAAGTTGCTTCCGATTCTATGTGATGTTTCCATTGAACTTTGCACCATCGAACAACCTTATTCCTTGTGACTCTCTCCTTGGTTTCCAAGATCTTGACCGGTTGCTCGGCATAAGTCAAATCTGTCTCTAGTTCCAACTCTTCCATTGGCACTCATTCTTCTGGTACCCTTAAGCACTTCTTGAGCTGGGAAACATGTAAGACATCATGAACATATGATAAGGAGCTAACATCTCCAAAGTATCGAGGTGCTAGCTTGCCTCTTATGTTAAACCTCTTATGACCTCTCATTGGTGACACCTTGAGGTAAACGAAATCTCCTATTTCAAAGGCTAGTTTCCTTCTCCTATTGTCCGCATAGCCTTCTTGCCTTGATTGAGCAGCCCTCAAGTTTTGATGGATAATCTGGACTTGTTTCTCAAATTCCTACAACACATCCTAACCAAATACTTGAGTTTCTCCTGTCTCATTCAAGAACAAAGGTGTCCTACACTTCCTTCCATATAGTGCTTCATAGGGTGACATTTTCATGCTTGCTTGGTAATTGTTGTTATATGAGAATTCCGCATATGGCAAGCTCTTGTCCCAACCTTTTCCATGCTTTAAAGAACAAGCTCTTAACATATCCTCTAAAATATGATTGGTCCTCTCAGTTTGTTCATCCGTTTGAGGGTGATATGCTGAGCTGAAGTTCAATCTTGTCCCCAATGCTTCATGCAATTTCTGCCAAAACCTGGAGGTAAATTGAGAACCTCTATCCGACACTATGTTCTTTGGACCTCCGTTCAAACATACTATTCTTCCCATATACAGTTCAACAACCTTCTCCCCATTAAAGGTGGTCTTGACAGGAATAAAGTGAGCTGACTTAGTTAACCAATCCACAATAACCCAAATTGAGTCATAATCGGACTGGGTACACGGTAATTAAACTATGAAGTCCATTCCGATTTATTCCCACTTCCATTCTGGAATCCTTAATGGCTGCATCAATCCAGCTGGCCTTTTATGTTCCGCCTTGACTCATTGGCACACATCACACAATGCTACATATTCAGCTATGTCCCTTTTCATGCTGGCCCACCAATAGCATGTCTTCAAATCATTGTACATCTTCGTACAACCTGGATGAATTAAGTATGGCGATTCATGTGCCTCTTTTAAAATTGTCTCCCAAATATTCTTCACATTAGGCACGACAATCCTTTTTCCGAGCCATAAGGTACCATGTTCATCCTCATCAAACCTGAATCCTCTTTCCTCTTGGGTTCTTTTCTAGATTTCTCGGATTTCCTCATCCTTTCTTTGACCCTCTCGAATTTCTTGCTCCAAGGTCAGATGTAACTCCATAATTCCCATCTCATTCAGAAATCTGAGATTCAACCATTCAAACTCCTTACATAACTCGGATGGCAGCTCTCAAACTACGAGTTGGTGGCTTACTCCTTTCCTACTCAACACATCAGCCACTACATTAGCCTTCCCTGGATGGTAATTGATTCCCACATCATAATCCTTGATGAGCTCCAACCATCTTCGTCGCCTCAAATTCAGGTCTGTTTGCATGAATATGTACTTGAGACTCTTGTGATCCGTATAAATTTCACACCTATGTCCAAGGATATAGTGTGTCCAAATCTTCAATGTGTGTACCACGGCTGCAAGTTCCAAATCATGTGTTGGATAGTTTTGCTCATCTTTCTTCAATTGTGTTGATGCATATGCAACCACTTGACCTTCTTGCATGAGCACGCATCCAAGTTCTTGTCTTGATGCGTCACAATAAATATCAAAACTCTTGCTCACGTCCGGCAATATTAAAATTGGGGTTGTTGTTAACCTTTTCTTCAACTCCTCAAAACATTCTTGACAAGCTTGAGTCCGTTGGAAAGCCTTCCCCTTCATTAGCAATTCTGTCATTAGCTTGGCTATCATTGAAAAGTCCTTGATGAACCGACGGTAATATCCAGCCATTCCAAGAAAGCTCCTTATTTCCTTGACATTCTGTGGGGTTTCCCATTTTAGCACATCTCTCACTTTTCCTGGGTTGACCGATAATCCTCCTCCCGAGATGATATGACCCAAGAATGACACCTCCTTCAACCGAAACTGGCACTTTCCGAACTTGGCATACAATTGATGTTCCCTCAATTTCTGCAATGTAAGCCTCAAGTGTTCCTCATGCTCCTCTTCACTTTTCGAGTAGATCATAATATCATCAATGAACACCACAACGAACTTATCCAAGTACTCCATGAAGACCTTATTCATGAGGTACATAAAATAGGCAGGTGCATTTCTCAATCCAAAAGACATAACGGTGTACTCATAAGATCCATACCGCATCCGAAAAGCTGTTTTGGGTATGTCTGATGGTCTAATCTTCATTTGAAAGTATCCTGACCTCAAATCAATCTTTGAGAAGACACAAGCACCCTTCATCTGATCAAACAAGTCTTCTATGCATGGCAAGGTGTACTTGTTCTTGATTGTCACCTCATTAAGAGCTCGGTAATCCACACACATCCTTTGTGACCTATCCTTCTTGTTCACATAAAGAACGGGCGCTCCCCAAGGTGAAGAGCTTGGGTGGATAAAACCCTTCTCTAGTTGCTCCTGAATCTGCTTCTTGAGCTCCGCTAACTACATAGGAGGCATCCAATATGGCCTCTTAGCTATAGGTGCAGTTCCAGGTATTAAATCAATAACGAATTATATGTCTTGTTCAGGTGGCATACCTGGCAACTCATCCAAAAACACATCCAATAATTCACACACCACCGGAATCTCCTCGATTGTGGCACCGTCCATGTGATTTACCTCCAAGTGCTTTGGTGCATGTTGAGATGCTTCAAATTCTATGGTGATCCCTTCCTCATTAGTTAACTTCACCGTCTTTGTGGCACATTCAATGACTCCATTGTGCTTCCTCAACCAGTCCATACCAAGTATAATGTCCAATCTTTGAGAATCCAAAACAATGAGGTTGGCAAAGAAGTCTACCCCCCTTATTCTTAGGCTTACTTTTGGACATACTATATTTGTCCTCATCTCTCCTCCAGGAAACTTAACCAATAGAGTAAACTTCATATGAGAGATAGGCAAACTATGCTCGGCAACATATTTCGATGCAATGAATGAATGTGATGCTTCAGAATCAAATAACATAGTCATCTGGTTGGAGTTTGCGAGAAACATACCAATCACCACGTCATCTGCTTGTTGAGCATCCTCCGTAGAGACATGGTTCACGTTGCCACGAGCAAAATTCTGTTGTCCATGGTTTCCTTGCGGTTGTCCTCCATTGGGTCTTGGGTTTTGTCTTTGAGCATTGCTTCCTTGACCAAGGCCCAACTTAGGACATTGAATTGCAAATTGTCCCACTTCTCCACATATATAGCACTTCCTAACGGCACCAAAATTTGGACGGACTTTTGAATATTTGCACCAGGAAAATTGGCACGAGGTGCAAAAGGCATTGGAGGCCTAGGTGCTTGCATGACAGGGCATTGTTGCACAAACTGAGCTGGGTGCGGTGCATATCTAGGGCGATGTACAGGAGCAGAAGAACTATAATAAGGCGCATTAGGTGGTGCAAAGCGAGGGCGCGCATTACTTCCTTGTTGTTGTACTTGATATGGTGCCTTCCTCTTGGTGTCTTGCTCCATCTAATGGACTTTGTTCTCCACCACAATTGCTTTGTCCACAAGCTTCTAGAAGTTTGCATAATCAAAATTCAGCAATTCCACTTGGATCTCATTGTTCAAGCCCCTCATGAACAAGTATTGTTTCTGTCTGTCCCGACTCACATCCTCAGGCGCATATCTTGAAAGTTGAGTGAATTTATTTAGGTATTCATTCAGACTCGATCTTCCTTTCCTCAGGTTCTCAAATTCTTGTCTCTTCAAGATCATAACACCTTCCGGCACGTAATGAGAACGGAAGCTCTCTTTGAATTCAGCCCAAGTAATTATCTCTTGGTTGTCATCAGCAGTGCATAGCGAATCCCACCAATCGGCAACTGCTCCAACAAGTTGATGAGATGCAAATAGCACCTTCTCCCGGTCACTGCATTGGACTATTGCAAGTTTCTTCTCCACGGACTTGAGCCAATCATCGGCATCCATAGGGTCAGCAGCTTGAGCAAAGGTCGGTGGCCTAGTCCTCAAGAACTCTCCCAATCGATTATGAGGCGGTGGAGGTGGTGGTGGGGGCATGTGGGGCTGATTGTTGTTGTTGCCAGCCTGCAGATGTCCTATAGTTTGTATCATGGCCTGCATGAGCTGGTTTTGCATGGCCAATAGCTGCTCAATATTGATAGCTCCCTGAGCTCGTCCTTGTCCATTGTTGTTCTGAGGTGCTCCATTATTCTCCTCCTCATCATTGTCATCCCTCTGGTTGCGAGTCCTCACCATCTGAAGAAAAGCAAGAGATAAGAATTTAGAAAACATCCCTAACTATATGCATCAAGGGATATGAAACTAAGCAACTAAATATACTAGCCTATATGGACATGGCAATGCTAAAGCATCTCAAAATCCTCTACTAAGCACACAAGCGGCAATACATAGCAAACAGCACACCAAGCAAAAACACATCGACTTCTGAGTGCTCCTATGTTCTCTAAAGTGTCCATTCTATCTAGGTTGCGTCCTACGGTCAATCTGTGGCTCTAATACCAATTTGTGGCTCCCGGTTCCGAAAAAGAAACAAGTGAACGCATATGTGTGCCCAGGACGTTCAACACACATACACGAGTGCATTCACAAAAGGATATACAGAAAATTACAACAGAACAAGATTAATTAACCACTTTTATTAAAAAATTCAGAATATCCTCGAATACAAGCTCTAATGAATATTAATGACAAGTTTGAACTAATGCAGCGGAAATAACTAAATAAGCAAACTAAGCAGCTAAGCAAATAGGGTATAAGGGTAGCACAGCTCCAATCGACACCACATGCAAGCTGACGGCAGACACGGCCTAGAACTCCGCATTATCATCGTTATACTCTCAAATCTGACCTGCAACTGTTGGTGGGGGAATTGCAAGGGTGAGTACATGACGTACTCAGCAAGTGTTGAAAGTATGACATGTAGCTGATTCAAATGATGAATATAATAATGGCTAAGTATTGAAAAGTACATTAAAACATTTGAAAAGCAATATATTATATGTATGTGTAGTTAACCCATCATAAACCATGTAATTACCATAATAACAGTCCATATTTCATTACCATCATCCATATTCTAGATTTCTCATTATCATTAGTCATATCCATTACCATAAACCATAATACCATCCATAACCATTACCAAACCTCAACCATAATCAAACCATCCCAATTCCCAAGTTCCCTCTAATCATGTGAGGGTCTAGGTTGCTCATAACCGGGAGCACGGCTATCATGATAGTTTTAGACACACTCTACAGAGGTTGTACCGCTTTACCCACGTGTTTGTGATTTCATCACATTTCAGTTACTGGAACCTCTGTTATGCCTTCTCACACTTCCGTTGGTGTGTGGCCAAGAGATCACAAAATAGCCTTTATAAAGGGACTACTAGCATGTACAGCCTATTGAGGTTTCACCGGTGGCGATGTCTCCAACTCAGCACAACTTCAACCAAGGGCCCCCTCTTGTGTCATTCGGATCCCAGGGAGTCCCGCCAACCATATCCAAACCCAACTGACTCCCCTTCCCCGATGCGCCAAATGATCCGCGCAATACTAGCAATACCCTAATTAATGAGGTATGTTGCACCCATACTTGGCCTCGTGGTGGCACTGTAAGTCCTGGATGGTCGCTCCGCGAATCGGTCCTTAGATCTAAATCAAGCCAAACAACCATAACTTCCAACCCATCCACATACCATGCTTGCTTAGATCACCCATTACCATGTCATATTAACCAGTTCATATTAACCACAATCTCATTAATGCATAACTAAATGGTATAGTTGTTCTTCCCATCCCAATTAATTAAGTGAAGCGAAAAGGTAAAAAGTCCTTCTCGACTCTCTACCATGTATTTCAGGTGAAAAGGGTGGTTAAACAAAGCTAGTAAACTTCCTATCATAGGGATTCCCATCAAATTGACACAAGCATGCAGTTTTGAAAACAACACATTTACTTTAAAACAGGATCAATATGTTCAAGGACACTTGCCTTGCTCCTGGGCTTGATTGGGATCAAAGACTTCAAACTCCTCGTGCTGGAGATCCTCCGCAGCACCCTCTAGCGCAAATCCGCCTAAACCGTGCAACGAACATACAAGACAGGAATTACAATCAATAAGTGCACATATATTACTCAATATGACATGACATACATGATTAATGCAAATGCAAATGAAAACTTGTTAATGAGTTGTTAATGATGTTTACTAATTAGTTCTAATAGTTTTCAACAAGTTTGAACAGGTTTGGAATTGATTCAAATCAATTTAGATTTAATTTAGCAAAAAACAGTCACCAAAATCGGACTAGTCCGCTATAGGGCTGGACTAGTCCGCCCTTGGCAGGAATAGCGAACTAGGGTTTTCTAGATCGACGTGAATTTGGAGAAACGGGGTTAAATTCACGTGAGAAAGAGGAAGTAGAAGGTATACCAGGTGTTTAGAACCCCAATGAATCAAGGGTTTTGGAGGCAACACTTGGATCTTGACAATCTAGGGTTGATGAAGGAACTTGATAGTGGATTGTTGATGAAGAACAAAAACTTGATGGGGATCTTGATCCTCTTTTGTTTCCTCCTCTTCTTCTTCTTGCTCGAGATCTCCTTCTCCCTCCTTGGCGCCGGTTCTCCACAAACTAGGTTTGTGGTCTTTCAGTTGAGGCGAAAGGATATAAAGTCAAGGGGTGGGGTTGTTTCTATAGAGGTGGAGGCTAGGGTTCGATGGATTTCGAGTTTGGGAAGGGTGGTGACCGATGTGGGGTCCCACATGGGCTCCAAAAAAAAGTTGGACACGACTTCCTTAGGCCCACTTAATGTAAAACCAAAAAACACATCGTGACACGGATCAATTCAGAATCGCGATTTACCGGACAAGTCGGAAAAGGGGCAGACTAGTCCGAAGTTGGTCAGAAAGATATCGGAAAAGTCCAGATTAAATCGGACAAGTCTGAACATGGTCAGAGGAAAAACAGACAAGTCTGGCCGAAACCGGACAAGTCCGATTTTTGTCAGAGGGAAAACGGACAAGTCCGCCGGAATACCGGACAAGTCCGGACAAGTCCAGGGACTTAGCAAAATTTCCAAGGAATTGGAATACTGGACTAGTACGCATTGCACTGGACAAGTCCAAAACTGTACAGAGAGAAAAAACAGACTAGTCCACAGCAAAACAAACAAGTTCGACGAAGGTCAGAGAGAAATCGGACTAGTCTGCACCAAAAAAGGACTAGTCCGCACTTCCTAGAAATTTTAGGTACGGTTTTACTCTAAATTCATTTAAACTCATTCCTTTTTGTGTGGATTATGTTAAACATATTTAATGATGGATGCATGGCATGATGCATGAAAATGAGTGTGTTACAGCGGCGTAGTTAATTAATAAGGGTATTGCTAGTATTGCGCGGACCATTTGGAAGAGCAGGGAAGGGGAGTCGGATTGGGTTTGTTTGAGTGGTGGGACTCCTTGGGATTCGAAAGGCACAAGAGCGGGACCTTGGTTTAAGATGTGCTCAGTTGGAGGCATCGCCACCGGTGAAACCTCAGTGGGTCTGTATATCCTAGTAGTCCCTTTGTAAAGGCTATTTTGTGATATCTTGGACACACACAAACAGGAGTGTGTAATGTGACTGACGGGTCACGGGCATAAGGGAGGTTCCTACTCATCAAAAGGTGATGGAATCAGGAACATGTGGGTAAAGTGGTACAACCTCTGCAGAGTGTTAAAAACTATCATGATAGCCGTGCTCCCGGTTAAGAGCACCTGGATGACCTACATGATTAGAGGGAACTTAGGATTTGGGATTGTTGGTTATGGTTATGTTTATGGTTATGGATCGAGTTATGATAAATGAACATGGATGATGATGATGGTAATAATCCAGCATATGGATGGATAATTAATTATGGTTTAGTATTATGTTAATTATGTGGGATATGATGGGATTACTTCACATAGACATAGTGTAATGCTTTTCTACATGTTTAAATGTACTTTTCAGCAATGAGCCATTGTTTATTGTCATGCCTTGTTTAAGCCACATGTCATGATTTCCACACTTGCTGAGTACGACATGTACTCACCCTTGCAATTCCCCCACCAACAGTTGCGGGTTAGGATTGGGAGTATCACGACGTTAATGAGGGGTTATAGGCTGTGTGTTGTCGTCAGTTTTGCCTGTGGTGTTGCTTGGAGTTGCGCTACCCTTTGCTTAGCTTGCTTATTTTTTTAGTTCAGATTTGGTTTATTTCCACTGCATTAGTTCAAACTTGTCATTAATGTTCTTTAGAGCTGTAATTTGAGGATTACTCTGAATTCTGTAATAAAAAGTGATTAATTAATCTTGTTTTGTGGTAATTTTCTGTATATCCTTTTATGAATGCACGTGTGTATGTGTGTTCAGTGTCCTAGGCACACATATGCGTCGCACTTGGTTCATTTTCCGGAACCGGGTGTCATAGTTGTAGGGCTGTCGAGGTCGCCAGTTTTGAGGTGTTGGCTCGCCTTTGTCGTGAGGCACTGCGAGCTTAGTGGTTCATCGCACTAATCTCCTATAAAATACACCTTCAAGAACCAGGGTCGCAACGGACGCCATATTTGACTAGATGTTGGCAATGAAGTTGTTGGCGCGCGGCACGTGGCAGAGGTCCAAAGCCTCGAAACCAGCTTCTAACTTCTTGACGTGCAGAGGGTCATTGCAGCAGTATTCTGCCTGAACTTGCTTGATGATCAGCTGGGAGTCTCCCTTGACCAGCATCTGCTATACACCAAGACCCTGCGCGGCTGTCAGTCCAAAGATGAGAGCTTCATACTCCACCATGTTGTTGGTCGCCTTGAAGTCAAGGTGCACCGCGTACTTGTACTGCTCCCCTGTTGGGGAAGTAAGCAGTACACCGGCTTGGGCCCCTTGCTTCCACGATGATTTGTCAAAGAAGAGTGTCCAGTGGGGTTCGGTGAGCATCAGAGCTCTGGGCTCCGGCTCACTGACTTCCAGGCCCGCTGGGTTGCTTGGTTAGGGAGTCCACTCAGCAATGAAATTTGCTAGTTCTTGGCTCTTGATTGCATGTCACGGTAAGAAGTCGAGCTCAAACTCCGCTAGTTCCGCCAACCGTTTTGCGATGTTGCCAATCGCGTTGGGACTGCAGAGCGCTGCCCTCAGTGGGAACGAGGTCACCACTAAAACTCTGTGTGCCTAAATGTAATAGCAGAGCTTCCTTGATGCAACTAGCACTGCATACAGTAACTTGTGCACCTCAAGGTACCTTGTTTTTGCTTCATGTAGGACTTCACTGATGAAGTAGACCGGGCACTGGATAGTCTGGACCCTCCTCGGGGAATCCTGTGCATCTTCTTCCATCTGCTCTGGGCCCAAGGACTCCGTGTTCCCTGAACTCTAAACATCCACTGGGGGTTGGGACCTAGAGGCTTTTTGATCTCCGGGGCCCCCTGGGGGGACCCGGCAACCCTCCGAGGGATGGGACCCAGGGGAATCTTGGTCGCCGGGGCCCCCTGCGGCCTCCAAGCCCTGGGGCTCAGAATCAGCAGCAGGAGCCCCGTCCGTCTCTTGAGGTTGCTGGGTACCAGGTCGCTCTGCCACCAAGACCATGCTCACTACTTCTATGGTGGCAGCAATGTAGAGGTACATAGGATCCCTGTGCTCCGGGGCCACCATGATGGGCAGCGATGTGAGTTGTCACTTTAGCTCTCAAAACGCCTCTTCTGCCTCCTATGTCCAGACGAACGGTCTAGACTAGTGCAACAGTTTGAAGAACGGGAGGGATCGTTCAGCCAGTCTAGAATAAACCGGCTGACCCTTGCCAAGCAACCTGCAAGCTTCTGTACGTCGTTGACATGGGCTGGAGGTTACATCAGCTCTACTGCCTTGATCTTCTTCGAGTTTGCCTCAATCCCTTGGTGTGAGACCAAGAAACCAAGGAGCTTTCCAACTTTGACTCCGAACACGCACTTGTTAGGGTTAAGCGTTGTGCGTGTGGTCCGCAATCTTGACAACAATATCATCGACGTACACCGCTACCACATCCCGAATGAGGTCCCCAAATGTTTTATGCATGGCACGTACAAAATTAGGGAGGGCATTCTTAAGATCGTATGGCATGGAGACATAGCAGTAGAGGCCATCTATGGTTGTAAATGCAGTATGCTCTTCATCCTCTGTAGACATGGGGATTTGGTGGAACCCTAAGTAAGCATCTAGAAAGTAGAGAAAGTCGCATCCTGAGGTTGAATCTACAATTTGATCTATCCTAGGGAGAGTGAAAGGATCTTTAGGACATGGCTTGTTGAGGTTGGTGTAGTCGATGCACATCCGAATCTGCCCACCAGCTTTGGGGACAACAACAAGATTGGTCAGCCACCTGAGATGATGGACTTTCCGAATGAAGCCAGCATCGAGCAGCTTCTTAATCTTCGCAGATGAAGTTCTGTCGCTCGATGGACTGCTTTCGTGGCCTCTGCTGTGTCGGTCAGGCATCAGGGTAGATCTTCAGGTTGTGCTCGATCACCTCCCTGGGGATGCAAGGCATCTGAGACGGTTACTAGGCAAACACGTTGACATTAGCTCGCAGGAAGGCAATGAGTGCCGATTCTTGCTTGCTGTCTAAACTACCCGCAATGCGGGTGGTGTGGGCAGCATCTGATCTAATTTGGATAGTCTTGATGGGTGTCATCGCTGTCGAAGGGCCGCACTTGTGGTGCAGCAATGTAATCACGCTCATGCGACCTCAATGAAGGCTGACGAGGTCCAACACCGCACGGGGCAGATGTTGGGGCTGCTGCCAGTGCTTGGAGCTCCTCCAAAGCAGACACCGCCGTTGCGCGATCTCCGCAGATCTTGAGGACGCCGGAGGAAGTTGGCATCTTGAGGACGAGGTAGCCATAGTGGACTACAGCCATGAATTAGTACAGGGCTGGCCTACCGATGATGGCATTGTAGGGGAGGCTCACCTCCGCAATGTTGAATAGTATATTCTCCATCTTAAAGTTCTCGGGTGTCTTGAGGGTCACCCTGAGGTGGATGTTGTTGTACGGGATAATCTTCCCTGGCCCTACCCCTGAGAATGATCTCGACGGGGCGAGCTTGGACATAGGGATTTTCAGCTTGTCGAAGGCCGCACGGCTTATGAGGTTGAGGCTGGCCACGCCATCTATCAGGACGTGGTAGAACTTGACGTTGGCGTCAGTGGGGACGACGAGGAGGGCCAGTAGCCCGACTCTTGCCATGGTCTTGACCACATTCCAGGACGCGGGTTCCCAAGATCCCCCACAAATGATGTGGAGTGCTTTACGACGCTCATGGTCACCGTTGAGGTCGAGGTTCTTAGCCTGGTGGACCGTTTCAACAACCCATTCATGCTTTTGGAACTCCATCTTCACGTCTTCACTGACCTCGTGGTCAACCTTTTGTGGCTTGATCTTGTCACTGCTCGCAAGCTTGATGCTTACCATTGTGATGAAAGTGCAACCACTTTTTTGAGGAAAAATCCCCTACCTGGCGCGCCAAATGTCAAAATGTTAATGCGACACTTCCCCCAGATTTGCTAAGGATCAGCCCGCGGAGGTTCTTTGATCGGCAGGGCTTAGTCCTCTATCGTGTGATTGTGCGTATGAGAGTGTGAGACTGTGGTTTTTACATGGTTTAGGCCGCAAGAGCGTAACACCCTACTCCATGGTGAGGTTGTATTGTTGGTGTGTGTGTGTGTGTGTGTGTGTGTGTGTGTGTGTGTGTGTGTGTGTGTGTGTGTGTGTGTGTGTGTGTGTGTGAATGCGTAGATTGGGGATCCTTTGTAACACTGGCGGTCTGGTCCTTTATAGTCAAGGCCAGACAGGTGGCCCCGCGGCAATCTTATTCTAAAGATCTATAGCTTCACGCATAAACTTCCTTTGACCGTGGCGTGAGGACTTACCGTCTTGCCGCCTCAGTCGCGAGTGGCCTACGCGTAGTCGCTGATGGTGTCGAAGATGTTTCGTCCGTCTGTCTGGTCGTCGCAAGCTACCCACTTGGCAGAGCAGGGTAGGCCTGTTGTGTCTTCATTGTGATGTTATTGGGCACAGCGGTCTCTAGCCGTTGGTGTGCTCCGTGTTACCCGCCAAAGGTGGGTGCTTTTCTTCAATGCTTGATTTAGACGGGGCACACCATCCCTTAACTCCCGCACTCCACCCCCAAGGTGAGTTGCGAGACACGTGGCAGCTTCGGGGTTGGCCTCCGCTAGGGGAGGCCAAGCTTGGTTCTTCATGACACGTGTCAGCTTTAGAGCCCTTCAGGGCAAGTGGCAGCTCCGGAGCCCTTCAGGGTATGTGGCAGCTCTTGAGCCCTTCTCTGCGGGAGGCGTCTGGCCTGGTGCTTCGGGCCACGTGGTTGCACCGGACCTCACCCTATAGTAGGATGAGGTCCCGCCCGAACACATGGCATCTTGGGAGCCTGTCCCACCGGGGGAGCCAGGTCCCATCTTTGTGGTCTGCGTGGCAGTGCCGTATCCCGTAATTGAGGAAGGTAGGGGTCTGGCACCTTCTGGACACGTGATGCCACTGAACATACCTAGTCACTTTCAGCCTATGTGCGAGGGTATCCCGTACGCAGGGTACCGACACACTCCTTCCCAAGGTGATCTTGTCTTGATTGCTTCTTCTTCTTCTTGATGTATTTCTTCTCTTGGGTCCTTCTTCTTCTTGTTTTCTTCAGGTGGGAAATCCACAATGAAGTGGTCATATTCCCCACAATTGTAGCAAATCCTGGTTGATCTTGTCATGGGCTTGTCTTTGTTCTTGCTTTCAAGACGGTAGCTCCCACTCCTCCTTCTCATCATCCTATTGAAATTTTTTATGAAAAGTGCCTCTTCCTCATCGGTGTTAGGGCTCTCTTCATCACTCTCTTCTTGTTCTTGGGATCTTGATGATGTTGCCTTAAATGCAACATCTTTCTTCTTGGAGGAGGCGAACTTTTGAAGGTTGTTGTAGAACATGGCCTCTTGCTCCATCATCTCATGGTTGATGATTCTTCCTAGCACTTCTTCGGTTATCCTCTTCATCACCTCACCGTCCGTCCATCGGGTGCTTCCATAAGAGCGACTCTTGTTGATGAGGATCTTAAGGTGGTTGTACATGTACTGGGGGGTTTCACCATCCATGATAGTGAACCTCCCAAGTTCTCCTTCGATCATCTCAATCTTGGCATCCCTTATCACATGGTTGCCCTCATGCACCGTCTTGAGGATGTCCTAATTGTCCTTGGACACCTCCAACCTTTCAATTCGGTTGAAATCCTCTTGAGTCAAGGAGGAGGTGATCACTCCAACCGCTTGAGCATTGTGGTGGAGTAGGACGGCTTGCTCCGGGTTCATGTCTTCCTCATTCTTGGGAAGATGAACACCTATCAAAACAAATTGCTACAATATAGGGTTTAAGGAAATGAGGTGCATCTTCATGTTATGCTTCCATATAGTATAATCATTTCCATCAAATTCAGGAGGTTTTCCAAGAGGAATAGACAAGCAATGATAATTATGAGTTAGACACCCATAATTGTAAGGATATCGAGTATAGTCTTGTGAGCCACTCCCATTGGCGCCGTTGGTCTCCTTCTTGGGAAGATTCAGCTTCTCACGAAGTTGCGCCTTGAGTAGGCGCACATCCTCGTCGTCTTTTGGATCATCTTGAAGCACATTGACGTTCTTCGTCTTGTCATCTCCATCAACGATCACTTGGTATTCACCCATGTTGGTCATCTCCTCTCCGAGTTGTTAGACTCTTGGTGGAGAGACCTGCTCTGATACCATTTGAAAGTAGCCTAGAGGGGGTTGAATAGGCAATAATCAAAAATCTAGACTTAATTAAAATTTGTCCTGTCAATACAAGTTGGACTTGTCTGACCGAAGTCGGGCAAGTCTGATTCAACTCAGATAAGTCCGAGTGAATCTACGGGACATCAGCAAAAATGAAGTTTTTAAGCAATCTAGTGAAAGGAAATACAACCTAGTAGTTCTAGTAGATGATGGGAACAATGTTTAAGTGCTGGAAACAGAGTAAACCTAGATGATCACTAGAAAAAGAGAACTTTGCATAAATCTAAATGGAGACAATGGATACAAGATTTTCTCCCGAGGTTCGGTTCCACAAAGAAACCTATGTCCCCATTGACGAGCCCACAAAGATCCGGGCCAAACAACTCTGTCCTCGCCAAGATGCCTCAAAGGTCAAGTCTTGGTTCTTCCACTATCACAAAGATTACAAACTTCCCCGAATCAAGAAATTGCGCAAGAAACCTTTGGGGTGATGCCTAACTGTCTACGGGAGAACCCCAAGAATAACAAACACGTGATCACAAAGAAACTCAGCGAATCAAACATTGCTAAACCCCTATGGACTTCTCTTTTCGATTTGGGCTCAAGAGGGTGAAGAACAATGAAGGAGGCTTTCTTGAGGGTTTGAGGCGGCTCTTAGAGTTTCTGTACGGTTAGACAATGATTGGGGACAAAATCTACATTAACTTATACTCAAAAAGTGTTTTTAGCTGTTAGGTGATAGCCCAAACCAGACAAGTCCGACCCAAGTTCAGACATATCTGACATACTAACAATGGAATCAGTACGGCTAACCACTCGAATTTGAATCTGCGCGCAAAAGCCGCATCGGACAAGTTCGGCTAACCTCGGACAAGTCCAACACACAAGGAGAGAGTTTTCAACTAAGACTGATGCGAGGGACTAAGCCGAAAAAGTCCACCTCAGACATGTCCAACCCACTTAGGACATGTGTGAATTAGAACAGACTTCTCGGACTTGTCTGAACCACATCTGCACAACTCCGTGTTTCAGACACATAGAAAATTTTTTTGAAGTCCAGCACCTCGGACATGTCTAAATACCGACAGAGAGATTTCGGACATGTCCGATATACATTTTCGGATATGTGACACCCGGTTTCAAAAATAAACCAAGCGTAATGCATATGTGTGCCCAGGATGTTTAACACACATACACAAGTGATCCACAAACGATAAAAAGATATAACCAAGTCTCGATTAATAATAATACTAATAACAGTACCTTATTACAAACCAAATAGCTTGAATACAATCTCTAAACAACTGCAGTGGAAAAACTAAGCACTAATGACTCCAAACTCCACAGGTAGGTTTGATAGCAAAACACACGCCTAGAACTTCTCAAAGACCTCCTGGTACTCCACCTGGTCGCCAGCGTCTGGATTTGGTGGGGGAATAGCAAGGGTGAGCAAATGTCGTACTCATCAAGTGTGGAAAAGTATGACATATAGCTTAAACAATGAATGATAATATAAAGGGCCTAATTGAATAAAAGTACATCCAAAACAGTTGAAAATGCAATTGTATGATCATTAAGTGTGGTCCTTCCCAAATAACCCATATAACATCAATTCCAACTTAAATAACCAATTCTAGCAATAATAAATCATATTCAACTCATAACTGCTCATATGTCTTAAATTCATCAATTCCATATACCAAAGCCATTTAATTAACCAATACCAATTCCCAAATCAATTTCAGTCCTTAAACCAAGTTAAAGTCCGATTTCTAATCATGTGAGGGTCCAGGCTGCTAATGATCGGGAGCACGACTATCATGGTAGTTTTATACACACTCTGCACAGGTTGTACCACTTTACCCACAAGTTTGTGATTTCATCACCTTTCGATCACTAAAGAATCTCAAGTATGCCATCTCACACTCTCTTAGGTGTGTGGCCAAGAGATCACAAAATAGCCTTTACAAAGTTATTACTAGCATATTTAGACCCCACTAAGGTTTCACCAGTGGTGATGTCTCGAACTAAGCACATCCAACCAAGGGCCCCCTCTTGAGCCATTCGGATCCCAGGGTAGTCCCACCAATCTCTATAAACCCAATTCGACTACCCCTTCCCCGAGCATTCTTAATGGTCAAAATAGTACTGGCAAAACACTAATTAGTTAGCTAAGCCGCACCCATACTAGGTCCTGTGGTGGCACCGTAAATCCTGGATGGTAGCTCCACGAATCAGTCCTTGGATCTAAAGAATGCAAAATCACTGAAACAGTCCAACCCATTCCACATTACCAACTTTCTTAGATCCCTAGGCACCATGTTGCTAAAGGGTTATTACTATCAATTTTCATCGTTCATGTGTTCAATAGTTCATAATTAAGACATTTGATTGTTTCTCAAACCCAATTGAGCATTGCGAAGCAAAAAGTGCAAAATACCCTTCCTGACTCTCTACATAGTGTTTAAGTGACAAGGGTGGTCATACAAAACTAGTAAACTCCTACAATTGGGCTCTCCCATCAATTTCGACACAAGCATGCAATTTTACAAACAAAACCTTTAAAACAGGATCAATATGGTCAAGGACAGTTGCCTTGCTCTTGAGCCTAATTTGGATCAAAGGCTTTGAAACTATAGTTCTGCAGGTCCTCGAAAGCACTCTCTATGGCAATTCCTTCTATTCCGAGCGACAAACATGCAAAACACACAATTCAGTGAAATAATGCTCATATAGTACTCAATATGCTATGATATGCATTATTAATGGAATTGTGAGATAAAACTTGTTAATGAGTTGTTATTAATGTTTACTATCTAGTTACAATAGTTTCTAACAAGTTTGGACAGGTTTGGAATTGATTCGAGTCAATTTGGAATTAATTCGGTTCAATTTAGGAATTTTACAGATTCAGACACCAGACTACTCCGCTGTTAGGGACCGGACTAGTTCGCACTACACAGACTACAAAATTAGGGTTTTTATGATTCTCGAGAATTGGGGTTGAATTTGCATGAAAACATAAATGTAGAGTGTATACCACGTGTGTAGAGATCCAAAGATCATTGTTTGGGTGTGAGACATTGAATCTTGGCAATTAGGGCTTGATGAGAGGTGTTGATGAAGATTGGTGATGAAGAACGTCAATTCATCAAAAATTCAATGAAGGTCAGTCTTGATTGGTCCTTCGTGTTTCTCCCCTCCTCCTTGCTTATGGACTTAATCTTGAAGACGGCACAATGCAAAACTGGCAGCAAGGGTTTTCAATTTGAGTGGAGAGGTGTGAGGCATTGGGTTGTTTATATAAGGGTGGAGAATTAGGGTTTTGGGGTGAATTCCAACTAGAATTTGGTGGGGGTCGTGTAGGGGCCATGGTGGGGTCCACTTGGTCTCCTCTGGGGTTGGGCACGAAGTTCTTGGGCCCAAATTAGGTAATTACTCAAAAACAGGTCGTGGAGAAATAATGGAATTTGAGTTGATTCCCGAAGGCCAGACTAGTCCGCAGTAGGGACCGGACTAGTCCGTTTGGCAACACAGAAAAACGGACAAGTTCGGGGAACATCAGAGAAGAAATCAAACCAGTCTGCACTTTTATGCCAAACAAGTTTGGACTCTGAAGAATTGAATTTCCGGACTCTGAAAGAAACTGAATTCTCGGAATGAAAATAGGGACACCGGTCTAGTCTGGGGTTATGGCCAGACAAGTCCGCACTTCTGAAGAAAACTGAATATTCTCTGAAACAGAAAGGGAATACGAGACTAGTACTTGATTCAGACTAGACAAGTCCGCACTCTGACAGACTAAAAGTTACAGTTTATGCCTAAATTCATTTTAATCTTGTTCCTTTTCACATGGCTTAATGTTAAACATGTATGAGGATGTATGCAATTCATTATGCATGAAAATGGAGGTGTTACAAACCTACCCCCCTTAAAATGAATCTCGCCCTCGAGATTCGGCGCAAAAGGAAAGAGATAGGCAAATTCCTTCTTGAGATCATCCTCTCGCTCCCAAGTTCCTTTTGATTGTGTATGATGCTTCCATTGCACTTTGCACCATCGATCACCTTGTTCCTTGTGACCCTCTCCTTGGTGTCCAAAATTTTGACAGGTTGCTCAGCATAGGTCAAATCTTCCTCAAGCTCCAATTCTTCCATCGGTACTTGCTCTTCCGGTACCCTCAAGCACTTCTTGAGATGAGAAACATGAAACACATCCTGAACATCCGAAATATGTTCAGGCATCTCCAGTTTATAAGCTACTTCTCCCTGTTTGTCCAAAATCTTGAATGGTCCAATATAATGAGGTGCCAACTTGCCTTTGACATTAAACCGCTTGTGACCTCGCATTGGTGATACTTTGAGGTATATGAAGTCTCCCACATCAAAATATAAGCTTCTTCATCTATTATCTGTGTAACCCTTTTGTCTTGACTGGGCAGCTCTTAAGTTCTCAAGGATTGTCTGAACTTGCTTTTTGGCTTCCTGGATTGCATCAGGTCCAAATACTTGATTTTCCCCTGTCTCATTCCAAAACAAGGGTGTTCTACACCTTCTCCCATACAATGCTTCATACGGTGACATCTTCAAACTTGCTTGATAGTTGTTGTTGTAGGAAAATTCAGCATATGGCAAGCTCTTGTCCCAACTTCCTCCATACCTAAGCGCGCAAGTTTTTAGCATGTCTTCCAAAATCTGATTTGTCCTTTCGGTCTGTCCATCCGTTTGAGGGTGATATGCAGAACTGAAATTCAATTGAGTTCCCATCATTTTGTGCAACTTTTGCCAGAACCTCGAGGTAAACTGAGAACCTCTATCAGACATTATTTTCTTGGGCACTCCATGTAAACACACTATTGTTCCCATATACAATTCTGCCAACTTTGCTCCACTGTAAGTAGTCTTGATAGGAATGAAATGTGGTTATTTTGTCAACCGATCCACAATAACACATATTGAATCATATCCTGCTGAAGTGCGAGGTAAGCCAACTATGAAATCCATACCAACTTCTTTCCACTTCCATTCCAAAATCTTCAATGGCTGTAATAGTCCAGCTAGTCTTTGATGTTCAGTTTTGACTCGTTGGCATACATCACATAGTGCAACACATTCTGCTATGTCTCTTTTCATACCATCCCACCAGTAGCACGTCTTCAGTTCCTTGTACATATTTGTACATCCGGGATGGATAGAGTAAAGCGAGTCAAGTGCCTCCTTCAATATCAACTATTGGAGACTCTTGTCATTAGGCACAACAATCCTTTTTCCAAGCCATAGAGTACCTTGGTCATCCTCATCAAATCTGAATTCTCTTCCTTCTTGGGTCCTTCCTTGATTACCTGGATTTCTTTATCCTTTGCTTGACCTCCCTGTAACACCCTAAATTTTCACATCATGCATTAAACACTAGTAGAATAAAAGAAAAATAATAAAATATACATATACAAATATGAGTAGCAAAAGAAAAAAAATAATAATTATAGCCTAAAACTCGTAATAGAAAAATAAGTATAAAAATAATAATAATAAAAATATATATAAATGTATATATAAATAATATATATAACAATATATAAAAATAAATAAAATAATAATATTAATAATATACATTATGATAATAATAAATAATATATATAATATAAATAATATATATATATAATATAAATAATAAATCATATAATAAAAGAAAGAAAAAAAAGAGAAAAAAAAGGGGCCTGCCGCTGGCCAGGCCAACGGCCCAGCCAGCCGCGCCAGCCAGGCCTCCCGCGCGCGAGCCAGCGCCCCGCCGCTCGGCCGCCCGCCCCGGCTCGGCGCCCGCCCCCACGTCCGACTCCCCTGGCCCCAATGCCCCCTGCCGCGTTGACCGCCCCGACCGAGGCCGCAGCGCGCGACCCCGCCCCCGTGTCCGACCCCGCCTCCGCTCCCGATTCCTGCGCCGAAGCTCACGGAACCGACTCGACCGCCGTATCGCGCCCCCCCCCCCCCTGACGCCTATAAAAAAAGGGACCGAAGCCCTGGGATGTTTCCCCGATACCAGAAAGCAGCCGCCGCCTCTAGAAAGAAAGCCGCCGGTACCGAAGGCAAAGAAAAACAGGGACCAGAGGGCTGCGCCCAGGGAAGAAAAAGAAGAGGAAGAAGAGGAAGAAAAAGAGGAGGGCGCCACCGTTCACCGGAGATTGTCGTCGCCATCGCGCCGCTGTCGTCGTGCCGCCGGAGGACGCATCTACTTCGTCTATGCATTGTCCCCATCCCGCGATCATCGAAGCCATCGCATCTACGGTAGGCCATGTTCCCGATGCGAATTTTAGCGATCATATCGAATCTAATGGACGTAAATTGATTTTAGTTGCACCATAATTTTATTTTCAGCAGCATTAATCCACCCTAAAACCCCCATAAACTCATATGAAAACGTATGAACTAGTTGCATCTAATTAATAAACGACCGTAGTAAATTAATTATTAAATTGTGCATGCATGCATGTCATTGCATGTTGATTATTTTGCGTGCATCATGTTGAATTGTATATGTTTTCTTGTATGTATGATCACGCGTAGAGGGACATGCTCAAGAGGCCGCATACGAGGATTTCCAAAATCAAGACTTTGAAGCGCTTGAGCAACCCCATCCGTCGGAGCAAGGCAAGTGTCCTTGAAGCATATTGATCCTGTTTTATTAAATGTTTTGGTTGCGAACTTGCATGCTTGTGTCAAATTGATGGGAATCCTATGGTAGGAAGTTTACTAGTTTTGTTTGACCACCCTTGTCACCTGGAATTTATGGTAGAGAGTCGGGAAGGGTTTTTACCTTTTTGCTTCGCTTAATTAATTGGGATGGCAAACAACACTACACATTTAATTATGCATCAATGATATTCTGGTTAATGTGAACTGGTCAATACAATGGGTGATCTAAGCAAGCATGGTTTTGTGGATGGGTTGGATGTTATGGTGGTTTGCTTGCTTTAGATCTAAGGACCGGTTCATGCGAGAATATGCCAGGTCAACAGTGCCACCACAAGGCCAAGTATGGGTGCGGCGTAGCTGAATAATTAGGAGTGCTGCTAGTATTGTATGGACCATTGGATGGCGCGGGGAATGGGAGTCGAGGAGGACTGCCCTGGGATCCGCATGGCACACGAGGGGGCCCGTGGGTGGGAGAATGGAGATTCAAGCCTACCGGTGAAACCTTAGTGGGCTCGTACATACTAGTAGTCCCTTTTGAAAGGCTATTTTGTGATCTCTTGGCCACACACCTACGGAAGTGTGAAATGGCATGATGGAGGTTTCTTAGTCATCGAAAGGTGATGAAATAACAAACATGTGGGTAAAGTGGTACAACCTCTGCAGAGTGTTAAAACTATCATGATAGCCGTGCTCCCGGTTATGAGCGCCTTGATGACCTACATGATTAGAGTTGGAATTGGTTATGGATGGTTATGGTTGGTTTATGGTTATGGTTGGTTTATGGTTATGGGTTGGTAATGGTTATGGTTTATGGATTATGGTCATGGATATTAATTTGAGTTATGATAATTGGACATGGATAATGGTGATGTTGGCAATAATTGGGTATGGTTTATATTTTGTTAATATGACGGTTATGATGGGATTGTTTCACATAGACATAGTATAATGCTTTTCAAACGTTTTACTGTACTTTTCAGCACTTAGCCATTATTACATTCGTCATTTAAATTAGCCACATGTCATACTTTCCACACTTGCTGAGTACGACATGTACTCACCCTTGCAATCCCCCCAACAGCTACTGGAGACAATTGGGAGTACTCTGAGGATCACGTGGAATACTAGGTTGCGTACCGCTGTCAATTGCCTGTAGATTGGAGTCGTACTACTTAGTTTATTTTCCGCTGCATTATTTAGAGTTTGATCATTCGTGAACTATTGGATCATTGTAATAAAGTACTTATTTCATAGTTAAGACGTGGTTAAATTCTGTATATCGTTTGTGATGCAACCGTATATGTGTGATGAACTTCCTGGGCACACATATGCGTTACGCTTGGTTCATATTCGGAACCGGGTGTCACAAATTGGTATTAGAGCCGCGTTGACCGTAGGACGCAAGCCTAGGTAGAATGGACACTCTAGAGCACTTAGGAACACTCTTCTAATCTGCTATTTTTGAAAATTTTTGCTGCTGTTTTGTTCCCTTATTTTCAGGCGCAAAAAGTATTGATCGCTGCTGCGTTTTTTGATAAAAATTTTCAGAAGTGAGCAATATTAAGTGCTGCTGTTTTGCTGCTTAAATTTTCACGAAAAAGGTGTGTTTTGCTGCTGTTATGTGTGGGTAAAATTATTGTGTTGGTTGCTGTATTTTTCTCTCTAATTTTTTCGTTCTTTTGGGACCGCTGCACCGCTCTTTTTCCGCCATTTTAGCTGCTGAAATTTTCAGATTTGTATTTCGTTATTTCTTTTTTCCTCTAATGTATTCTTGTTTTCTGTAGATGGCCCGCACCAAGACAACCCCCCGTAAGTCGACCGGTGGACTTGTGCCCCCGCGTAGGTTGGCCAGTCGCTCTCCGGCCATCGACCCCCGTCACCCCATGGTGATCCGTTCTGACGGCAGAGCCGCAGGACAACTGTGACATCGTCTCCGTGCCCTACTCCGTGAGGCTGGCTACCGTCACCATAGCCTCTCGCTCTCCTACCACACCACTGGAGTGCAGCGCCCCAGCAGGAAGGAGTGGAGCTGCAAGATCTATATCTACTATGGTGATGAGTTGGTGAAGACCCACAGCAGTCCTGCTTGGAGGAGCTCCCGCCGATTTGCGGAGCAGGATGCTAGCTGGGAAGCAGCCACCTTTTGGAGTCACGCCCGCCGTTTCCGTCTGGAGGACACGTTGCACGCCTTCGTTCTGCAGCGTCCCAGTGGCACTGCGAGCTTCGTCTCCAAGCACGTGGAGGGACCCCTGGACCTCCCGCAGTCTTGTCAGACTATTGACGACGTGGCCCAGCTCAGTGCCCGACTTCAGAGGGCGCAGCAGGAGATTCAGGATGGACATGACCTCGCCCAGCGCCACGAGGCGATAATCAGGAGGTATCGTCGAATCACCGACGAGGACCCGGATGACTACGCATCTGACACCTCGACGTGGACCCCAGACTCTCCAGACCGTCGCAACGGCCAGTGTGAGTCGTCTTCTGAGGGGTCCTCTGACGAGGAGCCTTCCAGTGTGGCGTCTACCGCACCATCGCTGCCTGCTGCCTCACCACCACAGGACCCCGAAGACCCCGAGGACCCCGACGACGACGACGATGACGAGGACCCGGATGAGTTCCCGCTTGACGACGAGTAGTCCTCGACCTATGCCACGACTCAAGGATAGGCACACCCCCCATTAGTTAAATAAGAGCGACGTAGACATACTTGTGTGACCTCGAGTTGTGTTACTTCTTTTAGGATCTTTGTCAATGTTATTTGGTGCTTGTTTGAGTGCTTGTGTGCTTAGTAGAGAGTTGTGGGATGCTTCGGCACTTGTCCACATCCTCATAATATAGGTCTATATTAATAAAGGATTATTTAGTGTCACATACCTTGATGCATATAGTCGGGACGTTTCTTTCCAAATTCTAAATCCTTCTGTCCCCACCCTTCTTTCGCCAACAGATGGTGAGAACTCATAACCAGAGGGATGCCAACGATGAGGAGGAGCGCAATGAAGTACCTCAGAACAACCAGGGACATGCTCATGGAGCTATCAATATTGAACAACTGTTAGCTATGCAGAACCAGCTCATGCAGACCATGATACAGACCATGGGACAGCTGCAAGCTGGCAACAACAATCAGCCTCATATACCGCCCCCGCCACCACCCCAGCCTCCTCACAACCGTTTGGGAGAGTTCATGAGGACCAGGCCACCTACCTTTGCACAAGCTGCAGACCCAATGGAAGCTGATGATTGGTTGAAGTCCGTTGAAAAGAAACTTGCTATTGTCCAGTGCACTGATAGGGAGAAGGTTCTCTTTGCATCACATCAACTAGTTGGAGCAGCCGCTGACTGGTGGGAAGCTCTTTGCAACGCTCATGATAATCAGGAGGCAATCACTTGGGCTGAGTTTAAGCAGAGTTTCCATTCCCACTATGTACCTAAAAAAGTTATGATACTGAGATGACAAGATTTTGAAAATCTCAGGCAAGGAAGGATGAGCGTGAGTGAGTATCTCAACAAATTCACTCAATTATCAAGATATGATCCAGAAGACATCAAAACTGATAGTAGGAAGCAGTATTTGTTTATGAGGAGGTCTCAACAATGAAATTCAAGTCCAGTTGCTCAATACTGATTATCCAAACTTCCAAAAGCTGGTTGACAAGGCTATTGTGGTTGATAACAAGATTCGTGAGATGGAGCAGGACAACAAAAGGAAGATGCCACATCATGGACCGCAACAAGGAAGCAATGTTCGCCCCCGCTATGCACCACCTACTACACCACACTACAACCCATCTTCTCCTGCATACCGCGCTGCTTATCCGCCCCGCCCAAATCAGCCACCGCAGCAACGCCCCGCCATGCAAGCGCCTCGCTATCATGTGCCACCTACGCCGCGTCCTAACATGGCGGCAAATGCTCAAAACCAGTTGCGCCCAAACTTCCCTAATGCTACGGGTGGTAAGACATGCTATGTGTGTGGAGAACCCGAACACTTTGCAAGTCAATGCCCCAAGAGAAACTATGGACCTATGAATAATGCACCAAGGCCAAATAACCCGCGACCAAATGGAGGAGCACCGCAAGGCAACCTTGGACAGCAGAATTTTGCTCGTGGCAATGTGAACCATGTCTCTACTGAGGAAGCCCAGCAAGCTGATGACGTCGTGATTGGTATGTTTCTCGCCAACTCCAACCTTGCGACTGTTTTATTTGATTCGGGAGCATCTCATTCATTCATCTCGTCAAAGTATGTTGCCAAGTACAATTTGCCTATATCTCATATGAAGCAAACTATGCTAGTAAGTTCTCCTGGCGGAGAGATGAGGACAAATATAGTATGTCCGAAAGTAAGCATTAAAATAAGGGGGGTAGACTTTCTCGCAAACCTCATAGTCTTGGACTCCCAAGGAATAGACATAATACTTGGAATGGACTGGTTGAGAAAGTATAATGGAGTCATTCAATGTGCCGAGAGGATTGTGCAGTTGACGAGTGAACATGGTACACGCATCGAAGTTGAGGCAGCCCAACCTGCAAGAGAGAAAGCGATGCTGAATCACGTGGAAGAAGTGACATTGGAAAGCATTATGATCATTCACGAGTACCCGGATGTGTTTCCAGATGAGTTGCCAGGTATGCCACCTGATCGCGACATAGAATTCGCCATTGAGTTGATACCCGGAACTGCACCTATAGCTAAGAGGCCGTATAGGATGCCTCCTAAGGAGTTAGCAGAGCTCAAGAAGCAAATTCAAGAGCAGCTAGAGAAGGGTTTCATACGCCCAAGCTCATCCCCGTGGGGAGCCCCAGTGCTCTTCGTAGATAAGAAGGATGGAACCCAGAGGATGTGTGTGGACTATAGGTCTCTCAACGAAGTGACAATTAAGAACAAGTACTCACTGCCCCGTATAGAGGATTTGTTCGACCAAATGAAGGGTGCCTGTATCTTCTCCAAGATCGACTTGCGGTCAGGATACTTCCAAATGAAGATTAGACCATCGGATATACCCAAGACAGCATTTCGGACACGATATGGATCTTATGAGTACACCGTCATGTCATTTGGATTGACGAACGCGCCTGCGTATTTTATGTATCTCATGAATAAGGTCTTCATGGAATATCTGGATAAGTTCTTTGTAGTGTTCATCGAAGATATTATGATCTACTCAAAGGATGAGAAGGAACATGAGGAACACTTGAGGCTTACGCTGCAGAAGTTGAGGGAGCACCAATTGTATGCCAAGTTCAGTAAATGTCAATTCTGGTTACGGGAAGTTTCTTTCTTAGGCCATATTATCTCTGGAGGAGGAGTATCAGTTGACCCAGGGAAGGTGAGAGATGTGCTTAAGTGGGAACCGCCACAGAATGTCAAGGAAATTCGGAGTTTCCTCGGAATGGCTGGATATTACCGCCGATTCATTAAGGATTTCTCCAAAATAGCCAAGCCTATGACCGAATTACTCATGAAAGGGAAGGCATTCCGATGGACTCAAGCTTGTCAGGATAGCTTTGAGGAGTTAAAGAAAAGGTTGACAACCGCGCCGGTGTTAGTATTACCGGACGTGAGCAAGAGTTTTGGTATATATTGTGATGCATCAAGACAAGGATTAGGATGTGTGCTCATGCAAGAAGGCCAAGTGGTAGCTTATGCATCGAGGCAACTAAAGAAACATGAGTTGAATTATCTACACACGACCTTGAACTCGCAACCGTGGTACACGCCTTGAAGATATGGAGACACTACGTTTTTGGTCACCGATGTGAGATTTATACGGATTACAAGAGTCTCAAGTACATATTTACGCAAACGGATCTGAATCTGAGGCAACGCCAATGGTTGGAGCTCATCAAGGATTATGACGTGGGAATCAACTATCACCCAGGGAAGGCCAATGTAGTGGCCGATGCTTTGAGCCGAAAAGGAGTAAGTCATCAACTCACAGTACGAGAGCTGCCATCCGAGTTATGCAAGGAGTTTGAACGGTTGAACCTTGGATTCATAAATGAAATGGGAACGATGGAAGTCAACCCGACATTAGAGCAAGAAATACGGGAAGGACAGACAAAGGACAAGGAAATACAGGAAATCAAGGAAAGGACCCAAGAAGGGAAAGAATTCAGATTTGATGAGGACGAACAGGGTACCTTATGGCTTGGAAAAAGGATTGTGGTACCTAATGTCAGGCATATTCGGGAGACAATATTGAAGGAGGCACATGACTCGCCTTACTCAATTCATCCTGGCTGCACGAAGATGTACAAGGACTTAAAGACATGCTACTGGTGGGCCAGCATGAAAAAGGACATAGCCGAATATGTTGCACTTTGTGATGTGTACCAACGAGTTAAAGCTGAACATCAAAAGCCAGCCGGATTGTTAAAACCATTAAAGATCCCGGAGTGGAAATGGGAAGAGATTGGTATGGACTTTATAGTTGGATTACCGCGAACTCAGTCTGGCTATGATTCAATATGGGTTATTGTGGATCGATTGACAAAATCAGCTCACTTCATCCCTGTCAAGACCACATACACCACTGCGAAGCTAGCAGAATTGTATATGGAGCATATTGTGTGTCGACATGGAGTACCAAAGAAGATAGTCTCGGATAGAGGTTCTCAGTTTACCTCCAGATTTTGGCAGAAATTGCATGAAGCAATGGGAACAAGGTTAAACTTCAGTTCGGCGTATCACCCTCAAACAGATGGGCAAACCGAGAGGACCAACCAAATTTTGGAAGACATGTTAAGAGCTTGTGCATTAAAGCATGGGAAAAGTTGGGATAAAAGTTTGCCGTATGCTGAATTCTCGTACAACAATAGTTACCAAGCAAGTTTGAAAATGTCACCCTATGAAGCACTATACGGAAGGAAGTGTAGGACTCCCTTGTTTTGGAATGAAACCGGAGAGAATCAAGTGTTTGGTCCAGACGTGTTACAAGATGCTGAAAGGCAAGTCCAAATAATACGGGAAAACTTAAAGGCTGCCCAGTCTCGACAGAAAGGTTATGCTGATAATAGGCGAAGGAGTCTGACTTTTGAAGTTGGAGATTTTGTATACCTCAAAGTGTCACCTCTCAAAGGTCAGCGACGGTTTAACGTCAAAGGAAAACTGGCACCACGTTACATCGGACCATTCAAGATTTTGGACAAGCGAGGAGAGGTAGCATATTGACTTGAGCTGCCAACGTATCTCTCCGATGTACATGACGTATTTCACGTCTCTCAACTCAAGAAGTGTCTCAGGGTACCGGAAGAACAAGTGCTGATGGACGAGTTAGAACTTCAAGAGGATTTGTCCTATGTCGAGCAACCTATCAAAATTTTGGACATAAAGGAAAGGGTCACGGGAAATAAGAGGATTTGTTGGTGCAAAGTGCAATGGAAACACCATACGGAAGTCGAAGCTACATGGGAACGTGAAGAAGACTTGAAGGCAGAATTCCCTCATCTTTTCTCCACGCTATCGAATCTCGAGGGCGAGATTCACTTTAAGGGGGTAGGTTTGTAACACCCTAAATTTTCGCATCATGCATTGCATACATGATCATGCATTAAACACTAGTAGAATAAAAGAAAAATAATAAAATATACATATACAAATATGAGTAGCAAAAGAAAAAAAATAATAATTATAGCCTAAAACTCGTAATAGGGAATAAGTATAAAAATAATAATAATAAAAATATATATAAATAATATATATAACAATATATAAAAATAAATAAAATAATAATATTAATAATATACATTATGATAATAATAAATAATATATATAATATAAATAATAATAATAATATATATATATATAATATATAAATAATAAATCATATAATAAAAGAAAGAAAAAAAGAAAAAAAAGGGGGCCTGCCGCTGGCCAGGCCAACGGCCCAGCCAGCCGCGCCAGCCCGGCCTCCCGCGCGCGAGCCAGCGCCCCGCCGCTCGGCCGCCCGCCCCGGCTCGGCGCCCGCCCCCGCGTCCGACTCCCCTGGCCCCGATGCCCCCTGCCGCGTTGACCGCCCCGACCGAGGCCGCAGCGCGCGACCCCGCCCCCGCGTCCGACCCCGCCTCCGCTCCCGATTCTCGCGCCGAAGCTCACGGAACTGACTCGACCGCCGTATCGCGCCCCCCCCCCCCCTCGCGCCTATAAAAAAAGGGACCGAAGCCTTGGGATGTTTCCTCGATACCAGAAAGCAGCCGTCGCCTCTAGAAAGAAAGCCGCCGGTACCAAAGGCAAAGAAAAACAGGGACCAGAGGGCTGCGCCCAGGGAAGAAAAAGGAGAAAAAGAAGGGGAAGAAGAGGAAGAAAAAGAGGAGGGCGCCACCGTTCGCCGGAGATCGTCGTCGCCATCGCGCCGCTGTCGTCGTGCAGCCGGAGGACGCATCTACTTCGTCTACGCATTGTCCCCATCCCGCGATCATCGAAGCCATCGCATCTATGGTAGGCCATGTTCCCGATGCGAATTTTAGCGACCATATCGAATCTAATGGACGTAAATTGATTTTAGTTGCACCATAATTTTATTTTCAGCAGCATTAATCCACCCTAAAACCCCCGTAAACTCATATGAACATGTATGAACTAGTTGCATCTAATTAATAAACGACCGTAGTAAATTAATTATTAAATTGTGCGTGCATGCATGTCATTGCATGTTGATTATTTCGCGTGCATCATGTTGAATTGTATATGTTTTCTTGTATGTATGATCACGCGTAGAGGGACGTGCTCAAGAGGCCGCATACGAGGATTTCCAAAATCAAGACTTTGAAGCGTTTGAGAAACCCCATCCGTCGGAGCAAGGCAAGTGTCCTTGAAGCATATTGATCCTGTTTTATTAAATGTTTTGGTTGCAAACTTGCATGTTTGTGTCAAATTGATGGGAATCCTACGGTAGGAAGTTTACTAGTTTTGTTTGACCACCCTTGTCACCTGGAATTTAGGGTAGAGAGTCGGGAAGGGTTTTTACCTTTTTGCTTCGCTTAATTTATTGGGATGGCAAACAACACTACACATTTAATTATGCATCAATGATATTCTGGTTAATGTGAACTGGTCAATACAATGGGTGATCTAAGCAAGCATGGTTTTGTGGATGGGTTGGATGTTATGGTGGTTTGCTTGCTTTAGATCTAAGGACCGGTTCATGCGAGAATATGCCAGGTCAACAGTGCCACCACAAGGCCAAGTATGGGTGCGGCGTAGCTGAATAATTAGGAGCGCTGCTAGTATTGTATGGACCATTGGATGGCGCGGGGAATGGGAGTCGAGGAGGACTGCCCTGGGATCCGCATGTCAAATGAGGGGGCCCGTGGGTGAGAGAATGGAAGTGTGAAATGGCATAGTACATAGTAGTAGTCCCTTTTGAAAGGCTATTTTGTGATCTCTTGGCCACACACCTACGGAAGTGTGAAATGGCATGATGGAGGTTTCTTAGTCATCGAAAGGTGATGAAATCACAAACATGTGGGTAAAGTGGTACAACCTCTGCAGAGTGTTAAAACTATCATGATAGCCGTGCTCCCGGTTATGAGCGCCTGGATGACCTACATGATTAGAGTTGGAATTGGTTATGGATGGTTATGGTTGGTTTATGGTTATGGTTGGTTTATGGTTATGGGTTGGTAATGGATATGGTTTATGGATTATGGTCATGGATATGAATTTGAGTTATGGTAATTGTACATGGATAATGTTGATGTTGGCAATAATTGGGTATGGTTTATATTTTGTTAATATGACGGTTATGATGGGATTGTTTCACATAGACATAGTATAATGCTTTTCAAACGTTTTACTGTACTTTTCAGCACTTAGCCATTATTACATTCATCATTTGAATTAGCCACATGTCATACTTTCCACACTTGCTGAGTACGACATGTACTCACCCTTGCAATCCCCCCCCCAACAGCTACTGGAGACAATTGGGAGTACTCTGAGGATCACGTGGAGTACTAGGTTGCGTACCGCCGTCAATTGCCTGTGGATTGGAGTCGTACTGCTTAGTTTATTTTCTGCTGCATTATTTAGAGTTTTATCATTCGTGAACTATTGGATCATTGTAATAAAGTACTTATTTAATAGTTAAGACGTGGTTAAATTCTGTATATCGTTTGTGATGCAACCGTATATGTGTGATGAACTTCCTGGGCACACATATGCGTTACGCTTGGTTCATATTCGGAACCGGGTGTCACACTCCCAAATTTCTTGTTCCAGGGTTGGATTTAATTCCATTATTCCCATCTCATTCACAAATCCATGGTTCAACTGTTTGAACTCCTTACATAGCTCGGATGGTAATTTCTGAATGTTGAGTTGGTGGCTTGCTCGCTTTCGACTCAAGGCATCAGTCACTACGTTGGCTTTCCCTGGGTGATAATTGATTCCCACATCATAATCCTTAATGAGTTCCAACAATCTTCATTGCCTCAAATTCAGATCCTTTTGCATAAATATGTACTTGAGACTCTGATCCGTATAAATCACACATATATGGCCAAGAACATAATGTCTCCAAATCTTCAATGCTTGCACTACGGCTGCAAGTTTGAGATCATGTGTGGTAATTCTGCTCATGTTTCTTCAACAGTTTGGATACGTAAGCTACTATTCGGCCTTCTTGCATTAATACACAACCAAGTCCTTGCCTTGAAGCATCACAATAGATGTCAAAACTCTTGCTCACATCTGGCAATACCAACATGGGTGTTGTTGTTAACCTCTTCTTTAGCTCCTCAAAACTGTCCTGACAAGCTTGAGTCCATTTGAAAGGTTTCTCCTTCATTAACAACTCAGTCATGGGTTTCGCTATCTTGGAAAAGTCCTTGATGAACCGGTGGTAATATCCAGCCATTCCAAGAAAACTCCTTATCTCATTCACATTCTGCGGCGGTTCCCACTTAAGCACATCTCTACTTTCCTGGGTCAACTGACACTCCTCCTCCAGATATGACATGACCTAGGAATGATATTTCCCTCAACCAGAATCGGCACTTGTTGAACTTGGCATACAACTGGTGCTCTCGCAATTTCTGCAATGTCAGTCTTAGATGCTCTTTGTGCTCTTCTTGGCTCTCCAAATAGATCATGATATCATCAATGAACACTAACAAAAACTTATCCAAATACTCCATAAAAACCTTGTTCATAAGATACATGAAATACACGGGTACATTAGTAAATCCGAATGACATGACCGTTTACTCCTAAGATCCATACCGTGTCCTGAAAGCTGTTTTGGATATGTATGACGGTCTAATCTTCATTTGGAAATATCCCAATCGAAGATCAATCTTAGAGAGTATTCTGGCTCCCTTCATCTGGTCGAACAGATCTTCAATGTGGGGCACTGTGTACTTATTCTTGATTGTCACCTCGTTGAGAGACCGGTAATCTGCACACATTCTCTGGGATCCATCCTTCTTATCTACGAAAACACTGGCGCTTCCCAAGGTAAAGAGCTTGGGCGTATAAAACCCTTCTTTAACTGCTCTTGAATCTACTTCTTGAGCTCTGCTAATTCCTTAGGAGGCATCATATATGGCCTCTTTGCTATAGGTGTAATTCTAGGTATTAAATCAATAATGAACTTGATGTCATGATCAAGTGGCATACCTGGTAATTCCTCAGGGAACACGTCTGGATACTCACAGACAACTGGAATTTCCTCCAAGGTTACTCCTTCTGATTCACCATGGCCTTCTCAGTTGTTGGTTGAACTGCATTGAACTCTACACTAATTCCTTCCTCTTTTGTCAATTGTATTGTCCGTGTAGCACACTAAATCACTCCGTTGTGCTTTCTTAGCCAATCCATTCTAAGTATGATGACCAAGTATTGTGAGTTCAGAACTATCAGGTTGGCCACAAATTCTTTCCCCCTTATGGAAATACTTACTTTTGGACATATTATATTTGTCCTCATCTCTCCTCCAAGAGATTTAACCAACAAAGTAAACTTCAAGTACGATATAGTCATGTTATGCTTTGCAACATACTTTGATGAGATGAATGAATGGGATGCTCCAAAATCAAATAATATAGTCGTGGGGTTGGAGTTTGCGAGAAACATACCAACACAACATCTTCGGCTTGTTGGGCCTCTTCTGCAGATACATGGTTCACTTTGCCACGAGCGAAATTATGTGGTCCACGGTTGCCTTGAGCTGCTCCTCCATTGGGCCTTGGATTATGTCTCTGAACATTGTTCATCTGACCCTATCCTGACCTTGGGCATTGATTAGCAAAATGTTCTGTCTGACCACAAGCATGGCAAGTCTTTCCATCAGTGGCGCCAGCAAAGTTACGGCGAGGCTGGTTTTGAGCATAGGCAGGCATATTTGGGTGTGGCGCAGGCTGCATAGGTAAGCGAGGTGCTTCCATGGGTGGGCGTTGTTGCATTGGCTATTAAGGTCGCCGTGGATAAGCAGGGTGGTATGCAGCAGCAGACGGGTTATAATATGGTGCAGCAGGTGGTGCATAGTGAGGATGTACATTGCTTCCTTGCAGCTGTCCCTGATATGGCATCTTCCTCTTGTGGTCTAACTCCATCTTCCGAATCTTGTTCTCAACCACAATGGGCTTGTCAACCAGCTTCTAGAAGTTTGCATAATCAGGATTGTGCAATTGGACTTGAATTTCATTATTGAGACCCCTCATGAATAGATATTGCTTCCTGCTATCAGTGCTGATGTCCTCTGGAGCATATCGAGACAGTTGAGTTAATTTATTGAGGTATTCACTCACACTCATTCTTCCTTGCCTGCGGTTTTAAAATTCTTGTCTTCTCAGTATCATAACTCCCTCTGGCACATACTGAGAGCGGAACTGCTCCTTGAATTCAGCCCAGGTGATTCTCTCCTGATTTTCATGGGCATTGAATAGAGATTCCCACCAATCTGCGGCAGCTCAAACCAACTAGTGTGAGGCAAAAAGAACATTCTCTCTGTCGCTGCACTGGACAATAGCAAGTTTCTTCTCAACAGACTTCAGCCAATCATCAGCTTCCATAGGGTGTGTGGCTTGAGCAAAGGTAGGCGGCCTGGTCCTCATGAACTCTCCCAAACGGTTGTGGTGTGGCGGGGGTGGCGGTGGTGGCAGCATGTGAGGCTGATTTATGTTGCTAGCTTGCAGCTGTCCAATAGTCTGTATCATGGTCTGCATGAGCTAGTTCTGCATAGCCAATAGCTGCTCAAGGTTGATAGTCCCTGAGCAGGTCCTTGGTTGTTCTGAGGTGCTTCATTACTCTCCTCCTCACCATTGGCATTCCTCTGGTTGCGAGTCCTTAGCATCTGTTGGTGAAAGAATAGTACATACGGAAGAATTTAGAATTTGAAAAGAAACACCCCAACTATATGCATCAAGATATGTGTAACTAAACAACTCCTTTATTAATACTATAACTCTATTAGAGTATGTGGACAAGCATCCCACAACTCTCTACTACGTGCGGATGTAGACAAAATGCTAGACGTCCCACAACTCGCACCAAGCACACAAGCACACACCAAGAAAATTCAGCAACCACACCAAACACAACTATTACGATCTAAATGCTCTTCTAACTTCTAAACAGGAGATCTAAATTCAATTATGTGGGTCGTGGTTGTGAGGCGGCGAAGACAACGGCAGCAGCGAGGCATACATGGGCGCACACCAAGGTGAGTTGGCTGTCCATGTAAGCGTTGGAGAAGTTGCTACACCATTGACCTCCATGATGGAACGATCTTCTTCTTGCTTCTCCATGATAAACAGCTTCTTACGGAGGTAACGGATCTCTTCCATGGCATCAGCATAGCGATTTCCCAAATTCACCAATACTTCTTGAAATCTGTCAATGGCATGAGAACTGACTTGAGCTCCATCTTGCGGTCTTAAGATCTCCCTTGTCCCCTTCTTGCGTTGCGGGTGCAGCGCAAAGCTAGTACCTCCTACTTTCTCCCGATAGACGTGGCACAATCTAGTAAGTGCATCCCAAGCGACATCATCAATAGCTTGCTCCCTGGTGCTTCTCCATGTGGATGCAAAGTGTCGGGTCACCAATTCATCTCCAACAAGAATAGTAACTTGAGCTCTCCATTCTTCACATCCATGGCGAGGAATCCTCTTAACATAATACTCTAGGTGCATCTTGCATAAATCAAGGAACTCCTTCAATTGCTTGGCTGCAAATCCTCCATCAGTGCCATCGGAATGGAATTTTTGGGCATCACGGTAAACTATGCATTTGTCCTCCTTCATGGCTTCACTTGGCTGCGATGCGTTCCGTTGAGCTTCAGGCACCTCATCTTGTGGTTACTCCTCTTCTTGGGCTTCATCTTCGTTCCCCTCATATGTATCATTCTCCTCTTTTTCGCTATCATAGCATTCCACCATTTTAGGGTCTTCCTTTTCCTCATCATCATTATAGGACTCCACCATTTCATGGTCTTCCTCCGTTGTATTGGAGTGTTCATGCTCATATTCCTTTGCGGGAGAACTCACTTCTTCCTCCTCTTGGGGTGGATCTATTTTCGGCTCCTTGCGAGGCCTAAGCTTGCTTCCAAGGGGTGGCAAACGAGCTCTCTTGCGGGCTGTCATTTTGGTGTGAGCCATCTACAAGAAAACATGAGAAAAATAGAGGAAAACACAAATATCAGTTCTGAAATTGCAGCAGCCATAAATTAAGATGAGAGGATGTCCATTTGCTCAAAAAGATGCAAAAAGGCAAAAATTGCAGCAGCAGCAAAAACACAGTTTTTCCCACATTATATAGCTAGTGGGAGGCAAAATAATACAAAACAGACTTATTTTGAATAGGAATGAAGTCCTGAGTGATATGTGGTGTCCATTCTAACTAGACATACGTCCTACAGTCAAACACGGCTCTGATACCAATTTGTGACACTCGGTTCCAAAAATAAACGAAGGGTAATGCATATGTGTGCCAAGGATGTTTAACACACATACACAAGTGATTCACAAACGATAAACAGATATAACCATGTCTTGATTAATAAAAATACTAAAAACAGTATCTTATTACAAACCAAATAGTCTTGAATACAATCTCTAAACAGTTGCAGCGGAAAAACTAAGCACTAATGACTACAAAATCCACAGGCAGGTTTGACGGCAAAACACACGCCTAGAACTCCTCAAAGACCTCCTGGTACTCCACCTGGTCGCCTGCGTCTGGATTTGGTGGGGGAATAGAAAGGGTGAGCACATGTCGTACTCAGTAAGTGTGGGAAAGTATGACATGTAGCTTAAACAAAGAATAATAATATAAAATGGCTAATTGCATAAAAGTACATTCAAAACAGTTGAAAATGCAATTATATGATCATTAAGCGTGGTCCTTCCCAAATAACCCATATAACATCAATTCTAACTTAAATAACCAATTCCAGCAATAATAAACCATATTCAACTCATAACTGCTCATATGTCTCAAATTCATCAATTTCATATACCAAAGCCATTTAATTAACCAATATCAATTCCCAATTCAATTTCTGTCATTAAACCAAGTTAAAGTCCAATTTCTAATCATGTGAGCATCCAGGTTGCTCATGACCGGGAGCACAGCTATCATGATAGTTTTAGACACACTCTGCAAAGGTTGTACCACTTTACCCACAAGTTCGTAATTTCATCACCTTTCGATGACTAAGGAATCTCAATTATGCTGACTCACACTCCCTTAGGTTTGTGGCCAAGAGATCACAAAATAGCCTTTACAAAGTGATTACTAGCATATTTAGATCCCACTGAGGTTTCACCGGTGGTAATGTCTCCAACTAAGCACATCCAACCAAGAGCCCCCTCTTGAGCCATTCAGATCCCAGGGTAGTCCCACCAATCTCTATAAACCCAATGTGACTACACCTTCCTCAAGCATTCTTAATGGTCCAAATAGTACTGGCAAAACACTAATTAGTCAGCTAAGCGGCACTCATACTTGGCTATGTGGTGGCACTGTAAATCCTGGATGGTAGCTCCACGAACCGGTCCTTAGATCTAAAGCAAGCAAAATCACCGAAATAGTCAAACCCGTTCCACATTACCAACTTGCTTAGATCCCTAGGCACCATGTTGCTAAAGGGTCATTATTATCAATTCTCATCGTTCATGTGTTCAATAGTTCACAATTAAGACATTTGATTGTTTCCCAAAGCCAATTGAGCATTGCGAAGCAAAAAGTGCAAAATAACCTTCCCGACTCTCTACATAGTGTTCAAGTGACAAGGGTGGTCATACAAAACTAGTAGACTCCTACAATTGGGTTTTCCCATCAATTTCGAACAAGCATGCAATTTTGCAAACAAAACCTTTAAAATAGTATCAATATGGTCAAGGACACTTGCCTTGCTCCTGAGCTTGATTTGGATCGAAGGCTTCAAAACTCTGGTTCTACAGGTCCTCGAAAGCTCTCTATACGACAATTCCTTCTATTTTGAACGACAAACATGCAAAACACACAATCCAATCAAATAATGCTCATATAGTACCTAATATGCTATGATATGAATGACTAATGCAATTGTGAGGTAAAACTTGTTAATGAGTTGCTGCTAATATTTACTAACTAGTTACAATAGTTTCCAACAAGTGTGGACAGGTTTGGAATTGATTCGAGGCAATTTGGAATTAATTCGGTTCAATTCAGGAATTTTCCAGATTCAGACAACGAACTAGTCCGCTATCAGGGACCGGACTAGTCTGCTGTCAGGAACCGGGCTAGTTCGCACTACGCAGACTGCAAAATTAGGGTTTTTCTGATTTACGATAATTGGGGTTGAATTTGCATGAAAACTTGAATGTAGAGGGTATACCACGTATTTAGAGATCCAAAGATCAAGGTTTGGGCGTGAGACTTTGAATCTTGGCGATTGGGTTTGATGAGAGGTGTTGATAAAGATTGGTGATGAAGAACGTCAATTCGTTGAAAAGTCGATGAAGATCGATCTTGATTGGTCCTTCTTCATGTTTCTCCCCTCCTCCTTGCTTTTGGACTTGATCTTGACGATGGCACAATGCAAAAGTGGCAGCAAGGGTTTTCAATTGGGGTGGAGAGGTGTGAGGCATTAGGTTGTTTATATAAGGGTGGAGAGTTAGGGTTTTGGGGTTAATTCCAAGTAGAATTCGGTGAGGGTCATGTAGGGGCCATGGTGGGGTCCACTTGGTCTCCTGTGGGGTTGGCCACGAAATTCTTGGGCCCAAATTAGGTAATTACCCAAAAACAGTTCGTGGAGAAATAATGGAATTCGAGTTGATTCCCGAAGGCCGGACTAGTCCGCAGTAGGGACGGGACTAGTCCATTTGGCAACAGAGAAAAACGAACAAGTCTGACCGGACAAGTCCGGGGAACATCAGAGAAGAAATTGGACTAGTACGCACTTTTATGTCGGACAAGTTTGGACTCTGAAGAATTGAATTTTTGGACTCTGAAAGAAACTAAATTCTCTGAATGAAAATAGGGACACGGGACTAGTCCGTGGTTATGGCCGGACAAGTACGCACTTTTGAAGAAAACTGAATTTTCTCTGAAATGGAAAGAGAATACCGAACTATTTCGTGGTTCGGACGGGACATGTCCGCACGATGGACTGAAACTTTCATTATTAAGCCTAAATTTATTTTAATCTTGTTCCTTTTCACATGGCTTAATGTTAAACATGTATGAGGATGTATGCAATGCATTATGCATGAAAATGAGAGTGTTACAGGACATGTCATACACCAAAGAGGTTTCGGACTTGTCCGACCCAAGGCATCAGACAAGTCTGACTTTGACACAAAGGAGTTTTCTTAAGACCTACCCAAGAGGTTGAGCTCCCATTTGACTCACTAATTTTCCACGCATCGTGTCTCTCTTAATAGTAAGGATTTTTCTACGACTCAAGGAGAAATCGAAAACCTATTTCTACTCCGCTTTTCACGTCTTTTCTCTTTTTTTGTGAATTTCAGTCCGTACTAAATTTTCGGCAAGAACTCAACTAAAGTCATTAGTGAAAGTGCATCTAGGCATCCCCGTGGGTTTTGGATGATTGATGACGAAAATTAAGAGGCTAATGAGCTAAAGTGATCTTAAGCACAGGTACAAGGATTGAAATGTGATGATAACCCTTGAAAAGGAAAAGGATAAAACGGGCGTCAAAGACTCAAGTGTAGAAATTAGGGTTTCTATGATATTGAGCTTATATGAGCCGTGTCACATGAGAGGGTGGTTGTATCATGTGCATTGTGATCATCCTAGAGGGCTCAAAGTGGTGGTTTAGTGAAACACCTATTTGAGAAGCCAAAAATGAGAAAAACCCTAGGTGGTCGGACTAGTCCGGCCTTGAGGCCGGACTAGTCCGCCCATGGCAGACAAGTCCATTTTGAGACGGATCAAACATCTCTAGAGTGAATCTGAGTGAATTCGGAGCTAAGTCTGAAAAGTCCGGACTTGTGCATTTTTGGACAGACCAAAGCTCTCTGGAGTAGTTCGGACTTGTCCATTTGGGTACGAACTTGTCCGTTTGAGACTTAGTGTGATAGAACGAGAGAAATCCTAGAGGGTCGGACTAGTCCGCCCCTGTGGTCGGACTAGTCCGGGCCAACCCAGAAGAGTCCATTTTGGTACGGACCAAATGGTTCTGTTCCACTTCGGACTAGTCCGTTGTTGACCAGACTAGTCCGTTGTCTGGTGACCATTTGAATTTGGAAATTTGGCGGGTAGCGTGACAATCGTTGCTCAGTGTGGCAGTTGTCGGGAACTGACCAGAGGTCAGTGGTCCCATAGGGCCGGACTAGTCCGGGGTCAGAGGTCGGACTAGTCCGCCCCTTTGCTGAGGTAAGCAAAAGGGGCTCGGGACCCCTATAAAAAGGGGACCCCTGAGCTCATTTGAACAACTCTCGAACCCTAGTGCTGCCACAAGCATCCTAGAGCCTTCCAAAGCCTTCTACTCGTCCTACTAACCCTCTAAGAGAAAATCTTGAAGAGATTAGGGTTTGGGAAGGAGAGTAAAGGAACGTCATCGCACTTTGGCTCTCGGTTCGATCTCTTGCACATTGTGTTGTGATTTGTGGCTTGTTTGAGTTGAGCTTCATGTGCTCCTCATTGTATTGATTTGTGAGAGCCTCAAGTTGTGAGCAGCCCCATCAAACTTTGTGATTGCCCATTGATATAGTGGAAACCAAGTCGGCCATCGTGGTGGCTTGGTGAGAGAAGGGTCAAGTGAGACCCGGTCCTTGTGCGGACTTCTCAACGTGGATGCAGACTTCTTCGTGGAGCTGAAACACGGGATAAATCTCGTTTCACTTGTCTTTCACTTTTTGTGATCACTAGTATTGCTATTAGGATTCATATTGCTCTTATTGCTCTTCACTTTGATCATTATTGTAAACTTGCAATTTAAGTGTTTAAACTTCACAATTTGAGCTTCACTAGTTTACCACACATTGATTATCTCTTTGGCAAACTTTAATTTCGCAAATAACTTGTAGAAATCAAATTTTAGGGTTTTCACCCTGTGCTGAGCGGACTAGTCTGGCCCTGTGCAGACTAGTCCGGCTAAAGGAATTTAATCTTGTTTGATTAAGTGATTTCAAGTATTATTGCCTATTCACCCCCCTCAAGGCGACTTTCAATTAGCCCTTTAATTATTTGTCATTAATCAACCAAAATCCACAAGGGACCTAGATGCACTTTCATCATATTTTAAAATGAAAATTTAAGTCAATATTTTAACAAAATGTATTGAGCAAACAAATTTGTGAATGAAAGTTGATGCACCATTTTTTTGAAAAAAAATGAGTAAAATTTTTATAAACAATGGCTATTTTTGTGAAATGTTTATTGATAAGATTGAAGGACCATTTGAAAAAATATTTTGAGCTAACACACCATTACTAACTTGCCAATTAAAAATATTTTATCAATAAAGATAAATAGTTACATAAAAAGATATTTACCTAACAACTTTTAAAAATGTTGAATTAACGTATTGATGTTGATTACAAGAAAAAGGCACTCTAGATACAGTAGTGTAGTTACGCTTTTTTAAGCGTCAACACATCAAGACCTAAAGGCACTTTTTCACACGATTTGAGAACGTGTCATGTGACATTGATATTAGATACACTTTAACGCCGGTAACAAAGTAATCATGTTGTTTTGGAAAAAAATATAACACGCCAAGGTAATAAGGTATTAGACACACTTTGGATTGCCGGTAGCCATAATGAGTACATTCCTTGACGTGTTTCTGATAAATGTCAAAATGATACGATCTTAGATAAACTTTCACCGTTAATAGCACTCTTAAAGACAATACTTGATATGCTATTAAGAATATCTCAAAATGATATAACAGTTAAAGCCTTTTGGATTGTATTTAGCCTCTTCTAAAGGTGTTTCTTGACATGCTATAGAAACGTATAAAGATGGAGTGGTGTGCATTTTTCAAAATTTGGGGTTCGCCAGGGCAGAAAATTGTAGGCTATTTTTCTACCATCTCCAACAGATGATCGATTTTGAGGCTAGTTAACCATTTTGCGGGAACCTGCAGAACGCGGATGGCATCTTCTGCTGCGACAGTGTCTGGCTGGAGTTCCTGCTCGCTGTGTTCTTCCATGATTGGTTCTCCTTCTCTGCACTGGAGCAGCCGTCTTGGAACGAAGGTACAACGCGTTCAGGTCAAATCAAAGAAGGATAGCGTTTTGGTAGCACCAAGCAGCAGAGGAAGAAAAATGAATCCATTCAGAACTGAAAACGATCAAAATTTGAGAGCAGAACAGAGGTACAGGTACCACGGCAGGCAAAGCAACACATCGAGCGGCCGCGTGAACGTCCAACGCCTCCATGAACCCAGGTTGCGTCCATCGCGGACACCTCTGCCTTGTCATCGCGCACCCTGCGAAAGCTGTTGAGCTCGGCGTCGACCAGCCGCGGGCGGGTGCGACGCAGTCACCTAAGGGGTGTGGCGGACGAGCGCGCGAGGGAAACGGACGACGGCGACGAAGGGGAGACGAACGGCGATACTAAAGGATGGAGGACTCGAGGGTGGCACAATCGTGCTGTACGGCCGCAGACCGGGACGGGAATAAGAATATGTTGTGTGGTAGGAGGAGCGCAGGGCAGAAGGAACCAGCCAGGCGGAAAGAGAAGGAAGAAGGAAGAAGAGCAGTTGGGATGGGGTGGCACGAGTATGCCCCCTTATTTGGGACACCCGGAAGCAACAATCAAAAATGGGAATCCTATTTAGGGCATCTGTTGGAGAGCATTTTATTTGCTTTCAAGAGCTATGTTAGTTTTGGACTTAATCAACGTGGATGTAGGCTTCTTCGTCGAGTTGAACCACGGGATAAATCTCGTTTCACTTGTCTTTCACTTTTTGTGATCACTAGTATTGCTATTAGAGTTCATATTGCTCTTATTGCTCTTCACTTTGATCATTATTGTAAACTAGCAATCTAAGTGTTTAAACTTCACAATCTGAGCTTCACTAGTTTATCACACATTGATTATCTCTTTGGCAAACTTTAATTCTGCAAATAACTTATAGAAACCAAGTTTTAGGGTTCTCACCCTGTGCTGAGCGGACTAGTTCGGCCCTGTGCAGACTAGTCCGGCCACAGGAATTTAATCTTGTTTGATTAAGTGATTTTAGGTATTATTGCCTATTCACCCGCCCCCCTCTAGGCGACTTTCAATTAGTATCAGAGCAGGCTTCTCCCCAAGAGTCTAACAACTCGGAGAAGCAATGGCTGGAAGGGGTGACAACGAGGTTCCGGTGGTCATCGATGAAACCAAGATGAAGAATGTCGATGTTCTTCAAGATGGCCCGAATGACGACGAAGAAGTTCGGATGCTCAAGGCATGGCTTTGTGAGAAGCTCAATGTGCCCAAGAAGGAGATCAAGCCAATTGTCGCGACCAACATCGACAATGGGAGTAGTTCACAAGACTACTCCTGATATCCTTATAATTATGAACAACTAACCGCGAGCAATCATTACTTGTCTATTCCCATTGGCAAACCTCCTCAATTTGATGGAAATGATTACTCTATGTGGAAGCATAATATGAATATGCACCTCATTTCCTTAAACCCTAGCTTGTGGCAAATTGTGATGACAGGTGTTCATCTTCCGAAGAATGAGTAAGACATCGCTTCGGAGCAAGCCGTTCTTCTACATCGCAATGCTCAAGCCGTTGGAGTGATTACCTCCTCATTGACTCATGAGGAGTTCAACCGCATTGAAGAGTTGGAGGTTGCCAAGGAGATTTGGGATACCCTCAAGACGGCACACGAAGGCAACCGCGTCACTAGGGAGGCAAAGATCAAGATGATCAAAAGAGAGCTTGGGAGATTCACCATCATGGAGGGTGAGTCTCCCCAAGATATGTATCACCGCCTCAAAACTCTCATCAACAAGAGTCGGTCATATGGAAGCACCTGGTGGACCAACCACGAGGTGGTAAAGAGGATGATTCAAGCATTCATTCCTCGAAATGTCACTCTTTGCTCACTAATTCGTGAAAGCCTGGGCTTCCACAAGATGACTCCCGATGAAGTGATAGGGAGGATCATCAACCATGAGATGATGGAGCAAGAAACAATGTTCTACAATGATCTACAAAAGCTTTAGTCCTCCAAGAAAAGAGATGTTGCATTCAAGGCAATGTCCTCAAGATCACAAGAAAAGGAAGAGAGTGATGAAGAGAGTCCCGACACCGATGAGGAAGAAGCTCTCTTCAACAACAACTTTAAGAGAATGTTTAAAAGAAGGAGGGGGAGCTACCAAAGTGAAAGAAAAAGCAAAGACAAGCCCAAGACAAGATCAAAGAGGGCTTGCTACAATTGCGGAGAATATGGCCACTTCATTGTGGATTGTACACATGAAGAAAACAAGAAGAAGAAGGAGGGTAAGTCCAAAGAGAAGAAGTACTTCAAGAAGAAGAAGCAATCCGGACATGCCCACCTTGGAAAGGAGTGGTATTCAAATGAGGAATCCTCCTTGATAGGAAAAATGGTCCCGGTCTTCTGAAAGGTAATGGATAAGTCGATTGATGTGGAGATCTCGACGTTGATGATCCGAGGCTCTCGAGTAGAACACGAACAACCCCTGCAATCACTACACCATCGCTCCATTGGTTATCAACCGTGCTTCACACGCTTGACCTCGCCAATAAGGCTAATCCCTGCAAGTGCAACCGAGAACACAAGCAAGAACATAGAAGAAGCAATCTGAAATTGCTGAATTGGGGTTTCACAAACTGATAAACGGCGATATTATTGATCTAAGCAAAACCCAATTGTCTATAATGGCTACCATGGAGTATATATAGGTGGGAGGACGCCCAAGGGGGTGTTAGGGTCATGACCTAACCCTAAGACACAAAAATAATGGACTTAGACTTGATACAAGGCCCAATGGCCCAATACGGTGGCGTAGCACCCTGGCAGATTCTGTACTTGACTTTGTTTCGACGATTCCCGTCGCCTCCAAAGGAATTTTGACATGATACCGGCGCCATTGGAAAGATTATCCTCTCCCCTTTCCGTGCATATGTAGAACATCCAAAACGGAGTTCGTATGCGTCCTGGGCGTCCGTTTTAGTGCGTACTGCTCCTAGACTCCGAGTTGGATACGATTTGGAGTTTGGTTCGGTTTCCATCTTCCTTGAACGAATTCTCTGGTCTTCCACGTCCCTAATACTTCCTCCAAGTACTCCTTGAACCTCTCCATGGATTCTAATCATAATTAAATCATTAAGTAGCAATCTATGCTCAAAAATATGTAAGGAAATATATAAGAACGAGTTCACCTCTAAAATTAATTGTTGTGTATGAACTCTATTGATTGCATCTTATATGTTCAATGGAGTGTTGTTTGTATCCATAGAAGTGATGTCCTCATCATCCTCCCCTTCTTGAGTTGGAGTCGTCCTGGACTCAAGTTCATCTTTTCTCATGTGTTGGTCCAAATATGCAACGCCATCAAATCTTTTTGTGTGCATCAAAGGAGGAGGCCAAGGTGGTGGACGACATAATGCGCCATCTTGATCTTGTCCATCAAATAAGAGTGCACATTCACTTGAGCCAGGATCCCAAACAAATAAACATTGTATCATGTTTGTAGGTGCAATAATAATATGCATAATCTCATCATTCTCCCCTTCTTTATGACAAGCCGTCCTCGGCTTGCTCGTATGTCCAGGAAAAAGGATTGCTTTGGGGATAGAATGAACATTGTCCATATTGCACAACCGTAGTGAACAATGCTTCTTTTTTATTTGTTGTCCTTGCTGCAATAAAAAAATACTAGAAAAACTTGACAAGATATTATTAGCGTTAGTACATTCATTTACTTGACCATGTTGTTGCAGCACAAAAGGAGCTTCCTCATTTGAACATATGTAAACTTTATGCACCATAAACATACCACTATGTTCATATTTGCCTATAGCATAAACAATATTTCTACTTAACAAAGGCAATTCAGATTAAGAAAATATTATCTTCTCTACGATATCTAGATCACAAAGAGTGTCAAATTCAATATAGCCCAAAGTATTTAGAGAAGATAACAATTTCAGCTCATCCCTTTCACAGGTAATTGGAATCAAATTCTTAATTTCAGCACATGTGGGTGATAAAGTATCAAATTCATTCATTTGTTCTAGCATAGGTACAATATAATTATTAGCACACAACTTATTTTTAACAGAAGGATCAGCAGAAAAATAAACATGTGGCAGTGGTGTATCAATAAAAGATTCCACTAGTCGCTCCTCGACAATAGCATGATTGGTGAAAAAATTCAGAACATCCAAAAACTTGTCACCTTCAACAAGTGTATTGTGATATTCGTTACCTTTATTCTCATTTTCAGCAGTAATTGTGGGTGAAATATGAATTGATAGATCTGAATTTTCACAGGAGTTGTTGAACACCTCATTCGCTTTTGGATTTTCTACAATTATTGGTTCTTGTTCCTGCAAAAGGTTAGGCATAGGAGGAGGTACAACAAGAAAATTCTTCTCAAGCTCATGTATTTCATCTTTGCAATTGGATACACTAGTAAATGTTTCTCGCATAAGAATTTTCATATCTTTCCATGTTCGAGGTTTTTCTAATTCATTTAAATTGTTCCACCAAGTTAATGCACAATCTACTAATGCACTTGCAATATTTTTAATCTTTCTCCTCTCACACATATGACATTGTCCAAAAAATTTATCCACCTCTATTTCCCAAGTAATATATTCATCATAACCAAAACCATCATAAGAAGGAAGAGATGGGCGAATGTAATTACTTCTTGTGGAAGGTGTTGTAAAGGTGGTCTGAATGTCATGTGAATCCTTGGTTGATGTTTGATTTTTAGTGAGCAACTCCATCGTCATCTTCATCATGTCCATCATCTCAGCATATAATGCATGATTCTTGCTTTTACCTGACATTGTTAGTAGCAAACAGAAGACAACACAAAAAATATGTTATCCCTATCAACTACAAAGGATAATGGAAAATTGGAAGTGGAATCACACACTCTCAAGCGTCTTACCACGCTCTTACAAGTGTTCTTACCGACACTGCAGGTGGCAAACGGTGGTCGGTATGAAGAAACCAATGAAGCGTGGGATGATTGCAAAGGTGTATCGATTCTGCTCAAGAGTAAGGTGTAGCTTGGATGGCACTTTATTTGTAGCAAGGATTAGCAACAATGAAATCAGATAGTAAAGTTGAATAAGTGTCCAAAGTATTTGTCAATGTTGCTGGCCTAAATGTGTTCCTAGTAGTTCAAGCTACCAAGACATGAGACAAAACTAGATGACACAAAGAAAGCAAGCACTTCTGTTTTTTTTGTTGTTTTTTTCTCTCTTTTTTTGTGCGGCTTTTGTTTCTTGTTTTGCACTTGCCTTTTTCTTTTTTCTTCCTTTTTTTTCAGAATGTGCTGCAAGGGAAGAACACAATGAAAATCAATCCAAGATATCTCGTGTGTCTGTCTCAGATTTTCTGCTCAATCTTCCAAGGACAAATAGGCACACTTATAGGCTCTAAATTGGAAAACTTAGAACAGCAAGATTGTAGATATATATCTCCTCTTTAATTTCTATATATGGAAGACCTATTTTGGAAAAGAACAATAGGAGATACTGCCCCCGAAATACAGACTGTTCAGAATTTTTAGGTCAATAACAGATTCGTATCTAATGCAATTTCTACATCGATAACTATATTTTCTGAGAAAATAATGAATGAGAAAGTTATAGAAAACTTCTTAAGCTTTCCAGAAAGTATAAGAACACGAAAATCCGAGTTCGTATGAGCTAGATATGATGAAAATACTGAACTAGACAAAGATGAATCTAATCTGGACGTGATGACGTGATTCAAAAGGATGAATCAACACAATGCAAAACTCAAACTAAGACTAAAAACACTTCTAAACCAGCAATATGACTCAACCACGGACACAAACTCAACAAAACCAAACTGAATAACAAAGTTGCAAAGGCTCAATGTGGTTTGGACAAAGTAATGAACAGATCTACTAAACTGCAAGTTTTTTTGTGGCTTTTTTGTGGACTCTAGGTATGAAAAACAAAACTAATATAATGGATAGATGAATTACCTAACGGTCAACCTGGAAATCTGATACCAATTGATAGGAAAGTTGATCCCGATCTTCCGAAAGGTAATGGATAAGTCGATTGATGTGGAGATCTCGACGTTGATGATCCGAGGCTCTCGAGTAGAACACGAACAACCCCTACAATCACTACACCACCGCTCCGTTGGTTATCAACCGTGCTTCACACGCTTGACCTCGCCAATAAGGCTAATCCCTGCAAGTGCAACTGAGAACACAAGCAAAAATGTAGAAGAAGCAATCTAAAATTGCTGAATTGGGGTTTCACAAACCGATAAACGGCGATATTATTGATCTAAGCAAAACCCAATTGTCTATGGCGGCTACCATGGAGTATATATAGGTGGGAGGACGCCCAAGGGGGTTTTAGGGTCGTGACCTAATCCTAAGACACGAAAATAATGGACTTAGACTTGATACAAGGTCCAATGGCCCAATACGGTGGCGTAGCACCCTGACAGATTCTGTACTTGACTTTGTTTCGACGATTCCCGTCGCCTCCGAAGGAATTTTGACATGAGACCGGTGCCATTGGAAAGGTTATCCTCTCCCCTTACCGTGCATATGTAGAACGTCCAAAACGGAGTTCGTATGCGTCCTGGGCGTCCGTTTTAGTGCGTACTGCTCCTGGACTCCGAGTTGGATACGATTTGGAGTTTGGTTCAGTTTCCATCTTCCTTGAACGAATTCTCTGGTCTTCCACGTCCCTAATACTTTCTCCAAGTACTCCTTGAACCTCTCCATGGATCCTAATCACAATTAAATCATTAAGTAGCAATCTATGCTCAAAAACATGTAAGGAAATATATAAGAACGAGTTCACCTCTGAAATTAATTGTTGTGTATGAACTCTATTGATTGCATCTTGTATGTTCAATGGAGTGTTGTTTGTATCCATAGAAGTGATGTCCTCATCATCCTCCCATTCTTGAATTGGAGTCATCCTCGACTCAAGTTCATCTTCTCTCATGTGTTGGTCCAAATATGCAACGCCATCAAATCTTTTTGTGTGCATCAAAGGAGGAGGCCAAGGTGGTGGACGACATAATGCGCCATCTTGATCTTGTCCATCAAATAAGAGTGCACATTCACTTGAGCCAGGATCCCAAACAAATAAACATTGTGTCATGTTTGTAGGTGCAATAATAATATGCATGATCTCATCACTCCTCCTATGAATATGAGAATGTAGCAATTATTGCTATGAAGAAGACAACAATGGAGAACAAGCTCTTCCCTAACTTGGAGACTTCAAGGCCAATATGTCTCATGGACAAGGAGGGAAGAAAGAAGGTTAAATCTAAATCCTCTTCTTCAATTTCTTTTCATGATGATTTTGATAGTAGTAGTGAAAATGAACATATGCTTAAAGACATGAGTAAAAACACTATGAAAAGATTGAGATTGCTAACGGAGGAGATATTTGAGAATGAATAACTCATCAACCATCAAGAGGACATGCTCATCCAACAAAAGGAGAGATGTCAAGAGGTTGAGGAGCTCTTGGAGCTTGAAAGAGAAATAAGCAAGGCACTTGAGCGTGAACTCACTTTGAGCAAGGAAACTTGCTCAAACCCTTGAGAACACTACAATTGTGCTCAAGGATGAACTTGTTAGTTTGACACAAGCTAAGAAGATCCTTGAGACGCAAGTGATGTCTCTCAAGGTCAATGCACCTTCTTCCTCCACAAGCTCACCTTCCACAAATATTAAATCTGAAGCATCTCAATCTTGTAAATGCTCAAACTTAATCATAAAGCTTAAAGATGAGCTTAAGTTGGCACAAACCAATCAAGCACCAAATGGTGGCATCTTTGACAAGGAGAAGGTGGCATATGCACGTAGTGCATATACCAACACAAGACATCCCCTTGTCAAGGATGGTCTTGGTTATTCTAGAGGGATGAGGCAAAACGCCAAAACTCACAAGAATGGCAAAGACTTGATTGTTTTTATCAAAGGAGGCTCATACAACAATAAAGGAAAGAACATTGCTACTTCACCAAAAATTCCTAAGAAAGAACATCATCCTTTGTTCCATGGTTTTGATGCTTCATATGTTTTATTGAGGAACAAATTTGGAAAGGCATATGCTAGGTATGTTGGTCCACACCGCAAGAGTCCCAAACCTTGTGTGTGGGTGCCCAAGTGCCTCTTGACTAACATCGAAGGACCCAACACCGCTTGGGTACCTAAAACCAAGGCTTAAATCTTTCTTGTGGGCATACTCCTCCGGTGGAACCAAGTGGGTTCTTGATAGTGGATGCACAAATCATATGACCAGAGAGAGGAATATGTTTGTGGAGTATGAGCTAAATGAAGATCCAAGTGAAGGAATCTATTTTGGGGACAATAGCCAAGAAAAATCCTTGGCACTGGTAAAATTGCTATATCCCCTAATCATACTCTTTCAAATGTTTTACATGCTGATTCACTTGATTATAACCTCTTGTCCATATCACAACTATGTGACAAAGGTTATAATTGTTTATTCACTAATGAGGGTGTGACCGTCACAAGGAGAAGCAATGGCTCAATTGCCTTTAAGGTTGTACTCAAGGGAAAGCTCTATCCTGTGGATTTCTCCGCGGATAAAGTGCAACTTAATACATGCTTAATTGCAAAAACTACCATGGGATGGCTGTGACATAGGAGGCTATCCCATGTTGGGATGAGAATTTTGCAAAAACTCCTTAAGGGCGAGCACATCCGTGGTTTAAAGAATGTTGTGTTTGAAAAGGATAGGCCATGTAGCGTATGCCAAGCCGAAAAGAAAGTTGGAGCACGACATCCATCCAAGAACATTATGACAACATCAAGACCATTGGAGCTTCTACACATGGACCTTTTCAGTCCAATCGCCTACATTAGTATTGGTGGTAACAAATATGGTCTTGTTATTGTTGATGACTTTTCACGTTTCACTTGGCTATTCTTTTTGCATGACAAGAGCGAGACTCAAGGTGTTCTCAAGAGATACTTGAAGAGAGCTCAAAATAAGTTCTCCTTGAGTATCAAGACCATAAGGAGTGATAATGGAACTGAGTTCAAGAATACTCAAGTTAAAGAATTTTTGGATGAAGAAGGCATCAAGCATGAGTTCTCGGCCCCTTACTCCCCTCAACAAAACGGGGTGGCCGAGAGGAAGAATAGGACTCTAATTGAGATGTCAAGAACTATGCTTGATGAGTACAAGACGTTGGACCGGTTTTGGGCGGAAGCGGTCAACACCGCTTGTCATGCCATAAACCGGTTATACCTTCACCGCATACTTAAGAAGACGTCGTATGAGCTCCTAACCGGTAACAAGCCCAACATCTCTTACTTTTTTGTTTTTGGGAGCAAATGCTACATTCTTAACAAGAAGCCTAGGACTTCAAATTTTGCTTCTAAGTCCGATGAGGTTTTCTTGCTTGGATATGACTCAAACACTTACGCCTATCGTTTCTTTAACAAATCCTCCGGAATTGTTGAAGTAGCATGTGACATAGTGTTTGATGAGACTAATGGCTCCCAAGTGGAGCAATTTGATCGTCATGTGCTAGATCAAGAAGAAGCTCCACAAGTGGTGATAGGAAGGATGGCACTTGGAGATATACGACCACAAGAACAACCTCAAGATACAAGTGACCATCCTACACATCAAGCAAGCTCTTCCTAAAATGACCAAGATCAAGTTCCTCAAGATGCACTCCAAGAAGATGAAAATGGAGGCATCAATCAAGGGGGAGACAATGAGCATGAGGAAGAACAAGAGGATGACTCAAGACCTAAAGCGCCACACCCAAGAGTGCATCAAAGTGTCCAATGGGACCATCCTGTTGACAATATACTTGGAGACATCTCCAAGGGGGTAACTACTCGATCTCGTGTTGCAAACTTTTATGAACATTACTCTTTTGTTTCTTCCTTGGAGCCCCACAAGGTTGAATAAGCACTATGATATCCGGATTGGGTGATGGCAATGCAAGAAGAGCTCAACAACTTTGAGAGAAATCAAGTATGGGAGCTTGTGAAGAGGCCTAATGCGAATGTTGAAGGCACCAAATGGGTGTTCTGCAACAAACAAGATGAATACGGGGTGTTTACAAGGAACAAGGCACGACTTGTGGCCAAAGGGTACTCACAAGTCGAAGGTTTGGATTTCGAAGAAACCTTTACTCCCGTAGCTAGGCTTGAATCAATTTGTATATTGCTTGCCTTTTCTACTCACCATGATTTTAAGCTATATCAAATAGACGTCAAGAGCGCATTCCTCAATGGTCCAATCAAGGAAGAAGTGTATGTGGAGCAACCCCCCAGATTTGAAGATGAAGAATTCTCAAACCATGTGTACAAATTGTGTAAGGCTCTCTATGGACTCAAACAAGCTCCTAGAGCTTGATATGAGTGCCTTAGAGACTTTCTAACTCAAAATGGTTTCAAAATTTGGAAGGCGGACTATACTTTATTCTCTAAGCACTTCAACGATGATTTGTTTGTTTGCCAAATATATGTCGATGACATTATATTTGGTTCTACTAAAAAAGCTTTTTGTGATGAGTTTTCTAAGATAATGACGGAAAGATTTGAGATGTCCATGATGGGGGAGTTGAAGTTCTTTCTAGGTTTTCAAGTAAAGCAACTCAAGGAAGGCACATTCATTAGTCAAACCAAGTACACACAAGATATACTCAAGAAGTTTGACATGGACAAGGCCAAACCCATCAAGACTCCTATGGCAACCAATGGGCATCTCGATGTCAATGAAGATGGTCCAAGTGTTGACCAAAAGGTATATCGTTCCATGATAGGCTCATTGCTTTACTTATGTGCATATAGGCCCGATATCACGCTTAGTGTGTGTATGTGTGCTAGATTTTAAGCCGCTCCTAAGGTGTGTCATTTGACCGCCGTTAAGAGAATTCTTAGATATTTGGTTCACACACCAAGCCTAGGACTTTGGTACCCCAAAGGCTCTAAGTTTAACCTCATTGGATATTCCGATGTGGACTATGCGGGGTGCAAAGTTGATAGGAAGAGTACATCGGGAACTTGCCAATTCTTGGTAGATCTCTAGTGTCTTGGTCCTCAAAGAAACAAAACTCCATTGCACTTTCCACAACCGAAGCGGAGTATGTCGCCGCCGGAAGTTGTTGTGCACAACTTGTTTGGATGCGACAAACTCTTAGGGACTATGGCATAAACTTGCGCCATATCCCTCTCCTATGTGACAATGAGAGTGCCATCAAAATAGCCCACAATCCAGTTGAACACTCAAGGACCAAGCACATCGATATTCGCCACCATTTCTTGAGAGATCACTCCATCAAAGGAGACATTGCAATTTCCCATGTGAGAACCGATAAACAATTGGCCGACATCTTTACTAAGCCCCTAGATGAGAAAAGGTTTTGTGAACTTAGGAGTGAGCTAAATATCCAAGATTCTCGAAATTTGGCTTAAGTCTTGCACATCTGATTGTTATATTCAAAATTCACACATGCTTGCGAAAAACTCATCCTCCTCAATTTTTCTACAAATTATTTTGAAATTATTGAATCCTTGTGAACCATGGTCATAGTTTGATTATTGATTGCTTACTGACCATATTTACAAAGATATTTTGTGAAATATAATCCAAAAGGATCAAATTTCCACGAAAAACTCAATGTATAGGAGTTATAGGTCTTAGGACCAGACTAGTCCGCTCCAGTGGACCAGACTAGTTCGGTGGTTCAGGTTGTCCGGACCCAATCTGGAGGACGGACAAGTCCGGGTCCCTGACTGGACTGGTTCGGCCCTTGGGAACTTAACCTCCCCAGGGAGCCCTCGACCTCTCCACTTCCATTCAAACTCTCTCTCTCTCCAAAAACACTCGAAAACCGTCTCCCAAACGGTGATTTTCGATTTCCTCCAACAAATCTTGATTCCAATCGGTGGCTTGAAGTCCTAAGGTGCTTAGGAACCTTTCCCCAAGCATCGGAGGCCGATTCTTCTCCTACATTTCGTCAAATCAAAGATTTGAAGAGGTATTCTTGACCTAACCCCAAAATCCTTGAAATTCAATTCTTTTGGGTCCATTGATAAAAACTTCTTCATAAATCTTGTTGTGCACATCAATGTGATCATGTACCTCTATTTTTGTAGTAGGATCCGTAGCTTTTGCAAAATTTCTCTAGATTAGGGTTCTTGCTGTGTGAACCGGACTAGTCTGGCCTCAGGGCGGACAAGTTCGGGTTACACAGTGAAAACCCTAACCTAGGTTTATTTTGTGAATTCTACCATTTTATCTTGACTCCTTGGACTCATACACATTCCCTTGCTTCTCTTGTCAGCAACCATATCGGACAATGAATATGTTCCACCTTCCGACTCTGAGACCGATGCGGAGAAGCAAGCTCTTTTTCGCCGGAAGCAACGAGAGGATCAAGAAATGGTTGTTGTGTACTTTGCCTCACGGAGGGCAAAGAAGATGCAGCGAGAGGAGCACAACTCTGCAGCTGCCAAGGCAACCCCGAAACGGAAGCGGCTTGTGACTTTGGGTGAACAAGCTAGGACGCAGGGGGCAAGGACCTCCAAAGATAAAGGCAAGGCCCCAGTCGACGCTGCACCCAAGAAAAGGGTGATAGTGGCCAAGAAGGCTGCTAGCAAAGTCAAGAAGAGTGCTCCTCAACCCATTGGCCCGTTGAGGATGTCTTCTCCTACATGGAATCCAAACCGTGCAGCTGCCTTCGATGCCAACATCTTCAAGGGCAAGGGCGCTGAGAAGGCACGCAAGCTGAGGAAGATCAATGTATGTCAGCGTGATAGGAGCATAGTGGACCCCCGGTTCTAGTGTGACTTCCACTGTGACTACTACCGGACGGTCTACATGACCAAGCAGACCCCTATCACAGATGCTCAGTGGATAGACTGGGATTACATGGCCCAGAAGGATCATCAAGCCTTCAATGTTGTGATTGAAGCCGTGGAGAGACATGGGTTGAAGAAGTTCATGGCTTTCCAGTATGACTGGAATGTGGAAGTCATCACTCAGTTCTATTCTACTTTGTACTTCCACATAGATGGGGACAGGAGGATTACCTGGATGACCCACGGGAAGCAGTACTCCACCACCTATGGGGAGTTTGCTCAGTTGCTTGACTTGGAGGACCATCTGGATAATGAGATCATCGTTTCAAATCTGAAGCCAGTTGATCGGGATACCTTGGAGTATATGTACCCAAGTCATGCACAATATGAGGTCGGGCACATCAGAAACATCAAGCTCTTCTATAGTGTGCTCAACCGGGTCCTCAGAAAGACCATTGCCCCCAAGGATGGAGATGCGAGGATTATACAAGGAAATTTGAGGCACTTGATGGTCCTCACTGATGGAGATGTTTGCTTCAATGTCGTGGACTATATCTTTGATGACATCTTCAACATCTCTCACACCCTCAATCGATCATGTGGATACGCTCCGTACATTATGTACATGATCGAGAAGATCTTTCGGCTCACATTCAAGAAAGACATCATTCACCGGAGGCTTCGACCTCAACTCCCTCCTCCAGAGCAGGCTGCTCCTACGAGGAAGAATGCGGATCCTCTCGCTTCTTCCTCTTGCTTTGTGCCATCTCCTCCACCACCTCCGCCTTCGTCACAATGCGGGAGTGGATTTTTCAAGTGCTTCAAGGCTCTTTTCTCCTCTTGCCGGAAGACAGAAATTCGGCAACGTCGCATGGAGCATTGCAATGAGAAGTATCTCAAAGTGATGTGTGACAAGCTGGACATTCCTATGTCTCTCGCCGAGGAGAGCGATGGTGAGCTCACTTCTTTCCCAAAGTTCACTGCCTAGGAGCTTGCTCAGTTTGGAGAAGATGGGACTTCCACCGCGGCCCCGATTGATGATGATGAAGCCAATGTTGACCCGGAGGCCACGGAGAGCGACAGCGAGCGCCAAGGCGGCGATGATGATGATGACTCCGACGAGGAGTAGACCTAAGGGCTCTTTTCTCTCTTCTTTTCCTTTTTGGTGTCTTGATGCCAAAGGGGGAGAGATAGCTTAGTGGGGGTCACTTAGATTTATGGGGAGAGATAATAGGTGGAGAGATATAGGGGAAGAGATGGAGGGGAAGAGATAGATTATCTTAAGAGAGTATTTTATCTATGAAGGACTTATATTTTAAACTCTCATTTAAAGTTGTATTGTAATACTTAATCTATGTATTCATGTATCTTGCCTAAATTTGTGATGTGTTGCCTCATTTACATGTCTATCTTGCATAATCATTGACTTATCACACTTTATGAACACATCACTTAGGCACCCCACCATAACGTGTATATGTATGATAACTCTCTCAATATCTCTTACTCATGATGCATACATTGAGGGGGAGTCACTCATACAAATACATGTTATGAAAAAAAATTTATTATCTTTGTTGTTGAAATCTTAATGTGTTGTCATCAATCACCAAAAAGGGGGAGATTGAAAGTTCATCTAGGCATCCCCGTGGGTTTTGGATGATTGATGATGACAATTAAAAGGCTAATGAGCTAAAGTGATCTTAAGCACAGGTACAAGGATTGAAATGTGATGATAACCCTCACAAAGGAAAAGGATAAAACGGGCGTCAAAGACTCAAGCGTAGAAATTAGGATTTCTATGGTATTGAGCTTATATGAGTCGTGTCAAGTGAGAGGGTGGTTGTATCATGTGCATTGAGAGCATCCTAGAGGGCTCAAAGTGGTGGTTTAGTGAAACACCTAAGCGAGAAGCCAAAAATGAGAAAAAACCTAGGAGGTCGGACTAGTCCGGGCCTCAAGGCCAGACTAGTGCGGCCATGGTAGACAATTTCGTTTTGAGACGGATCAAATGTCTCTGGAGTGAATTTGAGTGAATTTGGAGCTAAGTTCGAAAAGTCTGGACTTGTCCGTTTTTGGACGGACCAAAGCTCTCTGGAGTAGTTCGGACTTGTTCATTTGGGTACGGACTTATCCGTTTGAGACTTAGTGTAATAGACCGAGAGAAACCCTAGAGAGATGGACTAGTCCGCCCGTGTGGCCAGACTAGTCCGGGCCAACTGGGAAGAGTCCATTTTGGGACGGACCAAATGGTTCTGTTCCACTTCGGACTAGTCCGTTGTTGACCAGACTAGTCTGTTGTGTGGTGACCATTTGAATTTAGAAATTCGGCGGGTAGTGTGATGATCATTGCTCAGTGCGGCAGTTGTTGGGAACTCAGAGGTCAGGGGTCCCATAGGGTCGGACTAGTCCGGGGTCAGAGGTCGGACTAGTCCGCCCCTTTGCTGAGGTAAGCAAAAGGGGATCGGGACCCCTATAAAAAGGGGACCCCTATAGAAAGGCGACGAAGGGGAGACGAACGGCGATGTTAAAGGAGGGAGGACTCAAGGGTGGCACAATCATGATGTACAGCCACAGAACAGGACGGGGAATAAGAATATGTTGTGTGGTAGGAGGAGCGCAGGGCGGAAGGAACCAGCGAGGTGGAAAGAGAAGGAAGAAGGAAGAAGAGCAGTTGGGATGGGGTGGCACGAGTACGCCCCCTTATTTGGGACACCCGGAAGCAACAACCGAAAATGGGAATCCTATTTAGGGCATCTGTTGGAGAGCATTTTATTTGCTTTCAAGAGCCATGTTAGTTTTGGACATCCATTTAGCTCATCTGTTGGAGATAGCCTAAAGGTGTTTCTTGACATGCTATAGAAACGTATAAAGATGAAGTGGTGTGCATTTTTCTTTGGACCGATTTCTACATAGTTCTTTTAGTTAGCAACTGTATGATCACAAAGCACGATGCTAGTGCTTGATACTTACCGCTTCACACCATTTCTTGCTTCTTGATTTCGTCGTCCATCTGAGGTTGCCAATCAGTCACCCATATATATGGCAAGCCTGATAGCTCCTAAAATCGTCAATGTTTCTGCTAAATGAGCTCCTGATGCCTCGCATTCCCATCTCTCTCCCGCCCGCTCGCTCACATTAACGGGATATCTCCTAAAATCGACAATATTGTCGGTCATATTTTCCTTCCATTTCTACTTGTTACTACCTGATGTTCATCCGTACGCTGTGTAACAGGAGGATGAGGTTGCATATATATATATATAGAGGTTATGGTGTACCTAAGAGTATAGATGGCAAATGGGCCATGCCGGGTCGGCCCAGCCCGGCACGAGCCTGATCGTGCCTGGGCCAAAATTTGATAAGCCCGGCATGACCCGGATGTACACTCGGGTCGGGCCGTGCCAACACGTCGTGCCGACAGCCAAGCCCAAGCACGGCCCACAGCCTCCTTCGTCGTGTTGGGCCGTGCCTGGCCCAAATCGTGCTTCTCGGACTGGGCTAGCCCGAAGCACGGTTCATAAAACACCCCTCAAATTGTATTGTTTCCTATACAGATTCAAATTTGACTCACACAAATAACAGTATGAAAACCAACACAATCGGAACAGGAAAGTGGAAACTCATGAAGGTTTATAGATCACAAAGCTTAAAGGGCTGTTTTAAGTTACAAAATTGGCTGCCTCATTAAAAACCTTTAGGTAAAACCTCATTTTAACTACATGAGGAGAAAATCCTAAAGGAAAAAAGAGTACAGCCTAGCTCTTTGTGATCTTAAAGTCAGTCACACAGTTCAATTCTTAATACAAACCAGTTTTCAATACAACACACAGAATAAGATGCATCATCATTCATCAAGATATAAATTCTTCATCTGTTCTTCCAAATCAGTGTCCACCATGTTATGTTGTTGTCTTGCTTCACCTTGCTCCCAGTCCTTCACCAAAGACAACATCTCCACATGTTCTGGACTGAGCCTTCGTCGATGTTCCTCTATTAATCTTCCACACAAACTAAATGCAGACTCAGATGATATAGTCGAAACGGGAACAGTCATGATATCTTCAGCTAAAGAAGATAAAATAGGATAAGTTCTTTTATGATCTTGACACCAATTCAATATGCTAAATGTATCATCGAACTGAGTAATTGAATCACTATCTAAATATGAATTCAAATCAGAAACAGAGGCACGCATTGGTGTACTACTAAAACCACTAACAGAAGATGTAGAACTCATAGAAGCAATACCAGAACTCACAGATGAGGAAGCAGTAGGTGCAATACCATGTGCAGGCCTACCAAAAATTTGATTCAAAGAGCTTACCTGCTTACCTGCTCTTGAATAAGGTTGTGGAGGTCTTTGCAATCTAACAGAACCAAATTTTGACTCATATTTCATAAACAAGTTAGTCAATTCAGATCTAACAGTATTGTAGTAAGCAGAATAGTCACGATTAAGATATTGAGAAAGTAATTGAAGTGCACTGTTGAAACCAGCTAATTTAGCTCTAGGATCCAAAATAAAAGCAAGAGAGTACAAGATAGGAATGTCTGACCAGTACTTTAAAAACTTTGATAGAACAACAATATTTCTCAGAATTGGATAATTTTCATACAGATTCAGATGGTCAGCAATTTCAAGTTTAGCATGCATCATTAGTGGCGATGTAGGATAATAAACACCAGAAAGTAAGACAGTGGATTCATAAAACACCTCTAAGAACTTTAAAATATGTTCTGCGACATACCAATGATCATCTGTAAGTAGTGATCCTGCTGCCCCAACCTGGTAGTGAGTTTGAATAAAAACAGAAAAAGTTTCCTTGTATGGAATAAGATGTTCCATCATGAGATAAATGGCATTCCAATGAACATCCATGTCCAAATCAAACTTTCGGGGATGAACCCCCATAGACATACAAAAAGTCTTATAAGAAGCAATTCGTTGGTTAGATGAGTTTAGAAAAGATATAGCAGTCCTAAAATCCTCTAAATATTTTTTTCTTTTCATGCCAGATTTGACAATGAGATTAATAACATGGCAGGCACAGCGTTGATGCAATAAGTTAGAGCCAACATAAGATGACATTAGTGGAGCTAACTATTGTATAGCACGAGTATTTGCAGAAGCATTATCAAGTGTAATGGACAACACTTTTGAAGACATGCCATATTCAGAAACCACATTGGCAATATGTTCAGAAATATTACTTCCAGAATGAGAGCAATCAATCAATCTCATACCAACAATTCTTTTTCTAACTCCCAATCACTATTGACAAAATGAAAAACAACGCTAAGGTAGTCTTCCTTAGCCTTCCCAGATCAGATATCAGAAGTCAAACAAACACAAGAAATTTCATTCAACATGTCAATGATACCAGCCTATTTAGATTTAAAATAATTCACAAGGTCCCTAGTAGTGGTCTGCCTAGACACATGTTTGTAACTGGGACTATGAGCAGTTGTAATGTAATCTTCAAAAGCAGCAGTAGCACCAATATGCAAAGGAAGATCAAGTCTTGATATCATTTTAACCAATTCAATTCTAGCAATTTCAGGATCATATTGAAGATGGCGAACTGCACCATCAGAATTATAATGCAAATGAGTTTGAGAAGTTGCAGTGGCTGCCATAGCCTTTCTTTTATATTTAGCAACATGACGAAGCAAACTACTCGTACCACCGGTACTTCTAGCACTCAATTCAGCCTTACAAAAGTTACACTTTGCTCCATACCTGACTTTCTTACCATTGACCATTTCGGTGAGCGCTTCCATGTCCCGCTAGACATCTGAACTACATGTACCTGTACGAGTCCTGCAATAAATACAATACAATTAATGAATCAAGTGTACAACGGCAAAAGTGTCCAACATACTAACAGTGCTATACACACATATTAACAGTAACACTCTAACATTACTAACAATTACACACAATCAACTATGGTCTACCAACTAAGAGTAACACTCTAACATACATTACTAACAGTAACACTACTACTTCTAACACTACTAACAGTGCCATACACACAATATTAACATTAAAACTACTAACAACAACTATAGTCTACCAACTAACAGTAAGTCAATAACACTCTAACACTAATAACAGTAACCCTAAAATGAACAACAATAGTCTACCATTGTGACAGTACACTGTGGATCTAACCTCTTGCTCGATGCACAAGTACTTGGGCTAGCGTTAGCATCCACTGCCTTTGCCTCTGTTGTTGCGGCCGCCGCGGCTGCCGCCGAGGACCCAGTCGCTGCCGCAACCCAAAACAAAGTCTCAGCACCGGCGGCATCAACATCATTGTCTTCATCATTGCCGGTGAGCCCCTGCAAACGAAGATCTTCGTTAATCGAACCAACAAGATTAGGAGGAGAGGATGAAGAATCAGCGGCCATTTGAGATTTAGAGGTGAGAGCAAAAGGCCAAAGCCCAGATCCACGGATCTACGACCCGGGAGGCCGGATCCGGCCACCGGAGGAGCCCACAGCCGAGGCTGCCTAGTGGTTGTGGTTGTGTGCCCACGTGGGAGTCGGGACTCGGTAGGGTCCGAGCCTCCGAGGAGCGGCGGTCGCCGGTCGACGGAGGGTCCGAGGCAAGGCTGCGACCTGCGGGGCTGGAGGTGGTGGTTGCGGTCTGCAGAAGGGCGGCGATAGGCGGAGGGTCCAAGGCGAGCATGCGGGGCTTGCGGCTTCGGCTAGCGGCTGCGGTCTGTGGAAGCGAAAGCGTTAGGCGTTAGGGTTTGATGGATGACTAGGCACTGGGCTGGGGGCGCATATATAACGGGAGGAGCGAACGGCTTGGCATGGCCGCATGGGCTGGCCGGCTGGGATGCTGGCGGCCTGACGCTGCATGCTGGGCTGGCTGGCTGGGCCACAGGCCACAGGCTCGTCCCGGGTCGGGCCGTGCTTATGGGCCACGTGCCGAGCGGGCAGATTGTCGGGCTTAACGGGCTGTCACTAAATCGGGTCGTGTCGGGCTAGCCCAACGGGCCTGAGGCTGAGCCCAAGCATGACCCGAGTCGTGCTTCGGGCTGGCCCGGGTCCAAGGTCATTTGTGCCGGGCCAAAACAGTCGTGCTTCGGGTCGGCCCATTTGACCCGACTCATTTGGCCATCTATACCTAAGAGAAAGTGCAATATGCTTTTCCTTGTTGAAATATAAGTGAATTGCCTACCTTTCCTCATAAGATTTTGAGGGCAAATGGTGAATATAAGGTAGATTAATATGGTATCAGAGCTAGATGTCTTGAGTTTAGACCCGGGCAGATGCAATTTATTAAAAAAATAAAATAAAATTGTAGCCGACTCCTATTCCATGTTTGCGGCCCAAAAGAGCTTGCGCGTGAGTCGCGTGAGGGAGAGTGTTGAAATATAAGTGAATTACCTACCTTCCCTCATCAACTTAAGCTTTTAAGAGCAACTGATTAGATTAACAGTCTCGTGAGCTCCTTGCTTGGCAAATATACAACAGTAACTTATGCTATCAAGTTAAGCTTATTCGAAGTGAGTTAATGCCCCAAAACTGGATTTGGTGCTTATAAGCCTGCTGTGAAAATAAATAAAAACATACATGTTGCTGTTATAGAGTCTACGCTGCACACACACAGAGCGTCTACTTTTCCAACGACACCTTTCACTTTTTAGAAAATATCTTCCAACCAACATTTGTGGGAAGGTTTTAATAGGTATCATACCTTTTTTAAGAGCCCATATAAATCATCATACACGTTAATGAATAATTTTTTTTTAAATCATATAGCCTTATGGGGGCTATATTATAAGCTACGTGAGTATCCTATTGGAATAGGAAAATGACTCAAATACTAAATACTTGTGTACCCTTAACATCTCCCTCAAATGTAAGGTGTATGCAATAGTGCGACATTTGATAGAGTGCGTACGGAATTCTGATTAATTACATCAAAAATAAATCTTCAAAACTGTCGTACAGTGGAGTCATAATAATTGGTCAAATGAAGCCCATAATAATGTCTCAATGTGTATATACCCCTGTTATAAAATATAAAGGACTTTAGGTCTGGTCAAAGTCAAACCTTTAAAATTCTTTTGTAGGGCTGCAGTCACTAGTAAGAATATTTTTGAGTAATGTGCATCAACGGCCCTTGAACTTGTCTGGATGTGCTATTTAGGTCTACAAACTTTTAAAGTGCATATTTAAATTCATAAACATGTTAAAGTGTGTCATTTAGGTCCAAAATATTAAAAATGTCCCTATGACTATTTATATATCTATTTTCGAGCTATATTTTAATATTTGATATCTCCCTAAATCAACGTTGTTATCGAAATTCATATTGAATGCTAAAAATGCTGATTTAAAAAGCGAAAAAATATTAAAAAATAATGTTCGAATAATAGTTGTATCAAAAGATATAGGAGTATTTCTGAAATTTTGAACCTAAATGACATATTTTAACAAGTTTATAAATATAAATATATATTTTAAAAGTTTGTTAACCTAAATGACACACTCAGACAAATTTAAAAATCATTAATGCATTTTACTCAATCTTTTCCTTTCTTCTGCAGACCCAAACAAATTTAAAAACCATTAATGCACTTTACTCAATCTTTTTCTTTCTTCAGCAGAAGTAACGAACGACTCGAGAAGTTTGATCCCCTTATGCTAATGGCTATAGCAGCTAAGCCGCAGAGGCAGTGACTTTTCGGCGCGTGCGTGTGACTTGGACCAGCGACGGGGCAGGCACTAACCCGAATCGACGGTCGCACAGTAAGCACGTGGTGTGCAGTGTGCTGTTATAACATTTTCAGTTGTGAGCTGCCGGGTTTGGTACACCCGGTCGTGAAGCAAAATCAACGCGTCGGTCGACGGACGCATCACGCATGCGCGTGTGGCTTACCGAACGGGGCTTTCCGTGGTCTGGGCTGAATTAATTACGCGATGACCTCCTTGAGTCCTCGGCCCAACAAGATCGCCTGCTGCAAGGGGAAAAATAACAAACAGAGCGCGCAGCACGCTCGCGGAAGAAACTGCACTTTCGGCAGCAGCGGCCGACGCTGCTCCGACGTGGTGAGCGGAGTTCCGACCGCCGGCAGATGATTATCGACATGGTGCCACGTCAACGCAGCACCCTACGTTGCCGTTTCGTCACCTGCTAGTCCGCTACCGACAGCTCCTGCAGAGAAAAGTATCGCCCTCGCCTCGTCCGTAATCCATGGTATTGCAAATCCGAAGAACCTTCCCAAATTACTACAAAGTACTACTCCCTCCGTCCAGGAAAGATGGACGTTCTGCCATTTTAAAAACATAATAGAGCAGACAGGATATTATGTATGTGCCCTCATTTAAAGCTTGTTTTCTTTCCATGTGATTGGCTGGGAGGAGGGAAGCGACATTTGTTTTGCTGGGAGGCAGAGTCTTTGTCGATTCTTGTGAGACGCTTGGTTCCTTGGTGGCAAACATAGCCTTTAATTCTGATAGGGACAAGTCTAAAACGACCATTTCTTTAAGACAAGTCTAAGAGGCTAAAACGACTATCGCTATGGGACAGAGGGAATAGAAGAAGAGTCCGGGGCACAACTCCGCTCGCCCTGGCCCAGTTAGGCCGGCCGTCGCCGTCCGGCGGCACTTCCACATCCCTTTGACCACCAGTTCCACGTGTTCTATTGCACCCGGCCGGCAGTCTCTGTTAGAGCTGACTATTCTCTCATCGAGTCATCCAAACCAAATCCGCACGCACGCGGCAAGTGAGAACGCCGACCGGTCTATTTATACGGCCGACGGCCCGGGGTGCACGGTGCACGACACGAGCTAGCTCTCCTCACGAGTTCAGGTCAGAACGGTGGTAGCAAGAACCTCTTCAGCGCCCTGCCTCTTCTCGGTGATGGACCACGTCGAGAGGAGGAGCTACGGCGCCCACGAGGCGGCGCACAGGCCGCCGGCAAAGCCCTTGCGCGGCGTTCCGTCGGGGCCGCCGCCGCCACTGAAGGTCTACTACGTGGAGCCCAGGGACTTCCGGGAGCTGGTGCAGAGGCTCACGGGCGCCCGGACGGCGGGCCCAGCGTCGGCTACGGGCGGCGCGCGGCAGCAGATGGAGAGGGTGACGCTGACGACGCCGGCCGGGGTCTCGGGCCACGTCGAGGTTGCGGGGCAGTTCGATTACTCCCCGTGGCTCTCCGCGCCGCTGTTCAGCCCGGCGTACGCGCCGGCCGGCTTTGACGGCCACCACGGGGGACAGGGTCGCTTGTAATAAGTGTATTCAGATGGAGGGAAATTTGTTGCTCAATCACCTCGTAAAATTGAGCACCGAATTCGTTCCTGCCACATTGTAGCCGGATTCGGTACGGTCTTTACTCTATGTACGCTAAACGGTCAAATTCGGAATAACACTTTTTGAGTTCAACGTTTTGGGTTGAACTGTTCAAGTAACGAAGTACCCTGCAGGGTCAGTTGCCTACTCTGCTCGTCAAAATCAAACACAATTTTATTTGACTGTCAAACCAAAGACAATTCAACACAAATATATAGCACTTTATCAATTTATTCAAACCGGATATTTCACACCCAAATTACCTATAAATTATTATGACAAGAAAGGCAGCAGCTAGTAATAAAACCCCCAAAGCAGCAAGCATCTTATCTTAAACGTAAACCTCTCCGATAATATGCCTCGGTCCTGCATATCACACGCAGTCTCCAGTCCCAGAAGCAGCAATACTAGCATCATACTGCGATCAACAACGGCTAATCGTGCTCACCGACGCACGCGATCACATTGGCACCAACAGCGCCACTAATAAGCTCACTGCACAGCACGCTAATGATAAGGGAGAACGACCTCAACAGTAGGCCGTGCACTTGACCTTGCAGTCGACGGTGCAGCTGCCCTCGCCGCCGCCGCCGCCGTACCCCTTGCCGGCGCCGCTGTAGGAGGAGAAGCACTTCTTGGGGCAGGTCACCCGCCTCCCGTAGCAGGGGCCCTTCTCGGAGCATACGACCGAGGGCACCACCACGCCGCCGCGGGAGTACCCGCCGGCCGGCCCTCCGTAGCCTCCGCCCCACCCCCCGCCCAGCCCCGGGATGCCGTTCCCAATCCCGCCCATCCCGGGGATCGTGAACCCCGGGATCGTCGGGATGGCGCCGCCTGTGCCGGTGCCAGGAGCCGGGTACACCACAGGTGGCGCCTTGCCGCCGGGATAGGTGGTGCCCGGGGCGGGGTACACCACAGGTGGCGCCTTGCCGCCTGGCTTGTTGGTGCCCGGAGCCGGGTACACCACAGGTGGACCCTTGCCGCCGGGATAGGTGGTGCTCGGTGCCGGGTACACGGGCGGCGGCTTGACGACGGGCTTCTTGTTGTAGCCGCCAGCGGTGGAGGGCTTGTGGTTGTGGACGCCGCGCGCGGCGAGGACGAATGCGGTGGTGGACACGAGACAAAGCAGCAGGACGAGGAACGAGGCGTGGCGGGGAATGGCCGCGGCAGCCATCGATGCCTGGTGGTCGTGTTGTTTCGCTTTTTCCGATCGGCTTGTGTGTACGTTCCGTGCGTCGTCGTTGGCTAGGCCGTACAGGGCTTCATCATCGTTAAGTAGAGGGGGGTTTGCAGGGCACCGCGCATTAAAAGAGGCGCGTGAGAGAGGTGGGAGGTTGGGGAGCTTTCAGGCGGGACGGACAGCAAGCTCGAGCGGAGCTGAGCGGAGCAGTAGCCGAAAGTGTCAGTGACCTACTGACCCAGTGGAGTTATGATCGCCAAGAAACGGGGTTCGCGCCAGCCGTCTGATGCTGCCTGGTCCTCTTCCATACTCTGGATCACGTAGGAAGACAGCCATGATCGGTGACGCTCGCAGAGATCGTGCCACACCATGTGCACATTAATAGCGCTCGCAGATGTAACGGAGCTCGTTTCAGCTTCTGACACAGGCGTACGGCTAAAGCGACCACAGTTCGCCACCGTCACGTTCCTGAAGCTCATGATCGTAGCAGATCTTGGACACCTCCATCAGCTCGGCGACGCGGGGGAAGAGGGAGCGGAATAAGTCGCCGACAAGCAACATGGGACGAATTGAAGGCGAAAGAGATACGGTTCAATCCAAAGTTTGCAGAACAGCTCAGACTAGCGGTGGCTCTGGCACCGCTTCGTGCAGATCGATCTGCCACCGGGGGTCAGGTTTCCGGCACATTACTAGCCTCCCCGGTGACCTCTTGCCTGCGATTTTTTTTACTTAAAGATATATTTTTTCATGTATGAATTGAAAATAAATCCTCCTAATTCGCTCCTAGGACAAAAAATACAACATTTATATAGGGGTGAGAAAAAACCCAAATCTGAAAACCGAACCGAGAAATCCCAAATCTGAATCTGAAGAACCCAAAAACCAAAACCCGTGTGCACTTTTCGGATAAAAAACCCAAAATCCGAATTAATTTCAGGTATTTCGAATTATTGAACGCCATACCCGAATTACCCGAAATAGCCAATTAAAGCACATCACAGTAGCCCATCGCTTTGTCCCTTTGTTCAGCTTTTCAGCCCACTGGACGTACCGCATATGGGCCAACAGGCAACGGGATGTCGGGGCAGGGGCGGTGGGCGCAGTGGGCGTACCGCATACGCACCCCAGTCACGCACGGGCGAACGGCAAGGCCAAGGGCCAACCCTAGCCGCCTAGCGTCGGGACTCCGTACTCGCCGACTCCAGAGGACTCCCGACCCGCAGCGCCCACGAGTGCGCCCGTGCCCACGGGCCGCGGCCGCCGCCTCGTCCTCCCCTCAGTCCACTGCTAGGCGCCTGGCCTCCCCTCCATGCTGGCGGTCGGCAATCCTCGACAGTCGCCCTCGCGGACCCCGCCGGTGCGCTTGCTCGCCGACGCCGAGGCACCATCCACTTGGCGTTTTAGTTGCTATATTTTTATTTGTTTCAGGGATGTTATATTATTGTTGAGGTAATGTTGGGTAATCCAAACCCGAACCTGAATTTTCAGGTACCCAAATTGTCGGGTACTCAAAAATTTAGGTACAAGTTCGGATAGCTATTCTCAAATTTCGAATTTAAAAAAATCTGAATTACCCGACCCGAAATTTCGAGTAATCTGGAACGCCCACCCCTACATTTATAAGTGAGGGGAAATATTCACCATTGTCTTTATAAAAAAGAACATAAATCCTATATTTCAGTCGCCTATTTTTTTTTTTGCATATTTGAGACGATGATCTCAACCATAGATCTCGCTTTAAGATTTATTTGTACTCAAGTATATATATTCTCCCAACCCTAATCTTCTGCCTCTGACTCCATTTCTCTTGACACCCCACTCCCGGCGGCGCGGCTCAGGTGGCACCGGCCGGAGGCGCGTAGATCTTCATCGATGGCGCGCGGAGCTCCAAAGGCGACGAGCTTGAAGTGTGGAGCTCAGAGGTAGTGGCGCTAGACGCACGGAGCTCTAGGCAGCGACGACAGTGCGACATGGGGTCGCCGACAGCTGGAGAGGAAGAAAAAGTTTAGAAAAAATGTTAAATTGATAATTGTTAATTTGTTATTAGTAAGTGTTATATTAAATATTCAAACAAAATAATTTATGATTGTATAACCTATAGAAAATTTTGTTATTTTTGTTAATTCTTAGGGTTAATGATTAAATACATGGATTAACGGTTAATGATACTAATTAGCTGCTAATTACTCTTCGCCTGAAATTTTCTAGATGTCATACCCAACTCAGTGACACTTCTTGTCTGGTGGTTGGGTCCAGGGTATGCCGCAATCCATCTGGCAATACCCTGTAGGTCCCCCACTGCCCTACAAAATATATTTGACCAATAAATGAGATCACCAATTTCACAATCTAGGATTAGAATTTAACACATTTATCAGAGAAAAAAAAAAGAAATTATCCACCATTACTGTTATGAAAAAACAAGGCTAAAATACTGGTCCACAGGTTTTTAAAATTAGCCAGTTTTCTCATTATGGAAAAACTATCTTAACATATCCAAATTTAAATTTGTAAATTACTCATCACTTCCATTATAAAGAAATGAAGGACGGTGGAGGGAGTGAGAGGGAGGGAGAGAACTACAGGTGTGGGAGAAGGAGAGGTTAGGGTTTCATTTTCATTAGAGTTTGCAGATTGAGCTATTCATGCGCCTAATGGGCACATGGAATTTTTATAGTGAGATACTGATGCCAGCAGTCTATCAATAAAAATAAGAATACCAGTGGTGCATCAATGATGTCAGCAGAGCCCGTCACTGTAAATAATTTCTGGACATCACAATGGTTTATATCTGATGTTGATTTTTATTGCCCATTATAAATAGAGCTTTTTTTAGATAATAAGATTAAACCTCACTTTCACCTCCGAAGAGGCTACAACCAACAGTTACAAAAGTTCATCACAACCAAAATTCAAAACAGTAGTTCAAACCGGGGCAATATTATATCTTGAACCAATTTATTCAAAAACAATTCTATGACTGGAGCATCACCCATGTCTGGTGAAGACTTTTATGATTGTGGCCTCCAAAGCTGCAGACGCCGACTTCATCAATTTAATCCTCTCTTTCATCCCTCTGCATGTGTTTTCGATGAACAAGTGTCAAAAATCACTTCATTCCGACATGTTCAAATTGTCAATATCATGCTGCTATACCAACAATTATGAATCTCCTGTTTTTCAACGGAAAACAACATAATGTTGCTATACCAACAATTATGAATCTCCTGTTGAAATTTTCAACAGAAAAGTAGTCAACCATTCACAAAGCATATGAGAAATAGTGGTAGGGATGCTAATGTTGACAGTAATACTAATAATTCTCCAAATAAACTTCGCATATTGACAATCAAAGAAGAGGCATTGAATCTTTCTTCTTTGATACAGAAAATACATTTGCTACCACCTCTCCAATTGCGTCTAAGTAAATTATATTTTGTTAGTATCACCCCCCGTTCTAGGTACTAAAGAAATATTTTTATCTTTAATAATATCTTAGCTTTCCACAACCTGCTATTATTTCTCACATTGCCATTATACATAAGTGTCATGTACATTGAACCTACAGTAAAACTCCCATGTTGATGTAGAGCCCACTTGAAAATATCATCCACATTATTGAGTCTAACATGAACAATTGTTTCCACAAGTGTATACCACCGTACTAAATTAGTACCAACCAAACCTCGTCTGAAAGAGCTATTGAGCGGAATAGCACTAAAAACATTTGCTAAAGTGGCGTGCTTGTGCTATAATATATTGTACAGAGCCGGAAATTTATCTCTCAAACTGTAATTCCCAAGCCATCGGTCCTCCCAAAATCTGACCCCCTTTCCCATTGCTAACAATAAATCTACCAAAGATTAGAAAGTTTTCCTTAACATTCATAAGGCCCGACCAAAACTGGGAATATTCGGGTTTTTTTATCTGACCTATTGTTTTATTATTTATATATTTTCTCCTCAAAAGCCTCTGCCACGTACCATCTTCATTTAATAATTTCAAAAGCTACTTACTCAAAAGACAATGATTCTGTACATGGATATTTAAAATACCTAGGCCACCTTGCTCCTTTAGTTCACATATTATGTTCCATTTTGTTAAGCTGTATTTTTTCTTATGGCTATATGACTGCTAAAAATATCTCGATCTGAAGTAATCCAGTCTCTCCAACACCCCCTCAGTACCTAAAAAAATCATAAACATCATCAAAATTAGTTAAAACTGAGTTTATAAGTACTAAGCGACCACTCACCGATAGATGCTTCCCTTTACAACTACTTAGTTTTTTCTCGAATTTTTCCTCGATCACCTTCCAGTCTCTATTATATAATTTACGGCGGTGCATCAGGATACCCAGGTACTTGTAGGGGTACACCCCTGGTTTACAACCAAACAAACTGTGACACCCGGTTCTAAAAAATGAACCAAGTAAACGCATATGTGTGCCTAGGACGTTCAACACACATACACGAGTGCATTCAAAAAGGATATACAGAAAATTACCATAGAACAAGATTAATTAAGCATTTTTATTACAGAACTCAGAATATCCTCAAATACAAGCTCTAATGAATAATGATGACAAGTTTGAATTAATGCAGCAGAAATAAACTAAATAAAAAACCATGCAGCTAAGCAAACTAAGCAATAAGGGTAGCGCAGCTCCAATCAAACCACGGGAAAGTTGACGGCAGACACGGCCTAGAACTCCGCATTATCAATGTGATACTCCCAATCCTGACCTGCAACTGTTGATGGGGGAATTGCAAGGGTGAGTACATGTCGTACTCAACAAGTGTGGGAAAGTATGACATGTAGCTGATTCAAATGACGAATATGATAAAGACTAAGTGCTGAAATGTACATTAGAACATTTGTAAAACAATATATTATATGTATGTGAAGTAAATCCATCATAAACCAAGTAGTTATCATAATACCAGTCTGTATTTCATATTTTTCATTACCATCATCCATATTCCAGATTTCTCATTACCATTAACCATATCGAAAACCATAATTCAACCCATAACTAGCTATAAGCATATTACCAACCATAACCAGTACCAAACCATCCCAAAAACCACTCTAATCATGTAGGTCATCCATGTGCTCTTAACCGGGAGCACGGCTATTATGATAGTTTTAATACTATGCAGAGTTTGTACCACTTTAACCACAAGTTCGTGATTTTGTCACCCAGCGGCGACTAAAGGAAACCTCCATTATGCCAAAACACTACCATAGGTGTATGGCCAAGAAATAAAAAAAAGCCTTTACAAAGGAACTACTAGCATGTACAAACCCACTGAGATTTCACCAGTGGTGATGCCTCCAACTGAGCGCATCTTCAACCAAGGGCCCCATCTTGTGCCATTCGGATCCCAGGGAGTCCCACCTCAAATCCAAACCCAATCTGACTCCCCTTCTCCGGTGCGCCAAATGATCCGTGCAGTACTAGCAATACTCGAATTAATGAGCTACGTCGCACCTATACTTGGTCTCGTGGTGGCACTGTTTTCCTAGCATATTCTCGCATGAATCGGTCCTTAGATCTAAAGAAAGCAACCACCATGTCTTGCAACCCATCCACATACCAGGATTGGTTAGATCACCCATTACCATATCATATTAACCAGTTCATAATAACCATAATCTCATTAATGCATAATCAAAAGGTATAGTTGTTTTCCTATATCAGTTAATTAAGCGAAGCAAAAAGGTAAAAAGCCCTTCCTGACTCTCTACCATGTATTCCAGGTGACAAGGGTGGTTAAACAAAGCTAGTAAACTTCCTATCATAAGAATTTCCATCAAATTGACACAAGCATGTAGTTTTGAAAACAAAACATTTATTATAAAAAAAAGATCAATATGTTCAAGAACACTTGCCTTGCTCTTGGGCTTGATTGGGATCAAAGACTTCAAATTCCTGGTGCTGGAGGTCCTCTACAACACCCTCCAGCGCAAATTTATCTAAACCGCGCAATAACCATACAAGACAAGAATTACAATCAATAAGTGCACATATATTACTCAATATATCATGACATGCATGATTAATGCAAGTGCGAAGCAAAACTAGTTAATGAGTTGTTAATAATGTTTTCTAACTAGTTCTAATGTTTATTAACAAGTTTGAACACGTTTGGAATTGATTCGAAACAATCTATAATTAATTCACCAGAAAACAGACAGCCAGACCGGATTAGTCCGCTTAGGATCGGACTAGTCCGCCCTTCGCAGAATCGACGAATTAGGGTTTTCTAGATCAATGTGAATTTGGAGAAACAGAGTTGAATTCCCGTGAGAAAGAGGAAGTAGAAGGTATACCAGCTGTTTAGAACTCCAATGAATCAAGGGTTTTGGAGGCAACACATGGACCTTGACGATCTAGGGTTGATGAAGAACAAAAACTTGATGGAGATCTTGATCACTTGATCGTCTTTCGTTTCCTCCTCTTCTTCTTATTGCTTGGGATATCCTTCTCCCTCCTTGGCGGCGGCTATCCACAAGCTAGGCTTTGGGTATGTTTCAAAGGTGGCAAAAGATGTGAAAATAGGGTGTGGGATTGTTTATATAGAGGTGGAGGGCTAGGGTTTGATGGATTTTGAGTTTCGGGTGGGTGGAGGCCGGTTTGGGGTCCCACATGGGCTCCAAAAGAGGTTAGACATGACGTCCTTAGGCTCACTTAAGGTAAAACCCAAAAACACATCGTGGAACAAAAGATCCACTCGGAATTGCGATAACCAGACAAGTCTGTGAAAGGCCGGACTAGTCCGATATTAGTCAGAGAAGAAAACAGATAAGTCCGAACTATATCGGACAAGTCCGGACTTGGTTAGAGAGGGAAGCGGACAAGTCCGCTAGACATCGGACAAGTCCAGGGACTTTGCAAAATTTCAAGGAATTAGAATACCAGACTAGTCCGCACTAGAACGGACAAGTCCGAAAATGGTACAAAGAGGAAAATGGACTAGTTCGCAGCAAAAACGGACATGTCCGATGGAGGTCTAAGAGAAATCGGACTAGTCCGCGCCAAAAACGGACTAGTCCGCACTTCTCAGAACTTTTGAGTGTGCTTTTGCTCCTAATTCATTTTAAAATCATTCCTTTTTATGTGGATTAATGTTAAATATGTGTATGAACTTATGCAATGCATAATGCATGAAAATGAGGGTGTTACACAAACTCGAGTATCTTCCCTCTACCAGTTTGGCCTCCCCAAAACAAAATAATTCAGACTTATGGAAATCAATTTTCAAACCAGATAATTGTTCAAATGTACACAACACCAATTTAATATTTTTTGCCCTTTCTAAATCATGGCCCATAAAAGAAATCGTATCGTCAGCACATTGTAAAATCGATAGACCATCATCCACAAGGTGAGGAACTACACCCGATATCAAGTCCCCCTTTTTTGCTCTGCTTATCATCACGACTAGCATATATTCTATTATATTGAATAAAATAAGAGATAGAGGATATCCTTGTCTTAAGCCTTTTTTGTCTGAAAATTCTCGCTAATGCTATCTGTTGAAGTGTTTTCGTGACACTTCCCACGGACCTGCTTTGAGAGTAGCCCGCGGAGGTTCTTGATCGGCGGGGGCTTAGTCCTCAAGTGAGGCTATGCGTATGAGAGGTGAGATGGTGGTTTTACGTGGTTTGAGCCGCCGTAGCATAATACAAAGTGTGCTCTCTTGGGTTTGAATGGTCTAAGTGCGTATGTCCTATAACGTTGGCTACCCGGTCCTTTTATAGGAAGGTCGAGCACCTTACAAGTGGGGTCCAGGGCCTGACAGGTGGCCCCAGGACAATCTTATCCTAAAGATCTAAAGCTTCCCTGCTATGTGTTGATATTTCCTACGCAGTACTAACAATTCATCTCCGACAATAGCGCCAGAAATTCTTGTTGATATTTCCTACGCACTACTAACAATTCATCTCTAGCAGGGATGCCAGAAATGTTTGGTATTAGTTTTTAGATTACAGATGTAAATCTGCAAGCGTACGAAATCTATCGATGTAGCATTCCCCCTTTTAGAGTATTCCCAAAGGGTGTCAGTTATATTCTCCCAAGGAAAGGCTAGGTGGAAGCAAATCAATCATCAAATGGAGAGGCTAGGTTGGTCTAGGTTAGGTTCTAGCAAGGATGGGTAATTGATAGTTTGGAGGTAGTGTGACACACACAAAAGCATTCTATTTTAAGGGGGTAAATGAGGTAAAGAGGGACTAGGCTAAGAGTTAGGTAGATACTCCTACTCTTCTTCTTGTGTACATATACATAGTCTAAGTTAGTTACTAATGATTATATCAATTATGAATTATCATGCTAAGTTGATCAACACATCGGGCACGGGTTTACCCCTAGCAATACTAGGACGACTCCCGCCAAGATCTTGTGGCATAGCCGAACGTGGAGGATTACAAAGGATAGATAGGGTTGTCACCACCTACTGCCTACCTCTTCAATCCGTGGGTCTACGACACATTCAACGCTATTTATATATCCTGGCACCATGCTGTCATATTAAGTAATTACCTTAACAGCCTAGGCACAAGTCATCCTAAGGCAAGAAACTAAATCATCGTTGAACCAATGTTAATTCATAGCTTAAGTGATTCATATTAACAAAATCATGTCATAGCTAATTAGACTATAGTGGGGGTTTGTAATGTTTATGGTGATATAAAGAGAATAGTATGGCATAATCATAAATACTACTCCTACCACATATATGGAATCCACAATAAAACACACTACAGAAATCAGGCAAAGAAATGTCGGCCATATAACTGTCGATAAACTACAGTAACCGATGACTATATGTTAAAACTGTCGGTCTCCCGACGGTCATAGCCGTTGAATTATCCTGGACGTTCTTATCGCTTTAAAATCGTCAGTCCCGACGACTTTAGTAGTTTAAACCCGTCAGGGCACGGAACCCAACACTTTTATCTTTGTAAATGTCGATTGTGTCAGACCGACATCTATACTTTTTTAAAACCGTCGGCCACCTACACGCCTGACGACTTTACTGAAACCACGGACAAAAAAAAGAAGCACACATTTGCCAGCGACTTCTCTACCCTACCTCTCCTGCAGCACCTAAATTCAACCAAAGATTCAATACAATCTCAGCTCAATTCCCTCAAACATATACATTAACAGGAAACATGATTCAACCCAACATTTACATAACAAGAATCATACAACCAGATCAAAGCTTTATTCATACTGATGCACCTACCAGGGAGCTAGGAGATGTCACTATCCAAGAAGATTGAATACAACATTTACATTCACAAGCAACTAAAACCAAGCACATCAAGAAGCAGATCTGGAGTTTCAAACAAACAAAAACGATGCAGGATGTTGGCGACTGCTGGCTGCCGCCGCCGCTGCCGACGGGCACCATGGAACCGCCTCGGGACCTAATGCCGTAGGGAGACCATGCCGCCCCGCGACCTAGCACCGCCGGGAGGCCGCAACGTGGTGGGGAGCGAGCGCCGCTCGAGACCTCGCGCCGCCGGGAGGGCGCGCCGTGGTGGGGAGGCCGCCGCCGCCCCGCGATCTCGCGCCGCCGGGAGGCCGCACCATGGTGGGGAGGCCGCCGCCGCCCCGGGACCTCGTGCCGTCGAGAGGCCTCTGCTGCCCCGGGACCTCGCGCCGCCGGGACTCCGTGCCACGCTGTGCTGGGACTCCGCGCCACGCCGGGACCTCGTGCCACTGGGAGGCCGTGCTGGGGTGAGGGAGCTCACGCCGCCGAGTGCTCGTGCCGTGGGGAGCTCCCGCGGCTGAGAGCTGGTGGTGGGAGCCCGCGCTGCCGGCCTAGGGTTTGTGAGAGCGGTGGTCATTTCTGGAGAATGATGGACTCTGTGCGAGTATAAAAAGAAGGTTTGTGCGAGGCAAGGCGATGGGCAGTGGGCCCGGTCCGTGTGTTTGGGCGGATGGGCGGTGGAGTATGTGGTGGGGCCCTCGATGCGAATATAAAAAATGGAGTCATGGTGGGGCCCAGCTCGGGTGTAGCCGTCGGCTGGACCGACAGTTCTATTTAATTCGTCGGTTTTGGGACTAGGCCAACGTAAAAAATGCTATGATCGTCGGCTTGTTTTTGTGGCCGACAGTTTTAATTATTGTTGTCGGTTTTTTTGTTCGGCCGACGACTACAAATATATAACTTGTTTTTTTTGTCATGGTGAGGTTGTATTGTTGGTGTGTGTGTGTGTGTGTATGCATAGAATGGGGATCCTTTGTAATGGTGGCGGTCTGGTCCTTTTATAGACAAGGCCAGACGACTTACAAGTGGGGTCCAGGGCCCGACAGGTGGCCCCGGGGCAATCTTATCTATCGGCACCCTGCGTACCAGGTACCCCATGATACGGCAAGAAAAGCTGAAGAGTTCCCCCATTCAAGTTGAAGACCTTCGAAGGCAACATGTGTTTCATAGTACTGGACCCGCCTTTCTCGTTTGGGTAGCTCCAACACTGACACGTGTATCATAAGTCCGGACCTAACACCTGTCATAGGGAAGCTCCAGACTTGCCACTTGTCCAGTGACCCCGAACCTAACCCCCAGTAGAGGGAAGATCTGGAGCCGCCACGTGTCGAACCTCTAGAGCTAGGAATTCAATGGAAGACAGAGAGATCTCAAACGGCTCAGACCTTCAAGGGACAGTTAAGGCAACAGTTACAAGACCTGATTACGTGTTATTAATGCCGTATTAATGATAGTGATCAATGGACTGTTAATAGGGGTAACACCATCATTAAGGCGTGTTACCATTCTATTAACCACATTTAATGCTCGTTTATTGTGTATTAGGCAGTTAAATACCCCAGGGCCACATGTTAGGCCGGGTGAGTGTTGTAACGGCCAGTCCTTAGACTATAAAAGGGTTGTGCTGCACGGTTCATGACAACTAAGCTCATACGCACGCAAGCACCAGTGAATCCTCAATACATCAACACACACCCCATAGAGTAGGGTATTACGCTTCAGCGGCCCGAACCACGTAAAACATCTGTGTCATCATCTTGTTCAGAATCTCCGCGCGCCCAAACCGATCAAAGAACCTCCGCGGGCTACAATTAGGTAGTACCGGGGGAAGTGTCGTTCGTACACTTCGACATTTGGCACGCCAGTAAGGGGCGCCTGAGATCTCAAGATGGTGAACTTCGCCGCAGGATCGTCAAACGACAACAACAGTGAGCAGCCTGCTGGAGGGAATCCCTCCAACATTCAACAGCCAACAGTCGCCGTTGTCCCGGTGGGCCTCATGCCACCACCACCACCGTATATTCCGGCAAATAATGTTGGATGGCAGGATGGGGTACTTGCGTTGATCACGACATTGACAAATAACAATCCTGAGGATACGCTTGTTGCTGCGCGTACTCTACTCCAACGTCCACCACCTCCAGGAGCACCCCAGGGTGCGATGGAGCAGTGGAGGGATAACGTTGAACATCTGGTTGCAACTGCAGCCGATGGCATCAGCAACCAAGGCCCTGCTCCTTCAAGGCAGGCACCTTCACAACGTTGGATCTTGTCAGGAAGACTTGGTCCGCAATCCTCACAGCACAGGAGACGTGCTGTGTCCCAACATGTGACTTCGCTGCCCTCCGGGGCACGTTGTACCCACACTGCATCGAGGCTTTCAATGCATGACCTGCGGTCGGAGCTCGATCGCTGTTACCGATAGATGGACGTCTGCGTCCGCATCGAGCATGCTCGCGAGAGGCGAGAAGCTCGGGACAACCCTGCTCCTTGGGGAGTAGGAGGAGGCTGTTATGCCCTAGCCATGCATCTACGCATGGTCAGGTGGCCACAGAAGTTCCGGCCTCATTTGTCGGGGAAATTCGACGGAACTTTCAACCCCGCCAAATTCCTTCAAATCTACTCCACCACTATCCTTGCGGCGGGGGGCAATGAGGTCGTGATGGCCAATTATTTCCCTATGGCTCTGACTGGGACCGCCAGATACTGGTTCATGAGTCTTCTGCCTGACTCCATCAATAGTTGGGTGGAGCTATGCCAACAGTTCACCGCCAATTTTGGGAGCTCCTACACTTGACCCGACACTGAATAGGACCTTTTTGCTGTTCAGCAAAAATCGGGAGAGTCGTTGCGATCCTTTATCTAACTATTCTCTCAGATATGCAATACCATCCCTTCTATATCAAACGCTTCTTTTATTGTCGCATTCAGACAAGGCATCCGGGACAAGAAAATGCTGGAGAAGCTGGCGACAAAAGAAGTCACCAGCGTCACGGAGCTCTTCAGCCTGGCTGACAAATGTGCCAGAGCTGCGAAGGGTCGTGAGATGCACTCAAAACAAGCTCTGGAGGCCAACGAGAAGTCCTCCAAGGCTGAGGCCACTACCTTCGGTAGTGGAAAGAAGAAGAAGACCAACGGCAAGAAAAAGCCGTCGGCTGGCGCACCTGCTGCTGCGGCTGCTGTAGCTCCGGGTGGCCGGGGGCCACACCCGAAAGACGACCTCGACCTTCATCAGAAGATGGTAGTAGCTCCAAAATGTGGCGTCCGATCCACAAAATGGACGAGCACAGTCTGGAGGCGTGCCGAGAGGTCCAGAACCTTGTCGAGCGCTACAACAAGCGCCGAGAGGAAGCTCCTTTCCGCCAACGGGATGGAAAACAAAAAGTCGACGAAGCTCCAGCTAACACAGAGCTAGACTTCCAGGATCCCAAGAAGGTCCTGAAGGCTGTGTATAACACAGTTCACAAAGATTCCGAAGACTCTAACAACGAGCGTCGGAAGATCCTGAACACCATTTATGGCGGTTCCTGGGACATCACTTCTTGCCGCATCCTTAAGACAATGCGGTGGGACATGGCCACTGTAGCTCCTACCGCCAGGGCAGAACCTCATCGAAAATAGATGGACACTCCCATCACCTTCGATGCTACAGACTGCCCCTGCAACATGATCAGAGCTGGCCAATTGCCACTGATGGTATCTCCTACCATTAATAATGTCCAGCTCTACCATGTTTTGGTGGACGGAGGTGCGGGGTTGAACCTCTTAAGCTATGAAGCCTTCATCAATCTCCAACTCCGACCCTCGAACCTTCATTCATCACGACCTTTCTTTCGGGTAGGTCCGGTGGCCATTAGCCCTCTCGGATCCATCACACTCCCGGTGACCTTCGGAACTCGGGAGAATTACAGGATCGAGAAGCTGGTCTTTGACGTTGCGCAGATCAGCCTACCCTTCAACGCCATCCTAGGCAGACCCGCCTTGGACAGGTTCATGGCTGCGGCTCACTATGGCTACCTGGTGTTGAAGATGCCAACACCCTCTGGTGTTCTCCGCATCCGTGGAGATCGTACTGCGAGAATCACTGCACTGGAAGAACTCCACGCACTTGCAACAGTGCATGAGGAGGCATCCAAAAAAGAGCAAGCTGCTCGACCTCCGAGCACTCGTCACCGAGGCTCAACCTCTGCACCATGTGTGCAGCTAAGCGGTGACAACTACATACCCATCAAAGTCATCCAAATTGGTTCTGATGCTGCTTAGACCACCTATATATCGGGAGGTCTGAACAACAAATAGGAACTCGCACTCATTACCTTCCTCTGGGCGAATGTTGACGTGTTTGCTTGACAACCGTCACAAATGCCTTGGATCCCTAGGGAGGTGATTGAGCACAATCTGATGATTTATCCCGACGCACGGCCTATACACCAGAAACCCCAGAAGCAATCAGTCGAGTGGCAAAACTTCATCCGATAGGAGATCAAGAAGCTGCTCGAAGCTAGTTTTATCCGGGAGGTTCATCACCCAAAATGGCTGGCAAACCCAGTCGTTGTACCCAAGGCCGGTAGGAAGCTTCGGATGTGTATCAACTACACCACCTTAAATAAGGCATGTCCAAAAGATCCATTTCCACTACCTAGGATAGATCAGATAGTGGACTCCACCTCCGGGTGTGAGCTATTGTGTTTCCTAGATGTATACTCCGTATATCAACAAATCCAAATGTCTAGGTAAGATGAAGAGCATACTGCCTTCATAATAGTAGATGGATTGTATTGTTATACTATGCGATTTAGTCTCAAAAATGTTGCTTCAACTTTTGTGCGAGCTATGCACAAAACATTTGGAGAGCTAATCAGTGACTTGGTAGAGGTGTATGTCCATGACATCCTCGTGAATATCAAGAACAAGGAGTCACTCCTTGACAATTTGCAAGCCCTCTTCAACAAGCTACGCATCACACACACCAAGCTGAACCCAGACAAATGCGTCTTCGGGGTTAGCTTCGGGAAGCTCCTTGGTTTCTTGGTAACTCACCGAAGAATTGAGGCAAACCCTGCGAAGATCAAGTCTAATGAAGATATGCGGCCCCTAGCCCGCATCGACGTCCAGAAGTTAATTGGATGTCTAGCTCCACTCAGCCGGTTCATCTCAAGACTGGCGGAGCGGGCGCTTCCCTTATTCAAGTTGTTGAGGAAGTCTGGGTCATTCCAATGGTTCGAAGATGCTGAAAAGGCGTTCAAGAGCTCAATAAGGTCCTAACCACACTACCAATCTTGGTAGCTCCAAACCCTTGTGAGCCTCTACTTCTTTAAATTTCTACAACTACAAAAGTTGTCAGCATGGTCCTGGTCGCGGAAAGACCGGAGCCACATCTAGTTCAGGAGCCCAGACCCCTCCGGGGGGGGGGGGGGGTCTGAAGCTACCTGAAGGTGAGTCTGGGTACCAGCCCCCAGACACGGATCTTCAAAGCGAAATGTTAGAAGATCAACCTCTCTCATCTGAGGGAGTTCAAACGGCTGAGCAAGAAGAAGTTTCAGACACCTCCAGGAGAGTTCGGGAAGATCAACAAAAAGATTTGGACCCCTTTGGGAGGGTCCGGGTAGATGAACAAGAAGGTCCGGACCCCTCCGGGAGGGTTCGGGTTGATGGAGAAGAAGCTTCGGGTCCCTCTGAGAAGGCCCGAACCATCCAGCGCCCAGTGTACTTCATCAGCAAAGTACTCCATGACGCTAAGACTAGATACATTGAGGTGCATAAGCTGCTTTACACAATTCTTATTGCCTCAACGAAGCTTCGTCATTATTTCCAAGCTCACAAGATATCAGTGGTAACTTCCTATCCACTGCGTGCTATATTGCATAACCCTAATTCTACTGGGAACATCACCAAGTGGGCAGGGGAGCTGGCAGAATCCGATCTCGAATTCCTACCGCGACAAGCTATCAAGAGTCAAGCCTTGCTGGCTGATTTTGTGGCGGAGTGGACTCCTTCTCCATCAAATCATGGGGGCCCCAGTGAGAAAAAATTGGAACCCAAGGTCCCGGTCTTCACTAAGCCTCATTGGACCCTCTACTTCGACAGCTCCGTGCAGAAGCAGGAGGCCGGAGCTGGAATACTTCTCCTCACTCCGACCGGGGAGAAGGTCAAATACATGGTTCACCTTGACTTCAAGACAACCAACAACATGGCGGAATATGAAGCTCTTATATACGTCCTCAAGGTGGCACTATCTTATGGTGTCAAGCAGCTGTTGGTGAAGGGTGATTCGCAACTCATCATAAAACAAGTCAGAGGTGAATGCTGCTGCAACAACCCCCAACTAGTCGCATATCTCCTTGAAGTACAAAGGCTCCAAAAAGACTTCAAAGTCCTCGATATCCACCATGTTCAGCGTCTCCATAACGCTGAAGCCGACAAACTCTCAATGAAGGCCTCAACCGGAGCTCTGGCTCCCGACGAAATCTTCGTCCGGAGGTTGTCAAGACTAACAGCTCAGTCTGCTGAACTGAGCGAAGGGGGTGAGACCAGCACCTCGAAGCTGGCGGTCCCGGTGTCCCTGTTACCATGGCGTCCACCAAGGGTCGTAGGTGTTGCCGAAAGCTCTTAGCAACCCAACATGCAAGACTCAAAAGCTCAAGCTACCTCCGATGCATGGATCTCAGAGATCTGGAGCTACTTCGAAGACAACATCCTTCCTGAAGACAGTGTATCCGCTGACCGCATCGTCAGATTGGCTAAAAGATACATGCTGGTAGAAGGGGATCTCTATAAGCGCAGTGCCAACGACGTCCTAATGCAGTGCATCACAAGGGAAGAAGGCCACGAGCTTCTCGAGGAAATCCATGGAGGCGAGTGTGGGAACCACACGTCTTCCCGCACGTTGGTCAGTAAAGCCTTCTAGCATGGCTTTTACTGGCCTACAACACTTCAGGATGCAATTGAGCTAGTGAAAAAGTGTGAAGCATGCCAGTTCCACGCAAAACAAATTCACACACCGGCTCAATCACTGCAAATGATACCTCCTACATGGCCATTCACTATGTGGGCTATGGACATCTTGGGACCTTTCCAAAAAGTCGTCGGAGGTTACAGGTTCCTGTATGTCGCCATTGACAAGTTGACCAAATGGTTGGAAGCAACTCTAGTTGTGACAATAAACAAGCAATCAACTATCAAGTTTTTGAAGTCCATCGTATGCAGATTTGGAGGTCCAAACAAAGTCATAACTAACAATAAAACTCAAATTACAGGTGCTGCATTCCAAGAATATTGCGAAGACCTCAACATTCAAGTTAGCTACGCCTCAGTAGCTCACCCGGCAAGCAATGGCCAAGCCGAGAGAGCAAATGCAGAAATCTTAAAAGGACTCAAGACATGCATATATGAGTGCCTAAAAAAGCATAGAGCCAACTGGATTGAGGATCTTCTATCTGCACTGTGGGCAAGCAGGACTACACCTAACCGGTCAACTAGAGAGACACCCTTCTTCTTGGTGTGCGGAGCTAAAGCAATCCTTCCTCTAGAGATCACCATGGGATCATTCCGGGTTCGGACCTTCGACGAAGCTGCACAAGACCAGCTCAGGCGTGAAGACCTTGACCTCGTCGATGAGGGAAGGTGCCAAGCAGTGGCTCGGAATGCACGTTATCGCCAAGCGCTCCGACGCTATCATCGGAGGTATGTGCGCAACCGACAGCTCGAGGAAGGCGATCTGGTGCTGCGGAGAATACTAACTCGTGAAGGGATGAAAAAACTTTCCCCGAGCTGGGAAGGTCCCTTCCGAGTGAACAAAGTATCCCGTCCCGAATGCGTTTGCTTGGCAACTTAGGATGGGACCCCGCTTCCTAATCCTTGGAACATCGAGCACCTCTGTAAGTTCTATACTTAGTGTCACAGAGGTGAGTTTGTAATTATATGTAATGTAAATTAAAGAGTCTATAAATAGAGTTGGGTAAGACCTTAGGGAGAACATCCGGACCCCTCTGGGAGGGTCTGAGATGTTCAAGCAACACTCAACACAGTCGCAACACTAAAAGTGTAGCTACTTGCCCTGGGTTAGCACAAGATGTATAACACGCTTAGCTTGGTTCCATGCCCTAAGTGTGTCCTTGTCTCCCCTGTAATCCGGACCTATAATGAAAGGCATTGTTATATAAAAGCTGACTCCACGTGCATTAATTTTGTGCAAGCTCATTCTCTTTTATTTATCCTTCTTGTCTATAACAAGCCGCACAATTATTTTTGAGTTTTAGTCCAAGTTATTCATATGTTGTACAAGTTATATTGATGATCTCTTCAGATGCTAGCATTGCTGCATGGTCTACTCGCCTGAACACCAAGCCAACACATGTCCGGAGTGTGCTATCGACTTAGCCTGGTCCCATACCCTAAGTACGCCACTCTACCTACATTCCAGCATGCCTCAGTAGGTCGGGTCCTAAAAGCATTCGGATCTGCAAAATATTATATCAATTTGCTTATCATCATATCGACTTTCTTCGGATCCAAAATTCAAATGAGAATAGTAAGTCGCAAAATAGTTATAGATGAGAGGATGAATTTTACAGTTTTTCTTGTCTTTGATGCACAAGAAAAATAAAAACTTATGGCGATGGTGGACGATGCCGGAGCTATTAAGCTCCGACAACCTCCAAGGGGGCCCGCCATCAACGTTTTGGACATTGAGAGTGGGCGTCGCCTGAGCTAACAAGCTTCAGCAACTCCCATGGGGGCCTGTCGTTGACGTGAAGTATAATTCAAGTAAAGATGGCATAACCACCCAAGGGGATCAACGTCAATGTATTCTACGATTGATGGTGGATATCGTCGAAGCCAGGAAGCTCTAGCAACCCCAGGGGGACCACCGTCGACGTTCTATGCGTTGACAATGGGTGTCGTCGGACCTATCAAGCTCCGACAACCCCAGGGGGCCCGCCGTCGACGCAACAAAAGCTTCCTGCAGAAGTCGGAAATAAACTTTGGACCTAAAAGCTACATGTTCGAAGCGTCCAAGTCATCAAAACATTGTCAAATCCCTTGGGTACATGTTCGCAATCAAATTGTGTACATATGCCAGGGGGCAAACAAGATAAATGACAGTGTATTGAAGACAAGGATGAAATGGAATTCATTGCAGAAACAGTGGATTTCATTCATTCAAAGTACTGGATTACAAAATTAGTATTACAACAAATGGCAAAAGGAAACAGTCATAGCTACTGGAATATCTAAGTCCTGCGGAAAAATGATGCAACCTTCTCAGTAGCCTCCTGGACGCTAGCTCTGGCAGCATCCTCCTCTTCGGCAATGAGTCCTTTGAAGACCATATCGAGAGAAAGTTGGGGGTCTCGGCTCTTGTAACATGCCAAGACATACTCGGCGACGTTCTTGGCCAGAGATTTTCCCTTCGTCTCCAGCTGGTCGTCGAGACATCACCCATCACGTCGAGTTTGCTGCCAGCAGAGCCAAGTGCCACTAGCGTCTGGTCTAGCTCTGGTGCTAGGTTCTCTGGACGTACTGGACTGGAGCCAAGAGGCACCAAAGCTCTATACACACGCCCCAGAAAATCTTATACCTGCAGGGATTCAATTGCCCTCGAGCTCCGCAGCTCCTCCAGTGACCTCTTGGCGACCGCTAGCTCTGAACCTTCCCGAGCGAGGCGCTCGACCACTTTGGCATGTTGCTGTATACTCTCAGCAACTTTATTTTTGCGGTCGGCTAGCTCCATCTCCCGGAGGTGGATGCGGTTCCACCGTTCGGCTAGGTCCTTCTCACTGCCTCTTACTTTCCCTTCTCTGGCGGCAACATCAACTTCTCTTTTTGAGAGCTCTTGCCCCAGTTTCCAGTACTTCTCATCGTCTTATTTGCTCTGCAGATCAAGCTTCTTACTGCGATCTACTAAAATTTGCTCTGCCAAAGTTAGCTTCTGGGCGAGCTCTTCCTCTCTTTTCAAAACATCCTACTGCTGTTCCAAGAGTTTCTCTTCCCTCACTTCGACGTCCGCTCGGTGCTTCACGAGAATCTCGTCTAATACATTGAGGTTGTCACGACGTTCGTCTGCAGCATCATTCCTTTCCTTGGCTTACTCGAGAATCTCCCGAGAATTAGCGTCGAGGGCCCTGATGGTGGCCTCCTTCTCCTCCAGCAACTTGCTCCAATATTCCAATCGAGCCTTCCTTCTCGACCCACTCTTTTTGGTCTGCAAGCCTCGTCTGCGTTAGCTTGGTCTCGAAGTGAAGCCTGTTGCGTCAACGTCTCAAGGTGTGGCGCTCTTCTTCAAGGACCTTGCTGTCATGATTGAAGGCGAGTTGGACCTGTCGGAGGCTTGAGTAGGCATTGTCAATAGACAACGCCAGGCTCTGGACCTGCCGGGGTCACCTCCGCTGGTTCAAGAGGGTCTTCAAGAACGAAAATAGGTTCCCACGCCACAAGCGAGGTTCCCTGATCTTATATGACACTAGGGCCACCCTCCAGGAGCTCCTAGGCAACTGTTGAGGAAGATCCCACTGGGGGAACTCCTATCTCTGGGGCTGACACCAAAGGTCCCGCCGTAGAGTCTTCAACTGCTGGCTCCGTGGGTGGAGAGCCTGCTGCCGCTTCTTCACTGTGTTTCGGCTCGGGTATGGACACCTCCAGAGCTATTACCTCCGGGGCGTTCGTTGAGGCTTCACCCGAAGCCACTTCCACCACTGGCTCAGGCGCCGGTACATCAGCTACCTCCACCTCAGCTGCCGGAGCTTCAACCATCTCCGACTCGACTGTCGAAGCTTCAGCAACTTCTGGCTCAAGGGCCAGAACTTCAAGTACCACCAACTCGGTTGCTGAGGCATCAAAGACTTCTGACTCAAGGGCCGGGGCTTCTGGCACCACCGGCGCACCTGCCGGCTCAGCAACAACCCCAGGCACAGCGACCGGAGCCTCGGTTACCTCTGGCTCTGATGCCGGAGCATCCACCATCTCCACGTCCTGAGCCGAAGCTTCAGTCGTTGGTGCTGCCGCTACTGGAGCGTCTTCATGTATGTCTCCCCCGTGGTCCGGCACTACCACGGGAGTCTCAGGCGTCGACTCGGGATCTAGATCCACGACAGCTGGCGCCGGAGCTTCCGTTACTTCAGCCACAACTTGAGGAGGCGCGGGGGTAGGAGTTGGAGCTTCCACCCACACCGTTTCGGCTGCTGTGATGAAGGCCAGAGCTTCAGCCCCCGTCTTTAATGCCCTGCAGTCGAAAGATCAGAAGATTCAAAAAATGAAAAAAAAATAAGAATGGCAGATCAAGGTGGAAAAGCAAAGCTTACGTTGGAAAGCTACCGTTCCAATTGGCGTGGAACTTCTTCACCGGGCGCTCAGAGCCGGAGCCTGCTGTGGTTGGCACAACGGAAACTCTGGAAAGTCGCCCGGAGCCTGTCGCTGTCATCGGCGTTGCCCCAGTCGAGGCCTTCCTTTGGTGAGAAGGACTACCGGACCTGGAGCCCTTAGCCGGCACTGGGACCGGAGTCGACTATCCGGAGCTAGTGCTCTTTGAGGATGTCTGCATCAGAGGAGGTGTTGCCACCGAAGATCTTCCTCGCCGGGGAGAAGGGGCAGTTGTAGATGGAGCAGGCCTCACAGAGCTCCCATCAGCGTGCCTCAGCTTACTCTTTCGGCTGGAAGACTCGGCTGGCTCCTTTCCCTTGCCCTTGCTGATGTCATCAACCCTCTGGCTCGGAGTAGGGGTGATCACCCCCTCGGAAGCTCCGGGTATTACAATTCTGGAGGTCCTGCACTTCTCCACTTCACTGAGGTCATCCAACACCGACATCTTCCTCTGGAGCTCCCTCCTGAATTCTGGAGTCATGTTCAGAGGCAGGAAAGGAGCCGGCGGAGTCAAGGCATCATCAGTGATAGATCCTTGCTGAAGTTTCTTAAGATGGAGCTTCAGAGCTTCGTCATCCAAGATGGATTTCAAACCGGTTTCAATCCGGTCGTCATCCATCACACTATTGAAGGCCCATGCGAGCTTCTCCCTTCTCCTTAGTGGAGCCCACCTGTTCACCAAGAAATTTCAGAAGACCACCTAGGGGGTCACTCCACCCTCCACACATTCTTGGATTCTGGCCAGGACAGGCTTGAACGCATCCAATAGCTTCGGAACTATGTTCCAGGCATCGGTGTCAACGTTGGGGAGTCCTTGGGGCAGCTCCAGCCTATCGTGCTCCTCCACTGCAATGATGACCTAGCCTTTCTTCCAGTCATCCCAGTTGTCGGAGGGGAACGAATTCAAGTACTTGAAGGGGCAGTTCTTGCGCTTCACGAAGTAGTAGAAGGCAAGCAGCTCTGTCCCCTTGCCGGTGGTATGGGCCGTAAAGAAGGTCCGGAACAGCTCGACGCAGGGAGGCACACCCACCCACAGCAGGAGGGAGTGGGGGCCAAGGTGATACAACTGGAGGCCATAGAAGTCCAGCAGCATCAAGATGAAACTTGAAAAAGGTGGGATCAGTCCCACCATGGCGTACGCTAAGAAGTACATCATATCGCCATGGTGCTCCTTCTTAAGGGGAGCTTGCCAACCCGGATCATGTGGTGGAAGGAGTCGCTGGACCACCCCATGAAGGTGCGGAACTTCATTAGATCATCCTTACATTTGATGTGGCTTTTGGGAAGACCCAACTCCATCGCGGCAAAGTGGAGCAAAAGAAGGGAAAGCTAGGCAAAGGTTGGGAGGCTCTAAATGTGAGTTCAATCGAAAGCGTAAAGAGTCCTCAAACCATGCATGCCTTCCTTCTTAAGTAAGCCCCCACAATGGTTGGATGGAAACCACAATAAGAGCAAGGCCACATTTCAAAAATCTGCCCCGTCAATGACGAAGGGGCCCGGGGCCACCCCAACGAGAAAGTCGAGGTTATTGCCCCAGGCGAACGTTGTCATGATGGGCGACGGGAAGCCCGAGGGCGGCAACCTGAGAAGGCGCTCGGAACCGATACGGTTTTCGTATTGGGATCCGATGACCTTCAATTTGTGAGATCTACCACGTAGATATCACCTACCACATTCAAGAAAAGCCACACAACGATAGTTCAACAGCGAACCATCGCCCCAACAACACCTTTGAAGCCGCGGTGCGGGAATCAAAGATGGCCCCACTTCTGACAGAATAATTTAACCCGAAGGGTTTCTTTTAGAGGTGGGAACGGGGCCACTGTCGGTACCCTGCATACCGGGTACCACATGATACCGCAATAAAAGCTGAGGAGTTCCCCCATTCAAGTTGAAGACCTCCAAAGGCCACACGTGTTGGACAATACTGGACCTGCCTTCCTCGTTTGGGTAGCTTCAACACTGACACGTGTATCATAAGTCCGGATCTAACACCTGTCATAGGGAAGCTCTGGACTTGCCACATTTCCAGTGACCCCGGACCTAACCCCCAGTTGACGGAAGCTCCGGTGCTACTACGTGTATAGTGGCTTCAGGCCTGCCTCACCATGATGGGAAGCTCCGGAGCCACCACGTGTCAAACCTCTGGAGCTAGGAATTCAATGGAAGACAGAGAGATCTCCAACGGCTGGGACCTTCAAGGGACAGTTAAGGCGACTATTACAAGACCTGATTACGTGTTATTAATGCCATATTAATGACACACGATCAATGGACTATTAATAGGGTAACACCATCATTAAGGCGCGTTACCACTCTATTAACAACATTTAATGCTCATTGATCGTGTATTAGGCAGTTAAATACGCTAGGGCCACATGTCGGGCTGGGTGAGTGTTGTAATGGCCAGTCCTTAGACTATAAAAGAGTTGCGCCGCATGGTACTGAAAGTGCATCTAGGACTCCCTTGTGGGTTTTGGATGATTTATGACAAGCAATTGGGATCCTAATCCTTTTGTTGAGATGAATGCAGGCAAATAATGAAAAATGAGCAAAATGCCAAAAAGAAGGGAAATGAGAAGCAAAGTGAATTTGAGCTCAAGGAGAAGAAAATAGTAGATTATCATGTATGGAGTGTGTTAAGGAAACACACCCAAGAGCTCAATCACTGTCAAGCACACACACACAATGCACAAAGTTATACAGGACCGGACTAGTCCGATATCAGACGGACTAGTCCGATATCACTTTCTGCACTAGATCGGTCAAGTCCGGTATCCACCGGACTAGTCCGATATCTTTCTGATCCACTTCGAACTAGTCCTCCCCAATGCGGACTAGTCCTCAACACAATGCACAAGTCACACAAAATCGGACAAGTCCGTTGTGATCCGGACTAGTCCGATATTCTTTCTGATCCACTTCGGACAAGTCCAGTGTCTACACGGACTAGTCCGATATACACTCTGATCTAAATCGGACAAGTCCTCCAAGTGCGGACTTGTCATCCTAAACACTTAGGGTTTCATATGTCCGGACAAGTCCGATGGCAATCGGACTAGTCCGAAGATTTCCAGTAGTGAAATCGGACAAGTCCGTTTTCAACCGGACTAGTCCGATATTCCTGGACACTTAGGGTTTGCTACACACAGCACACCGGACTAGTCCGGTGACCACCACGGACTAGTCCGATCTTTCTGAACCCTAACGGTCACTTTTAGAAACCCCATATAAATAGAGGTGCATGGCCCACTTTTACACTCTCTCGAACCCTAGCGCCGTCACAACTCCCAAGAGACTCAAAAACCACCTCTCTCCACGAAATTAAGTGCAAAATCGATCAATCTATTGAAGATCACTTCTAGATCATTGGAGAGACACTTGGCACACATCATTGAGCTCTTGGTTTGATTCTCTAACACACTCTTGCGTTTCAATTTGTAATTTTCGAGTGTGTTATTGGTGGCTTTGTAAGTTGTAATCAAGGGAGCTCTCAACGTGTGAGAACGCCCCTTCAACTTGGTTATTTACCCTTTGTGATTAGTGGAAGAGGATTGGCCTTCGTGGCGATCCGACGAGGGAAGGGTTGGAGAAGACCCGGTCCTTTTGTGGGCTCCTCAACGTGGATGTAGGTTGCCTTCGTGGTAGCCGAACCACGGGATAAATCGTGTGTCTTGTCCTTTTGCGTTCTTCATCTTAATTGATCAACTTAATCTAGGGTTTGATTCACTTTGTTCAATTTGAGTTAAATTGTTGAACAAGAGCCTTAATTGTAATAGAATTTGACATACAACTATTAAACTGTCATTCAAGTTTATATTTCCGCTGCAAACATTAACGAATCAATCAAATTGACTGAACTTGATCAACTTAGCCCGTGAAAACCGGACTAGTCCGCACTTTATCGGACTAGTCCGATATCTCTGGTATTGACTTTGTTGTTGAGTGTTACAGGAACCGTGAAAATTCAAAAAGGCCTATTCACCCCCCCTCTAGGCCTACATTCAATTGGTATCAGAGCAGGTTCTTCAAGAAAGAGTGCAACCACTCGAAGAGATCATGTCGGACATGAAGGAAGTTCAGAAAATCAACAACCAGGAAGAAGTGAACAACGACAAGAACCAAAAGCTGGAAAAGTATCTCGAAGCAATTCAAGACTTTGATGATGATGACGAGGAGACGCTGGAGCTGAAAGCACTCCTCAGAAAGAAAACACTTTCCAAAGGGAAAGCTAAAGTTGAAGAAAAGAAGAAGGGGAGTAGTCACACCGACTACTCCCGATATCCTTTTAACTATGATCGTTTAAATTCAAACAACAACCATTACCTATCTATTCCTCTTGGAAAAGCCCCACACTCTAATGGGAGTGATTACTCCATGTGGAGGCAAACTATGAAGATGCACTTGATTTCCCTTAACCCAAGTTTATAGCATATTGTGTGCACAGGAATAGACATCCCAGATGACGACGAAGAGCTCACCCCAAGTCAAGAGCAAGCCATCCACAGAAACGCTCAAGACGCAGCCGTAATCACCTCCTCTCTAAGTCGAGATGAATTCACAAAGGTGGACGGACTGGAGATTGCCAAGGAAATATGGGACACACTACAAACAGCCCATGAAGGTGACCGGCATGTGCGGGAGGTGAAAATTGAAATGATCGAAGGCGAACTAGGAAGGTTCGCAATTGAGGAAGACGAGTCTCCCTAGGACATGTACAACCGATTGAAGACACATGTAAACAAGGTTCGATCATATGGGAGCAAGAAGTGGAACGACCACGAGGTTGTAAAGCTCATCCTTAGAGCCTTTATGCCTCGCAATGTCACACTATGCTCTATGATCAGAGAAAGTCCCGGGTACAAGAGGATGACTCCAGATGAATTGCTTGGCAAAATCATCAACTTTGAAATGATGGAGAAACAAGCCAAGCACGTCAAATAAATAGCCGACCTCACATCGGCCAAGAAGAAGGGAGTTGCCTTAAAGTCCACACTCAAGCCTCTATCCAAAGAAGCAAGAGAAGCACAGCTTGAGGAGGACAACGATGATGAAAGCAGTGAGCTGGACGAAGAGGATATGATTTTGTTCATGAAAAAGTTCAAAAGAATAATGAAGAAAAGACAAGGAACAAAATCAAGTGAAGGCAAGTACAAGGAGAGGACAAAGCCGAAGATGAGAAGGGCGTGCTATAATTGTGGTGAGTATAACCACTTTATAGTCGATTGCCCGTATGAGGACAACAAGATGAAGATTAAAGAAGCCAAGCCTCAACCGAAGAAATTCTTCAAGAAGAAGAAACAAGCTGAACAAGCACACATTGGAAAGGAGTGGGACTCAAACGATGAGTCCTCATCATCCGATGAAGAAGAGATGGCTAGCATAGCCATTGAAAGCACGTCCAAGAAACCCACACTCTTCCCCACGCTCGGTACAAAGAAGGGAAATGGCACTTGCCTCATGGCAAAGGAAGGTAAACGCAAGGTAAACATCAAAACTCCTTCCATGCATTCCTACTCAAGTAATGATGAACTAGATAGTGATGATGAAGATATGTTAATTGGATTAGATAGAAAAACTGCAGCTAAAATGAAATTTTTACTTGACCAACTTGTTGAGAAGGAATGGCTAATTGATCGTCAAGAGGACATGATTATCTCCCAAAAGGAGAAGTATGTCGAACTTGACAATCTTCTAGTTCTTGAAAAGGAGAAAAACAACTCACTAGAGCTTGAGCTATCTTCAAGCAAGAAAACTTGCTTGGAGTTAACCAACTCAAACGTTGCAATCAAGGATCAACTTGATGACCTGATCAAGGTTAACAAGATCCTTGAAGTGCAAGTTGAGTCACTCAAGCTAAGTGAATCTTCCTCCTCTTCAAGTCTACCTTCTCAACCCACTTCAACTAATCTTGTTCATATGTGCAAATGTGGTAAAATCAACACCAGTTTGAAGGAAAAGTCTACCTCCACAAAGGATAAAAATCCTACCCAATGTGGAATATTTGACAAGGAGAGGATCAACTATGCACGTAGTGCATACTTGGTCCAAAGACCTCCAAATGTCAAGTATGGCATTGGTTACTCTTATGATGGAAAGCAAAATGCTGGAAGTCATAAGAATAACAAGGGAAGGATTACCTTTGTGAAGGGAGGACCCTCACAACCTGGTAACTCAAAAATTAAGAACCTGAACTCTCATGAACACTGGACTAGTCCGGTTGTGGTCCGGACAAGTCCGGTCATCCGGACAAGTCCGGTCACCCAGACTAGTCCGATCCATAAACAACAGCAACTTTTGTTCAAAACCTTTGATGCCTCTTATGTATTAATGAGAAACAATCTTGGTAAAGTTTATGCTTATTATGCTGGGCCACGCCATGGGAGTACAAAATCCCTGTGTGGGTGCCCAAATGTATTGTAACTAACCTCCAAGGACCCAAGCAAGCTTGGGTACCTAAAACCAAGGCATAATTTGTTTCTGCAGGCCTATTCCTCTGGTGGATCCAAATGGGTGCTAGACAGTGGATGCACGAACCACATGACTGGAGAAAGGAGGATGTTCCTGGAATATGAAGAAAACGAGGACCCAAACGAAGGCATCTACTTTGGAGATAATAGTCAAGGAAGGGTGCTCGGTACCGGTAAAATAGCAATATCCTCTGAACACACTCTTTCTCATGTTTTACATGTTGAATCTTTAGATTATAACCTGTTGTCCATATCTCAATTATGTGACAAAGGTCATAATTGCTTGTTCACTAACGAGGATGTGACCGTCTCAAGGAGGAGTGATGGTTCCGCTGCATTCAAGGGTATGTTGAAGGGAAAGCTTTACCTTGTTGACTTCAACAAGGATAAAGCCAAACTCGACACATGCTTGATTGCAAAAACCAACATGGGTTGGCTGTGGCATAGACGGCTAGCACATGTTGGTATGAGGAATCTTCAAAAACTCCTCAAGGGCGATCATATCCGAGGTTTGAAATATGTTGTTTTTGAGAAAGACAGGCCTTGTAGCGCGTGCCAAGCCGGGAAGCAAGTTGGAGCACATCATCCCGCAAAGAACATCATGACTACGACAAGACCGCTCGAACTACTTCATATGGACTTGTTTGGTCCAATTGCTTACATAAGCATCGGTGGTAATAAATACGGTTTAGTCATTATTGATGATTTTTCCCGCTTCACTTGGGTGTTCTTTTTGCATGACAAGTCAGAAACACAAGGGACACTCAAGAAATTCCTCAAGCGAGTGCAAAACGAGTTCTCACTATCGATCAAGAGTATTCGGAGCGACAACGGCACGGAGTTCAAGAACATACAAGTGGAGGAGTACCTTGATGAGGAGGGAATCAAGCACGAATTTTCAGCACCATACTCTCCACAACAAAATGGAGTTGCCGAAAGGAAGAACCGAACGCTCATAGAGATGGCAAGAACAATGCTCGATGAATACAAGACTTCAGATCGATTTTGGGCGGAAGTAATTAACACCGCTTGCCACGCCGCAAATCGACTCTACCTTCATCGACTACTCAAGATGACTCCTTATGAGCTACTCACCGGTAACAAACCAAACATTTCATATTTTCGAGTTTTCGGCTCTCCATGTTATACTTGAACAAGAAGCCCAGGACTTCAAAGTTTGCTTCAAAGTCCGATGAAGGTTTCTTGCTTGGTTATGATTCGAACACTTACGCCTATCGTGTTTTCAACAAGGCCTCCGGACTTGTTGAAGTGGCACGTGACGTAGTGTTCGATGAAACTAATGGCTCCCAAAAGGAGCAAGTTGATCAATGTGAATTAGGTAAAGAAGAAGCTCCTTATCAAGCATTGAAGAGAATGGCTCTAGGCGAAGTTCGACCACAAGAGTCATCGTCACAAATACAAGAGGAAAGTGAACCACAAGAGGAGATCAACAATCAAGGGGGAGCTTCGATACAAGATCAATCACAAGAATATGAAGATGATCAACAAATCAACGAGGGCAACCACTCAAGGGGAGAAGAAAATGATCACCAACACACAACTCTCCAAGTGCCACACCCAAGAGTACACCAATGCATTCAAAGGGATCACCCAATCGACAACATCATCGGTGACATCCAAAAGGGAGTAACCACTAGATCTCGTATAGCTAATTTTTGTGAGCATTACTCGTTTGTCTCCTTTTTGGAACCACGCAGGACTGAGGATGCATTGAAGGATCCGGACTGGGTGGTGGCAATGCAAGAAGAGTTGAACAACTTCAAGAGAAACGAGGTTTGGGAACTTGTGGCAAGACCCAATGCAAATATAGTGGGCACCAAGTGGGTCTTCCGCAACAAGCAAGACGAACACGGAGTGGTGACAAGAAACAAGGCACGACTTGTGGCCAAAGGTTACTCACAAGTTGAAGGTTTGGATTTCGATGAGACTTTTGCTCCAGTAGCTAGGCTTGAATCAATTAGAATATTACTTGCATATGCTACTCACCATGATTTCAAGCTGTATCAAATGGACGTGAAAAGCGCCTTCCTCAACGGACCGATCAAGGAAGAGGTGTACGTGGAGCAACCACCCGGGTTTGAAGACGAAGAGTTCCCCGACCACGTATATAAACTGCGTAAGGCTCTCTATGGCCTCAAACAAGCTCCTAGAGCTTGGTATGAGTGTCTTAGAGATTTCTTAATTGATAATGGTTTTCAAATTGGCAAAGTAGATTATACATTATTCACAAAGAATCTAGATAATGATCTTTTTATTTGCCAAATCTATGTTGATGATATAATTTTTGGGTCAACTAACCAATCTTTCTGTGAAGAATTTAGTAGAATTATGACAGACAGGTTTGAAATGTCAATGATGGGAGAATTGAAGTACTTCTTGGGATTCCAAGTGCGGCAACAAAGGGAAGGAACATTCATAAGCCAAACCAAGTACACGCAGGACATACTCAAGAAGTTTGCCATGGACAAGGCAAAGCCCATAAAGACTCCCATGGCTACGAATGGCCACTTGGATCTCAATGAAGATGGACCAAGCGTCGACCAAAAGGTATATCGCTCCATGATTGGATCTTTACTCTACTTATGTGCATCTAGGCCAGATATTACGTTGAGTGTATGTTTGTGTGCAAGATTTCAAGCCAACCCTAAGGAATGTCACTTGACAGCCGTAAAAAGAATCTTGAGATATTTAGTTCATACACCCAACCTTGGTCTATGGTACCCAAAAGGCTCCAAATTCAATCTCATTGGTTACTCCGATGCAGATTATGCCAGGTGCAAAGTTGATAGAAAAAGCACCTCTGGCACATGCCAATTCCTAGGAAGATCTTTGGTTTCTTGGTCATCTAAGAAACAAAATTCCATTGCATTATCCACAGCCGAAGCGGAGTATGTTGTAGCCGGGAGTTGTTGTGCACAACTCCTTTGGATGTGACAAACTCTAAGGGATTAAGGTTACAAATGAACCGTATTCCTCTCCTTTGTGATAATGAGAGTGCCATTAAAATAGCCCACAATCCAGTTGAGCACTCTAGGACTAAACACATAGACATAAGACATCATTTCTTGAGAGACCATTCCATGAAAGGAGACATAACCATCTCACATGTCAACACCCAAAAACAATTGGCCGACATATTCACCAAGCCACTTGATGAAAAGCATTTTTGCGAACTCCGAAATGAGCTAAATATTCTTGATTCTCGGAGTGTGGCTTGAAAAGTTGCATACCTGTATGATTGCTTCAAAAATGTTGATTGAATTGTGAAAATCATCCCTCTCCATTTTTCTCTCGAAAAACTATGTCAATTATTAGATCTTGATGAATTTTGATCATTGTATGATTGTTGTATGCTTACTGGTCAAATTCATCAAGATTACTTGAATTGTTTTGCCTCTCTATTCTCTATTATTGAACCTTCAAATATATATCAATGGGCTATGCAATTCTTTCCTGGTGACCACGGTTACCCGGACTAGTCCGCCCATGCAGACTAGTCCGCAGAGTGCCGGTTAGGCCGGATTAGTCCGATATACCACGAACTAGTCCGATATAGGTCTCTGGATGACTTCAGACTAGTCCGGTCATGTACGGACTTGTCCGATTTTTCGTGTCCATAACCCTAGCCGCCACCAAACCCTAATCTCCTCACCCTCTCATTCGCTCTAGGCTTCCTCTCTCTTGCGCTCGAGCTCCCAAGGCGATCTTTTGCATCCTCCGTCGAAAAGCCACTCTTTTGGGCGGAGACCAAGCTTGAAGACTTGGGGATTGAAGCTAGCGGACTAGTCCGACCTCCAACCCCCAAAACTTCGAGCCTCTATCGATTTCTTCGGTAAAAATCTTCAAAATCCTAGAAATCGTGTTTTACTCAATTGTTGATCGTTTGGCCTAGCACCCTTCACTAGTTACATGTTTAGTTGATGTACTACGTGTATGCTAGACTAGATTTGCATTAGGGATTGTATCCTGTCCAATCTGTTAGGTTTTTGAGGATGAACACCGGACTAGTCCGGTCCATGCACGGACAAGTCCGGTACCCCGGACTAGTCCGTGCCTGAGCACCGGACAAGTTCGATGTTTCTGAACCTGAAACCTAATTCCTTAATTCCTTAATGCTATCCATTGCTATCTTGTCTTACCTATGCCTTGTATAACTTGTCATTATTCTTGCTCAATCATTCTCAGATCATGTCGAGCTCCGACAACGAGATCTCTGACTTTGGAGCCGAGTTGGACCATGAGGGGGCACCTCGGTCCTCGGCGGGTCTTGGCAAGAAACGCCAAGAAAGACCTTCCGAGCCTGCTACCTCCCCTCCCCAGGTTCGGAGGAAGGTCTGTGTCAAGAAGCCCACCTCGAAGGCTGCTACGTCTTCAAGCGGCCTTCGTCAAGCAAAGGGAAAGGGCAAGGGAGTCGCAACGGGGCCAGTTGGGCCCTTGAAGCTTCATGCTCCCAGAGAAGGGGTCTGGGACCCCAATGAAGAGAAATTCAATGGGAAAGGCAGTGATGTGGCAGCCAAGCTAAGAAGCATTGATTGCTATGGAAGGCCAAAGCAGGCAGCTGATGGAAGGTTTTGGTCAAACTTCCATGCAGATTTCTACAGGCTGGTTTACCTTCCGATGAAGACTCTGGTGGTGCGCAGTCAGTGGATTGACTGGGCCCACCTAGAGAAGAAGAAGTGCTCAGCTTTTGATGAGGTCATTGCTGCAGCAGAAAGGCATGGTCTGAAGGATCTGTTTGCCTTCAGACACAATTGGAATGATGAAGTGATTGCACAATTCTATGCAACGTGCCACTTCTCGAGTGAAGATGAAGAGAGTGTGACTTGGATGACCCATGGATCCAAGTACTCCATCACTCAGGAGGATTTTGCAAGCTTGCTCCATTTAGACTCTGCTGGAAATGACCACCTGATCATCCACAACATAGGGATCATAGAGAGGGACAGAATGAAGTTCTTGTATGAGCCCAACTCTAAGTATGTTCCTCCCTCCACAAAGAACATGAAGCCCTTCTTTGTGGTTCTGAACAGAGTTCTCCGGAAGACCATTGCCCCCAAGGATGGGGATGCAGGGAGTGTACAGGGCTACCTCCGGACTCTAATGAGCGTCTTAAGCAAGAAGAGACAGTTTGATGTTGCAGATTACATATGGAACGACATGGTCAACATCTCAAGCACCCCCAACCGGTCCTGTGGCTATGCTCCCTACTTGATGTTCATGATTGAGAAGGTCACATGAATAGAATTCGTGAAGGATGTAGAGCACACTCCCCTGAGGCCTCAGAAGCCTCAGCCTGTGAGTGTCCAGGCTGCTCCCTCGCGGGCCTCAAGTCCTGAGGCACCGGCAAGAAAAAGAGATGCTGCTAGGGCTCCTCCCCCCTCCAGGGAAGCTCCTCAGAGAGGATCCGCCAGTGGGATCCTCAAATACTTGTCCGCGATATTCTCCTCCTGCAAGAAGACTGAAGTAAAGCTTCATAAACTCAATCAGAAGAGGAAGGAGGATATGAGATATATCAAATCCAATGTGAAGCAACTGAGTGAAAAGCTGGAGATCAACCCCATTGGATCTCCAGTAATTTCTGAAGATTCTGATCTTGACATCTCCGAGCTCGGGCCCTTGTCCCCCTCCGAGCTTGCCTAGTTTGGCATTGGGGGCTCGAGCAGCTCCGCTCCTCCTCCTCCCTCTCCTCCTCGTCAAGCGGAGAGCAAAGAAGACGAAGAAGATGATGAGAGGACAGACAACGAAGAGTGAAGAACCTAGGACCTTCCTCTCTCTCTTTTTGGTGTCTTGATGCCAAAGGGGGAGAGATTGAGGGGGAGTCAAGTCTTAGCTTTAGCTGTAATAGGATGCGAGGAGAGAGCCTTCTCTGTACTTTTATTTGTGATTGTAATAGTTTAACACTGTTTTCATATTAAGTTTGGTCTTGTGATGAATTGCTCAATTTATTTGCGAGTATGTGATGAAAACTGCATTTTTGCTCCTGGAATGTCATATGCACTTGGTATCGGTTGATTAATGTAAATTCTGTCATTCTCAATGTATTCATGCACTCTTAGTATGCATCCCACCATAAAGAATGCACATATGGATAATTCTCTTGTTGCTTGATGTATTTTTGAGTCATATGTGCATACTTTATGAAAATCTCATTTTTTGTCTTATTTTGTGAAATCTCAATTGGTTGTCATCAATCACCAAAAAGGGGGAGATTGAAAGTGCATATAGGACTCCCTTGTGGGTTTTGGATGATTTATGACAAGCAATTGGGATCCTAATCCTTTTGTTGAGATGAATGCAGGCAAATAATGAAAAATGAGCAAAATGCCAAAAAGAAGGGAAATGAGAAGCAAAGTGAATTTGAGATCAAGGAGAAGAAAATAGTAGATTATCATGTATGGAGTGTGTTAAGGAAACACACCCAAGAGCTCAATCACTGTCAAGCACACACACACAATGCACAAAGTTATACAGGACTGGACTAGTCCGATATCAGACGGACTAGTCCGATATCACTTTCTGCACTAGATCGGACAAGTCCGGTATCCACCGGACTAGTCCGATATCTTTCTGATCCACTTCGAACTAGTCCTCCCCAATGCGGACTAGTCCTCAACACAATGCACAAGTCACACAAAATTGGACAAGTCCGTTGTGATCCGGACTAGTCCGATATTCTTTCTGATCCACTTCGGACAAGTCCGATGTCTACACGGACTAGTCCGATATACACTCTGATCTAAATCGGACAAGTCCTCCAAGTGCGGACTTGTCATCCTAAACACTTAGGGTTTCATATGTCCGGACAAGTCCGATGGCAATCGGACTAGTCCGAAGATTTCCAGTAGTGAAATCGGACAAGTCCGTTTTCAACCGGACTAGTCCGATATTCCTGGACACTTAGGGTTTGCTACACACAGCACACCGGACTAGTCCGGTGACCACCACGGACTAGTCCGATCTTTCTGAACCCTAACGGTCACTTTTAGAAACCCCATATAAATAGAGGTGCACGGCCCACTTTTACACTCTCTCAAACCCTAGCGCCGTCACAACTCCCAAGAGACTCAAAAACCACCTCTCTCCACGAAATTAAGTGCAAAATTGATCAATCTATTGAAGATCACTTCTAGATCATTGGAGAGACACTTGGCACACATCATTGAGCTCTTGGTTTGATTCTCTAACACACTCTTGCGTTTCAATTTGTAATTTTCGAGTGTGTTATTGGTGGCTTTGTAAGTTGTAATCAAGGGAGCTCTCAACGTGTGAGAACGCCCCTTCAACTTGGTTATTTACCCTTTGTGATTAGTGGAAGAGGATTGGCCTTCATGGCGATCCGACGAGGGAAGGGTTGGAGAAGACCCGGTCCTTTTGTGGGCTCCTCAACGTGGATGTAGGTTGCCTTCGTGGTAGCCGAACCACGGGATAAATCGTGTGTCTTGTCCTTTTGCGTTCTTCATCTTAATTGATCAACTTAATCTAGGGTTTGATTCACTTTGTTCAATTTGAGTTAAATTGTTGAACAAGAGCCTTAATTGTAATAGAATTTGACATACAACCATTAAACTTTCATTCAAGTTTATATTTCCACTGCAAACATTAACGAATCAATCAAATTGACTGAACTTGATCAACTTAGCCCGTGAAAACCGGACTAGTCCGCACTTTACTGGACTAGTCCGATATCTCTGGTATTGACTTTGTTGTTGAGTGTTACAGGAACCGTGAAAATTCAAAAAGGCCTATTCACCCCCCCTCTAGGCCTACATTTAGGTACATGACAACTAAGATCATACGCACGCAAGCACCAGTGAATCCACAATACAACAACACACACCCCGTGGAGTATGGTATTACGTTCCGGCAGCCCGAACCACGTAAAACATATGTGTCATCATCTTGTTCGGAATCTCCGCGCGCCCAAACTGATCAAAGAACCTCCGCGGGCTACAATTAGGTAGTACCTGGGGAAGTGTCTTTCTTACGCTTCGACATTATCCTAAAATATTTATGGATTCTCGCATAAGCTTCCTCTAGTCGAGGCTTGAAGACTTGCCATCTTACCGCCTCGATTGCCAGTGGACCATGCATAGTCGTTGATGGTGTCAGGGGATGTCCTGTCCGTCTGTATGGTCGTCGTAAGATACCCACTTGGCGGGGCAGGGTAGGCCTGCGGTGTCTTCACTGTGATGTGATTGGGCACAATGGTCTTCGACCGTTGGCATGCTCTATGTTACCTGCCCCGAAGGTGGGTGCCGTTCTTAAATGCTTGATCTAGACGGGGTGCACCATCCCTTAACTCCCGCACTTCACCGCCCAAGGTGAGTTGCGGGACACGTGGTAGCTTCGGGGCTGGCCTCCGCCAAGGGAGGCTAGGCTTGGTCTTCGGGGCATGTGACAGCTTCGGAGCCCTTCGGGGCATGCTGCAACTTCGGGTCCCTTCACAACACGTGGCCCCTCTAGAGCCCTTCGGGGTACGTGGTAGCTCCGGAGCCCTTCTTCGAAGGAGACATTCGGCCTGGTTCTTCAAGCCAGGTGGTTGCGCCGGACCTCGCCCTATAGTAGGATGAGGTCCCGTCCGAACACGTGGCACCTTGAGAGCCCGTCCCTCCAAGGGAGCTAGGTCTCATCTTTGTGGTCTACGTGGCAACGCCGGATCCCGTACTTGAGGAAGGCTTGGGTCCAACACCCTTTGGACAAGTTTTGCCACTGAACGTACCTTGGTACTTTCAGCTTGTGTGCGAGGGTACCCCATACGCGGGGTACTGACAGTGGCCTCTAGGTCCACCTTGCGGGGAGGTGATGAGCCCGAGGGTGGAGCCCTTGGCTATAGCACTTACGTTCACTTCGCCTTTATGGGAACCGCTTCAACTGTCTTCTCATGTGGCTGACCGCTTGGGCCAACACTTCTGTTAGGGGGCTTAGCCCCCACTATCATTGACGCTATGGGTTGAGTGGTGCAGGTCGAACCTTTGCGATACACACAAAGTGCTCAGGCATCGCGGGGTTAAAAAAAGGAAACCTTTGTTAGAGGGGAAGGTTCCTTCCTTACACACACCCCACGCCCTGAGCTTTTGCCTTCTTCCTCGAGCGCCCGAGCCTTCATCCCTCAGCCGAAGCTCTCACTTTTGCTTGCTCCGATGGCCTCCCTGCTGCCTCCTTCTCAGTTCCAGTTAGCCGTTGATCTGTTGCCGACGAGGCGACCGCTTGGCTGTGTGGCAGCGGAATATGGGTGGATGATCCGCTGTGGATCTCCCACTCTTGAAGACCTGCACAAAGACGAGACTGTCATCTTCACCACCTACGTGTCTGCGGGGCTTGGGCTCCCGCTGTTGAGGTTCTTCCTCACACTGCTAGAGGAGTACAGGTTGTAGCTTCACCACTTGTTGCCGAACTCCATTGCCGTGATCGCTGTGTTCGTCCACTTCAGTGAGGCGTTCATGGGCTGCGGCTGCCTACCATTAGTGGAGCTGTTCTGGTTCTTCTTCGTATTGAAGACCACCGAAAAGAGCATGACGACCCAAGTGGGTGCCTACTACTTTTGGCATGGGGACAAGACCTCTCGGACCTACATCCCTTTGCTTAAAGGGGGCAAGTGGAGCATCTGGAGGGAAGATTGGGCGATCGTGCAGGTCGAGGCCCATGCTTTGCTGAAGATGCCTTCTGAAGGTTCGGCCTCCGATCCCACCACTTTGGAAGCTTTCCAGGGGTTGATGAAGGAGTACACACTGATATTGATGAGGATCTGGTTCCTGGCATGCAAAGGTTTGACCTCCCTAATGGTGCTGGTAGACTTCTTGCGCAGCCGCACCGCCCCTCTGCAGAAGTGCCTGTATGGGGCCTGACACTACACCGGCTGGCTCTGGACGACCCCACCCTGGAAATGTTGGAGGGGATGTTGAAGGTGGTGACCTGTGACACGGTCGACGACGAGTACGTCTCCATCCCGGATAACTGTAAACCGCTCTTCATGACACCCGGCTTGAGGGACGAACTACTAAGCTTGATGCCGACAATCAACGTGTTCGGCGTTGCCCGCCTGCACCCTGAGGAGACATCTGGGGATTTTGCAGTCCTGGCGTGATGCCGTGCCATGACGCAACCAAGGTCAGGGTCTACCTCCCATTCTTCGGAAAGGGCGGAGGTAGGGCCCCCAACATCCCCCGTCAGGGTGGAGGAGAGCTAGCCAACGCCAGTTCCGGCACTGGGAAAGCGTTCCCGCACTCTGACTGTAGGTTCCGCCACCGCTGCACTGAAGAAGCGAAAGCTAACGCGGGGGAGGTACCCCAATCTCTCATCGCGATGGAGTCGGAGCGGCCGAACCATCGTCAACTTGGTTTCCGATTCCAATTGCGGCACTTGTTCTGGAGAAGGCGTATAGGAGTCTGTGCCGACGGCCATGTCGACGCAAGTAATCCTGTAGCTAGTGCTGGAGACTGTGGCGCCAGCCTCAGCGTCGGGTCCAGGGGGTCTCGATTTGCCATACGAGCTGGGAGGCTAGGGCCTTTGAAGTAGACCGGCCCGCCGGTAAGGCACAGTTTCTACCTCCTCTATTCTTTCATTGTTTTTCCACTCTGATAAAGTTGGTTTTGGCTTTTCAGGGCTTCGTTGACCAACATAGTGCCCTTGGTGCTTCCAAGGGTGGGATTGGTGAGTCCCACGCTTCCCAGAGCTGGAACGAGATCTGCTGCATCGCACCCTACGCCTGAAGGTGCACCAGCTTCTGGTGATGCCAATGTTCCTGCTCCTCTGTCCATTGGAGCAAATGGGGCTGAGGAGGTGCCAGGCAAGGAAGTGGCCACTTTGGCCGTCGCGACTACCCTTGGTGTAGCGGACTCGCCCATCATTGATACTGCGCCGGCGCCCGATGTCATTGGCGTGCAAGACGGCGACTCGCCACCGGCGATTGGTGATACCTTCATGACGAAGGAGAGAACTTTAGCTCCGGGCAGCGACGCACTCATGCCTGGAGCTCAAGCCGGGGAGCCATCTGGTCCCCAGGCGCTGGTGTCTGCCGCGGAGTTGGTAGAAGAGGCGGAGAGGCAGCCGTCTGTGGAGACGACCATTTTGATCCCCCTCTCCGATGTTGTTGTTGCGGCCCAGTTTGCCTTGCGCCAGACGCAGGTTGCTTTCGCCCGAGAGGTGGGATCAGCTTGCTGAGGAGCGGCACTTGGTGAAGCTGGTTGACGCCAAGAATAAGGAGATCGAGGTGAAGGCCCTGAAGGCCCATTCCGCGCTGAAGCTCGCCTGAAGCTATGCGAGAATAAGTGGTTGGAGTTGGTCCACTGCGAGGTCGCTGTTGCTAATGCGGAATGGGACTTGGCGGTGAAGGAGGAAGAGGTCTACCGGAGCCTCGGCGTGCTAGAGGAGAAGCGCCGATCTATGTAGGACTCGGAGCTCGCCGTCAAGCGCGGGAGGATGATCTGGAGCGTCGTGCTTGAGAGCTCACAGACTGGGAGGAAGCTACGCGGAGAGAGGCAAAAGGCCTCCAGGCCTCCCGCAAGACTGAGGCTCAAGGGATCCGGGACTTCCTAGCCCGTGCCGGGACGGTGTTGGAACCCCTCGGCCTTGGTCCCGTGCCGTGCGGGGAGCCGTCTCATGGGGTGGCCGAGCTGCTCCCAGCTTTGGACCCCCTCTGCTCGACATTGGGGTCAGTGAACACCGTCTTTGCAAGGCGGCTGGAGGTCGAAGGCAGGGAGCTGGCAGTTGGTAGAGAAAGTGGCCTCCCATGTCTTGGTGTGTTTCCGGAGCTGGTACCCGCAAATCCCGCTGGAGTCCATAGAGAAAGGCCCCTTCGATGAGCGAGAGGAGGAGGCGAGGGCCGAAGTCCAGGACCTTGCCAAGCAGGTGGCCACTTCATTCCATCGGAGTTGAGACCGACAGACCCCAGGCGGAGCACCTTGTAACTGGAAATGACCCCTTTGTACGAATAACTATTAATGAATTTGAATCCATGTTGTTTTGCTTGTTGGCTTGTCTTGTGCTTCTCAATCTGTTGCTTCAAATCCTTAGTTGCGTAAGGGCTTGGGAAATTTTGTCGAGCACGTTAGTTAATAAAGAACTAATGATCGCACATTTGGACATGGCCAATCTTGTCGTCGATTGACGTCTTGTCTATGGAACCCCCTTAGAGGCCCCCTAGTAGGTGTGGTCAGGTTTCTTGGCACACCTACCACATGAGCGCAGGATGTCTTTGACGGGCCCCTAGCAGAGCGGGGAAGCATAAGTTGTTGACCTCAGTGTGGCCCTTCCAGGGGTGCAGAGCTTTTTTTTGAGTGTTGATGTCGATGGTAGACTCCTTGGATGGTGCCGAAGCTGAGTGCTCCGGCGTCACCCACCATCGTCGTAGATTCGTCAACGGTAGGCCCCTTAGGTGGTGCCAGAGCTGGCTGCTCTCGCATCACCCACCATCGTCGTAGAGTTGTTGATGGCAGGTCCCCTGGGTTGTGTCGGAGCTGGCTGCTCTGGCGTTGCCCACGATCGTCCTAGAGTCGTCGACGGCAGGGCCCTTAGGTGGTGCCGAAGTTGGCTGCTCCGACGTTGCCCACCATCGTTGTAGAGTTGTTGACTGTAGGTCCCCTGGGTGGTGCCAGAGCTGGCTGCTCCAGCAGTGCCCACCACTGTTGTAGAGTCGTCGATGGCAGACCCCCCTTGGGGGTGCTAGAGCTGGCTGCTCCGGCTCGTTATAGAATCGTCGACGGCAGGCCTCTTGGGTGGTGCACGAGTTGGGTGCTTCGGCGACGCCCACCATCATCACAGAGTCGTCGACAACAGGCCCCCTAGGAGGTACCGAACCTGGATGCTCAGGCGTCGTCCACCACCGATGTGTCGTACGCCAACGGCAGGCCCCTGGTGTATAGGCACCACAAGAGAACCCTATTAGCAACAAGAGAGGGACGGGAGAATGTACTCATGAATTAGCTCTTGTTGCTGTCTTCGGTATGTTGGGACGTCGATGGTGGGCCCCTTGGGTGGTGCCAGAGCTGGCTGCTCCAGCGTCGCCCACCACCATCGTAGAGTCGTTGATGGCAGGCCCCTTGGGTGGTGCCAGAGTTGGCTGCTCTGGCGTCGCCCACCATGGTCACAGAGTCGCCGACGATAGGCCCCTGGGAGGTGTCGGAGCTGGATGCTCTGACGTCGTCCGCCATCGTCGTAGAGTCGTCGACGGCAGGCCTCTTGGGAGGTGCCGAAGCTAGATGGTTCTGCGTCGTCCTCCATCATCACAGAGTCATTGACGGTAGGCCCCTTGGGAGGTGCCGGAGCTAGCTGCTCCGACGTCGCCCACCATCATCATAGAGACATCGACAACAGGCCCCCTGGGAGGTTGTTGACAGTTCCTACGCACTACTAACAAATCATCTCTAGCAGTGGTGCCAGAAATACTTGTTAATAGATTTTAGATTATACATGTAAATCCGCAAGAGCACAAAAATTATCGATGTAGCGTTTCCCCTCTAAGAGTATTTCCAAAGGGTGTCATTTATATTTCTCCCAAAGGAAGGCTAGATGGATGTAAAACAATCATCAAGTGGAGAGGCTAGGTTGGCCTAGGTAGGGTTCTAGCAAGGATGGATAAAGGGTAATTGAGGTAGTGTGACACACACAAGAGCATTCTATCCTAAGGGGATAATATGGGGTAATGAGGGACCAGGCTAAGAACTAGGTAGAGACTCCTACAATGCTTCTAATGTACATATACATTGCCTAGGTTAGTTACTAATGATCATGTCAATTATGGATTATCATGCTAAGTGGATTAACACATCGAGCACGGGTTTACCTCTAGCAATACTAGGACGACTCCCACCAAGAGCCTGTGGCATAGTCGAACGTGGAGGATTACAAAGGACAGATAGGGCTGTCACCACCTACTGCCTACATCTTCAATCTATGGGCATACGAGACATTCAACGCTACTCTCTATCCTAGCACCATGCTAGCTATTAAGTAATTACCTTAAGAGCCTAGGCACAAGCCATCCTAAGGCAATGAACTAAATCATCATTGAACCAATGTTAATTCATAGCATAAGTGATTCATGTTAACATAATCATGTCATAGCTAATTAGACTATAGTGGAGGTTTATACTGTTTATGATGATATAATGATAATGGTATATCATAATCATAAATACTACTCCTACCACATACATGGAATCCACAATCAAACAAGAAACACTTCATTCAAGTATATGAACAATGGAAGACTAAAGATAACATCTTTATTAAGAATAAATTCACAAATACAAATAGGAATATAAGAGCCATACCTTCCCAATTGGAAATTGGGAAGAGACTCCTACTCCTCTCTTACTTGGACTAAGGACTAGAGACTCTCCTCTCTACAGCCTATACTTCTCTAAACCTATGGAGAGTAGTGAATACAGGGGAGGAATACTCAAGTGGTGTGTGTTGATGTGTGGGGTGAGGGGTCCTATTTATAGCTTGGAGAAGGGTCGGTTCCCGCCAACAAAAGCGTGCGAATCAATCACCCATGAACTCTTCAAGCCGGGAGGAGCCAACACATGGCGTTTGACCGCGTTTGGCGCCAGGACCTCGTCGTTCGACTAGGGGGGAGGCGGTCGGCCGACCTGGTCTTGGCTCCTTTTGCGGCGTGCTTCCTCCAAGTCTCTGCCAGGTGGGTCCCATTAATTGATATTGGTGCTACAGCGTTGGATGGCCTCGGGTACTTCTGTTTGTGGGCCATTTGATCCATGTGGTGCCACATGGCATCATCTGATTGGTTGGAATGATATTTTATAGGATCCATCCCCTTGTTTCACTTTAATTCTGCATAGAATCCCAGCATGCACTACTTTCTCCAAGGACAAGTGGAAATAGGTTAAATAGAAAGGTGATGTGTTCAAGAAATGATATTTCCTTCATAAAATTGAGTTAAATTGACAGGTGAAACTGGTATATAACATCTGTCAACAAACTCCCCCAAGCTTATCCTTTTCTCGTGCCGAGCAAAGTCAAGACTTTAGGTTGATGATCAGGAGTTGCTACTATGCTCTATTTTTCAAAAGTACCATGTGCACAACAAAATACTCTACCTAGTATTGCAAAAAATTGGCATGGTACTTCACCCATCTTAAGTCATTATGGGGCTTATGCCATCTCCTATTCATGGGTGGTTGAAAGATAGAACAACAAATGGAGCACACATACCCTAGAAGTCAAGTTCCACTCAAATTTCGGAGAATTCAATTTAGATTTTAAGTATCTCAATTTTGTTCTCTCAAGTCTCTCCTTTGTGTGTATTGAAAATATATCTTCACCAAGGCATTTTGCCTAAATTCATCCTACCTCTACATAAGGCTTGCATGTGGAGATTGGTAGGGAATATAGTAGGCATATTTGCAACACATAATATTGCTAAGTCAAAAGAGTAAGCCTTAGGAGAAATCATTTCAAAACAAATTGATTCAAGACTTGTGCATGTGTGATGGAATGGAGTGGATGTGGATCTTGAGATGACTCCTTTTTGAGTGGACTCTCTTATTTTCAGGGATGAAACATGGCTACCCTTTTTTTTCTCATGCTTATGATGTAAGCATGCATTCTTTTTCTTTTTCTTTTTCTTGTAGCCATGTCTTCGACTCCCTTTTTATGCAAGAAATTCTAGAGAGAGTACTAAGCATGAATGATATGGAGTTTCTCTTTTTATAGTGGAATGGTGGTATGGTGGAATTTCGCTTACTTCTTGTGTAGAAGTATAGCATGTGTATGTGAAGTCCTGAATTCAAAAAGTAATGAATGAAATCTCACATAGGTCTATACCAGTTTGACAAAGATCAACGTGAAGATAAATAGCATATGCATAAGGTCTATCAATGTGATGTATCATATGACTTTGGTCGGTATTTCCAATCAAACGAGAGTAACTTTAATTTTTTTTAGAATTTCTTCGGAAATCTAAGTTTCACTTTCAAACTAGGAATAACAGCCCTATCACTATATCATATCTCACAACAACTTAGAATGGATTAAGCTTTTGCTACCTACAATTTCCAAATCAAGGCAATAGAAATTTTAGCCAATGAGAGCAATATGTTGGAGAGTAGTAAGTTGTAAACTAGGGACTTAGGAAAATTAAAACAGAGCAAGTATTCATCATTTCATCTATGTGAATTCCAAACTATTCTTACCGCACATCATTTATTTTATTGAAAAACAAATCTATCCTAAAATTTATTATTACTATTATTATTTTATATATGCAGGGTGAATGATGGTCTAATGGAAAATAAATATGCCAAGGGGTTGATACAATTTACCTCAAGTGGGGGTCCTCCCCCAAGCTTGTTCTTCACTCACCTCTGTGTCGAGGGTTGAACCCTTGATGACAAAAGTATGTCACGAGATCGGCTTGTTGTTGTTGTAGCGTGGAGTTGCGGTTGATGAACTGAGCATCCATGTGTTGTTGCTCGTCTTGGGTACCTTGGACATGCCCTTGGAGAGTGTTATAGATGTTACTCATTCTCACTTCAAGCTCATCCATACGTTTGGTGAGATCCGTCATTCCTTGGCTATAGTCATGATGACTTCTAGCTGAAGAGGAACGACATCTTCTCATGGATGGTGGAGGCAAGCTGGTAGAGCTTGAAGTGGATGGGGGTGACTCCCATGTGGCACCTGGTCATCCATGTCGAATTGGACCTTTGGTTTCATACGATGGAGGTTGAGTCCATCCAGGTGCATCACCCGTTTGGTTCTCTTCCTCTTCGTACTCATGGACCGTGGAGGTTGTCGGAGGCATAGCCGCTCTCCTTGTACGGCTTCTAGTTACCCCGCCAGAGACATTACTTCTTCCGTCTTCCTCGATGGGAAGAAGGTCAATGGTTAGCCTTCATCATTTGTACAAATGATAATCCAGGTTAGGTAACCGAATTTCAATGACAAATCCGGGATAATAAAATATCAAAGAACCATTGTTGACGGCTGCTATGTCATAGATGAAAATCCGCAAGCGCAAAGAGAAACCGTTATAGCACTTCCCCTTAAAGAGTATTCCCAAGGGTATCAAATCCAAGGAACGTGTGTGCTAATCTTCTAAATAGTTCACCCAAGGACACAAAGCTTGGTTGTAGGCAAGGGATAGAGTGGATTTCCTAAGAGAAGGGTTTCTAATTCAAAGCAAGTCGATCAATAGCAGCTTGTATTGGGTGCGGGCTTACCCTGGTCTGCCAGGCGACTCCCGCCAAGAGCCTACATCATAGTCGAACGTGGAGGATTACAACGGACGGATAAGGCTGTCACCACCTACCGCCTACCTCTACAACCCATGTACTACGAGATAATCAAAGGTAACATCAAGCCTAGACACCACGCCTACGCTATTGATTACTTCCCTAACCTTTCGCGCAAAGACTAGGGCCTCTAATGAATAGAGCAATGAATGAACAAGCAACTAAGGAATTAACTTGCTTGAAATAAATAAATGAACTCAATTGGAAATCATGTACCTTACTCGAGATGGGAAGAACTGTTGAGGTACAAAGGTGGAGAGGGTTCGACAAGCCCGAACATTATCCTTAAGTGGAAGAAGCCCGACAAGCCGGAGCCTCCTCCTCCTCCTCTTTCTCACTCTCTCCCTATTTTCTAAGCACTTAGGCAGCGCTACGCCTTTGGAGTGGAGTACTATACTCAACCTTTGGTGTGTGGAGTGAGGGAGCCCCGTACCCCCTATTTATACCCTCCAAAGGTCAGTTTGGCGCCAGAAATAGCGAGGGGCTCAGTTGCCATCGTGATCTCCAAGCCGTGAGGAGCCAACACGTGGCGGTTGGCCGCGTTTGGCTCATTCACCTAGTCGGACGACCTGGTAGGTCGACCGAAGTTCCAACAGCTCCAATCTCGTTGAAACTTCTCTGTGACACTGTTATGTGGGCCCCATCATGGGTATGGGTGATTCCAGTGATTTTTAGTTGGTTTTCTCCTCCGAGTGGGCCCATAAATCTTCTGATTGCGCCTGATTGGTTCGAAGGTCTATTTTCTGTATTGGTCCCTGTAAATACCTCTAATTATGGGCATAATTCACATGCATACACAATTAGACCAACACTTGTGTAGATAGTTAGTAAATAACTCCTACCACTGTGTTGGTTGTCCAATCCATAACTTTTGTGCAGGGAATTGATAGGCGGGTTTGGCAATTAAGGACTGTCAAGAAAATCCCCCACACTTAGTCCTTTACTTGTCGTCGAGTGAAGGCAAGAAGAACTAAGTGATATCATAATTCAGCTACAAGTACGAAATATGTATACAAAACATTTCAACACATACCTTTGTTCAAGAACCTTTGATATGTGGCTACCACATCATCTTGGGTGTTCGAGAGATGGAACGACTTGAATGTAGTTCACCTAGACTCCTCCTACTGAAATAAACTTGGAAATTACTATATTTTCTCAAGTCAAAAATATATTGCCATGCTACTCAAAAGAATGCTCTCGTCTCTTGTATCAGCCTTATTTTCATCCATCATGCATTGCATACATCCTAATATATGTTTAACATTAATCCACATAGGAAGGGAGAAGTTTAAAATTGATTTAGAACAAAACCGCATTTAACAATTCTGGAAAGTGCGGACTAGTCTGATTTTGGTGCGGACTAGTCCGATTTTTCTTTGACTTCAAACTGACTTGTCTGTTTTCCCCTCTGGACACCTTCGGACTTGTCCGGTCCTATGCGGACTAGTCCGGTCTTCCAATTCCTTGAAAAATTCGCTAAGTCCCTGGACTAGTCCGGTCTTCCAGCGGACTTGTCCGTTTTCCTCTGACTAAAGTCGGACTTGTCCGATTTTTGGCCAGACTTGTCTATATTTCCCCTCTGGATAAATTCAGTCTTGTCCGATATCCAGTGCGGACTTGTCTGATTTCCCTCTTTCTAACTTCGGACTAGTCTGGTCCTTTTCGGACTTGTCCGGTAAATCGCGACTCCGAGTTGATATTTTGTTTCACGACTTGTTTCTTGGGTTTTACGTTAAGTGGTCCTAGGGACATCATGCATAACTCTTTTAGAGCCCATGTGGGACTCTAAACCGACGACTACTCATCTCAAACTCGAAATCCATCTAACCCTAGCCTCCACCTCTATATAAATGAATGTGGCCTAGAGGGGGGGGGGGTGAATAGGACTTTTTGAAAAATTGTCGGATCCTGCAACACTTAACAACCAGTTCAAGACCAGAGAAATCGGACTAGTCCGGTAAAGTGCGGACTAGTCCGGTGTATACGGACTAGACTGATTAGGTTTGATCGATTGACTTTATTCTTCAATATATGCAGTGAAAATATACGATTAAACAAAGTGTTACAAGGTTATGAATCAGGTTATATCACAATTCAATCTTATACTTGATATTTCAACGTAAAGTAATTAAGATCAATTGTAACCCTAGATTGATATGAAGTAAGGACAATGAACACAAAAGAGAACACAAGAGATTTATCCTGTGGTTCGGTTCTCACAGAGGCAACCTACATCCACGTTGAGGAGTCCACAAAAGGACCAGATCTTCTCCAACCCTACCCTCGTCAGATCGCCACGAAGGCCAATCCTCTTCCACTTATCTCAAAGGGGTGAATAACCGAATTCAAGGGGCTTCCCCACACGTTGAGAGCTCCCTTGGATTGCAACACAAAATACCACCAAGAACACACTCAAAAGATTATAATTAAATCGCAGGAGTGTGTTAGAGAATCAAACCAAGAGCTCAATGTGGTGTTGAATGTGTCTCTCCAATGAACTATAGTGAATCCCCAAGGGATTGATCTTTGTTGAACTTAATTTCGTGGAGAGATGTGGTTTTTGAGGCTCTTTGGAGGTGTGACGGCGCTAGGGTTCGAGAGTGTATGAAATATGGACGTACAACTCTATTTATATGGGTTTCTAAAAGTGACCGTTAGGGTTCAGAAAGATCGGACTAGTCTGTGGTGGTAACCGGACTAGTTCGGTGTGCTGTGTGTAGCAAACCCTAAGTGCCCCGAAATATCGGACTAGTCCGGCTAGGAACGGACTTGTCCAATTTCGCTACTGGAAATCTTCGGACTAGTCTGGTAGTCATCGGACTTGTTTGGACATGTGAAACCCTAAGTGTATAGGATGACAAGTCCGCACTTGGAGGACTTGTCCGATTTAGTTCAGAGGGCATTTCGGACTAGTCCGTGCAAATATCGGACTTGTCCGATATGGATCAGAGAGAATGTCGGACTAGTCCGGTTGTGATCGGACTTGTCCGATTTTTGTGACTTGTGAAGTGTTTTGAGTACTAGTCCGCACCGAGGAGGACTAGTCTGATTCTCGTCAAAGAGGATATCGGACTAGTTCGATGGATATCGAACTTGTCCAATCTTGTGCAGAAAGGATATCGGACTAGTCCGGTGTCAGTCGGACTAGTCCAGTCTTGTGTAACTTTGTGCAATGTGTGTGTTTAACTTTGATTGAGCTCTTGGGATGTGTTTTCTTAACACACCCCATACACAATGATATACTATTCTTCTTCCTTGAGCTCATTTCCACCTTGCTCCTCATTCTTCCTTCTTTTTGGCACATTGCTCATTTTTCTATTAAAATCCTGCACTCATCTGAACAAAGAGGTTAGGATTCCAATTGTCTGTCATAAATCATCCAAACCCACAAGGGAGTCCTAGATGCACTTTCAATCTCCCCCTTTATGGTGATTGATGACAACCAAATGAGATTTCACAAAAGATGATAAAAATTGAGATTTTCATAAAGTATGCACATATGAGTCCAAAATACATCAAGTAGTGAAAGCATAGTCCATATGTGCATTCTTTATGGTGGGATGCATAACTAAGTGCACTAAAACACTGAGAATGACATAATTGACATTAATTACCCAATATCAAGCATATATGTCATTCTAGAGAAAAATCTTAGTTTTCATGAATACTACTTAAAGGATCAAATCATTGCATCACAGAACCATAATTAACATAAGATCATTGTTAAAACTTTACAAGCCACAAAAGAGTCTCCTCGCAAACTACAGCTAGAACTAAGACTCCCCCTCAATCTCTCCCCCTTTGGCGTCAAGACACCAAAAGGAGGAAGAGGAGGGTCCTAAGGTCTTCACTCTTCGCTGTCGATCCTCTCATCATCGTCTTCATCATCTTCATCTACAACTTGATGAGGAGGAGGAGGATGAGGTGCGGAGGTACTCGAGCCCCCAACGCCAAAGAAGGCAAGCTCGGAGGGGGTCAAGGGCCCGAGCTCGGTGAAATCAGAATTTGAGTCTTCAGAGATTGTTGGAGACCCAATTGACTCAATCTCCAGTTTCTGGCAGATTTGCTTCACATTTGCCTTGATATACTTCATGTCCTCCTCTCTTTTCTTGTTGAGCTTATGGGCCTTCACTTCGGCCCTTTTGCAGGAGGCAAAGATTGCAGCCAGGTACTTGAGAATTCCACTGGCTGAACCTTTTTGAGGGGCTGCACTAGAAGCAGGGGCAGCCCTAGCATCTTCTCTTGATCTTGTCGGTGCCTCGGGACTGGAGGCCGGTGAGGGAGCAGTCTGCACACTCGACTTTTGAGGCATTTGAGGCCTCACGGGGAGATGCTCCACATCTTTCACAAACTCAATCCCTATGACCTTTTCATTCACAAACATTAGATAACGAGCATATCCGCAAGACCTGTTGGGAGTGCAGGATATGTTCACCATATCATTCCAAATGTATTCCGCCACATCAAATGGGCGTTCCTTGCTTATGACCCTCATCAGAGTCCTGAGGTATCCTTGCACACTCCCAGCATCTCCATCCTTGGGAGCAATCGTCTTCCTCAAAACTCTGTTTACCACCACAAAGAATGGCTTCATATTCTTGGTGGAAGGAGGGTTGAACTTTGAATTTGGTTCATATAGGAACTTCATCCTATCCTTGTCAATGTCACCAATGTTGTGTATGACCAAGCAATCAGATCTTGTGGTGTCAAGGTGAAGCAGGTTAGCAAACTCTTCTTGAGTAATAATGTACTTGGATCCATGGGTCATCCAGGTGACACTTTCCTCATCCTCACTAGAGAAGTGACAGGTTGCATAGAACAGTGCAATCACTTCATCATTCTAGTTATTTCTGAAAGCAAAAAGATCTCTCAGTCCATGCTTCTCAATGGCTCTCACGACATCAGTGAATGGTGAGCAGCCCTTCTTCTCAAAATGTGCCCAGTCAATCCACTGACTGCGCACAACTGGTGTCTTTATTGGGAGATACACTGATCTATAGAAATCAGCATGGAAGTTGCACCAGTATCTTCCATCAGCCGCTTGCTTCGGTCGACCATACCAATCGATGCTTCAGAACTTGTCTGCCGAGTCACTTCCCTTCCCGTTGAACTTCTCTTCATTGGGGCCCCAGACCCCTTCCCTTGGAGCATGAAGTTTCAACGGCCCAACCGGGCTTGTTGCTATTCCTTTGCCCTTGCCTTTCGCTAGGCAGACACTTGCCGTGCTAGGGCCACCGCAGGTGGTAGCTCTAGAAGCAGGCACCTTGGAGGATGGCTTCTTGGCTAGCACTTTCCTCCGAGCCTGTGCTAGCTTGGAGGGTCTTTCTTGGCGCTTCTTGCCAAGACCCGTCAAGGTCCGAGGTGCCACCTCGTGGTCCATCTCGGCCTCGAAGTCGGAGACATCATTGTCAGAGCTCGACATGACCTGATAATGAGTGGCATGAATGATAATGAATGAATACAAGGCATAGGTGTGAAAGGGTAGCAAGGAATTGCATTGAGGAATTGAAGAGTTAGGTTTTGAGTTCAGAAACATCAGACTTGTCCGGTGCACAGGCACGGACTAGTCCGGGGGACCGGACTTATCCGTGCATGGACCGGACTAGTCCGGTGTTCATCCTCAAAAACCTAAGGGACTGGACAAAACTTGATTCCTAATGCACAACAAGTGTAGCATACACATAATACATCAAGGAGGCATGTATATAGTGAAATATGCTAGGCTATTTGATCAACAATGAAGAAATTTGGGAATTCTAGGGTTTGAGCGAAAATTACCGGAAGAATCACTTGAAGCTTGAAGTCGAGGGTGTTGAAGGTCGGACAAGTCCGCTAGCTTCAATCCTCAAATGGACAAGCTTGATTTCCGCCCAAATACGAAGGTTTTTGGTGGAGGGAGCAAGAAATCGCCTTGGGAGCTCGAGCACAAAGAGAGAGAGCGCGTGAGGCAAGAGTGGAGGTAAAGAAATTAGGGTTGGCGGCGGCTAGGGTTAAGGACACGAAAAATCGGACAAGTACGGAGATGACCGAACTAGTCCGAACTTTTCCAGGGGCTATATCGGACTAGTCCGGCCTAACCGGCACTCTACAGACTAGTCTGCATGGGCGGACTAGTTCGGGCAACCACGGACTAGTCCGTGGTCGCCAGACAAGAAATTTTAGCCCATTCATATATATTTGAAGGTTCATATTTAGAGAAAAGAGAGGCAAAACACATCAAATAATCTTGATGAATATGATCAGCAAGCATACAACAATCAAGCAATGATCATAATTCACCAAGATCTAGTAATTGACATAGTTTTTCGGAGAAAATTGAGAGAGATGATTTTCACAATCCAATCAACATATTTTGAAGAATTCATACATATATGCAACATTTCAAGCCACACTCCGAGCATCAAGGATATTTAGTTCATTTTGGAGTTCACAAAAACGCTTTTCATCAGTTGGCTTGGTGAATATGTCGGCCAATTGCTTTTGAGTGTTGACATGTGAAATGGCTATGTCTCCTTTCATGGCATGATCTCTCAAAAAGTGATGTCTTATGTCTATGTGTTTAGTTCTGGAGTGCTCAACTGGGTTGTGGGCAATTTTAATGGCACTCTCATTGTCATAAAGGAGTGGAATATGGTTCATGTTGTAACCATAGTCCCTTAGAGTTTGTCGCATCCAAAGGAGTTGTGCACAACAACTCCGAGCTGCAACATACTCCGCTTCGGCTGTGAATAAGGCAATGGAATTTTGTTTCTTGGAGGACCAAGAAACTAAGGATCTCCCTTGAAATTGGCATGTACCAGAGGTGCTTTTTCTATCTACTTTGCACCCGGCATAATCTGCATTGGAGTAACCAATGAGATTGAATTTTGATCCTTTTGGGTACCAAAGACCAAGGTTGGGTGTATGAACTAAATATCTCAAGATCCTTTTTACGACTGTCAAGTGACATTCCTTAGGATTGGCTTGAAATCTTGCACACAAACATACACTCAACATAATATCTGGCCTAGATGCACATAAATAGAGTAGAGATCCAATCATGGAGCAATATACCTTTTGGTCGATGCTAGGTCTATCTTCATTGAGATCTAAGTGGCCATTCTTTGCCATGGGGGTTTTTATGGGCTTCGCCTTGTCCATGCCAAACTTCTTAAGTATGTCCTGCGTGTACTTGGTTTGGCTTAGGAACGTCCCTTCCTTCTGTTGCCGCACTTGGAATCCCAAGAAGTACTTTAATTCTCCCATCATAGACATTTCAAACCTGTCTGTCATGATTTTACAAAATTCTTCACAAAAAGATTGGTCAGTTGACCCAAAGATTATATCGTCAACATAAATTTGACAAATAAAAAGATCATTATCAAAATTTTTTGTAAATAGTGTATAATCTACTTTGCCAATCTTAAAGCCATTTTCAATTAAGAAGTCTCTAAGACACTCATACCAAGCTCTAGGAGCTTGTTTGAGGCCATAGAGAGCCTTACGCAATTTAAATACGTGGTCGGGGAACTCTTCGTCTTCAAACCCAGGTGGTTGCTCAACGTACACCTCTTCCTTAATTGGTCCGTTGAGGAAGGCACTTTTCACATCCATTTGATACAGCTTGAAATCATGGTGAGTAGCATATGCAAGTAATATTCTAATAGATTCAAGCCTAGCTACTGGAGCAAAGGTCTCATCGAAATCCAAACCTTCGACTTGTGAATACCCTTTGGCCACAAGTCGTGCCTTGTTCCTTATCACCACCCCGTGTTCATCTTGTTTGTTGCGGAAGACCCACTTGGTGCCAACGATGTTTGCATTGGGTCTTGCTACAAGTTCCCACACCTTGTTCTGCTTGAAGTTGTTCAATTCTTCTTGCATTGCCACCACCCAGTCTGGATCTTTTAATGCATCTTCAACCCTGCGTGGTTCCAATACGAATACAAACGAATAGTGCTCACAGAAGTTATCTATGCAAGATCTAGTGGTTACTCCCTTTTGGATGTCACCGATGATGTTGTCGATTGGGTGATCCCTTTGGATGCATTGGTGTACTCTTGGGTGTGGCACTTGAGGAGTTGTATCTTCATGATCATCTGCTTCTCCCCCTAAGTGATTGCGTTCGTTGACTTGTTGATAATCTTCGTATTCTTGTGGTTGATCTTGTGTTGAAGCTCCGCCTTGATCATTGGTCTCCTCTTGTGGTTCATCTTCCTCATGTATGTGTGGAGGTGGCTCTTGTGGTCGAACCTCACCAAGAGCCATTCTTTTCAATGCTTGACAAGGAGCTTCTTCTTTACCTAGTTCTCATGGATCAACTTGCTCCTTTTGGGAGCCATTAGTTTCATCGAACACTACGTCACGTGCTACTTCAACAAGTCTAGAGGTCTTGTTGAAAACACGATAGGCGTAGGTGTTCGAATCATAACCAAGCTGGAAACCTTCATCGGACTTTGAAGCGAACTTTGAAGTCCTAGGATTCTTGTTCAAGATATAGCATGGAGAACCGAAAACTCGAAAATATGAAATATTTGGTTTGTTACCAGTGAGTAGCTCATATGATGTCTTCTTGAGTAGTCGATGAAGATAGAGTCGATTTACGGCGTGGCAAGCGGTGTTAATCGCTTCCGCCCAAAATCGATCTGATGTCTTGTACTCATCGAGCATTGTTCTTGCCATCTCTATGAGTGTTCGGTACTTTCTTTCGGCGACTCCGTTTTGTTGTGGGGAGTACGGCACTGAAAATTCGTGATTTATGCCTTCTTCATCAAGGTACTCCTCCACTTGTGTGTTCTTGAACTCCGTGCCATTGTCGCTTCGAATATTCTTGATTGTCAATGAGAATTCGTTTTGTGCTCACTTGAAGAACTTCTTGAGTGTTCCTTGTGTCTCTGACTTATCATGCAAAAAGAAAACCCAAGTGAAGCGAGAAAAATCATCAACGACAACTAAACCATATTTGTTACCGCCAATGCTTATGTAGGCTATTGGACCAAACAAGTCCATGTGTAGTAGCTCGAGTGGTCTTGTTGTAGTCATAACGTTTTTGGCGAAGTGAGGTGCTCCAACTTGCTTCCCGGCTTGGCACGCGCTACATGGCCTTTCTTTCTCAAATACAACATCCTTTAAACCTCGGATGTGATCGCCTTTGAGGAGTTTTTGAAGGTTCCTCATACCAACATGCGCTAGCCGTCTATGCCACAACCAACCCATGTTGGTCTTTGCAATCAAGCATGTGTCAAGTTCAACTTTATCCTTGTTGAAGTCAACAAGATAGAGCTTTCCCTTTAACATATCCTTGAAAGCAACGGAACCATCACTCCTAGAAACGGTCACACCCTCGTTAGTGAACAAGCAATTATAACCTTTGTCGCATAATTGAGATATGGACATCAGGTTATAATCTAGACATTCAACATGTAAAACATGATAAAGTGTGTGTTTAGAGGATATTGCAATTTTACTGGTACCGAGCACTCTTCCTTGACTATTATCTCCAAAGTAGATGCCCTCGTTTGGGTCCTCATTCTCTTCATATTCCACGAACATTCTTCTTTCCCCGGTCATATGGTTGGTGCAGCCACTGTCTAGCACCCATTTAGATCCACCGGAGGAATAGACCTGCAAAAACAAATCATGCCTTGGTTTTAGGTACCCAAGCTTGCTTGGGTCCTTGGAGGTTAGTTACAATGCATTTGGGCACCCACACATGAGACTTGGTGTTCCCATGGCGTGGCCCAACAAAATGAGCATAAGCCTTGCCAAAATTATTTCTCATTAACACATAGGAGATATCAAAAGTTTTAAACAATAGCTATTTTTGTTTGTATACAGGACTAGTCTGGGGGGGTCGGACTTGTCCGGAGGACGGGACTTGTCTGGACACCGACCGGACTAGTCCTTGTTCATGTGTAGTTGCTATATTAATCCGTGACTTTCCAATTTGAGAGGGCCTTCCTTTTACAAAGGTAATCCTCTCCTTGTTAGTCTTATGGCTTCTAGCATGTTGCTTTTAACCATAAGAATAACCAATGCCATATTTGACATTTGGAGGTCTTTTGACCAAGTATGCACTACGTGCATATTTGATCTTCTCCTTGTCAAATATGCCACTTTGGGCAGGATGTTTTTCATTTGTAGAAGTTGGCTTATCCTTCAAACTGGTGTCACTTTTCTTACATGTGCAAGCATGAGCAAAATCAATTTTAGTTAGTTGAGAAGGTGAACCTGAAGAGGAGGAAGGTTCAATCAGCTTGAGTGACTCAACCTGCACTTCAAGGATCTTGTTAACCTTGATCAGGTCAGCAAGTTGGTCCTTGATTGTGGCATTTGAGCCAGTTAGCTCCAGGCAAGTTTTCTTGCTCAAAGCTAACCCAAGCTCTAGTGATTTGCTTCGTTCCTTTTCAAGTTCTAGAAGATTGTCAAGTTCGACATATTCCTCCTTTTGGGAGATGATCATGTCCTCTTGACGATGTATTAACCTCTCCTTCTCAACAAGTTGATCAAGCAAAAATTTCATTTTAGTAGCTGTTTTCCTATCTAGTCCAATAAGCATGTCCTCATTATCACTATTGAGTTCATCATCACTAGAATAGGAATGCACGGAAGGGGGTTTAATGGTTACCTTGCATTTACCTTCCCTTGCCATAAGGCAAGTGCCATCTCCCTTCCATGCGCCAAGTGTGGGGAAAAGGGTAGACTTCTTGGATGTCTTCTCGATGGCTATGCTAGCCATCTCTTCTTCTTCGGACGGTGATGACTCATCATTTGAGTCCCACTCTTTCCCAATGTGCGCTTGTTCGACTTGTTTCTTCTTCTTGAAGAATTTCTTGGGTTGAGGCTTGGCCTCTTTGGTCTTCTTCTTGTTCTCCTCATATGGGCTATCAACTATAAAGTGGTTGTATTCACCACAATTATAGCATGCCCGCCTCAACTTTGGCTTCATTCTTTCCTTGTACTTTCCTTCGCTTGAATTTGTACCTTGTTTCTTTTTCATTATTCTCTTGAATTTCTTCATGAACAATATCTTGTCTTCTTCATCCAATTCGCTGCTCTCGTCGTCACTATCTTCCTCTAGTTGTGCTTCTCTACCTTCTTTGGATAGGGGCTTGAGAGTGGATTTCAAAGCAACCCCTTTCTTCTTTGCCGAGGTGAGATCGGCAATCTACCTTCTTTGCTTGTTTTTCCATCATCTCCAAGTTGATTATCTTTCCAAGCAGTTCATCTGGAGTCAACCTTTTGTATCCGGGGCTTTCTCTGATCATGGAGCATAGTGTGACGTTGCGAGGCATAAAGGCTCTAAGGATGAGCTTTACCACCTCGTGGTCATTCCACTTCTTACTTCCATATGATCTGACCTTGTTGACGAGTGTCTTTAATCGATTGTACATGTATTGGGGTGACTCGTCTTCTTCAATTGCAAATCTTCCTAACTCGCCTTCAATCATCTCGATTTTTGCTTCACGCACATGTCGGTCACCTTCATGTGCAGTTTGTAGTGTGTCCCATATCTCCTTTGCAATTTTGAGTCCATCCACCTTGGTGAACTCGTCCCGACTGAGTGAAGAAGTAGTTACGGCCGCGGCTTGAGCATTTCGGTGAATTGCCTGCTCTTGGCTGGGGGTGAGCTCTTCGTTGTCGTCCGGGATATCTATCCCTGTGCACACAATATGCCACAAACTTGGATTGAGGGATATTACATGCATTTTCATATTTTGCCTCCACGTTGAGTAATCACTTCCATCAAAGTGTGGGGCTTTTCCAAGTGGGATAGATAAATAATGATTGCTATTGGAATTGAGACGATCATAGTTAAAAGGATATCGGGAGTAGTCGGTGTGACTACTCCCCTTCTTCTTCTCTTCAACTTTTACTGTCCCTTTGGAAAGTGTCTTCTTTCTTAGGAGTGCCTTTAGCTCCATAGTCTCCTCATCGTCGTCCTCGAAGTCTTGAATGGCTTCGAGGAGCTTCTCCAACTTGAGGTTCTTTTCATCATCAACCTTCTCTTGGTTGTTGCTCTTGTGGGTGTCCTTCATGTACGACATGATCTCCTTCGAGCGATTAGTCTCTTTCTTGAAGAACCCGCTCTGATACCAATTGAATGTGGCCTAGAGGGGGGGGGGGGTGAATAGGCCTTTTTGAAAAATTGTCGGATCCTGCAACACTTAACAACTAGTTCAAGACCAGAGAAATCGGACTAGTCTGGTAAAGTGCGGACTAGTCCGGTGTATACGGACTAGACTGATTAGGTTTGATCGATTGACTTTATTCTTCAATATATGCAGCGGAAATATACGATGAAACAAAGTGTTACAAGGTTATGAATCAGGTTATATAACAATTCAATCTTATACTTGATATTTCAATGTAAAGTAATTAAGATCAATTGTAACCCTAGATTGATATGAAGTAAGAACAATGAACACAAAAAAGAACAAAAGAGATTTATCCCATGGTTCGGTTCTCACAGAGGCAACCTACATCCACGTTGATGAGTCCACAAAAGGACCGAGTCTTCTCCAACCCTACCCTCGTCGTATCGCCACGAAGGCCAATCCTCTTCCACTTATCTCAAAGGGGTGAATAACCGAATTCAGGGGGCTTTCTCACACGTTGAGAGCTCCCTTGGATTACAACTCAAAATACCACCAAAAACACACTCAAAAGATTACAATTAAATCATAGGAGTGTGTTAGAGAATCAAACCAAGAGCTCAATGTGGTGTTGAATGTGTCTCTCCAATGAACTAGAGTGAATCCCCAAGGGATTGACCTTTGTTGCACTTAATTTCGTGGAGCGATGTGGTTTTTGAGGCTCTTTGGAGGTGTGACGGCGCTAGGGTTCGAGAGTGTATGAAATATGGCCGTACAACTCTATTTATACGAGTTTCTAAAAGTGACCGTTAGGGTTCAGAAAGATCGGACTAGTCCGTGGTGGTCACCGGACTAGTCCGGTGTGCTATGTGTAGCAAACCCTAAGTGCCCCGAAATATTGGACTAGTCTGGCTAGGAACGGACTTGTCCGATTTTGCTACTGGAAATCTTCGGACTAGTCCGGTAGTCATAAGACTTGTTCGGACATGTGAAACCCTTAGTGTATATTATGACAAGTCCACACTTGGAGGACTTGTCCGATTTAGTTCAGAGGGCATTTTGGACTAGTCGGTGCAAATATCGGACTTGTTCGATATGGATGAGAGAGAATATCAGACTAGTCCAGTTGTGATCGGACTTGTCCGATTTTGTGTGACTTGTGAAGTGTTTTGAGGACTAGTCCGCACTGAGGAGGACTAGTCTGATTCTAGTCAGAGAGGATATCGGCCTAGTCCGATGGATATCAGACTTGTCCGATCTTGTGGAGAAAGGATATTAGACTAGTCCGGTGTCAGTCGAACTAGTCTGGTCCTGTGTAACTTTGTGCAATGTGTGTGTTTAACTTTGATTGAGCTCTTGGGATGTGTTTTCTTAACACACTCCATACACAATGATCTACTATTCTTCTTCCTTGAGCTCATTTCCACCTTGGTCCTCATTCTTCCTTCTTTTTGGCACTTTGCTCATTTTTCTATTAAAATCCTGCACTCATCTCAACAAAGAGGTTAGGATCCCAATTGTTTGTCATAAATCATCCAAAACCCACAAGGGAGTCCTAGATGCACTTTCAATAAACAACCCCACCCCTTAGCTTGACATCTATTTGCCACTTTTCCACCCCACCAAACCCTACTTCGTGGAGAGATGCCATCAAGGAGGGAGGAGGAGATCCCAAGCAAGCAAGAAGAAGAGGAGGAAACGAAAGAGGATCTAGATCTCCATCAAGTTTCATTCATCATCACCAATTGATCTCCAAGTTCATCATCAACCCTAGATCATCAAGATCCAAGTGTTGTCTCCAAGTTTCTTGATTCATTGGAGTCCTAAACACCTGGTATACCTTCTATTATCTTTTCCTTACGTGAATTCAACCCCAATTCTCCAAATTCACGTCGATCAGGGACTAGTTTGATTTTCCTGGTTAATTTCTGTTGAATTAATTCTAAAATTAGAACTAATCGACTCGAAACCTGTATAAACTTGTTAAAGAAATTAGAACTAGTTAATGATCATTAAAAGAAACTCATTAGCAAGTTCCACCTTGCATTTGCATTAATCATGCATGTCATGTAATATTGAGTAATGTTTGTGCACTCTTTGATTGTGTTTCTTGTCTTGTATGTTTATTATGCGGATTAGACGGATTTGCGCTAGAGAGTGTCGTGGAGGATCTACAACACCAAGAGTTTGAAGGTTTTGACCTGAACTAATCCCAAGAGCAAGGCAAGTGTCCTTGAAGCATATTGATCCTGTTTTGAAATAAATGATTTATTTCCAAAACTGCATGCTTTTGTCAATTTGATGGTAATCTTATGGTAGGAAGTTTACTAGATTTGTTTAACTATCCTTGTCACCTGGAATTTATGGTAAAGAATTGGGAAGTTCTTTCTACCTTTTTGCTTTGCTTAATTAATTGGGATGGGAAAACAACTATACTATTCAATTATGCATTAATGAGATTATGGTTATTATGAACTGGTTAATATGATGTGGAATTGGGTGATCTAAGCAAGCCTGGTATGTGTATGGGTTGGAAGTTAAGGTGGTTTGCTTGCTTTAGATCTAAGGACCGGTTCAAGCGAGAATAAGCCAGGACTACAGTGCCACCACGAGGCCAAGTACGGGTGCGGCGTAGCTGATTAATTAGGACTTTGCCAGTGCTATTTGGACCATTAAGGATGCTCGGGGAAGGGGTAGTCGGATTGGTTTTGTTGATGATTGGTGGGACTATCCTGGGATCCGAATGGCTCAAGAGGGGGGCCTTGGTTGAAGATGTGCTCAGTTGGAGGCATCGCCACTGGTGAAACCTCAGTGGGGTCTAAATAGGCTAGTAATCCCTTTGTAAAGGCTATTTTGTGATCTCTTGGCCATACACCAAAGGAAGTGTAATTGGCATAAAGGAGGTTCCTTTAGTCGCCGACGGGTGATGAAATCACAAACATGTGGGTAAAGCGGTACAACCTCTGCAGAGTGTTTAATAAAACTATCATGATAGCCGTTCTCCCGATTATGAGCGCCTGGATGCCCTACATGATTAGAAGGGACTTGGTATTGGGATGGTTTTTGGGATGGTTATGCATTAAATTCTGGTACTGAATATGGTTATTGGTATACGGATGATGGATATAGAATATGGACTGGTACTATGTTATTAATTATGGTTTATGATGGGATTATTTCACATATATATAATATATTGCTTTTCAAATGTTTTAATGTACTTTTCAACACTTAGCCATTATTACATTCGTCAATTGAATCGTCTACATGTCATGCTTTCCACACTTGCTGAGTACGACTTATACTCACCCTTGCAATTCCCCCAATAACAGTTGCATGTCAGGATTGGGAGTAAAACGGTGATAATGCAGAGTTCTAGGCCGTGTCTACCGTCAGCTTGCTTGTGGTGTTGATTGGAGCTGCGCATATATGTCCCTATTGCTTAGTTGATTAATTAGAGAATTTCTGCTGCATTAGTTGAGCTTGTCATTAATATTCATAAGAGGTTGTGTTCGAGGATATTATGAATTGTGTAATAAATGTACTTATTTAATAATTTGAGTCATGGTAATTGTCTGTATATCATTTGTGATGCACTTGTGTATGTGTGTTGAACATCCTGGGCACACATATACTGCACTTGGTTCATTTCCGGAACTGGGTCTCACAAATTGGTATCAAAGCTAGGTTTGACCATAGGACGCAACCTAGATAGAATGGACACTTTAGAGCATATAGGAGCACTCAGTAACCGATGTGTTTTTGTTTGGTGTGTTATCGCTATATATTGTTTGCTTGTGTGCTTAATAGAGGATTGTGGGATGCTCTAGCATTGCCATGTCCACGTAGGCTAGAGTAGTTAGTTGCTTAGTTTCATATGTCTTGATGCATATAGTTGGGGACATTTCTAATTTCTTATATTTTGCTTTTCTTCAGATAGTGAGGACTCGCGACTAGAGGGATGTCAATGATGAGGAGGAGAATAATGGAGCACCTCAAAACAACAATGGGCAAGGACCTGCTCATGGAGCTATCAACATTGAGCAGCTCTTGGCGATGTAGAACCAGCTCATGCAGACCATGATACAGACAATATGACAGCTACAGGCTGGCAACATCAACAATCAATCCCACATGCCTCCACTGCCACCCCCAGCTCCTCATAACCGGTTGGGAGAGTTTATGAGGACTAGGCCACCAACCTTTGCTCAAGCCGCTGACCCTATGGATGCGGGTGATTGGATCAAGTCCGTGGAGAAGAAGCTAGCTATTGTCCAATGTAGCGACGGGGAGAAAGTGCTTTTTGCTTCTCATCAAAGAGTTGGAGCAGCTGCAGATTGATGGGATTCGCTATGCAATGCTCATGAGAATCAGGAGAGGATCACCTGGGTGGAATTCACGGAGAGTTTCCGATCTCATTATGTGCCAGAAGGTGTTATGATTTTGAAGAGACAAGAATTTGGGAACTTGAGGCAAGGAAGATCGAGTGTGGGTGAATATCTCAATAAATTCACTCAACTTTCAAGATATGCACCTGAGGATGTGAGTTGGGACAGCCGGAAGCAATACTTGTTTATGAGGGGCCTTAACAATGAGATCTAAGTGCAATTGCTCAATTGTGATTATGCCAACTTCCAAAAGCTTGTGGACAAAGCAATTGTGGTGGAGAATAAGGTCCGTGAGATGGAACAAGACAACAAGAGGAAGGCGCCACATCAAGGACAGCAACAAGGAAGTAATGTGCACCCTCGCTTTGCACCACCCAATGCGCCTTACTTCAGCTCTTCTACGCCTTCTCATCGCTCGGGATATGCTCCGCGCCCAACTCAGTTTGTGCAGCAGCACCCTGTCATGCAAGCACCTAGGCCCCCAATGCCTTATGCATCTCGTGCCAACTTTCCTGGTGCCAATGCTCAGAACCAAGCTCGTCCCAATAATTCTGGTGGAGTTAAGAAGTGCTATACTTGTGAAGAAGCTGGACACTTTGCACATCAATGCCCTAAGTCAGGCCTTGGTCAAGGAAGCAATGCACCGAGGCAAAACCCAAGACCCAATGGAGGACAACCACAAGGGAACCGTGGACAACAGAATTTTGCTTGTTGCAACGTGAACCATGTCTCTATGGAAGATGCTCAACAAGCGGATGATGTGGTCATTGGTATGTTTCTCGCCAACTCCAACCCCGCGACTATGTTGTTTGATTCTGGAGCATCGCATTCATTCATTGCAGCAAAATATGTGGCCAAGCATAGTTTGCCTATCTCTCATATGAAGTTTACTCTATTGGTTAAGTCTCCTGGAGGAGAGATGAGGACAAATATAGTATGTCCAAAATTAAGCCTTAGAATAAGGGGGGTAGACTTCTTTGCCAACCTCATTATTTTATATTCTCAAGGATTGGACATTATACTTGGTATGGACTGGTTGACGAAGCACAATGGAGTTATTGAATGTGCCACGAAGACAGTGAAGTTGACCAATGAGGAAGGGATCACCATAGAATTCGAAGCATCTGAACATGCACCAAAACAAGTGGAGCTGAATCACATGGACGGTACTGCAAGTGAGAAAATTCCGGTGGTGTGTGAATTTTTGGACGTGTTCCCGGATGAGTTGCCAGGTATGCCACCTGACCGAGACATTGAGTTCGTTATTGATTTAATACCTAGAACTGCACCTATAACTAAGAGGCCGTATAGGATGCCTCCTATGGAATTAGCGGAGCTCAAGAAGCAGATTCAAGAGCAACAAGAAAAGGGTTTTATTCGGCCCAACTCTTCATCTTGGGGAGCGCCCGTGCTATTTGTGGACAAGAAGGATGGATCGCAAAGGATGTGCGTGGATTACCGGGCTCTCAATGAGGTGACCATCAAGAATATGTACACCTTGCCACACATAGAAGATTTGTTTGATCAGATGAAGGGTGTTTGTGTCTTCTCTAAGATTGATTTGAGGTCTGGATACTTTCAAATGAAGATTAGGCCATCGGACATACGCAAGACAACTTTTAGGACACGATATGGATCTTATGAGTACATCGTGATATCCTTTGGATTGACCAATGCATGTGCGTACTTTATGTACCTCATGAATAACGTCTTTATGGAGTACTTGGATAAGTTTGTTGTGGTATTTATTGATGACATTATGATCTACTCGAAGGATGAGAAGGAACATGAGGGACATTTTTGAGGCTTACATTGCAGAAATTGAGGGAGCATCAATTGTATGCCAAGTTCAACAAGTTTCAGTTTTGGTTGAGAGAGGTGTTGTTTTTGGGTCATATCATCTCAGGAGGAGTATCGGTCGACCCCGAAAAGGTTAGAGACGTGTTAAAATGGGAGCCGTCGCAAAATGTCAAGGAAATAAGGAGTTTCTTGGAATGGCTGTATATTACCGTAGATTCATCAAGGTCTTTTCCAAGATAGCCAAGCCAATGAAGGAGTTGCTAATGAAGGGGAAGGCGTTCCAATGGACCGAAGCTTGTCAAAACATTTTTGAGGAGTTGAAGCAGAGGTTAACTACAGCCCCAGTTTTGGTATTGCCGGATGTAAGCAAGAGTTTTGACACACATTGCGACGCATCAAGACAAGGACTTGGATGTGTGCTCATGCAAGAAGGTCAAACAGTTGCATATGCATCGAGGCAATTGAAGAAACATGAGCAGAATTACCCAACACATGATTTGGAACTTGCAGCCGTAGTACACGCGTTGAAGATTTGGAGACACTATACCATTGAACATAGGTGTGAAATTTATACGGATCATAAGAGTCTTGAGTATATTTTCACACAAATGGATCTAAATTTGAGGCAACGAAGGTGGTTGGAGCTTATCAAAGATTATGATTTGGGAATTAATTATCACCTAGGAAAAGCCAATGTAGTGGCCGATGCCTTGAGTAGGAAGGGAGTAAGTAATCAAATTATGGTTTGAGAGCCGCCATTCGAGTTATGTATGGAGTTTGAACGGTTGAGTCTTAGATTTGTGAATGAGATGGGGATGATGGAGTTAAATCTGACTTTGGGGCAAGAAATTCGGGAAGTTCAAACAAAGGATGAGGAAATTCAAGAAATCAAGGAAAGAACCCAAGAAGGAAGGGAATTTAGGTTTGATGAGGACGAACATGGTACCCTATGGCTTGGTAAGAGGATTGTCGTGCCTAATGTGAAGCATATTCGGGAGAAAATATTAAAGGAGGCAGATGACTCGCCATATTCAATTCACCCGGGTTGTACCAAGATGTACAAAGACTTGAAGACGTGTTATTGGTGGGCTAGCATGAAAAGGGATATAGCTGAATACGTAGCCTTGTGTGATGTGTGCCAACGAGTTAAGGCGGAACATCAAAGGCCAACTGGATTATTGCAGCCATTGAAATTCCGGAGTGGAAGTGGGCAGAAATCGGTATGGACTTTATAGGTTGTTTACCACGTACTTAGTCCGGTTATGACTCAATTTGGGTAATTGTGGATTGTTGAACCAAGTCGGCTCATTTTGTTCCTGTCAAGACCACCTATACCACCACGAAGCTAGCAAAATTGTATATGGAGCATATTGTGTGTCGACATGGAGTCCCAAAAAAATACTCTCGGATAGAGGTTCTCAATTTACCTCCAGGTTCTGGCAGAAATTGCATGAAGCCTTGGGAACAAGGTTAAATTTTAGTTCAGCATATCACCCTTAGACGGATGGACAAACTGAGAGGACCAATAAGATTTTGGAGGACATGTTAAGAGCTTGTGCTTTGAAGCATGGGAAAAGTTGGGACAAGAGCTTGCCATATGCAGAATTTTCATAAAACAATAGTTAAGAAGCAAGCTTGAAGATGTCACCTTATGAAGCACTATATGGAAGGAAGTGTAGGACACCTTTATTCCGGATTGAAACAGGAGAAACTCAAGTATTTGGTCCGAATGTGTTGCTAGAAGCTGAAAAGCAAGTTCAGATTATTCGGGAAAACTTGAGGGCCGCTCAATCAAGGCAAAAAGGCTATGCGGACAATAGGAGAAGAAAACTAGCCTTTGAAGTGGGAGACTTTGTTTACCTCAAGGTGTCACCTATGCAACGTCATAAGTGGTTTAACATAAGAGGCAAGCTAGCATCTCGTTATATTGGACCATTCAAGATTGTGAACAAAAGAGGAGAGGTAGCATACAAGTTGGAAATGCCAACTCATCTTTCAGATGTTCTTGATGTTTTTCATGTTTCCCAGCTCAAGAAGTGTTTAAGAGTACCAGAAGAGTAAGTGCCGATGGAAGAATTGGAACCAGAGGAAGATTTGACTTATGCCGAGCAATCGATCAAAATCTTGGAAACTAAGGAGAGGGTCACTAGGAACAAGGTCATCCGATGGTGTAAAGTTCAATGGAAGCATCATACAGAATCGGAAGCAATAGGGGAATTAGAGGATGATCTCAGGAAGGAATTTCCCTATCTCTTCTCTTCCGCATCGAATCTCGTGGGCGAGATTCATTTTAAGGAGGGTAGGTTTGTAACACCCTCATTTTCATCCATCATGCATTGCATACATCCTAATATATGTTTAACATTAATCCACATAGGAACGGACAAGTTTAAAATTGATTTAGAACAAAACCACACTTAACAATTCTAGAAAATGCAGACTAGTTCGATTTTGGTGCGGACTAGTCCGATTTTGGTGCGGACTAGTCCGATTTCTCTCTGACATCAAATGGACTTGCCCGTTTTTCTACGGACTAGTCTGTTTTTCCCTCTGGACACCTTCGGAGTTGTCCGGTCCTATGTGGACTTGTCCGGTGTTCCAATTCCTTGAAAAATTCGCTAAGTCCCTGGACTTGTCCGGACTAGTCCGGTCTTTCAGCAGACTTGTCCGTTTTCCTCTCTGACTAAAGTCGGACTTATCTGATTTTTGGCCAGAATTGTCTGTTTTTCCCCTCCGGATAAATTCGGACTTGTCTAATATCCAGTGCGGACTTGTCCGATTTCCCTCTGTCCAACTTCGGACTAGTCCGGTCCTTTTTGGACTTGTCCGGTAAATCGCGACTCCGAGTTGATCTTTTGTTTCACGACTTGTTTCTTGGGTTTTACGTTAAGTGGGCCTAGGGACGTCATGCCTAACTCTTTTAGAGCCCATGTGGGACTCTAAGCCGACCCCTACTCATCTCAAACTTGAAATCCATCTAACCCTAGTCTCCACCTCTATATAAACAACCCCACCCCTTGGCTTGACATCTATTTGCCACTTTTCCACCCCACCCAAACCCTAGTTCGTGGAGAGACACCATCAAGGAGGGAGGAGGAGATCCCAAGCCAAAAGAAGAAGAGGAGCAAACGAAAGAGGATCTAGATCTCCATCAAGTTTCAGTCTTCATCACCAATTCATCTCCAAGTTCATCATCAACCCTAGATCATCAAGATCCAAGTGTTGTCTCCAAGTTTCTTGATTCATTGGAGTCCTATACACCTGGTATACCTTCTATTCTCTTTTCCTTACATGAATTCAACCCCAATTCTCCAAATTCATGTCAATCTAGAAAACTCTAATCTGCTATTCTCGCGCAGTGCAGACTTGTCCGGTCCCTAGCGGACTAGTCCGATTTTCCTGGTTAATTTTTGTTGAATTAATTCTAAAATTAGAACTAATCGACTCCAAACCTATATAAACTTGTTAAAAGCAATTAGAACTAGTTAGTGATCATTAAAAGCAACTCATTAACAAGTTCCACCTTGCATTTGCATTAATCATGCATGTCATGTCATATTGAGTAATGTTTGTGCACTCTTTGATTGTGTTTCTTGTCTTGTATGTTTATTGTGCGGATTTGACAGATTTGCGCTAGAGAGTGCCACAGAGGATCTACAACACCAAGAGTTTGAAGGTTTTGACCCGAACCAATCCCAAGAGCAAGGCAAGTGTCCTGGAAGCATATTGATCCTATTTTGAAATAAATGTTTTATTTCCAAAACTGCATGCTTGTGTTAATTTGATGGGAATCCTATGGTAGGAAGTTTACTAGATTTGTTTAACCATCCTTGTCACCTGGAATATATGGTAGAGAGTCAGGAAGGGCTTCTTATCTTTTTGCTTTGCTTAATTAATTGGGATGGGAAAACAACTATACTATTCAATTATGCATTAATGAAATTATGGTTATTATGAACTGGTTAATATTATGTGGAATTGGGTGATCTAAGCAAGCTTGGTATGTGTATGGGTTGGAAGTTAAGGTGGTTTGCTTGCTTTAGATCTAAGGACCGGTTCATGCGAGAATATGCCAGGACTACAGTGCCACCACGAGGCCAAGTATGGGTGCGGCGTAGTTGACTAATTAGGGCTTTGCCAGTGCTATTTAGCCATTAAGGATGCTCGGGGAAGGGGTATTTGGATTGGGTTTGTTGATGATTGGTGGGACTACCCTGGGATCCGAATGGCTCAAGAGGGGGCCCTTGGTTGAAGATGTGCTCAGTTGGAGGCATTGCCACCGGTGAAACCTCAGTGGGGTCTAAGTAGGCTAGTAATCCCTTTGTAAAGGCTATTTTATGATCTCTTAGCCATACACCAAAGGAAGTGTAATTGGCGTAAGGGAGGTTTCTTTAGTCGCCGACGGGTGATGAAATCACAAACACGTGGGTAAAGCGGTAAAACCTCTGCAGGGTGTCTAATAAAACTATCATGATAGCCGTGCTCCCGGTTATGAGCGCCTGGATGACATACATGATTAGAAGGGACTTGGTATTGGGATGGTTTTTTGGATGGTATGGTTATTGGTATACGGATGATGGATACGGAATATGGACTGGTACTATGTTATTAATTACGGTTTGTGATGGGATTATTTCACATACATATAATATATTGCTTTTCAAATGTTTTAATGTACTTTTCAGCACTTAGCCATTATTACATTCGTCAATTGAATCGGCTACATGTCATGCTTTCCACACTTGCTAAGTACGACATGTACTCACCCTTGCAATTCCCTCAATAACAGTTGCAGGTCAGGATTGGGAGTATAACGGTGATAATGCGAAGTTCTAGGCTGTGTCTATCGTCATCTTGCTTGTGGTGTTGATTGGAGCTGCGCATATATGTCCCTATTGCTTAGTTGCTTACTTAGAGAATTTCCACTGCATTAGTTGAGCTTGTCATTAATATTCATTAGAGCTTGTATTTGAGGATATTATGAATTGTGTAATAAAAGTACTTATTTAGTAATTTGAGCCGTGGTAATTGTCTGTATATCATTTGTGATGCACTCGTGTATGTGTGTTGAACAACCTGGGCACACATATACTGCACTTGGTTCATTTTCGGAACCGGGTGCCACATCTCTCAATGTGTTTAGTCCTCACCTTGGCATGAGTTGTCACTTCTTTTCCTACAACTACATAGGCTTTTTGTGGAGCTTGGTAAGGATAGAAAGTTGCTCACTTGCAATTCATATGTTACTAAGTCAAAAATGAGATCCTCATGAGAAGACCATGCAACAAAAACCATTGACTAAAGAAATTCTTGTGCACTTATTATGGATGAAGAACAGTGATGATGACTCGCAATTGATCACTGTTTTTTTCTTTGTGCAAGGTTGAAGCTTGGCTACTTATGGCTCTCTCCCTTTTCTTTTCTTTTCTTTTCTTTTCTTTTTTTTTTCTTTTTTTTAATTCTCTCTTCTTCTCTTTTTTTTTGATAGAGCTCTTATAGCCATGCCTTCTACTCCTTTTTGTGCACTTTTTTAGAGAGGATTTTAAAGAATTTGCATGGAGTATCTTTTGATGGTGGATGTTTGGAAATCATGGAATTTGGTGGAGTGCACAAGAAATTCATAATCAAAGATTTTGTGCAAGTCACTCAAAAGGGTCAAGAGTTTGACAAAGTTCAATTAAAATGCAAAGTGGCATATGCATGTGGTTTTCAATATCTATATCATATGGCCTTGGTGGGTATTTAAATTCTAATGAGAGAGGATAGCAAAAATCTAATGACTTTAAAAATTGCAATATCAAATTCAATTCTAGCATGGAGAGTTTCCAAGTTTCACTCATTTACCATATCACACCAATCAAATACTTAGATGACATGTTATTCCAAAATTGATATATGGTTCAAGAACATGGTAATGAAATTGAAATGACAAGTAGACATATTCCATTCTCTAGAAAAATATGATATATGAAATTGCACAATTTTAATTTCCAATGAGTTGACTTTTAATGATGTTATCATGCAATATCAATTTCAACTCAAAAATCAGGTATAGAGGGATAAGAGGTGAGAGAGTGCAAACCATCGCCTTAATGAAGAAGGGTGGGCCAAGCCATCATGGCTTGGTCAAATCTTCTCGTGGTCCTTCATGCGATGTCCTGAATTGTTCTTTCATGATGGTCCGGGCATGTTGCACTTTGGGAGGCCTGTGGGACCTCCCCCACACTTGTTCTTGTACCTGTATTTATTTGACACGAAAACATGGAAAAGTGATAGACTCCATCGGCCTTACCTACACCGGTGATTTGCAATTTATTTGACAAAGGCACTTTGTATGATAGAATCAAAATAAGTGCCTAAGTCCTAAGTAGGAAAGTATTTATGATGTTCTACATTTAACTTCTCTCCTACTTAGCCAAATGGGGATAGTGGGATGATTGGAAAGGAGTGGTGAGGGTTGGATCTTGCTTTATTGGACATGGAAAATTTAACCAAGCTTCAGGGATAGGAGTTAAAGTCAATCAAATTGACTACGTCTTCCTCTTTGTCCAAATTTTCTTTGGGTTCTAAAAAGATCTTGAGACGGTGCCCATATACTATTAATAGATGGCCTTCATCATTTTGGAGTGTAATTGCCCCATGAGATGAAGTATCTACCACAATATAGGGACCTTCCCATTTACTTTTTAGCTTCCAATGTCCAAAAAGTTTGACTCTAGAGTTGAAAAGTCGGACTCTATCTCTAGGCTTGAACTCCTTAGGCGTAATTTCTTTATCGTGCCACCTCTTGGTTTTCTCTTTATAGATCCTAGCACTATGGTATGCCTTATCCCTCCATTCTTCCAGTTCAGAAATTTGCATCTTGCGCAACTTTCCAGCTTCGTGGAGATTCATGTTCCACCTCTTGATAGCCCAATACGCTCTATGTTCCAATTCTACGGGTAAATGAAAAGTTTTCCCGTGGACAATTTGGAAAGGTGACATTACAATGGGTGTCCTATAGACGGTACGGTATGCCCAAAGTGCATCGGGTAGTTTGTTCTTCCATCCATACCCCATCTCAAAGACGGTTTTTTTGCAAAATATTCTTGATTTGTTTGTTTGAAGTTTCTGCTTGACCGCTTGTTTGGGGATCGTACGGGGTAGCAATGTTATTCCTAACCCCAAGCTCCCTCAGAAAGCTCCGGAAGGTCTTAACGATGAAATGAGACTCTCCATCACTTATGACCGTTCGGGGAGTTCCAAACCATGGAAAAATGATTTCATAAAACATTTTCCAAGCGGTCTTGGCATCAACATGTTTGCATGGTAGTGCTTCTGCCCATTTGGATACATAATCTACGGCCACCAAGATATACTCGCAATCATAGGACTTTGGAAAGGGTCCCATGAAGTCGATACCCCACACATCAAATAATTCTACTTGGAGATTGTATGTGAAGGGCATCGCATTGCGAGCAGTGATTCCTCCATGCTTTTGGCATTCCTGACATCTTCGAACGAATTCCTTTGTATCCTCATACATTGAGGGCCAAAAGAATCCACTTTGCCAGATCTTTGCCTGAGTACGATGAACACCGTAGTGCCCGCCATTGGGGGCCACATGGCATCTTTCGATGATTTTGGTGCCTTCGACTGTTGGGACACACCTTCTAAGTAACCCATCAGAACATACCCTATAGAGGTATAGATCATCCCACAGGTGACGTCGACTCTCAAAAATGAGCTTTTTCTTATCCTGCACTGGTGGTATGTATCCTGTAACCATGAAGTTTATGATGTCCGCATACCAAGGGTTAGAGTCGGTCACCTTGAGCAACATATCATCATTTAGGAAATCATTGATAGGTATGTTCGGTGTACTTGGGATTTCCATATGTAAGAGGTGACCAGCGACGAAATTCTCTACTCCCTTTTTATCTCTTATCTCTAGGTAAAACTCTTGGAGTAGGAGAATCCATTTGATTAGCCTAGGTTTAGCATATTTCTTTGAGAGCAAATATTTCAAAGCAGCAAGGTCTTTGTAGACTATGATTTTTGCTCTAACCAAGTATAATCTAAACTTATCAATAGCAAAGACAACTGCTAGGAGCTCCTTTTCAGTTGTGGCATAGTTAAGCTCAGCTCTTGATAGAGTCTTGCTAGCGTAGGCTATTGCATGATGCTTCTTATCCTTGGTTTGGCCAATGACCGCTCCATTGGAATAATCACTAGCATCACACATGATTTCGAATGGCAGCATCCAATCAGAGGGTTGAATGATCGGAGCTGTGATGAGTGCCTTCTTGAGGATGTCAAAAGATTGGTGACACTCATCAGCGAAATCAAAGGGCACATCCTTAGCTAATAGGCTAGTGAGGTGTCTAGCAATTTTGAAAAAATCCTTGATAAATCGTCAGTATAACCCCGCATGGCCTAAAAAGCTATGGATACCCTTAATGTTGGTGGAAGATGGAAGCTTTTCAATAACTTCAATTTTGGCTTTGTCCACCTCAATCCCCCTTTCGGACACCAAGTGTCCTAAGACAATGCCTTCACGGACCATAAAATGACAATTTTCCCAATTTAGCACCAGGTCCTTCTTGGCATCTTTGTAAGACCCTATCTAGGTTCTCAAGACAATGATCAAAAGTTTTTCCATAGTAGGAAAAGTCGTCCATGAAAAGCATTACACAACTAGAATGACATTCACCGATAGGCGTACGTTCTGTAAGGGCATTTGAAGGTGGTCTTACTTTGATCATCAGGGTGGATTGGAATTTGATGGTAACATGAATACCCATCAAGGAAATAAAAGAAGGAATGTTTCGCAAGCCGCTCAAGCATTTCATCAATGAAAGGAAGCGGGAAATGATCCTTCATTATTGCCTTGTTGAGTTTTCTGTAGTCAATACACATCCTCCACCCTGTGACGGTTTGTTGAGGAATGAGTTCATTCCTCTGATTTCGAACGACCGTCATTCCTCCTTTCTTGGGCACTACTTGGACAGGGCTAACCCACTCACTATGGGGAACGAGATAAATTATCCCGGTATGCAAGAGTTTCAAGACCTCCTTCTTGACAACCTCCCACATAGCATTGTTCAACCTAATTTAAGGTTCCCTAGACGGTGTGCTAAGAGGGTCGGTGGGAATGCGATGGATGCAAAGAGCAGGGCTCATTCCCTTAAGGTCTTGGAGTGAGTAGCCTAGGACGGATCTATGCTTTTCTAAGACGTCAGGAGTTTGGCAGTTTCATCTTGTGAAAGCTTGTCACTTATTATGACAGGAGCTTCTGCATCATCGTGTAGGAAAGCATAGTGTAGGCCTGGAGGTAGGGTTTTAAACTCAATCGGGGGCTTTTGTGATGGATCTTCTTTGGGCAAATCAAATGTCTCCTGCAATTCATCCTCTTCTTGGATGAATTGTTCTTCTTCTTCAATTTCAGGATGGTCTAAGAATTGAAGGGTCATGGCTTCCTTGATTGGCTCACTCTCGGGGGGGGGGGGGGGGGGGGGGGGGAGGTTTTGCTGATGTGTTCTTTGATCACAGAATGGGAATGGAAAACTTCCTCCCTCCGAGTTTTAACATCTAGACTGCCTTTTGAGGGTACATCCATGAGTAATTTCTCAATGGGTAATCCTATCATTACATCAAAGTCTTGGACATCGAAGACTTGAAAATCAAGGCAGAACTCGATGTTCTCGTGTCTTATAGACATGTTTTGCAAAATCCCATATCCTTCCTTGATGTTTCCATAGGAGTCTCTGAAGGATTTTCTTGTTGGAGCCCAGGGTAGATCACCCAAAATGGCTAAAGCACAATTTTTGGAAATGATATTCGCTCCAACGGTGGGATTGTAAAGGGCTTTCACTATTATCGCTTGAATAAGACATCAAATGGTTGCTGAGGGTTAGTTTACTCGAATAATTTCAGGTGAATGCTCAACCTCCGCCGTCCATTCCCTACTCATGATTGTGGTCCACGCCTTGATTGTTTCTTGAAGGAATTTTCCGTTAGGCGGATCAAGGAGTGAATGATGTAATGATGGTTCCCTTCCATAACAATACTTTGAGGCATTCCAAAAATCTTCAAAAATATATTCCTTGAAGCATAATGGAAACTCTGGAGGTCAAATTTCTTCTTCCTTCGGGGTCTTTGGTTCGGGTGAGGATTTCATGGTCACAACTTGAGATGAGCATGGTATGGGTTCCGGAGTGACTATGGGGGAATCCTCATGTCTCGACGCGGCTTCCTCTTGAGGAGGTTCATTAAGACTGGCGATGAAGGATGTATTTTCTAGAATGCGTTCTAGAATTTCTCTTTCTTCATTTGGTGTCTTATGGAGGAAAGAGCCTCCAGCCATTATGTCAAGGTATAGGGCATAATCCTTGTCAAACCCGAAACAAAAATGTTGTAATAACACATGTTCGGGAATTGACAAGTCCGAGCCTGATTTGGTTAGCAATGAGAATCTAGCCCAAACTGCACCTATAGATTCCTTCTCGAATTGCTGAAAGTTGAGAATTTCCCTTTGTTGAGAGGCAGCTTGGGAGAGTGGAAAGAATGCAAGACAAAAATTGTCTCAAAGTTCTTTCCATTTTCCATTTGCACTTCCAGCGGTATGAGTGTATCACTGCTTCGCTCTTCCCTTGAGGAAAAAGGGAAACAATTTCCACTTTAGGGTTTCGTGTGTCATGCCCTTGATTAGAAGGCATGAACACAATGGCTCAAACTCCCATAAGTGATGGTAGGGATTCTCACAATCCGTCCCTGATAAGGATTGCTCCTGAACCATGGCTATAAAGTCAGGATGGAGTTTATAGCTAGTTGACCAAATGGGATCCGCCGATGGCGGAGGCTCACAAAACTCACCCTTAGGAGCAGATAGAGAAAGAATGGTGGGTTGCTCCATAGTTTAGATGGTAGAAAGATAAGGAATAAAGATTAAAAAAATAGATATGAGGGCAAACAAGGTTCGAAGATCAACAGCAACCGTTCCCTGACAACGACGCCGAAAATGCTTGTTGACGGCCGGTACGTCACAGATGAAAATCCGCAAGCGCACGGAGAAACCGCTGTAGCACTCCCCTTAAAGAGTATTCCCAAGGGTATGGAATCTAAGGAACGTGTGTGCTAATCTTCTAAATAGTTCACCCAAGGACACAAAGCTTGGTGGTAGGCAAGGGATAAGTAGATTTCCTAAGACAAGGCTTTCTAATTAAAAGCAAGTCGGTCAATAGCAGCTTGTATTGGGCACGGGCTTACCCTGGCCTACCAGGCGACTCCCGCCAAGAGCCTACGTTGTAGTCGAACGTGGAGGATTACAACGGACGGATATGGCTATCACCACCTACCGCCTACCTCTACAACCCGTGGACTACGAGATAATCAAAGGTAATGTCAAGCCTAGACACCACACCTTCGCTATTGATTACTTCCCTAACCTTAGCGAAAAGACTAGGGCCTCTAATGAATAGAGCAATGAACGAACACGCAAATAATGAATTAACTTGCTTGAATTAAATAAATGAACTCAATTGTAAATCACGTACCTTACTTGAGATTGGAAGAACTGTTGAGGTACAAAGGTGGAGAGGGTTCGACAATCCCGAACCCTATCCTTAAGTGGATGAATCCCGGCAAGCCGGAGCCTCCTCCTCCTCCTCTTTCTCAATCTCTCCCTATTTTCTAAGCACTTAGGCAGTGCTACGCCTTTGGAGTGTGTAGGATCAAAGAGCACGCGAAAAGCTGCCAGAGGGGGGGTGAATGGTAGATTAAAACTTTTTTAGCAAATGCAATGAAAATCCCTCGGCAGAAAAATGATCTGTTACAAAAATCGTGTGTGAGACTAAGCTAAAAGTGTTTCACCATGAAAAAAGTGATAGATATCAGAGAGAATCAAGTCACAAAGACGACATTTCAAGAATCACTCAAATCCGTAGATATAAACTCAAGTTACGATCGAAAGATCGAGCAAAGGTCAATCTATCCTACCCGAGAAAAACAGTTTTGGAACACTGTAAAGAAACTCGTGTAGATCAAAAAACAAAAATCCAATGACCGTGAAATTTTGAAAGATGATAGAAAACTAAGTTTTGAAGACAACCAAAAAATAATCATGTCAATCGGATCTGTAAAACTCGAGTTATGATAAAACCATCGAAGAAAGGTAGTGCTGTGCAGAAAACTCGACGAGAAAAACCTGTCTAGAACAAGTCGGACGAACAAGGCACAAAAGTTCCTTTCCTTTAAACTACAATATTTATTCAATAGAACACAAGAGGAACATCCCCAAATTCGTGCACCATGAGCTCTGGCCTCCCTTGCTTATATAACCAGCCCTTAGGCCAACCCAAATTCAACTAGGACTCTAATCCTACTCAATTCACAAATCAAAACATTCTATAACTGCTCAAGACTCTTCTATACGTAGATAGAAGCAATCTTAAGACTTCCAAACACCTTAGGAACGTATACCACATTCCTAAAACAACTCAAATTCGTGATCCACACGAAATCCTATCATAACCAGCTCAAATCATTCCATATTTGAGTAAAACCCGACTTAGTCGCAGCCTGAGTCCATAACCTAGTCGGTTGGACCTTTCGACCAATTCTTTACGTCCACATCTCTTCATCACGCCCCAGAACCATGTAGCCACGTGCATGCACTCTTGCACACATGCAAACATCGTCCAACAATGTCCATAATACCTTCATATGCATTGTTCTTGATTCAACCATGCTGCGCAACCTCCCGATCCACTCAACCACAATTCCTCCCGAACTTGGTTGTTGAACCTCATCTTCTCCCTAAGACTAGTCCAATGGATCCCGTCACCAGCCATATCTTGAACTCAAGCAACACCTGCACATGAATAAACAACCAATACTTCCGAGCACAAGTCCTCGACTTGACTCACGTTAGTTCCGAAACTACAACATCTTACGTGAGCAGCTCACATAAGCAAGTTGCAAACCATAGTAAAATGATATCATCCATATCAACCAAAACACACCAAAAACTTGGCAAAAGAATACTAAGAAATCTATCCAACAATTTAAAGCAAGTTCGAAACATTTCAAAGTAAAAGCAGGAACATTGCGATCAATCTCCGAGTCTTGCCAAAGCTAACCGGAGCTTGAGCTGGAGCTTACCAAAGCTAGTACAACCTAACGCCGGAGCTTACCAAAGCTAGTACAACCTAGCTCCAGATCTAGAAAAAACATGTCGGGGCTAACCAACATAAGTCGGACCTAGCAAAAAAGGGTGTTTTGGAAGAATTTTAGAAATTATATTATCAAAGCCAATGTATCCAGTACAAGCCAATATATTCAGCACATATAGGTCTCACAATCTCCCCCTTGATGAATGCATTGGCAACACCACTTAAAATCTGAATATTGGCTTATTCACATTAAAATTTTGAAAACAATCCCCCCTTTGGCAACACCACATAAACAATTTTTTCTATTTAGAAAAATCATGCCAAAAACTCTTGTGAATATGTGCAAGGTGTAGTCAATTTCACCCCCTTGCATACTTCTTTTAAAAAAATTCACATAATTTTCTCCCCCCCTTTGACAATGTATTCAGCAAAGTTCAAAAGAGAAATTTTAATTATTATGAGCATATTATAACATATACATATAAAACAAAGCTCATTCAAGTCATACTATCAAGTAACTTACACTATAACAACAATGAGATACATAAAGTAGTGTGAGCCATGGTAGAGATCAAATGTAATTTTCAATTTAAGCAAGTCATGATCTCACAAACTTAACTATTTCAAGACCTGAAAGCATGACACTTGTTGCTGCATTTTATTATTTTTCAAAGCACAAATTTAAATCATATGATATTTGCAAGAGATTATATGCACATCCGCCTTATTCTAACCAACCAAGCCAAGCCTATGTCATTTGACAATCAGAAGCTTAAGGACATGGTTTTAGTCATACACAACTTCTTCCAAGTTCATATCTATGTGCAATGATAAGCCATCTCAAAAGAAGAAGTGTGATGCATGCATATTCTCTCGATCTTTTCTCAATATCTATAAAACTCAATATGTGAGTTGATTACTTGATTAATTCTTTTTTATTAAGAGCACTTGTGAGCATGCAACAAGTTCAAAACAACAAGAAAGTTTGACCATGACCATATTTAGTGTAAGTAATTATTCCAATTACTAGACATGGCAAAAACTATAAAATGTATAACACGAGTAATGTAGTAGAATTTTCAGCATGTAAAAGAATCATAAAGTCATATATGTATGAAATAATATGCTCATATTATTTTAATTTCAGATTCACACATAGACTTTCAAAGTTTCAAAACACCCCCCCCCCTCAATGTAAGCCATGAGGATGCATAACCCCTATTTCACTATGAATGTAATAAAAACGAGTGAAATCCAAAGGTTTTGTAAAAATGACAGCCAATTGTTGTTCAGTATCTACATGGTGAAGCACAATGTTTCCCTTTTCAACATTATCACGGAGATAGTGATACCTAATGTCAATGTGCTTTGTTCTTGAATGTTGCACGGGATTTTTAGCAATGCAAATAGCACTAGTGTTGCACAAAACAGTGGAACACTATCTAGATCAACCCCATAGTCCTTAAGTGTTTGAACAATCCAAAGAATTTGTGAACAAGCGCTAGCAGCAGCTACATATTCAGATTCGGTTGTGTATTGTGCAACTGAACTTTGTTTTCTAGCGAACCAAGCAACAAGTGAATTACCAAGAAAATGAAAAGCACTTGAAGTACTTTTCCTATCAATCCTACAACCTCCAAAATCAGCATCGGAAAAAGCTTTCAAAGTAACGATTGAGGAAGAAGGAAGAAAAATGCCAAATTCTTGAGTTCCATGTAAGTACTTGAGAATCCTTTTGACGGCTTGATGATGTGAAGAACGTGGGGAGGCTTGAAACCGTGCACAAAGACATACGCTGAATTGTATGTCCGGTCTTGATGCCGTGAGGTACAAACGTGATCCGATCATTCTTCTATATTCTTTTTCATCCACGGGTTCACCATCTTCATCAAGTTGAAGTGTTGATGTTGTTCCCATTAGTGTTTGAAGAGGCTTGCGTTTGTCCATGTTGAAGCGCTTGAGAAGGTCCCTTGTATACTTCGTTTGATGCACAAATGTACCTTCCTTAGTTTGCTTGATTTGCAGCCCCAAAAAGTAAGTGAGTTCACCCATCATACTCATTTAAAATTTTAAACTTATCATAGCTGAAAACTTGGACACAAGATCATGAGAAGCACAATCAAAGATAATATCATCCACATACACTTGAACGAATAGTGAGTCATTGCCATGCTTAAGCACAAAAGGAGTTTTATCAACTTTGCCCATGGTAAATTCCTTTTCAAGTAAGAATGTTTTTATCCTATCATACCATGCTCTAGGAGCTTGTTTTAGACCATACATGGCTTTAGTCAGTTTGAAGACATGATTAGGAAAATTTGGATTTCAAAAACTAGGTGGTTGCTTAACATAAACCTCCTCATCTATGTATCCATTAAGAAAAGCACTTTTTACATCCATTTGATATAACTTGAAACCTTTAGATGCAGCAAAGGCTAACAAGATTCTTATGGCTTCTAGTCCAGCAACTGGAGCAAAATCTTCATCAAAATCTAGACCTTCAATTTGTGTGAAACCTTGAGCAACCAATCTAGCCTTATTCCTAATCACAACCCCATCCTCACATTGTTTATTTTTAAACGCCCATTTAGTTCCAAATAAAGTGTGATCTTGAGGTGGAGGTACAAGTTTCCAATCATTATTTCTTTCAAAATTTTCTAACTCTTCTTGCATGGAAACAATCAAAGATTCATTAGTGAGTGTGTGTGATATATCTTTGGGTTTAGAAGAAGCAACAAAAGCAGAATGAGCATGAGAATTGGGGTCAGAAAACCAGGATCTTGTAACTCGTTCATGCAAGCTTCCAATTATCTATTGCGGGGGATTATTCTTGTAAATTCGTAAGGGAACAAATGTCTCACAAGCTTCTTATTCATCAGGTTCATCGCAGAGTGATGAGCTTATGGCTTTTGGACGATCAGGTCCAACAGAGATGGTAGTCGGAGCTTGTTCAAGATTCGGAGCTGGACACGTGTTATCACCGACTCTTCTTATTCTTCGAAAATACCCTCCCCCTGAGGATATGGGTCTGGTCCTGCAATACAAGAGCTAGTATGTGCGCTAGCTTCATCGAAAGAAACTTCACAAGTCTCCACATTTTTGTTAGTTCCAAGTAAAAAAACACGATATCCTCTAGTGTGAGATGGGTAATCAAGAAACATGCCATCCTCGGATCTGGCTTCAAATTTATCAAGATTTCCATGTCTCTTAGCAAAGCATTTGCAACCAAAAACCCTAAAGTGTGAAACATAGGGCCTATGTCCAAACCGAAGTTCATAAGGTGTTTTACCAAGCTTAGTGCGCAAGAAAATATGGTTTGAAACATAACAAGCTGTTGCATTTGCCTCTGCCCAAAATTTTCTAGGAGTTTGATATTCATCAAGCATAGTCCTAGCCATCTCAACTAAGGTTCTATTTTTCCTTTCTACAACACCATTTTTTTGAGGTACATATGGTGAATAAAATTGATGATCTATTCCATTTTCATCACAAACGTGTTCAAAAGTTTGATTTTTAAATTAGGTTCTGTTATCACTTCTAATTGCTTTTAAAGATTCTAGGTGATCAATTGATAATCTAAGAAATAAAGTTCTAAAGTGACTAAAAGCTTCATTCTTAGATGCCATAAGTGAACCCAAGAGTATCTAGAATAATCATTAACAATCACAAGAACATACCATTTACCTCCAAAGGATTGTACACATGCCGGACCAACGGTGTCAAGGTGCAAAGTTGACAAGGTTCAGTTGTCATTGTCATCGTGAGAGGGGCATGTGAACCTACAACCATCTTAGCATGTCTACATGAAGAGCATACAATATCTATGTCCCCTTCGAGTTTAGGTAAATCACGTATGCGTTCAAGAGCACTAACAAGAGTGAGGTGATCAAAGCCTACGTGACCAAGTCTACGATGACAGAAGAATAAAGCTTTTAAATCATTGGCAACTAGACACCTATGCTCAGAATTTGACATATCAAAATCAGCTTTAAAAACTCTTCCAAAGCGAGACATGTTAAACAAAAGCTCACTATTTGAATTTACAACTTTGCAGCAATTTTTAGAGAATGTTATTTCTAAATTCTCATCTAGCAATTGAGAAACATAAAGCAAGTTGTATTTCAAAATTTTAACAAGTGCCACATCTTTTAAAGTGTAGTGATTATTTAGTCTAACTGAAATTTAGCGACAATACGAGTTGAAGAATTATCGGCAAAAATAACATTCTCTACACGTGACACAAAAGAGAGGGAGGAGAACCATTCTTTGTTACCGCTCATGTGGCGTGAGCATCCTGAGTCCACAATCCATATGTTCTCCTTCCTCAAATGTGAAACCTACACAGGAGCATAATACGTCGATGACTCAATACTGGGGTTAGTCAATAAGCATTTGGGAATCCAGTACCGAGCCATGCGACGTCCAGTAGGTACAACACGCGAAAGCTGTACCAAAACAACAGGTTTATGAGTCAAGAATTGAGGTTTTCTATTTTTAACCACTGATTTAAAAGTTTTGACTTGTTTAGTGCAAAAACCAATAGCTCCGGAGGTGAACAAAGAAGTTTCAGAAGAAAAAGCTGAAGCTCCGGGTGCAAAATTTGAAGTTCTGGAGGGAACAACAAAAGGTCTGGGAGCTCTCGGAGCTATCGAAACTACCGGAGCTGCCTTTGCAGATTTCTTACCAGTAGGTCCGTTAGCTACCTTTTCAAAATTTGGACTCATTAAAGGAGGTTGCATGTTTCTAATTTCGGTTTTAGCAAGCATGGCAGATTTAGCATGAAAGTTATGAGATCTAGCAGACATTTTATCCTTTTGAATTTGTTTAGCTAGTCTATAACAGAAATCTACGACATGACCATCTTTATCACAGTAAGAACAATGAAATTTAATTTTGTAATCATGTCTAGATGAGCACTCAGCATTAGAAACAGAATTAGAAAGCACTCCTGCAGATTTAAAAATCACATCCTTTTGTTTTGGGACTATTTTGATTAAACCTCTTCAAAACGTTTTTACAACGTGTGGTGGATGTGTTTTAGAATAAGCATGAGAATCAAAACCTAAACCAGTCTTATCATTGCAAGGTTTAGAGGAATTTAACAGCTAGTCTAGATTCTTATTCCCATTACTAAACCGCTCTAGTGTCCTATTCATGTCATCAAGCTTTTTAGACAAGTCTAGGAAGTTTTCACATGAAGCTTTACCTTTAAGTTTGCAGTTAGAACAATTTTTAATTTCATGTGTTCGTAAAGCATTTTTCAGAAGGAAATTTCATTCATTGCATCTTTTAGTTTTTTATCAAGATTATCACATGAAAAACAATGCAAATTATCTATAGAACAAGAAGCATTCTTTAAGTTTTTAACATTAAATTTAGATAACTTTTTGTTATTTTCAATTTCTTTATCAAGTCTACTAGAGTGGAGGAGTGTGCACTTCTTAGTGTGGACAATTGCTCATAAATGAAATCACATGTGGGACATGATTCATCACTAGGAATCAAAGTTTTTAGACGGTTAATTTCAGATTATAGTTATTCAATTTTAACAACATTATCCCTAAGCTTTTTGTCCTTTTTCTTGACAATAATAGTTGCACGAGAAATTGCATCACACATTACATTACAGGTAGAACATACCCAATCGTCATCACCGTTGTGTTGTGCATCCTCCTGACTTGATCTTGATCTTGTTTTGTCTGTCATAAAGCATAAGTTGGTCAGATCGTTATCATCTTCATCACTTCCAAAGTCTACATCACTTGAACTGAGCTCTTGAAGTGCGGTGATGAAGCTGTTTATCATCTTGCGTCCTATGGTACCCTTCTTTTTCTTGTTGGAGTATCCAGACATGGTCTTGACCTTGTTCTGCTTCTCATCACTGGTAGTAGGACCTAAAAGATTAGGGAATTCTGTATAGAGGTGTCCTGTCTTACCACATTCAAAGCAGTGTTGTGGTCTGAAGCTTCCTCTCCTTCTAGTTCTCACATTTTGCAATGCTTTTGAGAATCTAGTAGAAATAAGTGCTAATTATTCTTCTCGAAATTCCTCAATTTGCTCCAGGGTTAGTGAGGACAACAAAGCAAGAGTATTGCAAGATGATGATTGGCCGGAGCTAGGCATATCACGTTGTGAGACAAATGCAATAGACTAATTTGGATTCTTTCGTGATAAGATGTCAATTTCATGAGTTTTTAGTTTAGAGTAAAGTACATCTAATGTAAGAGAACTCATGACAGCTGATTCACTAATAGATGTAACTTTCATCTCCCAGATGGACATGTCTAATGCACTAAGAAGTTTCCTAGCATTCTCAGCATCAGAAAAGTTAACATTGACACTACGCAGATTGCTGAGAATTTTATTAAAGCGAGCAAAAAGGTCATCGATAGACTCACCAGGTTGCATCTCGAAATGCATGTACTCCTTTTTGAACATATCTTGTCTCACCTCCTTCATCGTGTTGGATCCTTCGTGATAGTCACAAAGTGCTCTCCACACATCATATGCCGATCGGAGGTGTGCAACGTTGTCGAAGTCGCTCTGAGTGAGTCCTTGGATGATCAAGTTCCGGGCTTTGTTGTTGTTGTCGATGTCCCGTAGGTTCATAGACATAACTTGATCATTTGGTGTCACTTCATAAGGTTTGTATACCTTTTCACATATGCCGAAGCTTTGCGTCTGGATAAAAGCTTCCATGCCAGCTTTCCATACCTGAAAATCAATGCCAACAAACACACAAGGTTTTGCGGAGTACTTCTCCATGAGGATTAGTTAAAAACACGTGCAAATCACAAAGATTAGAGCATCCTGGCTCTGATACCAATTGTAGGATCGAAGAGCACGTGAAAAGCTACCAGGGGGGATGGATGGTAGACTAAAACTTTTTCAGCGGAAGCAATGAAAACCCCTTGGCAGAAAAATGATATGTTACAGAAATTGTGTGTGAGACTAATATAAACGTGTTTCACCGTGACAAAAGTGATAGATATCAGAGAGAATAAAATCACGAAGACGACACAACAAGAATCACTCAAATCCGTCGAGAGAAACTCATGTTACGATCGAAAGATCGAACAAAGGTCAATCTGTCCTACCCGAGAAAAACAGTTCTAGAACACTTCAAAGAAACTTGTGTAGATCAGAAACCACAAATCCAATGGCCGTGAAATTTTGACATATGATAGAAAATTAAGTTTTGAAGACAACCCAAAAATAATCACGTCAATAGGATCTGTAAAACTCGATTTATGATAAAACCACCGAAGAAAGATAGTGTTGTGCAGAAAATTCAACAAGAAAAACTTGTCTGGAACAAGTCGGACGAACAAGGAACAAAAGTTCCTTTAAACTACAATCTTTATTCAACATAACACAAGAGGAACATCCCCAAAGTCATGCACCATGAGCTTTGGCCTCCCTTGCTTATATAACCAGCCCTTAGGCCAACCCAAACTCAACTAGGAATCTAATCCTACTCAATTCACAAATCGAAACTTTCCATAACCGCTCAAGACTCTTCTATACGCAGATAGAAGAAATCTTAAGACTTTCAAACACCTTAGGAACGTATCCCACATTCCTAAAACAACTCAAATTCGTGACCCACACAAAGTTCTATCATAACCGGCTCCAATCTTTCCATATTTGAGTCAAACCCGACCCAGCCGCAGCCTGAGTGCATAACCTAGTCGATTGGACCTTTCGACCAATTTTTTACGTCCACATCTCTTTATCACGCCTCGGAAACATGTAGCCACGTCCATGCACTCTTGCACACGTGCAAACATCTTCCAACGACATCCATGATACCTTCATATGCATTGTTCTTGATTCAACCATGTTGCACAACCTCCCGATCAACTCAACAACAATTCCTGTCGAACTTGGTTGTTGAACCTCATCTTCTCCCTAAGACTAGTTCAATTGATCCCGTCACCAGCCATGTCTTGAACTCAAGCAACACCTGCACGTGAATAAACAACCAATACTTCTGAGCACAAGTCCTCGACTTGACTCACGGTAGTTCCGAAACTACAACCTTACATGAGCAGCTCACATAAGCATGTTGCAAACCATAGTAAAACGATATCAGCCATATCAACCAAAATGCACAAAAACCTTAGCAAATGAATACTAAGAAATATTTCCAACAATGTAAAGCAAGTTCAAAACATATCAAAGTAAAAGCAGGAACATTGCAATCAAGGTCCGAATCTTGCCAAAGCTAACCGGAGCTTGAGTTGGAGCTTACCAAAGATAGTACAACCTAGCATCGGAGCTTACCAAAGCTAGTACAACCTAGCACTGGAGCTTACAAAAGCTAGTACAACCTAGCGACAGAGCTAGAAAAAACATGTCGGAGCTAACCAACATAAGTCGGACCTAGCAAAAAAGGGTGTTTTGGCAGAAATTTAGAACTTATATTATCAAAGCCAATGTATTCAGTACAAGCCAATGTATTCAGCACACATAGGTCTCACAGAGTGGAGTACTAGACTCAAGCTTTTGGTGTTTGGAGTGAGGGAGCCCCTTACCACCTATTTATACCCGCCAAAGGTAGGTTTGGCGCCAGAAAAAGTGAGGGAATCAGTCGCCGTCATGATCTCCAAGCCGCGAGGAGCCAACACGTGGCGGTTGACCGCATTTGGCGCATTTACCTAGTCGGGCGACGTGGTAGGTCGTCCGAAGTTCCAACGGCTCCAATCGCGCCGAAACTTCTATGTGACACTATTATGTGGGCCCCATCATGGGTATGGGTGATTTCGGTGATTTTTAGTTGGTTTTCTCATCCGTGTTGGCCCATAAATCCTCGTGATTGCGGCTGATTGGTCGAAAGGTCTATTTTCTGGATTGGTCCATTCAAATACCTCTAATTATGGGCATAATTCACCTGCATATACAATTGGACCAACAATTGTGGAGATAGTTAGTAAATAACTCCCACCACTATGTTGGTTGTCCAATCCATAGCTTTTATGCAGGGAATTGACGATCGGATTTGGCCGTTAAGGCCCGTTAACAAACTACCAAAAATTAATATCCATAGGATGTTGTATTCTTTTTGAAATAATCTAAAAGTAATATTATCAAATCCTATTTTGAGTGTGCAAATTAATTGTATGGAGAGAAGGCGTGAACCTTTCTCCTCTATGTGAGCAAAGTTTTCCCACCCTAGTGCACGCCAAATGGAAAGAATTCAGAATCCATACCTATTTTGGAGATCAAATCCGGACCAGAAGCTTTCATATGAGAAAACTCATGATCTTGGAGGAGCTTGCGTGCTTGATCTTCAACTTCACTTTGGATGTCGAGGTCGTCGTCGTGAAGAAGTTGGTGTGGATTGCTCTTCTCACCCATGGGAGTGTCCTCTCCTACACTCCTCCTCTATGAACTTGGTGTAGCAACAGAAGAGGGGCGTGCACTTGAGTCTCCACCATGGCTTGAGCTTGCAGCCTCCTTCCTCTTTCGAAACAACCTCTTCATTCTTTTCATGGCCACAATAAACAAGAACACAACAAGGCAAAAACTAAAAAGAGGTGATGTTAATGAAAGCAAAACCCTGATGTATTTTTCCTTGAAGAACTTGAGAGCAAATTGCAAATGCAAACAAAAGCAAATCTTTTTGAGTTGGGAATTTGAGCAAGAGTGCTTCAATGAAGAGCAAGAAAACAATGTGTAAGAGTGACTTTGGGGAGGTATGAAATAAGGTGAAGCATGAGGAGAAGAACTCCTCACGGCCACCATTTATAGTGTGCAATCCCCAACGGTCACTTGGGAACCAAATGTAGCCGTTGGAGGAGAGAGATCCAAAATGGCTCTTTCCCCTAGTCGACCGAACAGGGGGGTCGGCCAACCTGACAGGTGGGCCCGCCTATTCCTCATCTTGGCAGGTGGCTCCCCAACTGCTATTAAATTAGCACGTTGGTGAAATACCACATCTGTAGCTCAGAAATATTGTTTTCCAAATAAAAATTTATTTTTCAAAACCCAACAATTTTCTTTTTTGTGAAAAATAAAGAAATAAAAACCATGGTTTAGAATATAAGATTCTCAACTTACTAGGAAAATCAAATATGCAATGGGGAAAATCAAACTAAATGGGGAAAACCAAATCAAGAGAAAAGAAAAACAAAGAAAAGGATAACTACCAATTTAACCTATTGGCTAGTTCTCACCACCGTCCGATGAGATGGACGTTCCTCCTTCTTCATTTCTTGACATCTGGGTTTAGAGGGATGGGCTCAGACAGCTTATCATACTTCTTCCGCCATACCTTCTTTGGCGGATTGGTGGACTTGGGCCTTTGAGGAGGCCTAGGCTTCTTCATCTTCTTGGGGTGTCGGCATGGAGAATAAGACAAGTTTTCCGCATAGATCAAATTCCTCATTAATGCAATGAGCGGGTCCACCTTTGGAGGTGTGATTTTGACCTCTTGAATGTGTTTAACATTCGACCCATACTTGATACGGATCATGGAGCATTGCTCCAACTTTGGGTGGAAGTTAAACTTCTCCTCTTTGTCATTGATACGGAAGCTGATTTCTTCAACTCCCACATCTATGCGAGCCTTATCGGTGCTTAGGAATGGGCGCCCAAGAATGAGCGGCATGTCCTTCTCAACCTCCATGTCAAGCACCACAAAATCCACGGGTATGAAGTAGTTTCAGATTTTCACCAGGACATCTTCAGCGATACCCACTGGATAACGGACTGAGGAATTAGCTAGTTGGAGCTGCATTGGTGTTGGTGTAAGTTATGTGAAGTTCAGCTGGCCGAAAACCACCTTGGGCATCACACTCACACTTGCTCCAAAGTCACAAAGGGCCTTGTCAAAGTGGTGTGCCCACATTGAGCATGAAATTGTAGGACATCCAGGGTCCATCCACCAGTTGCCTCCTTGTAGAGAAATCATGTTGACATTTTTCCACAGGGGGGTCGGGCTGTCCTGGCATCTTGCCATTCTCCATTGGAGGAACAACAGCTACCAGTTGAGCCAACTAAGTTTCCAACATCTTGTTGAAACTCAATTGATTCTTGAAGGCTGAGGATAGTCCTTCAATCTTGGCATATATGCTCTCTAGGGTCTTGTCATTGGCGGACAACTTCTTGGATATAGCCTCATTGATCTTGAGCTGGCCAATTGTAAGTTCTCTCAAGTTGGGTTGATTTCTATTGTTGCCATTGTTGTTGTACCCTCCTTGAAAGAATGGGCGTGGTTGGCCACACCCTTGACCTCCTGGACGATAGCCATTGTTGTTTCCGTTGTTGGCTACGTATAAGGCATCCTCACATGTTTCTGGGCAGTCATTGCCCAAATGGCCCGTGTTGCCACAGACTTCACAAGTGATGTGAGAGTCTAAGGCATAGGCATTGCCACATGCCTCACCATTGCTTTGCCCATCAATTTTCTTCATAAGGAGGTCCAATTTGGCAGCGATCATGTCCACCTCTTTCAAGGTGTGTATGCCTCGCTAGCGGGTATGGAGACGCTCATCGCTCCAACCCATGTTTGACACCATCTTCACAATCAAATCTTTGGTTTTGGGTATCGTCAATGAGAAGAAGCCTCCTCCAGCAGCAACATCAACATGGTCACGAGCAGAAGGGATCAGCCCGTTCTAGAAGTTTTGGATGATGAGCCAGTCATCCATCCCATGGTGGGGACAGGCTAGGATGTACTCCTAAAGCCTTTCTCAAGCCTCGGGAATAGATTCCTTGGCATCTTGCTGGAAGGTGGAAATTCTTCCACGTAGGGCATTGGTCTTGCCCAACGGGGAAAACTTGGCAAGGAATATCGTAGAACACTTCTCTCAAGTATCTACAACACTTCAGTTTGTATAGAAGCACTGTTTTGCTCTCCCAAGAAGAGAGAACGGAAACTGCCTAAGACAGACAACATCAGGAGATACGTCCTTGATCTTAAAAGTGTTGTATATCTGAAAGTGCATCTAGGAATCCCTTGTGGGTTTTGGTTGATTTATGACAAGCAAATGAGATCCTAACCACATTGTTGAGATGAGCATAGGTTCTAATGAGAGAATGAACAAAGTGCCAAAAAGAAAGGAGAATGAGAAGCAATGTGGAAAAGAGCTTAGGAACCAAGTGTAGTAGATCATTGTGTATGGAGTGTGTTAAGGAAACACACCCCAAGAGCCCAAGCACAAATAATCATAGACATTGCACGAAATTATACAGGACCAAACTAGTCCGATTGACCCCGGACTAGTCCGATATCCTTCTGCACCAGATCAGACAAGTCCTCACAATGCGGATTTGTCCTCACAATCCAGTTTTTCAAAGATCGGACTAGTCCGATATCACCACGGACTAGTTCGATATCTCTCTGACTAGAATCGGACTAGTCCTCCCCAGTGCGGACTAGTCCCCCAAACACTTCACAAGTTGCACAAAATTGAACAAGTCCGATAACACACCAGACTAGTCCGATATCTTTCTGATGTCAATCGGAAAAGTCCGATATTAGCACGGACTAGTCCGAAAACCCTTTGAACTAAATCGGACAAGTCCTCCAAGTGCGGACTTGTTCCCCAAATTGACTTAGGGTTTGACTTATCCGGAAAAGTCCGATATTTATCGGACTAGTCCGAAGATTTACAGAACCAAAATCGGACTAGTCCGGCTTCACTTCGGACAAGTCCGATATTTCAAGACACCTAGGATTTCCTACATGCAGCACACCGGACTAGTCCGGTGTCCACCACGGACTAGTCCGATCTTTCTAAACCCTAACGATAACTTTTGGAAACCCCAAATAAATAGGTGTGCATGAACCATCTTTTACTCTCTCGACCCTCTGCGCCGTCACACGTTCCAAGATCCTAGAAACACCCCTCTCCATGAAATCCAACACAAGAAAGATCAATCCCTTGAGGATACACTTTTGATCTTTGGAGAGACACGGTTCTTCATTCATTGAGCTCTTGGTTTGATTCCCTAACACACTCCTGTGGTTTTCATTGTAATCTTAGGAGTGTGTTCTTGGTGGTGTTCATCTTGTAATCTTGGGGAGCCCTCAACCTGTGAGAAGGCCTCTTGAATTCGGTTATTTGCACTTTTTGATTTGTGAAGAGGATTGTCCTCCGTGGTGATCCGACCGGGGTAGGGTTTGAGAAGACCCGGTCCTTCTATGGACTCCTCAACTTGGACGTAGGTTGCCTCTGTGGGAACCGAACCACGGGATAAAGAACTTGTATTCTTACTTTGCACCAATTATTCTTACTCTTCATATCTATCTAGGGTTTCAATCAATCTTGTTCACTTTACGTTGAAACATTGAATATAAGATTAACTTGTTGTACATCCTAGTTCATAGTAGTGTGACACTTCAATTACAAGTATATTTCCGCTGCATACATCCTAGGATCAAGACAATTGATCAAATTTGATCAATCTAGTCGGTACACACCAGACTAGTCCGCACTCGACCGAACTAGTCCGATATCTTGGGATTTGATCAATTTGTTAAGTGTTGCAGGATCCGACTAAAAATCAAAGAGGCCTATTCACCCCCCTCTAGGACATATTCAATTGGTATCAGAGCAGGACTCTTCAAAAGGAGAGTAATCGCTCAAAGAGAACATGTCAGACATGAAGGATGTACACAAGAGCATCAACCAAGAAATTGAAGAAGAAAAGAACCAAAAATTGGAGAGGCTCCTCGAGGCCATTCAAGACATCAAGGATGACGATGAGGAGACGCTGGAGCTCAAGGGGCTCCTAAGGAAGAAAATCCTCTCCAAGGGAAAAGTGAAGATCGAAGACGAGAAGAATAAGAAGGGGAGTAGTCACACCGACTACTCCCGATATCCTTTCAGCTACGATCGTCCTAATTCTAGCAATAATCACTACTTGTCTATTCCACATGGAAAAGCCCCACACTTTGATGACAATGACTACTCAATGTGGAGGGAAAACATGAAAATGCACTTGATTTCTCTCAATCTAAGTTTATGGCACATTGTGGTTACAGGAATAGATATCCCCAACGATGATGAGGAGCTCACACCTAGCCAAGAGCAAGCAATCCATCGGAATGCCCAAGCTGGAGCAGTCATCACCTCATCACTTAGTCGGGACAAGTTCAGAAAGGTGGATGGACTCGAGATTGCAAAGGAGATATGGGATACATTGCAAACCACACATGAAGGCGATCGTCATGTGCGAGAAGCGAAGATCGAAATGATCGAAGGCGAATTGGGAAGATTTGCCATCAAAGAAGATTAGTCGCCACAAGACATGTACAACCGGCTAAAGACACTCATCAACAAAGTTTGAGCATATGGAAGAAATAAGTGGAACGACCACAAGGTGGTGAAGCTCATTCTTAGAGCTTTCATGCCTCACAATGTCACCTTGTGCTCGATGATACGAGAAAGCCCCAGGTACAAGAATATGACCCCGGATGAGCTACTTGGGAAAATTACCAACTTTGAGATGATGGAAAAGCAGTTCAAGCATGTTAAAGAGATTGCCGATCTCACGTCGGCAAAGAAGAAAGGGGTCGCTTTAAAGTCCACTCTGAAGCCCTTGTCTAAAGAAGCTCGAGAAGCTCAACAAGAAGAGGACAACGACGATGAGAGCAGTGACTTGGTTGAAGATGACATGATACTATTCATGAAGAAATTCAAAAGGATGATGAAGAAAAGACAAGGGGCTAAATCAAGTGAAGGGAAGTATAAAGAAAAATCAAAACCGAAATTGAGGCGGGCATGCTATAACCGTGGTGAATAAGACCGCTTTATAGTTGATTGCCCATATGAAGAAAACAAGCAGAAGACCAAGGAAGCAAAGCCTAAACCCAAGAAATTCTTCAAGAAGAAGAAGCAAGCTGAACAAGCGCATCTAGGGAAGGAGTGGAACTCAAATGATGAGTCCTCATCCGAAGAAGAAGAAGAGGAGATGGCTAGCATAGCCATCGAGAAGACATCCAAGAAGTCCACTCTCTTCCCCACTCTCGGCGCATGGAAGGGGAACGACACTTGCCTCATGGAAAAGGAAGGTAAATGAAAGGTAACAACCAAATCCTCTTCCTTGCATTCCTATTCTAGTGATAGTTAAATTGCTAGTGATAATGAAGATATGCTCATTGGCTTAGATAAGAAATCAGCTGCAAAAATGAAATTTCTACTTGATCAACTTGTTGAGAATGAAAAGTTGATAAACCGTCAAAATGACATTATTATCTCCCAAAAGGAGGAATATGTTGAACTTGACAAGCTCCTAGAACTTGAAAAGGAGCAAAGCAAGTCACTAGAGCTTGAGTTAGCTTCAAGCTAGGAAGCTTGCTTGGAGTTAAGTGACTCAAATGCTACAATCAAGGATGAACTTGCTAACCTAATCAAGGTTAACAAGATCCTTGAGGTACAAGTTGAGTCACTCAAGCAAAGTGACCCTTCATCCTCTTCAAGCTCGACTCCTCAACCCCTTAAAACTGACACTAGCTTGAAAGACAAGTCAACCTTTACCAAGGACAAGCATCCTCCCAAAATGGAATATTTGACAAGGAGAAGATCAAATATGCACGTAGTGCATACTTGGTCACAAGACCTCCCAATGTCAAATATGGCATTGGTTATTCTTATGGTGAAAAGAAACATGCTAGAAACCATAAGAATAACAAGGAAAGCATTGGCTTTGTAAAGAAAGACTCTCTCAAACTGGAAAGTCCAAAGTTAACACATCCAACACATATGATCACCGGGCTAGTCCGTACGTGACACGGACAAGTCCGGTCCTCCAGACAAGTCCGATCTCCCGGACTAGTTCTATTTATAAACAACAACAGTTGCTATTTATAACCTTTGATGCATCTCATGTTTTAATGAGAAGTAATTTTGGTAAATTTTATGCTCATTATGTTGGGCCACGCCATGGGAACACCAAATCTCATGTGTGGGTGCCCAAATCCCTTGTGACTAACCTAAAAGGACCCAAGCAAACTTGGGTATCTAAAACCAAGACATGATTTGTTTTGCAGGTCTATTCCTCCTGTGGATCTAAATGAGTGCTAGACAGTGGTTGCACCAACCATATGACCGGAGAAAGAAGGATGTTCGTTGAGTATGAAGAAAATGAGGATCCAAGCAAGGGCATCTATTTTGGAGACAATAGTCAAGGAAAGGTGCTCGGTACCGGTAAAATTGCCATATCATCTCAACATACTCTTTCTCATGTGTTATATGTTGATTCCTTAGATTATAACCAGCTGTCCATATCTCAATTATGTGACAAAGGTTATAATTGCTTTTTCACTAATGAGGGTGTGACCATCTCTAGAAGGAGTGATGGTTCCATTGCATTCAAGGGTATGTTAAAGGGAAAGCTTTACCTTGTTGACTTCAACAAAGGTAAAGCCGAACTTGACACGTGCTTGATTGCAAAGACCAACATGGGTTGGGTGTGGCATAGACGGCTAGCGCATGTTGGTATGAGGAATGTTCGAAAACTCCTCAAGGGCGATCACATCCGAGGTTTGAAGGATGTTGTTTTCGAGAAAGACATGCCTTGTAGCGCGTGCCAAGCCAAGAAGCAAGTTGGAGCACCTCACCCCGCGAAGAATGTCATGACTACAACAAGACCGCTCGAGTTACTTCACGTGGACCTATTCGGTCCAATTTCCTACATAAGCATATGCGGTAACAAATATGGCTTAGTAGTTGTTGATGATTTTTCTCGCTTCACTTGGGTTTTCTTTCTACATGATAAGGTAGAAACACAAGGAACCTTGAAGAAGTTTTTCAAGCGTGCTCGAAATGAGTTTTCATTGACGATCAAGAATATTCGAAGCAACAATGGCACGGAGTTCAAGAACACACAAGTTGAGGAGTACCTAGATGAAGAAGGCATAAAGCATGAGTTTTCATCACCTTACTCCCCTCAACAAAACGGAGTTTCCGAAAGGAAGAACCGGACCCTCATAGAGATGGCGAGAACAGTGCTCGATGAGTACAAGACCTCGGATCGATTTTGGGCGGAAGCGGTAAAAACCGCTTGCCACGCCATAAATCGACTTTATCTTCATCAGCTACTCAAGAAGACATCCTATGAGCTGCTCACCGGTAACAAGCCTAATATTTCATATTTTCGAGTTTTCAGTTCTAAATGCTATATTTTTAACAAGGAGCCTAGGACTTCAAAGTTCACTTCGAAGTCTGATGAATGTTTCTTGCTTGGTTATGATTCGAACTCTTACGCCTATTGTGTCTTCAACAAGACCTCCGGACTCGTTGAAGTAGAAGGTGACGTAGTGTTCAATGAAACTAATGGCTCCCAAAAGGAGCAAGTTGATCCATGTGTGCTAGATAGAGAAGAAGCTCCCTGCCAGGCATTGAGAAGAATGGCACTGGGTGAAGTTCGACCACAGGAACCACCTATACATATGCATGAGGAAAATAAACCACAAGAGGAGGCCAATGATCAAGGGGGAGCCTCCATACAAGATCAACCTCAAGAATACGAAAATGATCAACAAGTCAATGAGGGCAACCATCTAGGGGGAGAAGAAGATGACCATGAAGATTCAAGCCAGCAAGTGCCACACCCAAGAGTACACCAATGTGTCCAAAGGGATCACCCAATTAACAACATCATCGGTGACATCCAAAAGGGAGTAACTACTAGATCTACCATAGATAATTTTTGTAAGCATTATTCATTTGTGTCCTTTTTGGAACCGCGCAGAGTTGAGAATGCACTGAAGGATCCGGATTGGGTAGTGGCCATGCAATAAGAACTCAAAAATTTCAAGTGGAACGAAGTGTGGGAACTAGTCGAAAGACCCAAATTCAACGTCGTCGGCACCAATTGGGTCTTTGCAGCAAACAGGACGAACATGGGGTGGTGACAAGGAACAAGGCACGACTTGTAGCCAAAGGGTATTCACAAGTCGAAGTGCCTTCCTCAACGGACCAATAGAGGAGGAGGTGTATGTGGAGTAATCCCCCGGATTTGAAGATGAAGAGTTCCCCAACCACGTCATTAAATTGCGTAAGGCTCTCTAGGCCTCAAACAAGCTCCTAGAGCTTGGTACGAGTGTCTTAGAGATTTCTAATTGAAAATGGTTTTAACATCGGTAAAGCAGATTATACATTGTTTACAAAGAACTTTGACAATGATCTCTTTATTTGTCAAATTTATGTTGATGATATAATCTTTGATTCAACTAATAAATCTTTTTGTGAGGAATTTAGTAAGATTATGACAGATAGGTTTCAGATGTGTATGATGGGAGAGCTAAAGTACTTCTTGGGATTCCAAGTGAGGCAACAAAAGGAAGGGACGTCTATAAACCAAACTAAGTACACCCTAGACATACTCAAGAAGTTTGGAATGGACAAGGCAAAGCCTATAAAGACTCCTATGGCGACAAATGGCCACTTGGATCTCAATGAAGATGGACCAAATGTCAATCAAAACGTATATCGCTCCATGATTGGATCTCTACTCTACTTATGTGCATATAGGTTAGATATTATGTTGAGTGTATACTTGTGTGCAAGGTTTCAAGCCAACCCAAAGAGTGTCATTTGACAGCCGTTAAGAGAATCTTGCGATATTTAGTTCATACACCCAACCTAGGCCTTTGGTATCCCAAAGGTTCAAAATTCAATCTCATTGGTTACTCCGATGCAGATTATGCCAGATGTAAAGTAGATAGAAAAAGTACCTCTGGTACATGCCAATTTCTAGGTAGATCACTTGTTTCTTGGTCCTCCAAGAAACAAAACTCCATTGCCTTATCTACGGCTGAAGCGGAGTATGTTGCAGCCGGGTGTTGTTGTGCACAACTCCTATGGATGCAACAGACTCTATGGGATTACGGTTAAAACATGAACCATATTCCACTCCTTTGTGATAATGCCAGTGCCATTAAAATTGCCCATAATACCGTTGAGCACTCTAGGACCAAATACATAGACATCCGACATCACTTTTTGAGAGACCATTCAATGAAGGGAGATATAGCCATTTCACATGTCAACACCGAAAAACAACTGGCCGGCATATTCACCAAGCCACTTGATGAAAAACGCTTTTGCGAGCTCCAAAATGAACTAAATATCCTTGATGCTCGGAATGTGGCTTGAAATCTTGTATACCTGAATGCTATCTTCAAAATTCATTGATTGTGTTGTTAAAATCATCTCTCTCAATTTTCCCACTATGTCAATTACTAGATCTTGGTGAATTATGGTCATTGCTTGATTGTTGTATGCTTACTGATCATATTCATCAAGATTATTTGATTTGATTTGCCTCCCTATTTTCTTAATAAGTACATCCGAATATATACAAATAGGCTATGCTTTTCTTCCTTGGTGACCACGGACTAGTCCGTGGTTGCCCGGACTAGTCCGCCCGCGCAGACTAGTCCGCAGAGTGACGGTTAGGCCGGGCTAGTCCGATATAGTCTCTGGAAAAGTTCGGACTAGTCCGATTAGTTTCGGACAAGTCCGATTTTTCGTGTCCATAACCCTAGCCACCGCAAACCCTAATCTTCCTCACCCCCACACTTGTCTCAAGCTTTCTCTCTCCACGCTCGAGCTCCCCAAGGCGATTTCCTTCATCCTCCATCAAAACTCCTCGAATTTTCGGTAAATTTTTCCCCCAAACCCTATAAATCGCCATTTCCTTCATTGGTGATCAACTAGCTTGGTTCCTTTCACCATATACATGCTTCCTTGATGTATTTCATTGATGCTAAGCTATTTGTGCATTAGGAATCACCATTTGTCTCATAGTTAGGGTTTTAGAGGTTGAATACCGAACTAGTCCAGTCCATGCACGGACAAGTCCGGTCACCCCGGACTAGTTCGTGCCTGTACACTGGACTAGTCCGATTTTTCTGAACTCAACCCTAACTTCTTAATTCCTCCATGCAATTCCTTGTCATCCATTATCATCAATACCTTGTGTAATCCATTCTCAAGACAATGTCGAGCACTAACGACAAAATCTCAGATTTCGAGGCCGAGATGGACCACGAAGCCGTACTTCGGTCCTTGATGGGCCAAAGCAAGAAGCGCCAAGAGGGCCCATCCGAGCCGGCTCCTTCTCCTCCACAGGCTCGACAGAAGGTGCTCGCAAAGAAGCCTTCCTCCAAGGCTTTAGCTGGAGGTGGCCCTAGCTCGGCACGTGCTCGCCAAGCAAAGGGCAAGGGCAAAGGGATTGCAACGGGCCCGATTGGGCCCCTCAAGATGTCAGCTCCAAGGGAAGGGGCCCGGGATCCTGCTGAGGAAAGATTCAATGGCAAGGGCAGCGACACGGCTGCAAAGTTCAGGAATGTGGATTGTTACAGCTGTCCCAAGCAAGCTGTTGATGGGAGGTTCTGGAGTAACTTCCATGCAGACTTTTACAAATTTGTCAATCTTTCGATGAAGACCCCCGTGGTGCACAGCCAATAGATAGATTGGACGCATTTTGAGAAGAAGGGTTGCTCACCTTTTGTTGATGTGGTCGAGGCAGTCGAGAGGCATGGATTGAAGGACCTCTTTGCCTTCAGAAAGAACTGGAATGATGAAGTCATAGAACAATCACTACAGGAAAAGCGATCATTTGCGACGGCTGATTTTATTTACGACGGCCAGCCATCGCAAATAGCTTAAATTGCGACGGCCCGCCTTTGGCCGTCGCAAATAAGATGGCCGTCGCGAATAAGAGCTTATTTGCGACGGCTTTCGGACTGGCCGTCGCAAATAAGCGGTTATTTGCGACGGCCAACCCTAGGACCGTCGCAAATAAAGGAGTCGTCGCAAATAAACCCTTATTTGCGACGGCCGGTCAAACGGCCGTCGCAAATAGGATTTAATTGCGACGGCCGTAAGTCGAGGCCGTCGCAATTAATACGGCCGTCGCAAATTGGGGCTTATATCGGGACGCTCCACCCCGACCCTTCATTTTCCTCATAACACCCCGCCGCCGCGCCCCCGCCACCGCCGCCGCGCCCCCGCCGCCGCGCCGCGCTCCCGCAGCCGCGCCCCCGGCTCCGCCGCCGGCCCGCCGCCCTCGGCCCCGCCTCCGCGCCCGCCGCCCTCGGCCCCGCCTCCGCGCCCCCGCCACCGCCGCCGCGCCCCCGCCGCCGCGCCGCGCTCCCGCCGCCGCGCCCCCGGCTCCGCCGCCGTCCCGCCGCCCTCGGCCCCGCCTCCGCGCCTGCCTCTGCGCCCGCCGCCCTCGGCCCCCACCGGCGTCGCCTGCCTCCGCCTCCGGCCCGCCTGCCTCCGCCTCCGGCCCGCCGCGCCACCGGCGTCGCCGCCGCCGGCCCGGACCGCTGCGCCCCCGATCCGACCGCCGCGCCCCCGACCTTGAGGTCAGTGCTACTCCCCCCTGTTTTAGGTTTTTTTTTCAGATGTAGCTAGCAATTTTGTTAAGAGGTAGTAGCAATTAGCTATAGTAGCTTAGAATAGCTTGTATAGTTTATTTAAGGATTGAATCACTTAATTATAGAAGATGTAATAAAAAGGGCATTTGCTAGTGCAGTTTTATGCATACGGCGAAAGAACTTGAGTGTGTGTATGTATGGGAACGATGCCATGTAATAGGCCCCCGGCCCCCCGCCGCCCCTGCGCCCCCGGCCCCGCCGCACCCTCGCCATCGGCCCGTCGCGCCCCGACCCCGCCGCCCCCAGCGCGCCCACCGCCCCCAGCCCCCCGCCGCCCCTGCGCCCCCGGCCCGCCGGCCCCGCCGCTAGCCGCTAGCCGCGCCCCCGAGCCGTCGCAATTTAACTGGCCGTCGCAAATAATTGCCTTCATATGGATTGTTCAATCTTCGAATGATTGTTGATCGAATGAGTAGAAATTGTTGCTCGATCTTGATGTTAATTATGCTTAGTTGTTAATGATGTTGGTTATGCAAATTTGTTGATAATGTTATTGATTATGTAGATGTTAAGCATGCTTATGTTTTGCTTTAGTATTCTTAATGTTTATGTTCATTGCTGCTTATCGTTATTGAATTAAGTTATTAAATGTTCAAATTTTGATTAATTGTTATGTTTCTTTTAGCATGTTCAATATTCTTTATATATATAAATATATAAATATAAATATAAATATATATATATATATATATATAAGCGGGTTAAAACGATAATGTATCAGAAGAAATATCAAAAGAGAGAGGAGATATTCTACGCCATATCGCCTGCGGCGAGCATGACAGCGGAGGAGAGGCCGGCAGTGGAGGACGGCCCTGACTATGAAACTTTGAACTCTGACCCACTTTTCTCCTCACTCTCGTTCTCTTTCCTCATTCGTAAATGATTTATAAATGAACATGAGCAACGTAACCTATAGCAATTGATTACCCGTTTCGGATCGGCACGTCTCACATGCCATTGGCATGTGAGACGTGCAGGTTCGGAATTGTCCGTTTTTGGACAGCCTCGGAGTGACCGAGGGGGCGTGGCTTGTGACGAGACGTGGGTCCGGATTTGGACGAGATTTCGGTGGCGTAACCCAGTTGTTCTCTGCTGCACCATTTTTGGGCGTGCAGTGGAGAACAGCGGGGTTATGCTGCCGAAATTTCGTTCGAATCCGGATCACGCGTCTCGTCATGAGCACGCTCCGCTCGGTCACTCTTGGGTGGGTTTAGGATCTATCTGCCTAGGTTGTAGGGCCGTGACATAACACAACAATACATTAACGACAATTTCTTTCGCATTAAACTGCAGAGTCAAACATGGGTGAAGACCGCAGTTGGATGTATACTGGCTGGAAGAGCAGAAATGGTGGTCACTCCGATGAGTGGTTTATCAAGTTAGATCAATTTTTGGATCGAGCATTTTCGTTGTCAACGGAAGATATGGTGCGGTGCCCATGTACAAAATGCCGGAACACTAAGTTTTTGAGAAGATTGGAGCTTTCATTTCACTTATGTCGAAACGGTTTCACTCCACAATATGAAGTGTGGACCTTCCACGGCGAGACTAATTCTCGAGTCATAGCCGAAGTGGATGAGGATGATGATATAACAGAGGTTGATAGGATGGATGAGATGTTAGAAGCTCTTGAAGTGGAGGATCCTCTTACAAATGAGGCAGAGAAGTTCTTCGAGGAGCTGAAGAAATCACAAGAGCCGTTGCATGAACACACGGCTGTGACCGTACTTGCTTTCTTGACCAGATTTATGGCAATTAAGTCCAAGTACTTTTTTTCCATCAACTGCTACAATGATCTCATGAAATTGATCTGCGATATCCTTCCACAACCTCACAAAGCGCCACCAGATATGTATCAGTCAAAGATCAAGATATCTGGTCTCGGTATGAAGTATGAGAAAATTGATGTGTGTCCAGACAACTGCATGCTATTCTGGAAAGAGCACGCCAATGAGAAGATGTGCTTGAAATGTGGTAAATCGAGGTATGTCGAAGTTGTTAATGACGATGGCGATAATGTGATGACAGATGTCGCACATAAGCAGCTTCGTTACTTGCCTGTGACACCTCGGTTGAAGCGGATGTTTCTTTCAAAAAGAACCGCAAGACACATGAGATGGCACAAAGAAGGTAAACGTGAGAACAAAGAATTCTTGACGCATCCGTCCGACGGTGATGCATGGAAGGCGCTAGACCGTTTCGATCCAGACTTTTCTCGTGATGCGAGGAATGTTCGCATCGGATTAGCGACAGACGGATTCTCACCGTTCAGTACGAATGCCATGCCATACTCATGTTGGCCTGTCTTTGTCATTCCGTACAACCTGCCACCTGCTTTTTGTACGAGGAACGAGTTCATGTTTCTCAGCCTCATTGTACCTGGACCTGATCATCCCGGGTCACGTCTCAACGTGATGTTAAAACTGCTGATCGAAGAATTGAAAGTCTTGTGGATAGGAGTCGAAGCGTACGACAGTTACAAGAAGCAGAAATTCAACCTTCGAGCTGCTTATTTGTGGTCCGTCCATGATTTGCTGGCATACGGCATGTTTTCCGGATGGAGCACTCACGGTCGTCTGACGTGTCCGATATGTGCTTCAGACACGGATTGCTTTCGACTAACTCATGGAGGCAAAATATCTTACTTCGATTGTCACAGACGTTGGCTGCCCTCGAATCATATATTTAGGCAGCAGAGGCATGTCTTTCGAAAGAACACTGTTGTCACTAAAGGACCACCAAAGCGTCTCAACGGGTCAGAAATTTCTGATATGTTGGACAAACTGGTGCCTGATGAAGGTCGTCCTGGATATTTCGTAGGTTATGGAGAGGAACACAATTGGACTCACATATGTGGACTTTGGGAGCTACCATATGTGAAGTCGTTGATTCTAATGCACAACATTGATGTCATGCATCAGGAGCGTAATATGAGCGAAAGTATCATAAGCACTTGCATGGATATGCCTGGCAAAACGAAAGACAATTATAAAGCTAGACTAGATTTGGCAGACATTTGTCACCGTCCAACTCTTGAAATCTCTGAAAGTGGTGGAAAGCCACGTGCTTCTTTCTGTCTTCAATCGAAAGAAAAGAAAGAAGTTATGAAATGGATGAAAACTTTGAAATTCCCAGATGGTTACGCAGCTAGCCTGAAACGAGCCGTAAATGTTAACACAGGAAACCTCACTGGGTTGAAGAGTCATGATTATCACATTATAATGGAAAGACTCCTACCTGTTATGTTCCGAGGCTATCTAGATGATGCGGTGTGGAAGGTTTTAGCCGAGCTCAGCTATTTCTATAGACAGCTTTGTGCTAAAGAAATCAAGATCGGGATGATGGATAAGTTAGAGAAGGAGATACCCTTACTTTTATGTAAGATGTAATTTTTTTCCATCGGGTTTCTTCAATCCAATGCAACATCTGCTTATCCATCATCCATTCGAAGCTAAAGTTGGCGGTCCTGTGCAATATAGGTGGATGTATCACATTGAAAGAGCGCTACGATATCTGAAACCAATGGTTGGCAACAGGGCAAGGGTGGAAGGGTGCATCGCTGAAGCATATGCTCTTAAAGAAGTTGGATACTTTTCAAGTGTCTACTTTGCGGAAGAAAACAATATCAATACTTCGGCGATGCGGTACAATGTGGATGAAACACCCCCTCTAAGCAACCTTTCCATTTTTCAAACGAGAGGCACCACCGTTGGTAGCTACACAACCTACGTGCTATCCGAACAGGAAAGGACTGTTGCTTTACTCTACATGTACGCAAATATAGAAGGCATGCAGGAATACTTCGAGTAAGTGTTTCTCCTATGTTTATGCTAATCTACATATTTTGCTACACATGTACTCTAAAAGATGTTTTTTCATGTTCAGCGAGTTCCACAGACAATATTGGCCACATAGGCATCAACCTACGGCCAAACAAGTAGAAGCGATGCGAAAGGAAGGAATAAATGGGGGACAGAGTTTTCTATCTTGGTTTTGATAATATGTAATATTCTCTCGTCTTCTATGTATTATAAATTACTATTATTAAAGAAGTATTATGTAATATTCTCTCGTCTTTTATAACAGTGTCGGACTCACAGTGTCCATGAAGATTTGCGGCAGCTATCTTATGGATTGGTGAATGTTAGAAGCTATGGTCGATATGACGTAAATGGCTTCCGATTCCGTACAACTCATTTTGAAGCTCATCGTCCTCTTGCGGCAACATCAAATTCCGGTGTTGTGACGAGAGCAATGGACACTCAAGGGAATTTAACCGATTATTATGGTATCATTAACAAAATCCTTGAATTTACTTTTACCGGAAATAAGACCCTTCGAGTTGTCTTCTTTGATTGTGACTGGTTTGATCGTACTCATGGAACTCGAGAAAACCAATTTGGAATGGTGGAAGTGAAACATAAGGACCGACTACGGGGTTACGATACATTTGTTCTTGCGCATCAAGTTGAACAAGTGTATTATCTGCCTTATCCATGCACGAAGATTAGTGCTTGGTGGGTGGTATATAAGGTGAATCCTCGTGAGCGGCTATATACTCCTGGGGATGATGGTTACCATGATAGCGAAGACGTTGAAGAAGTGTACCAAGAAGAAGAGTTGCCAGACACTTTTATCGTCGAGCTTGGTGCAGGACTCGATCAATTAGTTGGAGATGTTGAAGACGTTGAAGATGTAGAGGCAGATGATACGCGAAAACGAAAATTAGAACAGGCCACGATGGAAGATCGTTGGGCTGGTTTAAGGAGTAGGGCACAGGCACATGACAATGATGTTGATGAATTTTGAAAGTGACTACAAGTAATGTTTTCTTGAAGATAGTAACATGAATTTTATATATTTTATTTGCATATTTACTAATTATCTAATTACAATAGGATGGCGTCAAAGAAGGGTAAGAAGGTGCCGCCGACGAGGGGGTTCTACCCCTCTAGACCTGAGGACGCTTTCGTTGGTGCCTCGTCGACTGGCAGCAGACGCTCTCAGCTGCTGGGGCACGTTCAGACCAGCTCTAGAGCTTCGTCACAGGTAAATGTCACTCGTTTTTGACAAATTCTTTAAATTCAAATTCACATTAAACTTACTTATGAATCATTTGAATGTTGTAGTCCTCACCGGCTGACTCAGAGGCTGCGGCGCCTTCGGTGAGCCAGCCTTCGGCGAGGCAGCCCTCGGCCAGCCAGCACTCGGCGAGGCAGCCCTCGGCGAGTCAGCCCTCGGCCAGCCAGCCCCCGGCTGGCGATGACTTTGTTCCTGAGGCCTTTGACTCGGCTGGTGAGGAGCCGTCTGGGTCACCTGACGTGGCGCCCCAGCAGACGCGGAGGACGAGGAGGACTCACTTTGTCAGTCCTCCCGCGGTCCCTTCACAGAGGATCGTGATTCGTCCAGTCGGAGACAGGTAATAAAAAATATAGTTTTCAATTTTAGTTTCTTTTGATTACTTAAGTAATGAATGAATGAATAAATATATTACAGGACTTGGGACGACTTGTCTTTCACCGGTGAGAAACACCAGAGACCGGTGAACGGTGTCCTTGGGTCCATAGTGCGTTTGCACTATCCCGGGGTCATCGACGGAGTGCCTACTCTTTTGTGGGAGGACTACGCACGCGTCCATTACCAGGAGCACGGCAACCTTCAGGAGGCCGTATGGGCCGATTTTATGGTAAGTATGTTAAAAAAGTTTCTAAGTTACAACTATTAAACTCTTTTAGTGCACATCTCTTCAATATATTTTTTATCGCAGGCAAGATATACTTTAGAGGACCCGGACGACCATCGCATGTTTGAGGATGCGAGGCAAGTGTTTCACTTCAATGCTGCCAAGGCGCTTCGACAAGCTTTGTCGAACGCCCGTGTTCAAATTATTAATGAGCACTTGAAGGCGAACCAGCAGCACATGTTACACTTTCGGCAAGAGAGCGAGAGGCACCTGACGGAGGAGGAGTACGCGCAGGTACGTGGAGTGTAGTAAGTATTTTTTTCTGATAATGTCCTCGATGGTACTTTTAACGACTTTCAACTATGTGCAGGGCCACGTGAGCTGGTTGCAGGGTCGGAACGATGCATTTCGGGCCCTTTGTCGCTACTGGGCTAGCGACGAGTTTAAAGCTAAGTCCGGGAAGGCTCGAGACTGCAGAGGGGTGGAGGGGAAGAGCAGGCACGGGCAAGATAACCACTTGCGTTTAGCTAAACGCATGGTAAGTGTGTGTAACTTATGTTTATATATTAATAATATATTGTTCGTACTAACACGTATTGACAGGAGCGCAAGACGGGGGTGCCGCCCACCCCTGCTGAGGTTTGGAAGAGAGGTCACAGGGACCCTTCTCAGCCGACGGGGTGCAGTCAGGCTGCAGCCGAGCGGTTGGTAAGTTTAGAAACCATTCATATTACATATAACTATATAGATTGTTGAACTTAAACGATTTTATTGTTTTGCTGGCTAAGTACGGGGAGGAGGCTAGGAAGATACACGACGAGGATTTCGATTGGGAACGTCAACCGATCGATCCTCAAGCCGCGTATGCAACCGGTGGTGGAAAAGCACACGGAAGGTGAGTTTGCAAGTCATTTTATCGTTTTCAATTCAAATTATTCAAGATATATTAATTTCATATTACTGACTCTCTTTTTTATAGGCTCGCCATATTCGACGGAGTTGTCGACTCGAGGGCGGGTAGACCTGCGAGAGGCAGCTCCACGCAGGCTTCGGGTACGGGAGGTCGCCGCTCGCAGAGGGACATTGAGATGCAGTCCCTCTGAGAAACTGTAGAAGAAAATGAAAGGCGACATGAGGAGGAAAGGAGGGCGATGGAGGCCACGATCCAAACCCAGGCAGCAGCGTTGGCGCAGATGCGGGAAGCAATGGAGGTAACAATCTAAAAATTAAAATTCTCATTAATTCAGCTTAAATGACTTACTAATAGGTAGCATTTAATGTTTGCAATGACAGGCCATCGCTCGGGCGCAGGGTCTGGGAATCCAGCTACCGGTACTACCACCGGTCCTCCCAGGCAATCCTTCTTCAGCAGGTCAGGTAAGTCTCTATGTAATCCTTCTTCTCCAGCGTAATAAGATTGAGATAGATGAAAGAGACAGAAGAAAGAGTGAAAGATAGATAGAGTAGGATGGGAATGAAGAGAGAGTAAGATGTAGATGGAGATAGAGAGAGGGGAAGATAGAGGGAGGGAGATGTAGATGGAGATAGAGGGAGGAAGATAGAAGGAAAAGGATAGCAATAGAGAGATAGAGTGAGCAAGAAAGATAGAGTGAGAGACAAAGAGAGAAATGAAAAGAGAGAGGAAGAGAGGGTGATCTAGATGAAGATAGAGGGAGAGGGAGGGAGAGAGATGTTGATGCATTTATATTCTAACTCTAAGTTTTATTAATTGCAGGGATCCGCAACGGCTGCACAAACGCCGTCGCCTTCGCTACCGCCGCCTGGATTGAGGCGCGACGATGACGACTTCGACTTCGGAGGTGGCTTCGGAGGTTAGATGGGCGAGTGAGCCCTTTTATTTACTTTGTTGATGACGATGTGAGATGTATCGGAATTTTAGTTTGTGATTGTGATGATGTTTGTGTATGCTGTGTATATACTATGTATATTGTCTATATTGTGTTTGTTGTGATTCTGGCCATCGAGCCGGGTAGTGTTTTTTGTTTTTTTAAAAAAAAAATAAAAAACCTTATTTGCGACGGCTTTTTATACAGTACCGTCGCAAATAAGGGTACAAGCCGTCGCAATTAAACCATAGTTATTTGCGACGGCCAGGCCGTCGCAAATAAGTATTAATTGCGACGGCCTGGCCGTCGCAAATAGAGTCGTGGGTCCCAGAGGAGGACACGTGGGCCCTGCCCTCTGAACTTATTTGCGACGGCCTGGCCATCGCAAATAGTGGAACTTAATTGCGACGGCTATGCCGTCGCAAATAAGCTTTAATTGCAACGGCTGGGCCGTCGCAAATAAGATCGCGGGGCCCACCAGCCCGCAGCAACAACTTGCGACGACCTCTCCTAGCCGTCGCAAATTAGTTTATTTGCGACGGTGGCCGTCGCAAATAAGCTTATTTGCGACGACATATTTGCGACGGCCGAAAGCCGTCGCAAATAAAGAAAGCCATCGCAAATAGCTTATTTGCGACGGCATCTGTCTTATTTGCGACGGCTTCGGCCGTCGCAAATCGTCGGGATTCCTGTAGTGAATTTTATGCTACTTGCCACTTTGCCAGTGATGAGGAAGAGCGGGTGACTTGGATGACTCATGGATCCAAGTACACAATTACATATGAAGAATTTGCTAGATTGCTACATCTTGACACATCCAGCAATGACAACTTGATAATTCACAACATTGGTGTCATTGAGAAGGACAGGATGAAGTTTCTTTATGAACCCCACTCAAAGTTCAATCCTCCTTCCACTAAGAACATGAAGTCTTTCTTTGTGTTGCTGAACAGTGTCCTTAGGAAGACAATTGCCCCCAAGGATGGGGATGCCGGAAGTGTTCAGGGATACCTCAGGACCTTGATGTAGGTCATTAGCAAGGACAGAAAGTTTGATGTCTTTGACTACATTTGGAACGATATGGTCGACATCTCTTGCACGCCGAACAGATCCTGTGGCTATGCCCCCTATCTGATGTTTATGATTGAGAAGGTCACAGGCATCGAGTTCGTCAAGGATGTGGAGCACACCCCCTTGAGGCCCCAGAAGCCTCAACAAGCAAGTATTCAAGGTGCTCCTTCTCCTGCTTCCAGTGCAGAGGCTCCGGCGAGAGCTAGTGGAGATGCTAGGGCTGCTCCTGCCACTAGGTCCCCTCCTCAAAAGGGGTCACCAAGTGGTATCTTAAAGTACTTATCAGCTATTTTTGCCTCTTGCAAGAAGGCAGAAGTGAACTCTCATAAGCTGAACAAGAGAAGAAAGGCCGATATGCGGTATGTCAAGGAGAATGTGAAGCACATCTGCCAAAAGCTGGAGATTGAACCCATTGGATCTCGAGTCATTTCTGATGATTTTGATTCTGATTTCACCAAGCTCGGGCCCTTGACTCCCTCCGAGCTTGCCTATTTTGGCATTGGGGACTCGAGAGGTACCGTTCCTCCTCCTCCTCCTCCTTATCAACCCAAAAATGAAGATGAAGACGATGAGAGGACTGACAGTGAGGCTTGAAGACCTTAGGTCCCTCTTCTCCTTCTTTTTGGTGTCTTGATGCCAAAGGGGGAGAGATTGAGGGAAGTCTTAGGAGTCTTAGGCTTTAGCTGTAGGCTGCGAGGAGAGCTATCCTTTTGTGTCTTTTGTCTCTTTGTGGGTTGTAAGACTTTTATAATACTCTTTTGGTACTTTTGGTCCTGTGATGCAATGTTTTGAACTGCTTATGAAGATATGTATGAAATCTGCGATTTTGCTCTAAAAATGACATATATGCTTGTTGTTAACATGTTGATGTCAATTATGTCATTCTCATCATGATTATTGTTTCTATACACTTAGTTTTGCATCCCACCATAAAGAGTGCACATATGGATTATGTTTTCATTACTTAATGTGTTTCAAACTCATATGTGCACACTTTATGAAAATCTCAACTTTTTATCATATTTTGAGAAATCTCAATTGGTTGTCATCAATCACAAAAAAGGGGGAGATTGAAAGTGCATCTAGGAACCCCTTGTGGGTTTTGGTTGATTTATGACAAGCAAATGAGATCCTAACCACATTGTTGAGATGAGAACAAGTTCTAATGAGAGAATGAACAAAGTGACAAAAAGAAAGGAGAATTAGAAGCAATGCAGAAAAGAGCTCAGGAACCAAGCGTAGTAGATCATTGTGTATGGAGTGTGTTAAGGAAACACACTGCAAGAGCTCATGCACAAATAATCACACACATTGCACAAAATTATACAGGACCAGACTAGTCCGACTGACCCCGAACTAGTCCGATATCCTTCTGCACCAGATCGGACAAGTCCTCACAATGCGAACTTGTCCTCACAGTCCAGTTTTTCAAAGACCAGACTAGTCCGATATCACCATGGACTAGTCTGATATCTCTCTGACTAGAATCGGACTAGTCCTCCCCAGTGCGGACAAGTCCCCCAAACACTTCACAAGTTGCACAAAATCGGACAAGTCCGATAACACACCGGACTAGTCCGATATCTTTCTGATGTCAATCAGACAAGTCTGATATTAGCACGGACTAGTCCGAAAACCCTATGACCTAAATCGGATAAGTCCTCCAAGTGCGGACTTGTTCCCCAAATTCACTTAGGGCTTAACTTATCCGGACAAGTCCGATATTTATCGGACCAGTCCAAAGAGTTCAAGAACCAAAATCGTACTAGTCCGACTTCACTTCCGACAAGTCTGATATTTCGGGACACCTAGGGTTTCCTACACGCAGCACACCGGACTAGTCTGGTGTCCACCACGTACTAGTCCGATCTTTATAAACCCTAATGGTAACTTTTGGAAACCCCATATAAATAGGTGTGCACGGCCCATCTTTCACTCTCTCGACCCCCTGCACCGTCACACGTTCCAAGAGCCTAGAAAACACCTCTCTCCACGAAATCCAACACAAGAAAGATCAATCCCTTGAGGATACACTTTTGATCTTTGGAGAGACATGATTCTTCACTCATTGAGCTCTTGGTTTGATTCCGTAACACACTCCTGTGGTTTTCATTGTAATCTTAAGAGTGTGTTCTTGGTGGTGTTCATCTTGTAATATTGGGGAGCCCTCAACGCGTGAGAAGGCCCCTTGAATTTGGTTATTTGCCCTTTGTGATTAGTGAAGAGGATTGGCCTCCGTGGCGATCCGACGAGGGTAGGGTTGGAGAAGACTCGGTCCTTTTGTGGACTCCTCAACATGGACATATGTTGCCTCTGTGGGAACTGAACCACGGTATAAAGAACTTGTGTTGTTACTTTGCACCCATTATTCTTACTCTTCATATCTATCTAGGGTTTTAATCAATCTTGTTCACTTTATGTTGAAACATTGAATATAAGATTAACTTGTGATACATCGTAGTTCATAGTAGTGTGACACTTCAATTACAGGTATATTTCCACTGCATACATCCTAGGATCAAGATAATCAATCAGATTTGATCAATCTAGTCGGTACACACCAGACTAGTCCGCACTCGACCGGACTAGTCCGATATCTCAGGATTTGATCAATTTGTTAAGTGTTGCAGGATCCGACTAAAAATCAAAAAGGTCTATTCACCCCCCCTCTAGGCCACATTCAATATCTCAAGAAATTGTTGTAGGTGAGCACTTGCATCTTCGTTAGCCTTCCCACAAAATGGGTTGGCTTGCACCATAGTGATAAGGCCAGTCCTAATTTTTAAGTTTACGTCTCCCATGTTAACAGTGGACCCAACAGGCACATTGTTTGCAGAGGAAGCTGAAAACTCACGAAGGGTTTTCTGGGCCATTGGTGTTTCGGTTGTTGGTGCAGTTGTGCTGGCTTGCTTATCTGCTCGAAGCTTCTGAGGAGTAACAACACGAGATCGATCTCTCAGAAGGGTTTCGGGATCTTCAACAAAGTTTTCTGGCAAGCGAAAACCAGGCATACACTACCCTGTAAAATGCAAAAACAAAGAAGGGTCATCCTACTAAAACCTACCAGGGTCCTATCCTATTCACTCAATCATGTAATACTTCGGCTGCCTTCCCCAGCAACGGCGCAAAAAATGCTTGTTGATGGTTCCTACACACTACTAACAATTCATCTCTAGCAGTGGTGCCAGAAATGGTTGTTAATAGATTTTAGATTATACATGTAAATCCGCAAGCGCACGGAAACTATCGATGTAGCATTTGCCCTCTAAGACTATTCCCAAAGGGTGTCATTTATATTCTCTCAAAGGAAGGCTAGATGTAAGTAAAACTATCATCAAGTGGAGAGGCTAGGTTGGCCTAGGTAGGGTTCTAGCAAGGATGGATAAAGGGTAATTGAGGTAGTGTGACACACACAAGCGCATTCTATTATAAGGGGATAATATGGGGTAAAGAGGGACCAGGCTAAGAACCAGGTAGAGACTCCTATAATGCTTCTAATGTACATATACGTAGCCTAGGTTAGTTACTAATGATCATATCAATTATGAATTCTCATGCTAAGTGGATTAACACATCGGGCACGAGTTTACCCCTAGCAATACTAGGATGACTCCCACCAAGAGCCTGTGGCATAGCCGAACATGAGGATTACAAAGGACAGATAGGACTGCCACCACCAACTGCCTACCTCTTCAATCCGTTGGCATACGAGACATTCAACGCTACTCTCTATCTAGCACCATTCTAGCATATTAAGTAATTACCTTAAGAGCCTTGGCACAAGCCATCCTAAGGCAATGAACTAAATCATCGTTGAACCAATGTTAATTCATAGCATAAGTGATTCATGTTAACATAATCTTGTCATAGCTAATTAGACTACAGTGGAGGTTTAGAGTGTTTATGATGATATAATGATAATGGTATAGCATAATAATAAATACTACTCCTACCACCTACATGGAATCCACAATGAAACAAGAAACACTTCATCCAAGTATATGAACAATGGAAGACTAAAGCTAACATCTTCATTAAGAATAAAGTCACAAATACAAATAGGAATATAAGAGTCATACCATTCCCAATTGGAAATTGGGAAGAGACTCCTTCTACTCCTCTCCTTCTTGGACTACGGACTAGAGACTCTCCTCTCTACAACCTATACTCCTCTAAACCTATGGAGAGTAGTGGATACAAGAGATGAAAACTCAAGTGGTGTGTGTTGAAGTGAGGGGTGAGGTGTCCTATTTATAGCTTGGAGAAGGGTCGGTTCCCGCCACCAAAAGCGTGCGAATCAGTGATCCATGACCTCTTCAAGCCAGGAGGATCCAACACATGGTGTTTGACTGCGTTTGGCACCAGGACCTAGTCGGCCGACTAGGGGGGTCAGCCGACCTGGTCTTGGCTCCTTTTGCGGTGTGCTTCCTCCAAGTCTCTGCCAGGTGGGTCCCATTGACTGATATTGGTGCTACACCATTAGATGGCCTCAGATACTTCTGTTTGTGGGCCATTTGATCCATGTGGTGCCATGTGGCATTGCCTGATTGGTTGGAATGATATTTTATAGGATCCATACCCTTGTCTCACTTCAATTCTGCATAGAATCCCTACATACACTACTTTCTCCAAGGACAAGTGGAAATAAGTTAAATAGAAAGGTGATGTGTGCAAGAAATGATATTTCCTTCACATAATTGAGTTATATTGACGGGTGAAATTGGTATATAACAGTCGTCAACAAAGGTGCCGAAGCAGAATGCTCCGACGTCGTCCACCACCGATGTGTCATACGCCGACGGTAGGCCCCTGGTGTATAGGTACCAAAAGAGAACCCTATTAGAAACAAGAGCAGGACAAGAGAATGTACTCACGAATTAGCGCTTGTTGTTGTCTTCGGCGTGCAGGGACGTTGACGGTGGGCCCCTTGGGTGGTGTCGGAGCTGGCTGCTCTGGCGTCGCACACCATTTTGCAGAGTCGTCGATGGCAGGCTCCCAGGGAGGTACCAGAGCTGGATGCTCCAGTGTCGCCCACCATCATAACCTACTTTGTATGTCCTGCACACATAACAGGATGCGTATTTTTTGCTCGTTGGCGATCTTTTCCTACTCTTCAATTTTGCCATATCTTACAACCCTGGGATGGTACGCGGGGTTTGGGTAATTCAGTGCATTAGCGCCCGGGATCCGGCTCCCACCTTACTGAGAGTGTGAGCTTCCTAGCCCTCAGTACTTAGCTATAACAGTGGGAGGAAAAGCGCGCATTCTTAGGGTACATGACCAGGCTAAGCAGGCTGCATGCTCTGGACCTCCAGCTCGGCGTAGGCCTTTCATGGGGAACCATTTGGCACCACAGGGCCCTAAGTAAGACGACAACCACAAGATCCCCAAATACCTTGCCGGTACCTCAAACAAGTCCACCTTCAGCAGGGTTGCGTAACTCTACTAGGGGTCATATAGAAAAAAGTTCACCAGGTATATGAAGATAATATACTCAAAAACGAGACTAGCTTGATCGATCACAAAATTAACAGATAATTAAGTGAACATAAGAGAAAGCACAGGGTAAGATAGTGATTCTTTCAAATGTCATTCATAGGAGGGGACGGGCTTTACAATAAGGCAACAACCCACTCTGGTTGGCAAAGGAGGCAGAGTGTTCATGCTTAGGGTACGGGACACACCTAAATGACTGAACACTCTGGACCTGTCCCCCCCCCCCCCCAGAGCTTGGTTGTCCTAAGTGTAGTTCCTTGGCACCATGACACCCTACACTGTCCTACTATTATGCTTAGGGATAGAACTTATGGAGGTGTTCTATGTTCCATTGGTTGGGGAGGGGCCCTCCTTCTTCTGTGGCCAGGCGGATGCAACCGGAGTAGGATATCTGTCTCACTCGGAAGGGGCCCTCCCAGCTGAGGGAGAGTTTGTGTGCCTCTTCTCGAGAAAGTATTCGCCGCAACACCAGATCACCTGTATGGATCTCTCTACTTCGCACGAACTGCTCCTAGTAGCGTCGGAGCGCTTGCTGGTACCGTGCGTTTGGGATGGTGGTGTGCCACCTTGCTTCGTCGATGAGGTCGACATCGTTGTGTCGGAGCTGGTCCTGGGCAGCTTTGTTGAATGACCAGACTCAGAGGGAGCCCACTGCGATCTCTGGGCGAGGACGGCCTCGAACCCATACACAAGGAAGAAAGTTGTTTCTCCCGTGGCCTGGCTGGGCGACGTTTGGCTGGCCCAAAGTGCTCATGGGAGTTCATCAACCCACTTGCACCATGCTTATCCAAGCAGTCATATGTCCGTGTCTTGAGGCCCTTGAGTATCTCGGCGTTGGCCCTTTCACTTGACCATTGCTCTTTGGGTGAGCTACGGACCATAACAAACTTGGACATCAAGGTCTTCGCAGTAGTCTTGGAATGGGGCACTGGTGAACTGGGTCCCGTTGTTGTTGATGATCCTATTCGGGACCCCGAACCTGCAGATGATCGACTTGATAATCTTGACTGCGAACTACTTCTTGATGTTGATCACTGGGGCTGCCTCAGGCCACTTGGTCCACTTGTTTACAGCGATGTAGAGGAACTGGTACCCTCCGACAGCCCTGGGGAAGGATCCAAGGATATCCAGCCCCCAGACCGCAAATGGGCAGGAGGGTGGAATCATCTGTAGCGTTTGCGCTGGAGTGTGAATCCGCTTGGCGTGAAACTGGCATGCCTTGCATCTTTTCACTAGCTTGACGGCCACTTGGAGTGCCATTTGCCAGTAGAAGCCATGTCAAAAGGCTTTACTGATCGGTGTGCAGGAAGCATCATGATTCCCGCACTCTCCTTCGTGGATTTCTACGAGCAAGTCGCAGCCCTCCTCCCGAGTTATGTGCCGTAATAGGACACCATTGGCGTCATGTCGACAAAGGTCTCCTTTCACTAGTCTGTAGCATTTCACCATCCTTACGATCCGCTCAGCGGATACATGTTCCTCGAGAAGGATGTTGTCTTTTAGGTAGTCCCGGATCTCCGTGATCCATGCATCGAGACTCTCCTGAGCTTCTGGATCTTGGGCGCTAGGTAATCTGAGGTCCCCGGTGACGCACAAGAACCTCGATGGGCCCCACGGTTGCAGGGCTGCTGAGGTCACCAGCTTCGAGGTGTTGGGCTCGCCTTCTTCGTTAGGCACTTTGGGCCTAGCTATTGATCGCTCTAATTTCCTGCCAAAGACACCTTCAGGAATGGAGGCCCCAGTGGAGGCCATAGTTGACAAGGCATCGGTGATGGAGTTGTCGGCGTGCGACACCTGGAAGAGGTACAAAGCCTCGATACCAACTTCTAACATCTTGATGTGCAGTAAGTACGCCGCAAGCTGAGGGTCATTGCAGCAGCATTCACCTCAGACTTGCTTCATGATCAGCTGGGAGTCTCCTTTGAACAGCATCTATTGGACACTGAGACTCTACGCAGCTTTCAGTCCGAAGATGAGGGCTTCATACTCTGCCACATTATTGGTCGCCTTGAAGTCAAGGCGCACCGCGTACTTGGACTGCTCCCCTATTGGAGAGGTGAGTAGTACATCGGCTTCTATCCCTTGCTTCCGCGATGATCCATCGAAGAAGAGTGTCCAATGGGGTCCGGTGAGCACTGGAGCCTTGGGCTTCGGCTCGCTAACTTCCAAGCCCCTTGGGTTGCTTGGTGAGGGAGTCCACTCAGCAATGAAGTATGCAAGTGCTTGGCTCTTGATTGCATGCTTCGGTAAGAAGTCCAGATCAAACTCCGCCAATTTTGTTGCCCATTTGGCGACATTACAAGTCACGTTGGGACTGCAGAGCACCGCCTCTAGTGGGAGCGAGGTCACCACTGAGACTCTGTGTGCCTGAAAGTAATGGTGGAGCCTCCTCGATGCAATTAGCACTGCATAGAGTAACTTGTGCACTTAAAGGTACCGTGTTTTTGCTTCATGCAGGACTTCATTGATGAAGTAGACCGGGCGCTGGATAGTTCGGGCCCTCCCCGGGGAATCCGCCGCACATTCTTCCATATGCTTCGGGTCCAGAGACTTTGCGTTCCCTGAACCCAGTGCATCCTTTGGGGGCTAGGACCCAGAGGCTTCTTGATCTCCGGGGCCCTACTGGGGGACCCGGCTACCCTCCGGGGGCTGGGACCCGAAGGCATATGGGATGTCGGGGCCCCCGGCGATCTTCAAGCCCTAGGGCTCAGCGTCAGCAGCAGGGGCCCAGTATGTCTCTTGAGGTTGCTGGGTACCAGGTCGCTCCGCCACCAAGACCATGCTCACTACTTCTGTCGTGGCGGTGATGTAGAGGTACAGAGGCTCCCTAGGCTCCAGGGCCACCATGATGGGCAGCGATGTGAGTTTTTTCTTCAGTTCACAAAATGCATTTACTGCCTCATCTGTCTAGACAAACGGTCCAAACCGGTGCAACAGTTTGAAGAATGGGATGGCTCGTTCAGCCAGTCTAGAGATAAACCGGCTGAGTGCATCCAAACAACCTACAAGCTTCTGTACATCCTTGACGCGGGCTGGAGGCCGCATCAGCTCTACTGCCTTGATCTTCCCCGGGTTCACCTCGATCCCCCGGTGTGAGACCAAGAAACTAAGGAGTTTCCCGGCTTTGACTCCGAACACGCACTTGTCTAGGTTAAGCTTCGTGCGTGTAGTCCATAATCTATCAAAGACTAGGGCGAGGTTGTCTAATAATGATGTATGAGTTTGGATTTTGACAACGATATCGTCGACGTACATCTCTACTAGGTCCCAAATGAGGTCCCCAAATGTTTTATGCATGGCACATACAAAAGTAGGGAGAGCATTCTTAAGACATAGCAGTAGAGGTCATCTACGGTTATAAATGTGGTATGCTCTTCGTCCTCTCTAGACATGGGGATTTGGTGGAACCCCGAGTAAGCATCTAGAAGGCAGAGCAAGTCGCATCCCGAGGTTGAATCTACGATTTGATCAATCTCGTGGTGAGGGAAAGGATTGTTAGGACATGCCATTTTAAGGTTGGTGTAGTTGATGCACATCCGAAGCTTTCCACTAGCTTTGGGGACGACGATAGGATTGGTCAGCCACCTAGGATGATGGACTTCCCGAATGAAGCCAGTATTGAGCAGCTTCTTGATCTCTTCACGAATGAAGTTCTGTCACTTGATGGATTGCTTTTGTGGCCTCTGCTGCGCTGGCCAGGCATCGGGGTAGATCTTCAAGTGGTGCTCGATCACCTCCCTGGGGATGTCAGACATCTGAGACCGTTGCCAGTCAAACACGTCGACATTAGCTCGCAGGAAAGTGATGAGTGTTGATTCGCGTTTGCTGTTTAGACTACCCACAATGCGGGTGGTATGGGCAGCATCAGAGCCGATCTGGATAGCCTTGATGGGTACATCATCGTTGTCAGAGGGCTGCACCCGTGGTGCAACATCAGCGACGTAGTTGCGCTCCCTCGAACTCAGCGAATGATGACTAGGTCCAGCATCGCTCGAGGCAGGTGCTGGGGCCGCCGCTAGTGCTCGGAGCTCCGGAGCTCCTCCAAAGCATATATCACCGCAGTGCAATCTCTGTAGATCTTGAGGACGCTGGAGGGAGTCAGCATCTTGAGGATGAGGTAGCCGTAGAGGACTATAGCTATGAATAGGTATAGGGCTGGTCTACCGATAATGGCGTTGTAGGGGAGGCTGACCTCCGCGACGTCAAATTGGATATTCTCCGTCCTGAAGTTCTCGGGTGTTTCGATGGTCACCCGGAGGTGGATGTTGTCGTACGGGATAATCTTCCTTGGCCCTATCCCCGAGAATGATCTCGACGGGGTGAGCGTGGACACAGGGATCTTCAGCCTGTCGAAGGCCGCACCGCTAATTAGATTGAGGTCGGCCTCGCCATCTATTAGGACGTGGTAGAACTTGACATTGGTGATGGTGGGGGCGACGAGGAAGGGCGAAAGCCTAGCCCCCGACATGTTCTTGGGGCAGTCGGAGGCTTCGAAGCTGATCGGCGTCTCCATCCATCTTTGATGCAACACCGGGGCGTTAGTAGAGTGTAGCAATGCTACCGCTCGGCGCAAGGTCTTGAACGTGATCCGGGACGTGGGTTCCCGAGGTCCACCACAGATGGCGTGGAGTGCTTTGCGACGCTCGTGGTCGTCGTTGAAGTTGGGGTTCTCAGCCTGATGGACCTTTTCAACGGCCCGTTCAAGCTCTTATAACTCCATGTCCACGTCTTGGCTGACCTGCTGGTTGATCTTTTGTGGCTTCATCTTGCCGCCGCTCTCAAGCTTGATACTTGCCATTGCGATGAAAGCGCAACCACTTTTCCGAGGGAAAAAAGTCCCTACCTGGCGTGCCAAATGTCGAAGTGTTAAAGCGACACTTCCTCCGGATCTGCTAAGGAGCAGCCCGCGGAGGTTCTTTAATCGGCTGGGCTTAGTTCTCAATCTAGTGGTCACGCGTATGAGAGTATGAGATGGTGATTTTTACAAGGTTCGGGCCGCAAGAGCGTAACACCCTACTCCACTGTGAGGTTGTACAGCTTGTGTGTGTGTATGCGTAAGTTGGGGATCCTTTGTAACGGTGGCAGTCTGGTCCTTTTATAGACAAGGCTAGACGCCTTACAAGTAGGGTATGAGGCCTGACAAGTGGCCCCGAGGCAATCTTATCCTAAAAGATCTATGGCTTTTTGCATAAGCTTGCCTTGGCCGAGGCTTGAACACTTGCCATCTTGCCGCCTCGGTTGCTAGTGGCCCATGCGTAGTCACTGATGGTGTCAAGGGATGTCCTATCCATCTGGCTGGTTGATGCAAACTAGCCACTTGGCGGGGTAGTGTAGGCCTGCGGTGTTTTCACTGTGATGTGATTGGGTGCAGCGGTCTCTGACCGTTGGCGTGCTCTGCATTACCTGCTCTGAAGGTGGGTGCCTATCTCGATCATGCTTAAGGATACGTCCTTGCACTAAATAATCTTTATGAATCAATTCTCTTTCATTTTCAATATACTCAAATGTAGAATATTCTAGTGCTTATACCTTATTGTGACACCCGGTTCCCAAAATGAACCAAGTGAACCCATATGTGTGCCCAGGACGTTCAACACACATACACGAGTGCATTCAAAAAAGAGTATACAGATAGTTACCACAGAACAAGATTAATTAAGCACTTTTATTACACAAGTCATAATAATCCTCGAATACAAGCTCTAATAAATATTAATGACAAGTTCAAACTAATGCAGCGGAAATTCTCTAATAAGCAACTAAGCAACTAAGCAAATAGGCTATAGCGCAGCTCCAATCAACACCACACGCAAGCTGATGGTAGACATGGCCTAGAACTCCGCATTATCACCGTTATACTCCCAATCCTGACCTGTAACTATTGGTGGGGGAACTGCAAGAGTGAGTACATGTCATACTAAGCAAGTGTGGAAAGTATGACATGTAGGTGATTCAAATGACGAATATAATAATGGCTATGTGCTGAAAAGTACATTAAAACATTTGAAAAGCAATATATTACATGTATGTGAAGTAATCCCATCATAAACAATAATTAATAACATAGTACCAGTCCATATTCCATATCCATCATCCATATACCAATGACCATATTCAATACCAGAATTTAATTCATAACCAGCCATATCCATATCATCAATGCATAACCATCCCAAAAACCATCCCAATACCAAGTCCCTTCTAATCATGTAGGTCATCCAGGCGCTCATAACCGGGAGCACGACTATCATGATAGTTTTATTAGACTCTGCGGAGTTTGTACCGCTTTACCCACATGTTTGTGATTTCATCACCTTGCAGTGACTAGAACCTCTATTATGCCGTCTCACACTTCCTTCGGTGTGTGGACAAGAGATCACAAAATAGCCTTTACAAAGGGATTACTAGCCTATTTAGACCCCACTGAGGTTTCATCGGTGGCGATGCCTCCAACTGAGAACATCTTCAACCAAGGGCCCCCTCTTGAGCCATTCGGATCCCAGGGTAGTCCCACCCTAATTTTGTAAAGGCTATTTTGTGATCTCTTCTCTTCCGCGTCGAATCTCGAGGGCGAGATTCATTTTAAGGGGGGTAGGTTTGTAACACCCTCATTTTCATGCATCATGCCTAGCATACACTCATATACATCTAACCCCCAACAAGAGGAACGAGTTTAAAATGGATTTAGAGCATTTAAAATTGATTTGGAACAAAACCGCACTTAAAATGCAGGAAAGTGCGGACCAGTCCAATTTTACTGAGGACTAGTCCGATTTCTCTCTGACTAAAAACGGACTTGTCCGTTTTTGCTGCAGACTAGTCCGATTTTGCCTTTGGAAACCTTCGGACTTGTCCGATTTTGTGCGGACTAGTTCGATATTCCAAGATTCCTTGAAAAATTGTGAAGTCCTTGGACTTTTCCGGACTAGCCCGATGTTCCAGCGGACTTTTCCGATTTCCTCTCTGACTAAAGTCGGACTTGTCCGATTTTTGGCCAGACTTGTCCGATTTTCTCTCTGGACGACTTTGGACTAGTCCGGTCCTTTCTGGACTTATCCGATATTTCACGACTCCGAGTTGATCTTTTGTTTTACGACTTGTTTCTTGGGTGTCACGTTAAGTGGGCCTAGGGACGTTGTGCCTAACTCTTTCAGAGCCCATGTGGGACTCTAAACCAGCCTCTACTCCTCTCAAACTCGAAATCCATCTAACCCTAGCCTCCACCTCTATATAAACAACCCCACCCCTTGGCTTGACATCTATTTGCCACTTTTCCACCCCATCCAAACCCTAGTTCGTGGAGAGCCACCACCAAGGAGGGAGGAGAAGATCTCAAGCAAGAAGAAGAAGAGGAGGAAACGAAGGAGGATCAAGATCTCCACCAAGTTTTCGTTCTTCATCACCAATTCATCTCCAAGTTCATCACCAACCCTAGATCCTCAAGATCCAAGTGTTTCCTCCAAGTTTGTTGACTCATTGGAGTTCTAAACACCTGGTATACCTTCTATTATCTTTTCCTTACGTGAATTCAACCCCTAATCTCCAAATTCACGTCGATCTAGAAAACCCTAATCTGCTGATTTCGCAAAGTGCAAACTTGTCTGGTCCCTTGAGGACTAGTCCAATTTCCCTGGATAAATTGTGTTGAATTAATTCTAAAACTTGATCTAATCAAATCCAAACCTGTATGAACTTGTTAAAAGCTATTAGAACTAGTTATTGATCATTAAAAGCAATCTATTAACAAGTTCTACCTTGCATTTGTATTGATCATGCATGTCATGTCATATTGAGTAATATTTGTGCACTCTTTCATTGTGTTTCTTGTCTTGTATGTTTATTGTGTGGATTAGACGGATTTGCGCTAGAGAGTGCCACGGAGGATCTACAACACCAAGAGTTTGAAGGCTTTGACCCTAATCAACCGTAAGAGCAAGGCAAATGTCCTTGAAGCATATTGATCCTGTTTTAAAATAAATGTTTTGTTTGCAAAATTGCATGCTTGTGTCAACTTGATGGGAAATCCTATGGTAGGGAGTTTACTAGCGTTGTTTGACCACCCTTGTCGACTTGAATTATGGTAGAGAGTCGAGATGGGATTTTTACCTTTCTGCTTCACTTAATTAATTGGGATGGAAGAACAACTACACTACCTAATTTAATTATGCATTAATGAGATTGTGGATGACATGAACTGGTTAAATCTGGTATGGTAATGGGTGATCTAAGCAAGCATGGTATGTTGATGGGTTGGATGATATGGTGGTTGTGAAAGTGCATCTAGGACTCCCTTGTGGGTTTTGGATGATTTATGACAAGCAATTGGGATCCTAACCTCTTTGTTGAGATGAGTGCAGGCTTATGATAGAAAAATGAGCAAAGTACCAAAAAGAAGGAAGAATGAGGAGCAAAGTGGAAATGAGCTCAAGGAAGAAGAGTAGTAGATTATTGTGTATGGAGTGTGTTAAGGAAACACATCCCAAGAGCTCAACCACATTTAAACACACACATTGTACAAAGTTACACAGGACCGGACTAGTCCGACAGACACAGGACTAGTCCGATATCCTTTCTGCACGAAATCGGACAAGTCCGATATCCATCGGACTAGTCCGATATCCTTTATGATCAGAATCGGACTAGTCCTCCCCAGTGTGGACTAGTCCTCAAAACACTTCAAAAGTTACACAAAATCGGACAAGTCCGATCATATCTGGACTAGTCCGATATTCTTTCTGATCCAAATCGGACAAGTCCGATGTTTGCATGGACTAGTCCGAAAAACCCTCTGATCTGAATTGGACAAGTCCTCCAAGTGCGGACTTGTCATCCTATGCACTAAGGGTTTCACATAACCGGACAAGTCCGATGACTATCGGACTAGTCCAAAGATTTCCAGTAGCAAAATCGGACAAGTCTCCTCCTAGCCGGACTAGTCCGATATTTCGGGACACTTAGGGTTTGCTACACTCAGCACACCGGACTAGTCTGGTGACCACCACGGACCAGTCCGAACTTTCTGAACCCTAACGGTCACTTTTAGAAATCCGATATAAATAGAGGTGCACGGCCCATTTTGTCACTCTCGAACCCTAGCGCCGTCACACCTCCCAAGAGCCTCAAAAACCACATCTCTCCACGAAATTAAGTGCAACAATGATCAATCCTTTGAGGATTCACTCTAGATCATTGGAGAGACAAGTTCAACACCACATTGAGCTCTTGGTTTGATTCTCTAACACACTCCTACGATTTAATTGTAATCTTTTGAGTGTGTTTTGGTGGTATTTCGTGTTGTAATCCAAGGGAGCTCTCAACGTGTGAGAAGGCCCCCTTTGAATTCAGTTATTCACCCCTTTGTGATTAGTGGAAGAGGATTGGCCTTTGTGGCGATCCGACAAGGGTAGGGTTGAAGAAGACCCGGTCCTTTTGTGGACTCCTCAACGTGGACGTAGGTTGCCTTTGTGGGAGCCGAACCACGGGATAAATCCTTGTGTCTTGTGTTTTTGGTGTTCATCGTTCTTATTCATCAATATAACCTAGGGTTTCATAATAATTGCTTATCTCACATTGGATTGTTAAACATAAGATTTAATTGTGATATAATCTAGCTTATAACATTGAAACCATTATTTGATTCTATATTTCCGCTGCATACATAAAAGAATCAATCTAATCGATCAAGCTCAATCCACTTAGTCCGTGAACACCGGACTAGTCCGCACTTTACCGCACTAGTCTGATATCTCTGGTATTGAACTGGTTGTTAAGTGTTGCAGGATCTGACAATTTGCAAAAAGGCATATTCATCCCCCCTCTAGGCCACATTCAATTGGTATCAGAGCGGGTTCTTCAAGAAAGAGTCTAACCACTCGAAGACATCATGTCGGAGATGAAGGACATGCACAAAATCAACAACCAAGAAGAGGTTAACACTGACAAAAATCAAAAGGTGGAGAAGTACCTCGAAGCCATTCAAGACTTCGAGGACAATGATGAGGAGACACTGGAGCTAAAGGCGCTCCTCAGAAAGAAGGCGCTTTCCAAAGGGAAAGTGAAAGTTGAAGAGAAGAAGAAGGGGAGTAGTCACACCGACTACTCCCGATATCCTTTTAACTATGATCGTCTAAATCCCAATAATAGTCATTACTTATCTATCCCACTTGGAAAAGCCCCACACTTCGATGGAAGTGATTACTCAATGTGGAGGCAGAATATGAAAATGCATTTGATTTCCCTCAATCCAAGTCTATGGCATGTTGTATGCACAGGGATAGATATTCCGGACGACGACGAAGAGCTCACCCCAAGCCAATAGCAGGCTATTCATAGAAACGCTCAAGCCGCAACAGTAATCACCTCCTCACTCAGTCGGGACGAGTTCACCAAGGTGGATGGACTCGAAATTGCTAAGGACATATGGGATACACTGCAAACCGCACATGAAGGTGACCGACATGTGCGTGAAGCAAAAATCGAGATGATCGAAGGCGAATTAGGAAGATTCGCAATTGAGGAAGACGAGTCACCCCAAGAAATGTACAACCGATTGAAGACACTCGTCAACAAAGTTCGATCATATGGGAGCAAGAAGTGGAATGATCACGAGGTGGTAAAGCTCATCCTTAGAGCTTTTATGCCTCGCAATGTCACACTATGCTCCATAATTAGAGAAAGCCCCGGATACAAAAGGATGACTCCAGATGAATTGCTTGGAAAGACGATCAACTTTGAGATGATGGAAAAACAAGCAAAGCACGTCAAGGAAATTGCCGACCTCACCTCGGCAATGAAGAAAGGGGTTGCTTTGAAGTCCACCCTCAAGCCCCTATCCAAAGAAGATAGAGAAGCACAACTAGAGGAAGATAGTGACGACGAGAGCAGTGAATTAGACGAAGAAGACATGATATTGTTCATGAAGAAATTCAAAAGAATCATGAAGAAGAGACAAGGTACAAAGTCTAGCGAAGGAAAGTACAAAGAAAGAACAAAGCCAAAGTTGAGGCGGGCATGCTATAATTGTGGTGAGTATAACCACTTTATAGTTGTTTGCCCATATGAGGAGAACAAGAAAAATACTAAAGAAGCCAAGCCTCAACACAAGAACTTCTTCAAGAAGAAGAAACAAGCCGAACAAGCGCACATTGGGAAAGAGTGGGACTCAAATGATGAGTCCTCATCGTCCTAAGAAGAAGAGACGGCTAGCATAGCCATCGAGAAGACATCCAAGAAGTCTACCCTCTTCCCTACACTCGACGCAAGGAAGGGAAATGGCACTTTCCTCATGGCAAAGGAAGGTAAACGCAAGGTAACCATCAAAGCCTCTTCTGTGCATTCCTACTCTAGTGATGATGAAATAAATAGTGATAATGATATGCTTATTGGACTAGATAGGAAAGCTGCAACAAAAATGAAATTTTTACTTGATCAACTTGTTGAGAAGGAGAGGTTAATTCATCGTCAAGTGGACATGATTATCTCCCAAAAGGAGGAGTATGTCGAACTTGACAAACTTCTAGAACTTGAAAAGGAGAAAAGCAATTCACTAGAGCTTGAGTTATCTTCAAGCAAGGAAGCTTGCCTGGAGTTAACCAACTCAAATGTTGCAATCAAGGACCAACTTGTTGACCTGATCAAGGTTAACAAGATCCTTGAAGTGCAAGTTGAGTCACTCAAGCTGAGTGAACCTTCCTCCTCTTCAAGCTCACCTTCTCAACCCACTAAAACTGATTTTTCTCGTGCTTGCACATGTAAGAAAGGTGACACCAGTTTGAAGGAAAAGTCAACCTCCACAAAGGATAAACATCCTGCCCGAAGTGGCATATTTGACAAGGAGAAGATCGACTATGAACGTAGTGCATACTTGGTCCAAAGACCTCCAAATGTTAAATATGACATTGGTTACTCTTATGATGAAAAGCAGCATGCTAGAAACCATAAGAATAACAAGGAGAGGATTTCCTTTGTGAAGGGAAGATCCTCGCAAATTAGTAAGCCGAAGGGTAAAAACTTGAACTCACACGAACACCAGACTAGTCCGGTCAGTGTCCGGACAAGTCTGGTCCTCCGGACAAGTCCGGCCTCCCAGACTAGTCCTGTTTACAAACAACAACAATTACTCTTTAGAACCTTTGATGCCTCCTATGTGTTGATGAGAAATAATTTTGGCAAGGTTTATGCTCATTATGTTGGGCCACGCCATGGGAACACTATATCTCATGTGGGTGCCCAAATGTATTGTAACTAAACTCCAAGGACCCAAGCAAGCTTGGGTACCTAAAACCAAAGCATAATTTGTTTTTGCAGGCCTATTCCTCTGGTGGATCTAAATGGGTGCTGGACAGTTGGTGCACCAACCATATGACCGGAGAACGAAGAATGTTCATGGAATATGAAGAGAATGAGGACCAAAATGAGGGCATCTACTTTGGAGATAACAGTCAAGGAAGGCTGCTTGGTACCGGTAAAATTGTTATATCATCTAAACACACACTTTCTCATGTACTACATGTTGAATCCTTAGATTATAACCTACTATCCATATCTCAACTATGTGACAAAGGTTATAATTGCTTGTTCACTAACGAGGGTGTGACCGTCTCTAGGAGGAGTGATGGTTCCATTGCATTCAAGGGCATGTTGAAGGGAAAGCTTTACCTTGTTGATTTCAACAAGGATAAAGCCAAAATTGACACATGCTTGATTGCAAAGACCAACATGAGTTGGCTGTGGCATAGACGGCTAGCGCATGTTGGTATGACGAATCTTCAAAAACTCCTCAAGGGCGATCACATCCGCGGTTTGAAGGATGTTGTTTTTGAGAAAGACATGCCTTGTAGCGCGTGCCAAGCCGGGAAGCAAGTTGGAGCACCTCATCCCGCAAAGAACGTCATGACTACAACAAGACCGCTCGAACTACTACACATGGACTTATTTGGTCCAATTGCTTACATAAGCATCGGCGGTAACGAATATGGTTTAGTAGTTGTTGATGACTTTTCTCGCTTCACTTGGGTTTTCATTTTGCATGATAAGTCAGAGACACAAGGAACACTCAAGAAGTTCTTCAAGCGAGCTCAAAACGAATTCTCATTGACAATCAAGAATACTCGAAGCGACAACGGCACGGAGTTCAAGAACACACAAGTGGAAGAGTACCTTGATGAAGAAGGCATAAAGCACGAATTTTCAGCGCCCTACTCCCCACAACAAAACGGAGTTGCCGAAAGAAAGAATCGAACACTCATACATATGGCAAGGACAATGCTCGATGAGTACAAGACATCATATCGATTTTGGGCAGAAGCAGTTAACACCGCTTGCCACGCCGTAAATCGACTCTACCTTCATCGACTACTCAAGAAGACATCATATGAGCTACTCACCTGTAACAAACCAAATATTTCATATCTTCGTGTTTTCGGTTCTCCATGTTATATCTTGAACAAGAAGCCTAGGACTTCAAAGTTCGCTTCAAGGTCCAATGAAGGTTTCTTGTTTGGTTATGATTCGAACACTTACGCCTATCGTGTTTTCAACAAGACCTCCAGACTTGTTGAAGTAGCACGTGACGTAGTGTTCGATGAGACTAATGGCTCCCAAAAGGAGCAAGTTGATCCATGTGAACTAGGTAAATAAGAAGCGCCTTGTCAAGCATTCAAAAGAATGGCTCTAGGTGAGGTTCGACCACAAGAGCCACCTCCACATGTACATGAAGAAGATGAACCACAAGAGGAGATCAATGATCAGGGGAGAGCTTCAACACAAGATCAACGACAAGGATATGAAGATAATCAACAAGTCAACAAAGGCAATGACTTAGGGGGAGAAGCAGATTACCATGAAGATACAACTCCTCAAGTGCCACACCCAAGAGTACACCAATGCGTCCAAAGGGATCACCCAATCAACAACGTCATTGGTGACATCCAAAAGGGAGTAACTACTAGATATCTCATAGCTAACTTTTGTGAACACTATTCGTTTGTATCCTTTTTGGAACCACGCAGGATTGAAGATGCATTGAAAGATCCGGACTGGGTGGGGCAATGCAAGAAGAATTGAACAACTTCAAGCGGAAAGAAGTGCGGGAACTTGTGGCAAGACCCAATGCAAACATTGTCGGCACCAAGTGGGTCTTCCGCAATAAACAAGATGAACACGGGGTGGTGACAAGGAACAAGGCACGACTTGTGGCAAAATGGTATTCACAAGTCGAAGGTTTGGATTTCGATGAAACTTTTGCTCCAGTAGCTAGGCTTGAATCTATTAGAATATTACTTGCATATGCTACTCACCATGATTTCAAGCTGTATCAAATAGATGTGAAAAGCGCCTTCCTTAACGAACCAATCAAGGAATAGGTGTACGTGGAGCAACAACGCGGATTTGAAGATGAAGAGTTCCCCGACCACGTGTTTAAATTGCGTAAGGCTCTCTACGGCCTCAAACAAGCTCCTAGAGCTTGGTATGAGTGTCTTAGATATTTCTTAATTGAAAATGGCTTTAATATTGGCAAAGTAGACTATACACTGTTTACAAAGAATTTTGATGATGATCTTTTTATTTGTCAAATTTATGTTGACGATATAATCTTTGGGTCAACTAACCAATCTTTTTGTGAAGAATTTAGTAAGATCATGATAGACAGGTTTGAAATGTCAATGATGGGAGAGCTAAAGTACTTCTTGGGATTCCAAATGCGGCAACAAAATGAAGGGACGTTCATAAGCCAAACCAAGTACACGCAAGACATACTTAAGAAGTTTGGTATGGACAAGGTAAAGCCCATAAAGACCCCTATGGCAACAAATGGCCACTCGGATCTCAATGAAGATGGACCTAACGTCAACCAAAAGGTATATCGCTCCATGATTGGATCTCTACTCTATTTATGTGCATCTAGGCTAGATATTATGTTGAGTGTATGTTTGTGTGCAAGATTTCAAGCCAATCCTAAGGAATGTAACTTGACAGCCGTAAAAAGGATCTTGAGATATTTAGTTCATACACCCAACCTTGGCCTTTGGTACCCAAAAGGATCAAAATTCAATCTCATCGGTTATTCCGATGCAGATTATGCCGGGTGCAAAGTAGATAGAAAAAGCACTTCCAGTGCGTGCCAATTCCTAGGGAGATCCTTAGTTTCTTGGTCCTCCAAGAAACAAAATTCCATTGCCTTATCCACAGCCGAAGCGAAGTATGTTGCAGCCGGGAGTTGTTGTGCTCAACTCCTTTGGATACGACAAACTCTAAGGGATTATGGTTACAATATGAACCATATTCCACTCCTTCGTGACAATGAGAGTGCCATTAAAATTGCCCACAACCCAGTTGAGTACTCCAGAACTGAAGACATAGACATAAGACATCACTTTTTGAGAGATCATGCCATGAAAGGAGACATAGCCATTTCACATGTCAACACTCAAAAGCAATTGGCCGACATATTCACCAAGCCACTTGATGAAAAACATTTTTGTGAACTCCGAAATGAACTAAATATCCTTGATGCTCGGAGTGTGGCTTGAAAAATGTTGCATACCTATATGAATTATTCAAATATGTTGATTGGATTGTGAAAATCACCTCTCTCATTTTTCTCCAGAAAACTATGTCAATTACTAGATCTTGGTGAATTATGATCATTGCTTGATTATTGTATGCTTACTGATCATATTGATCAAGATTATTTGATGTGTTTTGCCTCTCTTTTCTCTAAATGTGTACCTTAAAATATATATGAATGGGTTAAAAATTCTTGTCTGGTGACCACAGACTAGTCCGTGATTGCCCAGACTAGTCCACCCTTGCAGACTAGTCTGTAGAGTGCCGGTTAGGCCGAACTAGTCCGGTAGACAATGGACTAGTCCGATATAGCCACTGGAAAAGTTCAGACTAGTCCGGTCATCTCTGGACTTGTCCGATTTTTCGTGTCCATAACCCTAGCCGCCACCAAACCCTAATCCCTTCATCCTCCACTCTTGCCTCACGCGCTCTCTCTCTTCGTGCTCGAGCCCCCAAGGCGATTTCTTGATTTCTCCATCGAAACTTCGCAAGTTTGGGTGGGATTTGATCGACATTGCATCGGGACTGAAGTTCTCAGACTAGTCCGGCCTTCAACGTCCTGTTCTTCAAGCTCCAATCGATTTCTTCGATAATTTTTCACCCTAACCCTAGAAATCCCAAATTTCTTCATTGTTGATCAAATAGCCTAGTATATTTCACTATATACATGCCTCCTTGATGTATTACGTTTATGCTAAGCATGCTATACATTAGGAATCACCATTTGTCTAGTTTCCTAGGTTTTTGAGTTTGAATACCGGACTAGTCTGGTCCATGCACGGACAAGTCCGATATCCCGGACTAGTCCGTGCCTGGACACCAGACAAGTCCGACTTTTCTGAACTCAAAACCTAACTTTTCAATTCCTCAATGCAAGTCCTTGCTATACTTTCACACCTATTCCTTGTACCATTCATTCTCAATCAAGCCACTCATTCTCAGGTCATGTCGAGCTCAAATGATGAAGTTTCCGATTTTGAGGCCGAGATGGACCTTGAGGTGGCACCTCGGACCTCGACGGGTCTTGGCAAGAAGCGCCAAGAAAGACCGTTCGAGCCAGCTCAGTCTCCTCCACAGGCTCAGAGGAAAGTTTTGGCTAAGAAGCCAGTGTCCAAGGCAGTTGCATCATCGAGTGGCCCTCGCCAAGCAAAGGGCACGGGAAAAGGAGCTACGGGTCCAGTTGGCCCGTTGAAGCTACATGCTCCGAGGGAAGGGGTCCGGGACCCCACTGAAGAGAAGTTTAATGGAAAGGGCAGTGACTCAGCGGACAAGTTCCACAGTGTGGATTGCTACAGTCATCCAAAGCAAGCTGCAGATGGAAGATTCTGGAGCAATTTTCATGCCAACTATTACAGGGTTGTTTACTTGCAGATGAAGACATCGGTGGTGCACAGTCAGTGGATTGACTGGGCACATTTTGAGAAGAAGGGCTGCTCACCATTCACTGATGTTTTGAGTGCCATTGAGAAGCATGGACTGAGAGATCTGTTTGCTTTCAAAAATAACTAGAATGATGAAGTGATTACGCAGTTCTTTGCGACCTGTCACTTCTCAAGTGAGGATGAGGAGAGTGTCACTTCGATGACCCATGGATCCAAGTACAGCATTACTCAAGAATATTTTGCTATCCTGCTCCACCTTGACATTACAAGATCTGATTGCTTAGTCATACACAACATTGGTGTCATTGACAAGGATAGGATGAAGTTCCTATATGAGCCAAACTCAAAGTTCAACCCTCCTTCCACCAAAAACATGAAGCCATTCTTTGTGGTGTTGAACAGAGTGTTAGGAAAGACAATTGCTCCCAAGGATGGGGATGCTAGGAGTGTGCAAGGATACCTCCGGACTCTGATGAGAGTCATAAGCAAGGACTGCCCATTTGATGTGGCAGAATACATTTGGAATGATATGGTGAACATATCCTGCACTCCCAACAGATCTTGCGAATATGCTCCTTACCTAATGTTTGTGATTGAGAAAGTCACTGGCATTGAGTAAGTGAAAGATGTGGAGCATCTCCCCTTGAGGCCTCAAATGCCTCAAAAGCCAAGTGTGCAGGCTGCTCCCTCATCGGCCTCCAGTCCCGAGGCACCGGAAAGATCAAGAGAAGATGCTAGGGCTGCCCCCGCTTCTAGAGCAGCCCCTCAAAAAGGTTCAACCAGCGGAATTCTCAAGTACCTGGCTGCAATCTTTGCCTCCTGCAAGAAGAACAAAGTGAAGGCTCACAAGCTCAATCAGAAAAGAAAGGAGGACATGATGTACATCAAGTCAAATGTGAAGCAAATTTGCCAGAAGCTGGAGATCGACCCCATTGGATCTCTAGTGATTTCTGAGGACTCCGACCCGGACTTCACTGAGCTCGGGCCCTTGACCCCCTCCGAGCTTGCCTACTTTGGTGTTGGGGACTCGAGTACCTCCGCACCTCCTCCTCCTCATCAAGATGAAGATGAAGATGATGAAAACAACGATGAGAGGACCGACAACGAAGAGTGAAGACCCTAGGACCCTCCTCTCCTTCTTTATGGTGTCTTGATGGCAAAGGGGGAGAGATTGAGGGGGGGTCTTAGTCTTAGCTGTAGTTTGCGAGGAGAGAGTTCTATGCTTTTCTTTTTAACTATTTTGTGGCTTGTAATGTTTTAACAATGATCTTATGTTAATTATGGTTCTGTGATGCAATGAGTTAATCCTTTGAGTAGTATTTATGAAAACTGTGATTTTGCTCTAGAATGTCATATATGCTTGATATTTGGTAATTAATGTCAATTATATCATTATCAATGTTTCAGTGTACTTAGTTATGCATCCCACCATAAAGAATGCACATATGGATAATACTTTTCACTGCGTGATGTATTTTGGATTCATATGTGCATACTTTATGAAAATCTCAATTTTTATCACATTTTGTGAAATCTCAATTGGTTGTCATCAATCACCAAAAAGGGGGAGATTAAAAGTGCATCTAGGACTCCCTTGTGGGTTTTGGATGATTTATGACAAGCAATTGGGATCCTAACCTCTTTGTTGAGATGAGTGCAGGCTTATGATAGAAAAGTGATCAAAGTACCAAAAAGAAGGAAGAATGAGGAGCAAAGTGGAAATGAGCTCAATGAAGAAGAGTAGTAGATTATTGTGTATGGAGTGTGTTAAGAAAACACATCCCAAGAGCTCAACCACATTTAAACACGCACATTGCACAAAGTTACACATGACCGGACTAGTCTGACAGACACCAGACTAGTCCGATATCCTTTCTGCACGAAATCGGACAAGTCCGATATCCATCGGAATAGTTTGATATCCTTTCTGATCAGAATCGGACTAGTCCTCCCCAGTGCAGACTAGTCCTCAAAACACTTCACAAGTCACACAAAATCGGACAAGTCCGATCACATCCGGACTAGTCCGATATTCTTTCTGATCCAAATCGGACAAGTTCGATGTTTGCACGGACTAGTCCAAAAAACCCTCTGATCTGAATTGCACAAGTCCTCCAAGTGCGGACTTGTCATCCTATACACTTAGGGTTTCACATAACTGGACAAGTCCGATGACTATCGGACTAGTTCGAAGATTTCCAGTAGCGAAATCGGACAAGTCCGCTCCTAGCCGGACTAGTCCGATATTTTAGGGTACCTACGGTTTGCTACACTCAGCACACCGGACTAGTCCGGTGACCACCACGGACTAGTCCGAACTTTTTGAACCCTAACAGTCACTTTTAAAAACCCCATATAAATAGAGGTGCACGGCCCAATTTTGTCACTCTCGAACCTTAGCGCCGTCACACCTCCCAAGAGCCTCAAAAACCACATCTCTCCATGAAATTAAGTGCAACAAAGATCAATCCTTTGAGGATTCACTCTAGATCATTGGAGAGACATGTTCAACACCAAATTGAGCTCTTGGTTTGATTCTCTAACACACTCCTGCAATTTAATTGTAATTGTTTGAGTGTGTTTTGGTGGTATTTCGTGTTGTAATCCAAGGGAGCTCTCAACGTGTGAGAAGGCCCCTTTGAATTCGGTTATTCACCCCTTTGTGATTAGTGGAAGAGGATTGGACTTCATGGCGATCCGACGAGGGTAGGGTTGAAGAAGACCCAGTCCTTTTGTGTACTCCTCAACGTGGACTTAGGTTGTCTTTGTGGGAGCCGAACCACGGGATAAATCCTTGTGTCTTGTGTTTTTGGTGTTCATCGTTCTTATTCATCAATATAACCTAGGGTTTCATAATCATTGCTTATCTCACGTTGGATTGTTAAACATAAGATTTAATTGTGATATAATCTAGCTTATAACATTTAAACCTTTATTTGATTCTATATTTCCGCTGCATTCATAAAAGAATCAATCTAATCGATCAAGCTCAATCCACTTAGTCCGTGAACACCGGACTAGTCCGCACTTTACCGAACTAGTCCGATATCTCTGGTATTGAACTGGTTGTTAAGTATTGCAGGATCCGACAATTTGCAAAAAGGCCTATTCACCCCCCCCTCTAGGCCACATTCAGGTTGCTTGCTTTAGATCTAAGGACCGGTTCATGCGAGAATAAGCCAGGACTACAGTGCCACCACGAGGCCAAGTATGGGTGCGGCGTAGCTGATTTATTAGGGCTTTGCTAGTGCTGTTTGGACCATTGTGGATGCTCGGGAAAGGGGTAGTCGGATTGGTTTTGTTGATGATTGGTGGGACTACCCTGGGATCCGAATGGCTCAAGAGGGGGCCCTTGGTTGAAGATGTGCTCAGTTGGAGGCATCGCCATCGGTGAAACCTCAGTGGGGTCTAAATAGGCTAGTAATCCCTTTGTAAAGGCTATTTTGTTATCTCTTGGCCACACACCAACGGAAGTGTGTAATGTGACCGACGGGTCATGGGCATAAGGGAGGTTCTTAGTCACCGAAAGGTGATGAAATCAAAAACACGTGGGTAAAGCGGTACAAACTCTGCAGAGTGTGTCAAATAAACTATCATGATAGCCGTGCTCCCGGTTATGAGCACCCGGACAACTTCCATGATTAGAGGGAACTCGGTATTGGGATGGTATTTGGGATGGTTATGGTTGGTATTATGGTTATGGATTAATTTCTGGTATTGAATATGGTTATTGGCAAATGGTGAAATCTGGAATTATTGATGAGGATGGTGAAATATGGACTGGTATTATGATGTTACTTATGATTATGATGGGTTTATTTCACATACATGTAATATATTGCTTTTCAAATGTATTAATGTACTTTTCAGCACTTTGCCATTATTATTGTCGTCATTTAAATCAGCCACATGTCATACTTTCCACACTTGCTGAGTACGACATGTACTCACTCTTGCAACCCCCCCCCCCCCCCCAACAGTTGCAAGTCAGGATTGGGAGTTTAATGGCGATAATGCGGAGTTCTAGGCCGTGTCTACCGTCAGCTTTGCCTGTGGTGTTATTGGTGCTGCGCTATCCCTTATGCTTAGTTTTCTTAGTCGCTTAATTAGTTTATTTCCGCTGCATTAGTTGAACTTGTCATAAATATTTATTAGAGGTTGTATTCTAGGATAATATGGTTTGTTTAATAAAATTTGGTTATTTAATCTTGTTCTGTGGTAATTTTTTGTATACTCTTTTGTGAATGCACTCGTGTATGTGTGATGAACATCCTGGGCACACATATGCGTTAGCTTGGTTCATTTTCGGAACCAGGCATCAGAGATTGGTATCAGAGCCACAGGTTGACCGTAGGATGCAGCCTAGATAGAATGAACACTTTAGAGCACAAAGGAGCACTCAGGAATCGATGTGTTTTTGCTTGGTGTGCTGTTTGCTATATATATTGTTTTCTTTTTGCTTAATAGAGGATTTTTGGATGCCTTAGCATTTCCATGTCCACCTAGGCTAGTATAGCTAGTTGGTTAGCTTCATATCCCTTGATGCATTTAGTTGGGGACGTTTTCTAATTCTTACCTATTGCTTTTTCTTCAGATGGTTAGAACTCGCAACCAAAGGGATGGCAATCATGTGGAGGAGAATAATGGAGTGCCTCAGAATAACAATGGGCAAGGACCTGCTCATGGAGCTATCAACATTTAGCAGCTTTTGGCCATGCAAAACCAGCTCATGCAGACCATGATACAAACTATGGGACAGCTGCAGGCTGGCAATGTCAACAATCAACCCCACATGCCTCCACCGCCACCCCCGCCTCCTCATAACCGGTTGGGAGAGTTTATGAGGACTAGGCCACCGACCTTTGCTCAAGCCGCTGACCCTATGGATGCGGATGATTGGCTCAAGTCCGTGGAGAAGAAGTTAGCTATTGTCCAATGCAGTGACCGGGAGAATGTGCTTTTTGCTTCTCATCAACTAGTTGGAGCAGTTGCGGATTGGTGGGATTCTTATTGCAATGCTCACGAGAACCAAGAGAGAATTACCTGGGTAGAATTCAAGGAGAGTTTCCATTCTCATTATGTGCCGGAAGGTGTTATGATTCGAAGAGGCAAGAATTTGAGAATTTGAGGCAAGGGAGATCAAGCTTGAGTGAATATCTCAATAAGTTCACTCAACTCTCAAGATATGCGCCTGAGGATGTTAGTCGGGACAGCCGGAATCAATACTTGTTCATGAGGGGCTTGAACAATGAAATCCAAGTGCAAATACTCAATTGTGACTATGCAAATTTTCAGAAGCTTGTGGAAAAAGCAATCGTGGTTGAGAATAAAATCAGTGAGATGGAGCAATACAACAAGAGGAAGGCGCCATATCAAGGACAACAACAAGGAAGTAATGAGCGCCCTCGTTTTGCGCTGCCCAATGCGCCTTATTATAGCTCTTCTATTCCTGCTCAACGCCCTGGCTATGCACCGCGCCCAGCTCACTTTGTGCAGCAGCGCCCTGTCATGCAAGCACCTAGGCCTACAATGCCTTATGCGCCTCGTGCTAATTTTCCTGCTGCAAGTGTTCCAAACAAAGCTCGTCCCAATAATTCTGGTGGAGTTAAGAAGTGTTATACTTGTGGAGAAGCTGGACACTTTGCGCATCAATGTCCTAAGTCAAGCCTTGGTCAAGGAAGCAATGCACTGAGGCAAAACACAAGACCCAATAGAGGACAGCCACAAGGGAACCGTGGGCGGCAGAATTTTGCTCATGGTAATGTGAACCATGTCTCTATGGAGGATGCTCAACAAGCGGATGACGTGGTCATTGGTATGTTTCTCACAAACTCCAACCCCGTGACTATGTTATTTGATTCTGGAGCATCACATTCATTCATTGCATCGAAGTATGTTGCCAAGTATAGTTTGCCTATCTCTCATATGAAGTTTACTCTATTGGTTAAGTCTCCTGGATAAGAGATGAGGACAAATATAGTATGTCCAAAAGTAAGCCTTAGAATAAGGGGGCGTAGACTTCTCCGCCAACCTCATTGTTTTGGATTCTCAGGGATTGGACATTATACTTGGTATGGACTGGTTGAGGAAGCACCATGGAGTTATTGAGTGTGCCACGAAGACAGTGAAGTTGACCAATGAGGAAGGGATCACCGTAGAATTTGAAGCATCTCAAACCGCACCAAAGTAAATGGAGTTGTATCAGATGGACGTTGCCGCAATTGAGGAGATTCCGGTGGTGTGTAAATTTTTGGATGTTTTTCCGGATGAGTTGCCAGGTATGCCACCCGATTGAGATATTGAGTTTGTTATTGATTTAATACCTGGAACTGCCTCCTTTGGAATTAGCAGAGCTCAAGAAACAAATTCAAGAGAAACTAGAGAAAGGTTTTATTCGCCCTAGTTCTTCACTTTGGGCAGCGCCCATGCTGTCTGCGGACAAGAAGGATGGAACCCAAAGGATGTGTGTAGATTACCGAGCCCTCAACAAGGTAACAATCAAGAACAAGTACACCTTGCCACACATAGAAGACTTGTTTGATCAGATGAAGGGTGCTTGTGTCTTCTCTAAGATTGATTTGAGGTCGGGATATTTCCAAATGATGATTAGACCATCGGATATACCCAAGACAGCTTTTAGGACACGGTATGGATCTTATGACTACACTGTGATGTCTTTTGGATTGACCAATGCACCTGCGTACTTTATGTACCTCATGAATAAGGTCTTCATGGAGTACTTAGATAGATTCGTTGTGGTGTTTATCGATGATATTATGATCTACTCGAAGGATGAGAAGGAACATGAGGAACACTTGAGGCTTACGCTGCAGAAATTGAGAGAGCATCAATTGTATGCCAAGTTCAACAAGTGTCGGTTTTGGTTGAAATAGGTGTTGTTTTTGGGTCATATCATCTCAGGAGGAGGAGTATTGGTTGACCCCGGAAAAGTGAGAGACGTGTTGAAGTGGGAACCACCGCGAAATGTAAAGGAAATAAGGAGTTTTCTTGGGATGGCTGGATATTACCGTCGGTTCATCAAGGACTTTTCCAAGATAGCCAAGCCAATGAATGAGTTGCTAATGAAGGAAAGGCTTCCCAATGGACTCAAGCTTGTCAAAACTGTTTCGAGGAGTTGAAAAAGAGGTTAACAACAGCCCCAGTTTTTGTACTGCCGAATGTGAGCAAGAGTTTTGATATTTATTGTGATGCATCGAGACAAAGACTTGGATGTGTATTGATGCAAGAAGGTCAAGTGGTTGCATATGCTTCAAGACAACTGAAGAAACATGAGCAGAATTACCCAACACATGATTCAGAACTTGCAGCCGTGGTACATGCATTGAAAATTTGGAGACACTACATCCTTGGACATAGGTGTGAAATTTATACAGATCATAAGAGTTTGAAGTATATTTTCACACAAACGGATCTGAAATTGAGGCAACGACGATGGTTGGAGCTCATCAAAGATTATGATTTGGGAATCAACTATCATCTGGGAAAAGCCAATGTAGTGGCCGATGCTTTGAGTAGAAAGGGAGTAAGTCATCAACTCACAGTTTGAGAGTTGCCGTTCGAGTTATGCAAGGAGTTTGAAAGGTTGAACCTCGAATTTGTAAATGAGATGGAGATGATGGAGTTAAACCCAACCATGGAGCAAGAAATTCGAGAGGCACAAACCGTAGATGAAGAGATCAAGGAAATCAAGGACAGGACCGAAGAAGGGAAAGAATTCAGATTTGATGAAGACGAACATGGTACCTTATGGCTTGGAAAGAGAATAGTTGTTCCTAATGTGAAGCATATTCGGGAGACGATATTAAAAGAGGCACATGACTCATCTTACTCAATTCACCCTGGTTGTACAAAGATGTACAAAGACTTGAAGACTAGCTATTGGTGGGATAGCATGAAAAAGGACATAGCTGAATATGTGGCATTGTGTGATGTGTGTCAACGAGTCAAGGCAAAACATCAAAGGCCAGCTGGATTATTGCAACCATTGAAGATCCCGGAATGGAAGTGGGAAGAAATTGGAATGGACTTCATAGTCGGGTTACCACATACTCAGTCCGGGTATGACTCAATTTGGGTAATTGTGGATCGCTTAACCATGTTAGCTCATTTTGTCCCTATGAAGACCAAATATACAGCTGCACGATTGGCCGAAATATACATGGAGCATATTGTGTGTCGACATGGAGTCCCTAAGAAGTTAGTCTCGGATAGAGGTTCTCAATTTACCTCCAGATTTTGGCAAAAATTGCACGAAGCTTTGGGAACGAGGTTGAATTTTAGTTCAGCATATCATCCTCAAATAGATGGACAAACTGAGAGGACCAATCAGATTTTGGAGCACATGTTAAGAGCTTGTGCTTTGAAGCATGGGAAAAGTTGGGACAAAAGCTTGCCATGCGCAGAATTTTCATACAACAATAGTTACCAAGCAAGCTTGAAAATGTCACCGTATAAAGCGCTTTATGGAAGGAAGTGTAGGACACCTTTATTCTGGAACGAGGCAGGAGAAACTCAAGTATTTGGTCTGTATGTGTTACAAGAAGCCGAAAAGCAAGTCCAAATAATTCGTGAAAACTCGAGGGCTTCCCAATCAAGGCAAAAAGGCTATGCGGACAATAGGAGAAGGAAATTAGCCTTTGAAATAGGAGATTTTGTTTACCTCATGTAACACCCTAATTTTCATGCATCATGCCCTACATACACTCATATACATGTTTAACATTAACCCACATAAAGAGGAATGAGTTTAAAATTGATTCGGAGCATTTAAAATTGATTTGGAACAAAACCACACTTAAAATGCAGGAAAGTGCGGACTAGTCCAATTTTGCTGAGGACTAGTCCGATTTCTCTCTGGCTAAAAACGGACTTGTCCGTTTTTGCTGCGGACTAGTCCGATTTTTGGCACTGGAAACTTTCAGACTTGTCCGATTTGTCCGGACTAGTCCGATATTCCATGAATCCTTGAAAATTTGCTAAGTCCTGGGACTTTTCCGGACTAGTTCGGTGTTCCAGCGGACTTGTTCGATTTCCTCTCTGTTTAAAATCGGACTTGTCCGATCTTTGGCCAGACTTGTCCGATTTTCTCTCTGGACGACTTCGGACTAGTCCGGTCCTTTTCAGACTTGTCCGATATTTCGCGACTCCAAGTTGATCTTTTGTTTTATGACTTGTTTATTGGGTTTCCCATTAAGTGGGCCTAGGGACGTCATTCCTAAATCTTTTAGAGCCCATGTGGGACTCTAAACTGGCCTCTACTCATCCCAAACTCAAAATCCATCTAACCCTAGCCTCCACCTCTATATAAACAGCCCCACCCCTTGGATTGACATCTATTTGCCACTTTTCCACCCCACCCAAACCCTAGTTCGTGGAGAGTCACCATCAAGGAGGGAGGAGAAGATCCCAAGCAAGAAGAAGAAGAGGAGTAAACGAAAGAGGATCAAGATCTCCACCAAGTTTTCGTTCTCCATCACCAATTCATCCCCAAGTTCATCACCAACCCTAGATCATCAAGATCCAAGTGTTACCTCCAAGTTTCTTGATTCATTGGAGTTCTAAACACCTGGTATACCTTCTATTATCTTTTCCTTACGTGAATTTAACCCCTAATCTCCAAATTCATGTCGATCTAGAAAACCCTAATCTGTTGATCTCGCAAAGTGCAGACTTGTCTGGTCCCTAGCGGACTAGTCCGATCTTCCTGATTAAATTGCATCAAATTAATTCTAAAATTTGATCTAATCGAATCCAAACCTGTTTAAACTTGTTAAAAGCTATTAGAACTAGTTAGTGATCATTAAAAGCCATCTGGTAACAAGTTCTACCTTGCATTTGCATCAATCAAGCATGTCATGTCATATTGAGTAATATTTGTGCACTCTTTGATTGTGTTTCTTGTCTTGTATGTTTATTGTGCGAATTAGACGGAATTGCGCTAGAGAGTGCCGCGGAGGATCTACAGCACCAAGAGTTTGAAGGCTTTGATCCTAATCAACAGCAAGAGCAAGGCAAGTGTCCTTGAAGCATATTGATTCTATTTTAAAATAAATGTTTTGTTTGCAAACTGCATGCTTGTGTCGAATTGATGGGAATCCTATGATAGGAAGTTACTAGAATTGTTTACCCACCCTTGTCACCTAGAACTGTGGTAGAGAGTCGGGATGGGCTTTTACCTTTTTGCTTCGCTTAATTAATTGGGATAGGAAAGCAACACTACACATTTAATTAAGCATTAATGATATTTAGGTTAATGTGAACTGGTCAACATGACATGGTAATGGGTGATCTAAGCAAGCCTGGTATGTGGATGGGTTGGATGTTATGGTGGTTTGCTTGCTTTAGATCTAAGGACCGGTTCATGCGAGAATAAGCTAGGACTACAGTGCCACCACGAGGCCAAGTATGGGTGCGGCGTAGCTGATTAATTAGGGCTTTGCTAGTACTGTTTGGACCATTGTGGATGCTCGGGGAAGGGGTAGTCGGATTGGGTTTGTTGAGGATTGGTGGGACTACTCTGGGATCCGAATGGCTCAAGAGGGGGCCCTTGGTTGAAGATGTGCTCAGTTGGAGGCATTGCCACCGGTGAAACCTCAGTGGGGTCTAAATAGGCTAGTAATCCTTTTGTAAAAGCTATTTTGTGATCTCTTGGCCACACACCTACAGAAGTGTGAGACGGCATAATAGAGGTTCTTAGTCACTGAAAGGTGATGAAATCACAAACACGTGGGTAAAGTGGTACAAACTCACCAGAGTTAAATAAAACTATCATGATAGTCGTGCTTCCGGTTATGAGCACCTGGACAACTTCTATGATTAGAGGGAACCCAGTATTGGGATGGTATTTGGGATGGTCATGGTTTGGTAATGGATATGGCTGGTTATGAATTAAATTCTAGTATTGAATATGGTTATTGGTATATGGATGATGGATATGGAATATGGACTAGTATTATGATATTACTTATGCTTATGATGGTTTTATTTCACATACACGTAATATATTGCTTTCCAAAGGTTTTTATGTACTTTTTAGCACTTTGCCATTATTATTGTCGTCATTTGAATCAGCCACATGTCATACTTTCCACACTTGCTGAGTACGACATGTACTCACTCTTGCAACCCCCCCCCCCCCCAACAGTTGCAGGTCAGGATTGGGAGTTTAATGGCGATAATGCGGAGTTCTAGGTCGTGTCTACCGTCAGCTTTGCCTGTGGTGCTATTGGAGCTGCGCTATCCCTTATGCTTAGTTGCTTAGTTTGCTTAATTTGTTTATTTCCGCTGCATTAGTTGAACTTGTCATAGATATTCATTAGAGCTTGTATTCGAGGATAATCCGATTTGTGTAATAAAATTTAGTTAATTAATCTTGTTCTGTGGTAATTTTCTGTATACTCTTTTGTGATTGCACTCGTGTATGTGTGATGAACATCCTAGGCACACATATGCGTTAGCTTTGTTCGTTTTTCGGAACCGGGCGTCACACCTCAAGGTGTCACCAATGAGAGGTCATAAGAGGTTTAACATAAGAGGCAAGCTAGCACCTCGTTATATTGGACCATTCAAGATTTTGGACAAAAGAGGAGAAGTAGCGTATAAGTTGGAGATGCCAGCTCATCTTTCGGATGTCCATGATGTCTTTCATGTTTCCCAACCCAAGAAGTGTTTGAGAGTAGCGGAAGAACAAGTGCCAATGGAAGAATTGGAACTAGAGGAAGATTTGACTTATGCCGAACAACCGGTCAAAATCTTGGAAACTATGGAGAGGGTCACAAGGAACAAGTTTATTAGATGGTGTAAAGTTCAATGGAAGCACCACAAAGAAAAAGAAGCGACGTGGGAATTGGAGGATGATCTCAAGAAGGAATTTTCCTATCTCTTCTCTTCCGCGTCGAATCTCGAGGGCGAGATACATTTTAAGGCGGGTAGGTTTGTAACACCCTCATTTTCATGCATCATGCCTTGCATACACTCATATACATGTTTAACATTAACCCACAACAAGAGGAACGAGTTTAAAATTGATTTGGAACAAAACCACACTTAAAATGCAGGAAAGTGCGGACTAGTCCGATTTTACTGAGGACTAGTCCGATTTCTCTCGGACTGAAAATGGACTTGTCCATTTTTGCTGCAGACTAGTCCGATTTTGCCTATGGAAACCTTCGGACTTGTCCGATTTTGTGCGGACTAGTCCGATATTCCAAGAATCCTTGAAAAATTGCGAAGTCCTTGGACTTTTCCAGACTAGTCCGATGTTCCAGCGGACTTGTCTGATATCCTCTCTGAGTAAAGTCGGACTTGTCCGATTTTTGGCCACACTTGTCCGATTTTCTCTCCGGACGACTTCGGAATAGTCCGGCCCTTTCCGGACTTGTCTGATATTTCGCGACTCTGAGTTGGTCTTTTGTTTTACGACTTGTTTCTTGGGTGTCACGTTAAGTGGGCCTAGGACGTCGTGCCTAACTCTTTTAGAGCCCATATGGGACTCTAAACCGGCCTCTACTCCTCTCGAACTCGAAATCCATCTAACCCTAGCCTCCACCTCTATATAAACAACCCCACCCCTTGGCTTGACATCTATTTGCCACTTTTCCACCCCACCCAAACCCTAGTTCGTGGAGAGCCACCACCAAGGAGGGAGGAGAAGATCTCAAGCAAGAAGAAGAAGAGGAGGAAATGAAGGAGGATCAAGATCTCCACCAAGTTTTCGTTCTTCATCACCAATTCATCTCCAAGTTCATCACCAACCCTAGATCCTCAAGATCCAAGTGTTACCTCCAAGTTTCTTGACTCATTGGAGTTTAAACACCTGGTATACCTTCTTTTCTCTTTTCCTTATATGAATTCAACCCCTAATCTCCAAATCCACGTCAATCTAGAAAACCATAATCTGCTGATTTCGCAAAGTGCAAACTTGTCCGATCCCTGGAGGTTTAGTCCGATTTCCGTGGATAAATTGTGTTGAATTAATTCTAAAACTTGATCTAATCACATCCAAACCTGTATGAACTTGTTAAAAGCTATTAGAACTAGTTATTGATCATTAAAAGCAATCTATTAACAAGTTCTACCTTGCATTTGCATTGATCATGCATGTCATGTCATATTGAGTAATATTTGTGCACTCTTTGATTGTGTTTCTTGTCTTGTATGTTTATTGTGTGGATTAGAAGGATTTGCGCTAGAAAGTGCCACGGAGGATCTACAGCACCAAGAGTTTGATGGCTTTGACCCTAATCAACCGCAAGAGCAAGGCAAGTGTCCTTGAAGCATATTGATCCTGTTTTAAAATAAATGTTTTGTTTGCAAAATTGCATGCTTGTGTCAACTTGATGGGAAATCCTATGGTAGGGAGTTTACTACCAATGTTTGACCACCCTTTTCGCTTGGAATTATGGTAGAGAGTCGAGATGGGCTTTTTACCTTTTTGCTTCGCTTAATTAATTGGGATGGAAGAACAACTACACTACTTAATTTAATTATGCATTAATGAGATTGTGGTTGACATGAACTGGTTAAATCTGGTATGGTAATGGGTGATCTAAGCAAGCCTGGTATGTGGATGGGTTGGATGATATGGTGGTTGCTTGCTTTAGATCTAAGGATCGGTTCATGCGAGAATAAGCCAGGACTACAGTGCCACCACGAGGCCAAGTATGGGTGCGGCGTAGCTGATTAATTAGGGCTTTGCTAGTGTTTTTTGGAACATTGTGGATGCTCAGGAAAGGGGTAGTCGGATTGGGTTTGTTGATGATTGGTGGGACTACCCTAGGATCCAAATGGCTCAAGAGGGGGCCCTTGGTTGAAGATGTGCTCAGTTGGAGGCATCACCACCAGTGAAACCTTAGTGAGGTCTAAATAGGCTAGTAATCCCTTTGTAAAGGCTATTTTGTGATCTCTTGGCCACACACCAACGGAAGTGTGTAATGTGACCGACGGGTCATGGGCATAAGGGAGGTTCTTAGTCACCGAAAGGTGATGAAATCACAAACACGTGGGTAAAGCGGTAGAAACTCTGCAGAGTGTGTCTAATAAACTATCATGATAGCCGTGCTCCCAGTTATGAGCACCTGGACAACTTCCATGATTAGAGGGAACTCGGTATTGGGATGGTATTTGGGATGGTTATGGTTGGTATTATGGTTATGGATTAATTTCTTGTATTGAATATGGTTATTGGCAAATGGTGAAATCTGGAATTATTGATGAGGATGGTGAAATATGGACTGGTATTATGATGTTACTTATGATTATGATGGGTTTATTTCATATACATGTAATATATTGCTTTTCAAATGTTTTAATGTACTTTTTAGCACTTTGCCATTATTATTGTCGTCATTTAAATCAGCCACATGTCATACTTTCCACACTTGCTGAGTACGACATGTACTCACTCTTGCAATCCTCCCCCCCCCCCCAACAGTTGCAGGTCAGGATTGGGAGTTTAATGGCGATAATGCAGAGTTCTAGGCCGTGTCTACCGTCAGCTTTGCCTGTGGTGTTATTGGAGTTGCGCTATCCCTTATGCTTAGTCGCTTAATTAGTTTATTTCTGCTGCATTAGTTGAACTTGTCATAAATATTCATTAGAGGTTGTATTCGAGGATAATATGGTTTGTTTAATAAAATTTTGGTAATTAATCTTGTTCTGCGGTAATTTTCTGTATACTCTTTTGTGAATGCACTCGTGTATGTGTGATGAACATCCTGAGCACACATATGCGTTAGCTTGGTTCATTTTCGGAACCGGGCGTCACACTGGGCATCCCTAATGGTCCAAATAGCACTGGCAAAACCGTAATTAATCAGTTACGCCGCACCCATACTTGCCCTCGTGGTGGCACTGTAGTCCTGACTTATTCTCGCATGAACCGGTCCTTAGATCTAAAGCAAGCAACCACCATAACATCCAACCCATCCACATACCATGCTTGCTTAGATCACCCATTACCACATCATATTAACCAGTTCATATTAACCATAATATCATTAGTGCATAATTAAATGTGTAGTGTTGTTTTCCCATCTCAGTTAGTTAAGCAAAGCAAAAAGGTAAAAATCCCTTCCCGACCCTCTACCATAATTCCAGGTGACAAGGGTGGTCAAACAAATCTAGTAAACTTCCTACTGTAGGATTTCCCATCAAATTGACACAGCATGCAGTTTTGCAAACAAAACATCTATTTCAAAATAGGATCAATATGCTTCAAGGACACTTGCCTTGCTCTTGGGATTGGTTAGGGTCAAAGCCTTCAAACTCTTGGGGCTGGAGATCCTCCGCGGCACTCTCTAGCGCAAATTCGTCTAATCCACACAATAAACATACAAACAAGAAAAATAATCAATAGATCCACATATATTACTCAATATGGCATGATATGCATGATTAATGCAAATGCAAGATGGAACTTGTTAATGCATCGCTTTTAATGATCTCTAACTAGTTGTAATAGCTTTCAACAAGATTATACATGTTTGGAGTTGATTAGATCAAATTTTGGAATTAATTCGACACAATTTAACCAGGAAAATCGGACTAGTCCGCTAGAGACCGGACAAGTACGCACTTCACAGAATTGGCAAACTAGGGTTTTCTAGATCGACGTGAATTTGGAGATTAGGGGTCGAATTCATGTCAGAAAAAGAGAATAGAAGGTATACCAGGTGTTTAGAACTCCAATGAATCAAGGATCTTGGAGACAACACTTGGATCTTGATGATCTAGAGTTGATGATGAACTTGTGAGATCTATGTGTGTTGAATACATTGGCTTTGAAAATAAAAATTTTGAATGCTGCCATAACATCTTTTTAGCAAGGTCCGATTCTAGCTCCAAGTTTCTGCAAGGTTCGACAATAGGTCCGACTTTCTTTGGCTAGATCCGACATGTTTTTGGGTAGCTCCGGTGAGCTTTGTCTTTAGCTTCGGCGCTAGGTTTTACTAGCTTTGGTAAGCTCTGGTGCTAGGTTGTACTAGCTTTGGTAAGCTCCAGCGCTAGGTTGTACTAGCTTTTGTAAGCTCCGGCTCAAGCTCCGGTTAGCTTTGGCAAGGTTCAGAGCTTGATGTAATATTCCAAATTTTTATGGGAAATGTTTCGAACTTGCTTTACACTTATGGAAAGGTTGCTTAGTATTCTTTTACTAAGTTTTTGGTGCGTTTTGGTTGATATAGATGATATCGTTTTGTTATGCTTTGCATCATGCTTATGTTAGGTGCTCACGTAAGGTGTTGTGTTTGGAACTGACTTGAGTCAAGTCGAGGACTTGGGCTTGTACGGATTGGTTCATGTGCAGGTGTTGCTTGAGTTCAAGTCATGGCTTGTGATGGGATCCATTGGACTAGTATCAGGGAGGAGATGAGGTTCCAACAACTAAATTCAGGAGGAATTATGGTTGAGCGGGTTAGGAGGTCTCGCAGGATGATTGAATCAAGGGCAGTGCATATGAAGGTTACTGGACGTCGAAGGAAGGTGTTTGCACGTATGCATGCGGTGCATGACGTGGCAACATGGTTCCGAAGATGGTTTATGGATGGGAAGATCTGGTTGGAAGGATCGGATCGTATCAGTTGATGACTTTGGCTGCGGCGGAGTCGGTTATGGCTTGGTATCGAAAGTATCGAGTTGGTTATGTTAGGATTTCGTGTGGGTCACGAATTTGAGTTTTTTTATGAATATGGGATATGTTCCTAATGTGTTTGGAAGTCTTAAGATTGCTTCTATCTGCGTATAGAAGAGTCCTAAGCAGTTATGGAATGCTTTGATTCGTGAACGGAGTAGGATTAGGGTCCTGATTTGAGTTGAGTTGGCTTTCGAGCTGGTTATATAAGCAAGGGAGGCCAGAGCTCGTTGAACACGAGTTTGGGGCTATTCCTCTTGTGTTCTATTGAATAAAATTCGTAGTTGAAAGGAACTTTTGTATCTTGTTCATCCGACTTGTTCCAGACAAGTTTTACTCGTCGAGTTTCTGGACAGCTTTACTTTTCGTCGGTGGTTTTATCATAACTCGAGTTTTACAGATCCAATTGACGTGATTCTTTTTGGATTGTCTTCACAACTTGATTATATATCATCTATCCAAATTTCACGGTCATTGGATTTGTGGTTTCTGATCTTCACGAGTTTCTTTGCAACATATTGACCTTTGTTCGATCTTTCGATCATAACATGAGTTTCTCTCGACGGATTTGAGTGATTCTTCTTGGGTTTTCTTCATGACTTGATTCTATATGATATATATATCACTTTTTTCATGGTGAAACACTTTAGATTAGTCTCACACACGATTTCTTTAACAGATCGTTTTTCTACCAAAGGGGTTGGGATTTAATTGCTTCAGCTGCGTAAGATTTTTTTAAATCTACCATTCACCCCCCTATGGTAGCTTTTCATGTGCTCTTCTATCCTACAATTGGTATCAGAGCCATGGTGCTCTAATCATTATGATTTGCATGTGTTTTTGACTAATCATCATGGAGAAATACTCCACCAAACCTTGTGTGTTTGCTGGTATTGATTTTCAGGTTTGGAAGACACGCATGGAGGCTTTCATCCAGGTGCAAGGCTTCGCAATATCGGAGAAGGTGTACAATCCTTACGAAGTGTCACCAAACGATCAAGTTACAGCTACAAACCTACGGGACATCGACAACAACAACAAAGCCCGAAACTTGATCATCCAAGGACTCACTCAGAGCGACTTCAACCGCGTTGCACATCTCCGATCGGCATAAAATGTATGGAGAGCACTTTGTGACTATCACGAAGGATCCAACACGATTAAGGAGTTAAGGCAAGACATGTTCAAGAAAGAATACATGGACTTCGAGATGCAACCCGGTGAGTCCATCTATGATCTCTTTGCTCGCTTTAACAAAATTCCCAGTTACCTGCGTAGTGTCAACATTAATTTTGCTGATGCTGAAAATGCTAGGCAACTTCTTAGTGCATGAGACATGTTAGTCTAGGAGATGAAAGTTACATCTATTCATGAATCTACTGTCATGAGTACACTTACTTTAGATGTGCTTTACTCTAAACTCAAAACTCATGAAATTGACATCTTATCACGTAAGAACCCAAATAAGACCATTGCATTTGTCTCGCAACATGATATGCCTAGCTCCGTCATCTTGCAATACTCTTGCTTTGTTGTCCTCACTAACCCTGGAGCAGATCGAGGAATTTCCAGAGGAGGAGCTAGCACTTCTCTCCACTAGGTTCTCAAAAGCATTGCAAAATGTGAGAACTAGAAGGAGAGGAAGCTCCGGACCTCAATGATGCTTCGAATGTGGTAAGACAGGACACTTTCGTACAGAATGCCCCAACCTTTCAGGTTATACTTCCCTAGAAGAAAATCAATCAAGGACGAAGCACTCCTCAACAAATGATAAGAAGAAGAAGAAGAAGAAGGGTTTTATAGGTCGCCAACTGGTGAATAGTTTTATCTCCGCACTCCAGGAACTTGGCTCAAGCAACGTGGACATTGGAAGTGACGAAGATGAAGATGATTTGGCCAGCTTATGCTTCATGGCGGGCAAAACAAGATCAAGATAAAGTCAGGAGGATGCAGAACACAACAGAGACGATGATGAGGTATGTTCTACCTGTAATGAAATGTGTGATGCAATTTCTCGTGCAACTATTATTGTTAAGAAAAAGGACAAAAAGCTTAGGGATAATGCTGCTAAAATGGAATCACTAGAATCTGAAATCAACCATTTCAAAACCTTGATTCCTAGTGATGATTATTGTCCCTTGTGTGATTTAATCTATGAACAATTGTCCACATTAAGAACTGCACATTCCTCTACTCTAGATAGACTTCAACTTGAAATTGAAAAGAACAAAAAGCTTGCTGCACTTGACATTGGAAACTTAAAAGATGCTTCTTGTTCTACATTTGATTTGCATTGTTCTAGTTGTGATGATCTTGAAAAGAAACTAAAAGATGCTATGAATGAAATTTCAATATTGAATAATGCTTTATGTTCTCATGAAGTTAAATACTGTTCCAGTTGTAAATTAAAAGGAAAAACTTCATTGCGAAAATTGCCTTGATCTGTCCAATAAACTTGATAACATGCCATAAGACATTAGATCAGTTTTGTAATGGGAATAAAAACCTAAACTTGCTGCTGAATTCTTCCCAATTCTTGCAATGATAAAACTGGTTTAGGTTTTGATTCTCATGCTCATGCTAAGGCACATCCACCTAAAATTGTAAAGTCATTAGGAAGTGGTTTGATTCAAACAGTTCCTAAACAAAAAGAAGTGGTTTTCAAATCTGCAGGAGTGTTGTCTCATTCGGTTTCAATAAAAATATTGCTATGCTCATCTAGACATGAACACATAGTTAAATTTCATTGTACCTACTATGGTAGAGATGGTCATGTCATAGATTTATGTTATAGACTAGCTAAACAACAAAAAAGGGAAAGAATGATTGCTAGATCTCATAACTTTCATTCAAAATTTGCTGCACGTATTAAAACCGAATGCCAGGAACATGCAACCTGCTGTTATGAGTCAAAAACATTCAAAGTTTACCTCCGGACCTTCTATTTTTGCCTCCGGAGCTACATATTTTTGTGCTACACAAGTAACACCTTATAGGTCAGTAGTTAAGAATAAAAAACCTCAAACCTTGACTCATAAACCTGCTGTTTTCTCTTAGCTTTCGCATGTTTTTCCTGCTGCACGTCGTGTGACTCGGTACTGGATACCTAAATGCCTTTTGACTAACCCCAGTATTGAGTCATCGATGTATTGTGCTTCTATGTAGGTTACATGCTTGAGGAAGGAGAACATTTGGATTGTGGATTCAGGTTGCTCACGCCACATGACCGGTAACAAAGAATGGTTCTCCTCCCTCTCTCTTGTGTCACGTGTAGAGAATGTTACTTTTGCCGATAATTCTTCAACTCCTATAATTGATAAGGGTTCGGTTAGAGTAAATGATCACTACACTTTGAAGGATGTGGCACTTGTAAAAAATTTGAAATACAACTTGCTTTATGTTTCACAATTGCCAGATGAAAATCTAGAAATTATTTTCAATAAAATCTGCTGCAAAGTTGTAGGTTGAAATAGTGAGCTTATTTTTAACATGTCTCGGTTTGGAAGAATTTTTAAAGCTGATTTTGATATGTCTTCCTCTAAGCATAGTTGTCTAGTTGCTAATGATTCCAAAGATTTATATTTTTTGGCATCATAGACTTGGTCACGTAGGCTTTGATCATCTCACGCGTGTTAGTGCTCTTGATCACATACGTGGGCTGCCTAAGCTTAAAGGGGACAATGAAATTGTGTGCTCTTCTTGTAGACATGCTAAGATGGTTGCAGGTTCACATACTCCTCTGACAATGATCATGACAACTGAACCGGGTCAACTTTTGCACCTTGACACCGTAGGACCTTCACGTGTTCAATCCTTCGGAGGTAAATGGTATGTTCTTGTGATTGTTGATGATTATTCTAGATACTCTTGGGTTTACTTTATGTAATCTAAGAATGAAGCTTTTAGTCACTTTAGAACTTTATTTCTTAGATTATCAATTGATCACCCGGGATTTTTAAAAGCAATTAGAAGTGATAACGGAACGGAATTTCAAAATAAATCTTTTGATCACTTTTGTGCTGCAGATAGAATAGATCATCAATTTTCTTCACCATATGTACCTCAACAAAACGGTGTTGTAGAAAGAAAGAACAGAACCTTAGGTTAGATGGCTAGGACTATGCTTGATGAATATCAAACTCCTAGGAAATTTTGGGCTGATGCGATTGCAACCGCTTGTTATGTCTCAAATCGTGTTTTCTTGCACGCTAAGCTAGGTAAAATACCATATGATCTCCGGTTTGGACATAGGCCTAGTGTTACTCACTTTAAGATCTTTGGTTGCAAATGCTTTGTTAAGAAACATGGTAATCTTGATAAATTTGAACCTAGATCCATTGATAGCATGTTTCTTGGTTATCCATCTCAAACGAGAGGCTACCGTGTGCTTTTACTTGACACTAACAAAATTGTGGAGACTTTTGAAGTGTCTTTTGATGGAGCTAGCCCAGGTACTAGCTCAAACACTGCAGGTCCAGATCCATATCCGCAGGAGGAGAGCATTTTCGTTGAAGATGAGGAAGAATTGGAGCTGCTGCCCGAAAATTCAGCAGCTAAAGACTTTGGTTCAGCTCCGGATGTTAATTCTGAACCAGCAGCGACAACCATCAATGCTGATTCAAATCGTCCTCAAGTCACAAGCTCATCGATTTATGATGAACATGAAGAACAAGAAGAAGCTTGTGAGACATCTGTTCCCCTACGGTTTTACAAAGATCATCCCCCGCAATAGATTATTGGAAGCTTGCACGAACGAGTTACACGGTCCAGGTTTTGCGATCCAAACTCTCATGCTCATTCTGCTTTTGTTGCTTCTTTTGAACCCAAAGATATATCACACGCACTCACTAATGAATCTTGGAATATTGCCATGCAAGAAGAGTTAGAAAATTTTGAAAGAAATAATGTTTGGAAACTTGTACCTCCTCCTCAAGGTCACACTTTAATTGGAACTAAATGGGTTTTTAAAAATAAACAAAGTGAGGATGGGGTTGTGGTTAGGAATAAGGCTAGGTTGGTTGCTCAAGGTTTCACTCAAGTTGAAGGTCTAGATTTTGATGAAACTTTTGCTCCTGTTGCTAGATTAGAAGCCATAAGAATTTTATTAGCTTTTGCTGCATCTAAAGGTTTTAAGCTATATCAAATGGATGTTAAAAGTGCTTTTCTTAATGGCTACATAGATGAGGAGGTTTATGTCAAACAACCACCAGGTTTTGAAAATCTAGATTTTCCTAATCCTGTTTACAAACTGTCCAAAGCCTTGTACGGTCTCAAACAAGCCCCCAGAGCATGGTATGATAGGTTAAAAACATTCTTACTTGAAAAGGGGTTTACCATGGGCAAGGTTGATAAAACTCTTTTGTGCTTAAGCATGGCAATGACTCATTACTCGTTCAGGTGTATGTGGATGATATTATCTTTGGTTGTGCTTCTCATGATCTTGTGTCCATGTTTTCAGCTATGAAGAGTTCAGAATTTGAGATGAGTATGATGGGAGAACTCACGTACTTTTTGGGGCTGCAAATCAAGCAAACCAAGGAGGGTACCTTTGTTCATCAAACGAAGTATACAAAAGACCTCCTAAGGAGCTTCAACATGGACAAAAGCAAGCCTCTTCGGACACCAATGGGAACAGCAACAACACTTGAACTTGATGAAGATGGTGAACCCATGGATCAAAAAGAATATAGAAGCATGATCAGATCACTTTTGTACCTCACGGCATCAAGACTGAACATACACTTTAGCGTATGTCTTTGTGCACGGTTCCAAGCTTCCCAACGTGTTTCACATCGTCAAGCCGTCAAAAGGATTCTTAGGTACTTACATGGAACTCAAAAATTTGGTATTTTCTTCCTTCTTCCTCAACCCTTACTTTGAATGCTTTTTCCGATGCTGATTTTGGAGGTTGTAGGATTGATTGGAAAAGTACTTCCGGTGCTTGTCATTTTCTTGGTAATTCACTTGTTGCATGGTCCTCTAGAAAACAAAACTCAGTTGCACAATCCACAGCCGAATTTGAATATGTAGCTGCTGCTAGTGCTTGTTCACAAATTCTTTGGATTGTTCAAACACTTAAGTACTATGGGGTTGATCTAGATAGTGTTCCACTATTTTGTGATAACACTAGTGCCATTTGCATTGCTAAAAACCCCGTGCAAAATTATAGAACTAAGCACATTGACATTAGGTATCACTTTCTCCATGATAATGTTGAAAAACAAAGCATTGTGCTTCACCATGTAGATACCGAACAACAATTGGCTGATATTTTTACAAAACCTTTGGATTTCACTCGTTTTTGTTACATTCATAGTGAAATAGGGGTTATGCATCCCCATGGCTTACATTGAGGGGGAGTTTTCAAACCCTAGAAGTCTATGTGTGAATCTGAAATTAAAATAATATGAGCATAGTATTTCATACATATATGACTTGTGATTCCTTTTACATGCTGAAAGTTCTAACTACATTACTCATGTTATACATTTTTTAGTTTTTGCCATGACTAGTAATTGGAATAATTACTTACACTAAATCGGGTCATGATCGAACCTTCTTGCTGTTTTGAACTTGTTGCATGTTCACAAGTGCTATTAATCATAAAGAATTAATCAAGTAATCAACTCACATGTTGAGTTTTTATGAACAAAATTAAAATTGAGAAAAGATCAAGAGAATATGCAAGCATCACACTTCTTCTTTTGAGATGGCTTATCATTGCACTTAGATAAGAACTTGGAAGAAGTTGTGTATGACTAAAACCATGTCCTTAAGCTTCTGATTGTCAAATGACGTAGGCTTGGCTTGGTTGGTTAGAATGAGGCAGATGCACATATAATCTCTTGCAAATATCATATGATCTAAATTTGTGATTTGAAAAATAATAAAATGCAGCAACAAGTGTCATGCTTTCAGGTATTGAAATAGTTAAGTTTGTGAGATCATGACTTGCTTAAATTGAAAATTACATTTGATCTCTAGCATGGCTTACACTACTTTATGTATCTCATTGATGTGATAGTGTAAGTTACTTGATAGTATGACTTGGGTGAGCTTTGTTTATATGTATATGTTATAATATGCTCATAACATTTGAAATTTCTCTTTTGAACCTTGCTGAATACATTGTCAAAGGGGGAGAGATAACATGTGAATTTTGAATTTTTAAAGATAAGTATGCAAGGGGGGAGAAATTGATTACACATTGCACATATTCACAATTGTCTTTGGCACGATTCTTCTCAGGGGGAGAATTTTTTTCCTCATTTTATTTCTGTTTTACAAAGGGGGAGAAATTGTTTTCAAAACTTTTAATGTGAATAAGCCAATGTTCGGATCTTAAGTGGTGTTGCCAATGCATTCATCAAGGGGGAGATTGTGAGATCTATGTGTGCTGAATACATTGGCTTTGACAATAAAATTTTTGAATGCTGCCATAACATGTTTTTAGCAAGGTCCGATTCTAGCTCCGAGCTTCTGCAAGGTCCGACAATAGGTATGACTTTCTTTGACTAGATCCGACATGTTTTTGGGTAGCTCCAGTGAGCTTTGTCTTTAGCTCCGGCGCTAGGTTGTACTAGCTTTGGTAAGCTCCGGTGCTAGGTTGTACTAGCTTTGGTAAGCTCCAGCGCTAGGTTGTACTAGCTTTTTTAAGCTCCAGCTCAAGCTCCGGTTAGCTTTGGCAAGGTTCGGAGCTTGATCGTAATGTTCAAAATTTTCATGTGAAATGTTTCGAACTTGCTTTACACTTATGGAAAGGTTTCTTAGTATTCTTTTACTATGTTTTTGGTGCGTTTTGGTTCATATGGATGATATCGTTTTGCTATGCTTTGCAACATGCTTATGTGAGGTGCTCACGTAAGGTGTTGTGTTCGAAACTAACTTGAGTCAAGTCGAGGACTTGGGCTCGTACGAATTGGTTGTTTGTTCATGTGCAGGTGTTGCTTGAGTTCAAGTCATGGCTGGTGACGGGATCCATTGGACTAGTCTCAGGGAGGAGATGAGGTTCCAACAACCAAATTCAGGAGGAATTGTGGTTGAGCGGGTCAGGAGGTCGCGCAGGATGATTGAATCAAGGGCAGTGCATATGAAGGTTACTGGACTTCGAAGGAAGGTGTTTGCACGTATGCATGCGGTGCATGACGTGGCAACATGGTTCCGTAGATGGTTTATGGATGAGAAGATCTGGTTGGAAGGATCGGATCGTATCGGTTGATGACTTTGGCTGCGGCAGAGTCGGTTATGGCTTGGTATGGAAAGTATCGAGTTGGTTATGTTAGGAATTCGTGTGGGTCACGAATTTGAGTTGTTTTAGAAATATGGGATATGTTCCTAATGTGTTTGTAAGTCTTAACATTGCTTCTATCTGCGTATAATAGTCCTAAGCAGTTATGGAAAGTTTTTATCGGTGAACGGAGTTGGATTAGGGTCCTGATTTGAGTTGAGTTGGCTTTCGAGCTAGTTTTATAAGCAAGGGAGGCCAGAGCTCGTTGAACATGACTTTGGGGCTGTTCCTCTTGTGTTCTATTGAATAAAATTCGCAGTTGAAAGGAACTTTTGTGCCTTGTTCGTCCGACTTGTTCCAGACAAGTTTTACTCGTCGAGTTTCTGGACAGCACTACCTTTCGTCGGTGGTTTTATCATAACTCGAGTTTTACAGATCCAATTGACATGATTCTTTTTGGGTTGTCTTCACTACTTGATTATCTATCATTTGTCCAAATTTCACGGTCATTGGATTTGTGGTTTTTGATCTTCATGAGTTTCTTTGCAGCATTATAGAACTGTTTTTCTCGGGTAGGACAGATTGACCTTTGTTCGATCATTCGATCATAACTTGAGTTTCTCTCGATGTATTTGATTGATTCTTCTTGTGTTTTCTTCTTGAATTGATTCTCTCTGATATATATCACTGTTTTCACAGTGAAACATGTTCAGATTAGTCTCACAGACGATTTCTTTAACATATCATTTTTCTGCCGAAGGGGTTGGGATTTAATTGTTTCCGCTACGTAAGATTTTTTTAAATATACCATTCACCCCCCTCTGGTATATTTTCACGCGCTCTTCGATCCTACAGAACATGGAGATGAATTGGTGATGAATAACGAAACTTGATGGAGATCTTGATCCTCTTTCGTTTCCTCCTCTTCTTCTTCTTGCTTGGGATCTCCTCCTCCCTCCTTGATGGTGGCTCTCCATGAACTAGGGTTTGGATGGGGTGGAAAAGTGGCAAATAGATGTCAAGCCAAGGGGTGGGGTTGTTTATATAGAGGTGGAGGGTAGGGTTAGATGGATTTCGAGTTTTGGATAAGTAGAGGCCATTTTGGAGTCCCACAGGGCTCTAAAAGAGTTATGCACGACGTCCCTAGGCCCACTTAACGTAAAGCCCGAGAAACAAGTCGTGAAACAAAAGATAAATTCGGAGTCGTGATTTATCGAACAAGTCCGAAAAGGGCCGGACTAGTCCGAAGTTGGACAGAGAGAAATCGGACAAGTCCGAACTGGACATCGGACAAGTCCGAACTTATCCAGAGGGGAAAAATAGACAAGTCTGGTCTAAAATCAGACAAGTCCGTCATTAGTCAGAGGGAAAAACGGACAAGTCCGCTGTAATACCGGACTAGTCCGGACAAGTCCAGGGACTCAGGAAAATTTCCAAGCGAATTGGAACACCGGACTAGTCCGCATAGGACCGGACAAGTCCGAAAGTGTCTTGAGGCAAAAACAGACCAATCCGCAACAAAAATGGACAAGTCCGAACGAGGTCAGAGAGAAATCGGACTAGTCCGCACCGAAATTGGACTAGTCCCCACTTTCTAGAATTCTTAAGTGCGGTTTTGTTTCTAATTCATTTTAAAATTGTTCCTTCCTATGTGGATTAATGTTAAACATATATTAGGATGTATGCAAGGCATGATGCATGAAAATGAGGGTGTTACACTTAGTAGCTTTTGAAGTGTTAATGCGACACTCCCCCAAATTTGCTAAGGAGCAGCCCCCTGAGGTTCTTGTTCGGTGGGGCTTAGGCCTCAAACTAGTGTTCTAGCGGAAGAGTATGTGACACAATGGTTTTTATATGGTTCAGGCCGCAAGGAGCTTAACATCCTACTCCAAAGTGGATTGTATTGCTGGTGAGTGTGTATGCGTGTGTGTATGTATCGAGGATTCTGAGTCTGGTCCTTGTAGCGATGGCGGTCTGCGCCTTTTATAGACAAGACCAGACGCCTTACAAGTGGGGTCTCGGAGCCCGACAGGTGGTCCCGGGGTGATCTTATCCTAAGATCTAAGGCTTCTCACATAAGCTTCCTCTCACCATAGCTTTGATGATTGGCCGTCTTGCCGCCTAAGTCATCAGTCGCCCATGCGTCGTTGCTGTCATTGGAAGGGGATGTCCCATCTCTAGCACCGTAAGCTACCCACACAACAGCTGGGGAGCTTACCACCATGGTGGGGGCCAGGTCCGTCTTGCGGGCCATGTGGCAGCTCGCGAGCTCACCTCCGCGGGGGAGATCGGGTCTCGATCTTCACGGGCCAAGTGGAAGCTTGGGAGCCCATCTCCGTGGGGGAGGTCGGGTCCTGTCCTGTTTGACACGTGGTTCCCTGGGAGCTCATCGCCGAGGTGGGGCTGAGCTCCTTCGGGATCTCTTGTAGGTACCCCGGACCCCTCATTCGAGGCTGGCAGGTCTGGGCCTCCTGAACACGTGGCACCCTCAGACCCTGTCTCTATTGGGAGGCAGAGTACCTAGGCGACTCTAGCTTGTGCGCGAGGGTACTCGGTATGCCGGGTACCGATAGTGACCCCTGGGTCCAACTTGGGGGGAGGCGACGAGCCCGAGCGTGGAGCATTATCCTGCTTTCCCGCACGGTCTCTTAATTTTGTCTTGATCAGTTGAAGCGGTGCGCTCTTCTGCTGCTGTGACCACACATCCCTCTCTGGTTGAGAGGTCATGGCGACGGGATCTTTGCTTGCTGCAACATTATCACGACCGTTCCCAAGGCGCCTGCTGCACTTTTGCTGCATTCACTTCTATCTTTATGGGAACCGCCGGGTTGCCTTCTCTGGCGGGGAAATGCTTGGGCTGGCTTTTCTGACAGGGACCTGGGCCCGTTCTTCATGGACGGAAGTGAAATCCCCTCCCTCTGTTCGTCATTGGGGTCGGCGAACATCGTCCTTGCAAGGCGGCTGGAGGCCCAAGGAAAAGAGCTGGTTGACCTGGTGGCGTGCCACGTCCTGGTGTGCTTCTGAAGCTGGTACCCAAAGATCCCGCTGGAGTCAGTGGAGAAAGGTCCCCTTGATGAGTGGGAGGATGAGGCTAGGGCCGAAGTCCAAGACCTTGCCAAAGAGGTGGCTTCTTTGTTCCAGCGGAGTTGAGGGCGGCGACACTTAGGCGCAATGTTTTTGTATCTAGGGATGACCCCCTTGTAGAAATGAATTTGGATTCATGTTATTTTGCTTGTTGGCTTGTCACGTGCTTTGGATTGCTGCCCCAATTCCTCTCTGTGTAAGGTCTTCAAGAGCCTTTGTTGATGCCTTAGCCTTTTAGAGACCAATGTGTGTACCATTGACAAGGCCAGTTTGTTACTAGATGACGTCCTGCCTATGGAATACCCTTTAGAGGCCCCCCGGTAGGCGTGGCCAGATTGTTGGGGTATGCCTGCCATTTGAACGCAGGATGTCTTCGACTGGCCCCCATCAGACTGAGGGAGTATGAGTGTTGTCATTGCAAGTAGCCGGAGCTGGCTGCTCTGACTCCGCCCTCTGTTGCTGTGAAGTTGACGACGATAGGCTCCCTAGGAGGTGCCAGAGCTGGGTGCTCTAGCGTTGCCTACCACTGTTGTGTAGTCGTGGAGTGGGGGCTCCCGTGGACACGATACCACAAGCGAACTTTGTTAGCAGCAGAAGCAAGGCAGGATAGTGCACTCACTTGTCCGCGCTTGTTGTTGTCGCTAACGTGCCAGGACGTCGACGGCAGCCCCCTTGGGGGTGCCAGAGCTATATGCTCTAGCGTCGCCCACCATCTTCGTAGATACGTCGGTGGCAGGCCCCTTGGGAGGTGCCGGTGCTGGATGCTCTGGCGTTGCCCACCATCTTCGTAGAAACGTCGACGGCAGGCCCCTTGGGAGGTGCTGGAGTTGGATGCTCCGGCACCATCCACCATCGCCTTTGAGATGTTGACGGTAGGCCCCTTGGGGGGTGCTAGAGCTGGATGCTTCGGCGTCGTCCACCATTGTCGTAGAGTCGTCAACGGTAGGCCCCTGGTGTACAGGATATCACGAGAGGACCCTGTTAGGAGCAAGTGCAGGGCAGGAGAGTTTACTCACTTATCCGTGCTTGGTGCAGACGTTGACATTATGGGATTTCGATGGCAGGCCCCTTGTGAGATGTCGGAGCTGGATGCTTCGGCATCACCCACCATCTTCATGGAAACATTGACGGCAGGCCCCTTGGGAGGTGACGAGCTGGATGCTCTAGTGTCGCCCACCATCTTCGTGGAAACATCGACGGCAGGCCCCTTTGGAGGTGCCGGAGCTGTATGCTCTGACGTCGCCCACCATCTTCATGGAAACATCGACGACAGGCCCCTTTGGAGGTGCCTGAGTTAGATGCTTCTGCGCCGTCCACCATCTTCGTAAAAAGCGTCGACGGCAGGCCCCTTGGGAGGTGCCGGAGCTCGATGCTCTCGCGTCGTCCACCATCGCCATTGAGATGACGACCACAGGCCCCTTGGGGGGTGCCAGAGCTGGATGCTCCAACGTCATCCACCATCATCATAAAGTCGACAATGGCTGGCCCCTGGTGTACATGCTATCGCGAGAGAACCCTGTTAGCAACAAGTGCGGGGCAGGAGAGTTTACTCTCTTATCCGCGCTTGGTGCTGATGTTGACGTTCTGGGACGTTGACGATAGGACCCTTGCGTGGTGCCAGAGCTCGATGCTTCGGCGTCGCCCACCATCTTTGTGGAGACGTCGACGGCAGGCCCCTGGTGTACAAGCTATCGTGAGAGAACCCTGTTAGCAACAAGTGTGGGGCAGGAGAGTTTACTCCCTTATCTGTGCTTGGTGCCGACGTTGATGTTCTGGGATGTTGACGGCAGGCCCCTTGCGAGGTGCCAAAGCTGGATGCTCCGGCGTCGCCCACCATCATTGTGGAAATGTCGATGACAGCCCCCTTGGGAGGTGCCGGAGCTGGATGCTCCAGTGTTGCCCACCTTCTTCGTGGAGACGTCGACGGCAGGCCCCTTGGGAGGTTCCAGAGCTAGATTCTTCGACGCCGTCCACCATCTTCGTAAAAACATCGACAGCAGGCCCCTTGGGAGGTGCCAGAGCTGGAAGCTCCGATGCCATCCACCATCGTCGTTGAGACGTCGACGGCAAGCCTCTTGGGTGGTGCCTGAGCTGGGTGCTCCGGCGTCGTCCACCATCGTCGTAGAGCCGTCAGAGGTAGGCCCCTGGTGTAGAGGCTATCGTGAGAGAACCTCTTTAGCAACAAGTGCAGGGTTGGAGTGTTTACTCAATTATCCGCGCTTGGTGCTGACGTTGACATTCTGGGACATCGACGGCAGGCCCCTTGCAAGGTGCCAGGGCTGGATGCTCCGGCGTCACTCGCCATCTTCGTGGAAGCGTCGACAGCAGGCCCCTTGTGTATAGGCTATCGCGAGAGAACCCTATTAGCAACAAGTGCGGGGCAGGAGAGTTTACTCACTTATTCGCGCTTGGTGGTGACGTTGACATTCTGGGACGTCAATGGCATGCCCCTTGCAAGGTGTCGGAGCTGGATTCTTCGGCGTCGCCCACCATGTTCGTGGAAACATCGACGGCAGGCCCCTTGGGTGGTGCTGGAGTTGGATGCTCTGGCGTCGCCCACCATCTTCGTGGAAACATCGACGGCGGGCCCCTTGGAAGGTGCTGGAGCTGGATGCTTCTGCGTAACGTGCTTTGTATGTCCTGCACAAATAACAGAGGTGCATATTGTTTTGCTCGCTCATGATCGTTTCCTATCCTTAGGTATTGTCATGTCTTAAAGTCCTGGGCTGGCACACGGGATTTGGGTAATTCTGTGCATTGGTGCTCAGGGTTCGACTTCCTTCTTATTCGGGGTGTGAGCATCCTGGCCCCCGGTACTTAGCCGCAGCACTTGGAGGCAAAGCGCTAACACTTAGGGTACATGACCAAGCTAAGCATGTTGCGCGCTCTGGACCACCAGCTCAGCGCTGGCCTTTCGCGGGGAACCATCTGGCACCACAGGACCCCAAGTAAGAGGGCAGTCGTGAGGTTCCAAGACACCTTGCAGGTACCTCAAATACATCCGCCCGCAACAGGGTTGCATGACTCTACTAGGGGTGATATAGAACAAATTTTACCAAGTATATGAAGACAATATACGAAAGCCGAGACTAGCTTGGTTGATCACAAAATTAACAGGTAATTTTAAGTGAACGTAAGAGAAAGCATAAGGTAAGACAGTCAATTCTTCTTATTGGTGGTCTCAGGAGTGGATTGGCTTTACAATAAGGCAACGAGCCACTCTAGTTGGTTAGAGAGGCAAAGTGTTCATGCTTAGGGTATGGAACCCAGCTAAACGGCTTTACACTCTGGACCTCCCCCCCCCCCCCCCCCAGAGTTTGGTTGTCCTAAGTGCTGCTCCCTGGCACCATGACACCCTACACTGTCCTACAATTTATGCTTAAGGATAGAACTTACGGAGGTGCTCTATGTTCCAAAGGCTGGGGAGGGGCTCTCCTTCTTCCGTGGTGAGGTGGACACACCCGGGGTGGGATCACTCGGAAGGGGCCTTCCCAGCTGGGGGAAAGTTTGTGCGACCCTTCTCAAGAGAGTATGCACCACAGCACCAGGTCACCTGTCTTGAGCTCTCTACTCCGCACGAACCGCTCTTGGTAGCGCCTCAGCACCTATCGGTAACGTGCATTTTGGATGGTGGCGTGCCACCTTGCTTCGTCGATGAGGTCGACATCTTCCCGTCAGAGTTGTTCATGTGAGGTTTCATCAAACGCTCGAACCCTGAACGAGCCCACAATGATCTCTGGGGGGAGGATAGCCTCGTCCCCATACACCAAAAAGAAATGTGTTTCTCCCATGGCACGGCTGGGTGACGTCCGGCTTGCCCATAGTGCACAGGGGAGTTCGTCAACCCACTTGGCACCATGGTTATCCAAGCTGTCATATGTGCGTGTCTTGAGGCCCCAGAGGATCATAGCGTTGGCCCTTTCAACTTGTCTGTCTCTCTTTGGATGAGCCGTGGATGCATAACAAACTTGGACGCTGAGGTCTTCGCAGTAGTCCTGGAAAGTTGCACCAGTGAACTGGTTCCCATTGTCGGTGATGATCCTGTTCGGGACCCCGAACCTGCAGACAATTTATTTGATCAACTTGACTGCGTACTCCTTGTTGATGTTGATCACTAGTGCTGCCTCTGGCCACCTGGTGCACTTATCTATGGCGACGTAAAGGATCTGATACCCTCTAACTGCCCTGGGGAAGGGTCCCAGGATATCTAGCCCCCAAAGCACAAAAGGCCAGGAGGGCGAGATCATCTGCAATGACTACGCCGGAGTATGAATTTGCTTGTCGTGGAACTCGCACGCCTTGCACTTCTTGACCAGTTTGACAATGTCTTGTAGTGCTGTTGTCCAGTAGAAGCCATGCCGGAAGGCTTTGCCAACCAGCGTGCGGGAATATGCGTGATTCCCACTCTCTCCTTCATGGATTTCTGCGAGCAAGTCGAAGCCTTCCCGCTGAGTTATGCACCGTAGCAGTACGCCGTTGGCACCACATCGGTAGAAATCACCTTCTACCAGCATGTAGCGTTTCGCCATCCTAATGATCCTCTCGGCGGATGCTGGGTCCTCCGAGAGGAGGTTGTCCTTCAGGTAGTCCTAGACCTCCGTGATCCACGCGTCGGGACTCTCCTGGGCTTCTAGATCTTGGGTGCCAGGTTATTAGGGATCCCAGGTGACGCTTAAGAACCTTGGCGGCCCCCATGGTCACAGGGCTATCGTGGTTTCCAGCTTTGTGGAGCTAGGCTCACCTTCTTCATTAGGCCCTGCCGGCCTAGCTGTCGGCCACACCAACCTCCTGCAAAAGACCCCTTCTGGAATGGGGGCTCCTGTGGACGCCATGGTTGATAGAGCATCAGCGATGGAGTTGTTGGCATGTGGCAGATGGCATATATCCAAGGCATCGAATCCAACATCTATCTTCTTGACATGTATTAGATATGCCGTGAGCTGCGGGTCGTTGCAGCAGCACTCACCCCAGACTTGCTTGATGATCAGCTGGGAGTCTCCCTTGACCAACATCTGCTGGACACCGAGACCCTACGCAGCGGTGAGTTCAAAGATGAGGGCTTTGAACTCTGCCATGTTGTTTGTAGACTTGAAATTGATGTGCACTGCGTACTTGGACTACTCCTCTATTGGTGAGGTGATCAGTACACCGGCTCCGGCCCCTTGCTTCCTTGACGATTCGTCGAAGAAGAGCGTCCAGTGAGGTCCGGTAAGCTCCGGAGCCCTGGGCTCCGGCTCGCTGATCTCCTGGCCCCCTTGGTTGCTCGGTGAGGGGGTCCACTCGGCAACCAAGTCTGCGAGAGCTTGACTCTTGATTGCATGTTGTGGCAGGAAATCAAGATCGAACTCTGCTAATTCAGCTGCCCACTTGGCAATATTGCCAGTTGTGTTCGGGCTGCGCAACACTGCTCCTAGTGGGAACGAAGTCACCACTGATACTCGGTGTGCCTGAAAATAATGGCAGAGCTTCCTCGACGCAGGACTTGTGCACTTCGAGGTATCCTGTCTTTGCCTCATGCAGGACTTCGCTAATGAAGTAGGCCGGGCGTTGGATGGTCTGGAACCTTTTCGGGGAATCCGACGCATCTTATTCCCTCTGCTCCAGGTCCAGCGGCTCTATGTCTCCTGGGCTTGGCGCTTCCCTTGGGGGCTGGAACTCAAAGGCTTATTGACCTTCGGGGCCCCCTAGGGGACCCGGTCGTCCTCTAGGGGCTGGGACCCCGAGGCTCCATGGTCTCCGGAGCCCCCTTGGGGGACCCGGACGTCCTCTTTGGGCTGGGACCTAGAGACTCCTTGGTCTCTGGGGCCCCCTTGGGGGACTCGGACATCCTCTAGGGGCTGGGATCCAGAGGCTCCTTGGTCTTTGGGGCCCCCTTGGGGGACCTGGACCTCTCCGGGCTGGGACCCAGAGGCTCCTTGCTCTCCGGGGCCCCCTTGGGGGACCCGGACATCCTCTGGGGCCTGGGACCCAGAGGCTTCTCTGTCGTTGGGGCCCCCTGCAAGCTCCAAGCCCTGGGGCTTAGAATCAATAGCAGGGGTCCCTTCCTTTCATCGGGCCTGCTGGGGGCCGGCCTGTTCTTCAACCAAAACCATACTTACTACCTCGGTTGTGGCGGCGATGTAGAGGTACAGGGGCTCCCCGAGCTCCGGCGCCACCATTAGTGGTAGCATCGTCAGCTGCTGCTTCAGCTCACAAAATGCCTTCTCCACGTCTTCAGTCAAAATGAATGGTCCAGACTGGCGCATGAGCTTGAAGAATAGGAGAGCCGGCTCAGGCAGCCTGGAGATAAACAGGTTGAGCGCTACAAAGCACCCTGCAAGCTTCTGCACGTCTTTGATGTTGGCTAGAGGCCGCATCAGCTCCACCGCTTTGATTTTTTCTGGGTTGGCCTCGATTCCTCAGTGTGAGACCAAGAACCCAAGGAGCTTCCCAGCTTTGACTCCGAACACACACTTGTCTGGGTTGAGCTTTGTACGTGTGGTTCGCAGTTTGTCAAAGCCTAGGGCGAGGTTTTCTAGTAATGATGTATGTGACTGGATTTTTACTACAATATCATCAACATAAACCTCTACTAGGTCCCGAATGAGGTCCCCAAATGTTTTATTCATGGCACGTACAAAGGTAGGGAGGGCATTCTTAAGACCATAAGGCATGGAGGCATAGCAGTAAAGGCCATCTACAGTTATGAAAGCGGTATGTTCCTCATCTTCTCTAGACGATTTGGTGAAACCCTGAATATGCATCTAGAAAGCACAGCATATCGCACCCCGAAGTTGAATCTACGATTTGATCAATTCTAGGGAGAGGGGAAGGATCTTTAGTACATGCCTTGTAGAGGTTGGTGTAGTCAATGCACATCCGAAGCTTACCGCCAGCCTTGGGGACAACAACTGGGTTGGCCAGCCATATGGGATGGTGGACCTCCCGTATGAAGCCAGCATCGAGGAGCTTCTTGATCTCCTCACGGATGAAGTTTTCCCGCTCGATGGACTGCTTACGGGGCCTTTGTTGTTGCGGTTGTGCGTCGGTGTAGATCTTCAGATGGTGCTCAGTCACTTCCCTGGGGATATCTGGCATCTGCGACGGTTGACAGGCGAAGACGTCGACGTTAGCTCATATGAAAGTAGTGAGCGCCGATTCATGCTCGCTGTCTAGACTACTGTTGGTATTTCCTAACACCACAGAGTTATCCGCAAGCGCACAGAAATACCATTGTAGCACTTCCCCTTAAGGAGTTTTCCCAAGGATATTGAATCCAAAGAACGTGTGTGCTAATCTTTCGAACTAGCTCACCCAAGGAAACAAAGTTGTTTAGTAGGCAAGGAACCGAGAGGAATTCAAAGTATTGATCCTAATTCAAGGTAGTTTGTAGTAGATGCTTGCTTCGGGCACGGGCTTACTCCTAGCAATACTAGTACGACTCTCGCAGGAGCCTATGGCATAGCCAAACGTGGAGGATTACGAAGGACGGATAGGGCTGTCACCAGCTACTGCCTACCTCTTCAATCTGTGGGTCTACGAGATATCCACTGATGATTTATAACCTAAGCACCATGCTTACGTTCTAAATCACTACTCTAGTTGTTTCGAACACAAAGCTACAACTAGAGCCTCTAATGAATTAAAGCAGTGAACCCACAAGTAACTACTTGTGCAAACTACTAAGAATAAAAGATCAAACCTTTACTGAATTCACAAAGGCTTACTTGATTCAGCAAAACCTTTGTAGGGGTACAAGTGTAGAAGAGGGACTTGACAAGCACAAGCCTCCTTCTCCTAGACTCTTCACCACACTCTCATTCTACTTTGGTAGCCTCTAGGACTACTCTAAACCTTTGGAGTGTAGCACTATTCTAAACTTTTGGTGTGTGTGAGAAGTGAGGTCAGGGGGTCTATTTATAGGTGGAGAAGAGTCGGTTCACGCCTCAATTAACGCAAGAATCATTCACCATTGACTCCAGGGAGCTGGGAGGAGCCAACACGTGTCATTTGACCGGGTTTGGCGCCAGGAAGGGGCGGTCAAACCCCTGGTTCGGCCGACCTGGTCAAGCCTCCCCTCGAGGAGTGCTTGCTCTAGGTGGTTCCAGGTGGGCCCCCTTGATGTATATGGGTGCAACACCGTTGAATCTCCTCCTATTCTTCTATTTGTGGGCCATTTGATCCATGTGTTGCCACGTGTCATCGCCTGATTTGTTGAAATCCATTTTCATGGATTCATTACTACATGTTTTGGTATTTTGGGTAATAATTCACCTGCATACAAATCAACACCAACACTTGTGGAACTGGGTTAGTGTATAGCCCTACCACTATGTTTTGTGTTTCTTTTATGCACATTATGAGGTGAATTGACGGTCGAAATATAGTACTTGAGGACCGTCAACAACTACCCGCGATACGGGTGGTCTGAGCCGCATCAGAGGCAATCTAGATTGTCTTGATGGGTACGCCGTCGGAGGAGGAGGACTGCACTCGTGGTGCAGCAGCGCGGCTGCGTGCGCGTGGGTCTGGCGTAGGCTTACTCGACCCAGCATCGCTCAGGACAGGTGCTGGGGCCATTGCCAGCGCTTGGAGCTTCTCCAAAACTATCACCACTGCAGCACGATCTCCACAGATCCTGAGGATGCCGAGGAATATCGGCATCTTGAGAACGAGGTAGCCGTAACGGGCTACAGCCATAAACCGGTACAGGGTTGGCCTGCCGATAATGGCGTGGTAGGGGAGACTAACCTCTGTGACACCGAATAGGATATTCTCTGTCCTAAAGTTCTCGAGTGTCCCTAGGGTAACCCGGATGTGGATGCAGCCGTACGGGATAACACTCTCCGGTCCTACCGCCAAGAATGATCTTGACGGGGCGAGCTCACACACGGGGATCTTCAGCTTGTAGAAGGCCGCACGGCTAATGAGGTTGAGGCCGGCTCCACCATCTACCAGGACATGGTAAAACTTTACATTGGCGATGGTGGGGGAGATGAGGATGGGGCAGCTGCCTGGCTCTCGCCATGTTCTCGGGGCAGTCGGAGGCGTCGAAGCTAATCAGCATCTCCATCCATTTGTGATGCGGCGCTAGGGCATGCGTAGAGGCTATCGAAGTAATTGCCCGGCGCAGGGTCTTGACCACATTCTTGGATGTGGGTTCCCAAGATCCTCCACAAATGACATGGAGCACTATGCAACACTCGTGGTCGCTGTTGAGGTCGAAGTTCACAACTTGGTGTATCATTTACACGGCGCATTCTGGCCTTTGGAACTCCTTCTCCACGTCTTTGTCGACACGGTGGTCGACCTTTTGCGGATTGATCTAGCCGAAACTCGCAGGCTTGATGAACACCATCGTGGTGAAAGCGCTACCACTTTTTTGTGCGGAAAGGCCCCTTCCTGGCGCGCCAAATGTCGAAGTGTTAACACGACTGTCGATACCCGACATACCAGATACCCTCTCACACAAGCTAGAGGCGCCTAGGTACCTCGTCTCCCTGCAGAGACAGGGTCCAAGGGTGCCACGTGTTCAAGGAACCTGGACCCACCTACCCCAGATAGGGGGTCTGGGGCGCCCACAAGACATCCTGACAGGGGAGCTCAGCTCTACCACAGTGACAAGCTCCCAGGCAGCCACGTATTCAGCAGTACGGGACCTAACCTTCTCCCTCAGAGGTGAGCTCCCAAGCTGCCACGTGGCCCACAAAGTCGAGACCCGATCTCCTTCGCGGATGTGAGCACCCGAGCTGCCTCGTGGTCCGCTGGGCAAGACCTGACCTCCCCCATGGAGGTGAGCTGCCACGTGGCCCACGAGGTAGACACCTGGCCTCCCCTCGAAGGTGAGCTCCTGAGCTGCCATGTGGCCCGCGAAGACGAGCACGACCTCCACCATGATGATGAGCTCCCCAGCGATCGCATGGTCAGAGCACTTATCCTGAGTGGTTAGTAAGGAAGTTAAGAGGGCGGTGCGCCTTGTCGCCATCAAGCCTTGAAGAGCGCGACTTCCCCAGACGTATGGCGCAGTGCAGTGCCTAATGTCAGGTACCACTACGACCAATCGCATCATAGTAAAGACACCGCAGGCCTATCCCACTCTGCCAAGTAGGTAGCTTACGGCGCCAAAGACAGTTGGATGGGACATTTCCTGCCAATGTCATCAACGACGCGTGGGCTACTGACAACGCAGGCAACAAGACATCGAATCCTCAAGTCCGCAGTCAGAGCAAGCTTACAGAAGAAGCCTTAGATCTTGAGGATAAGATTGCCCTGGGACCACCTGTTGGGCCCCGGGACCCCACTTGTAATGTGTCCGACCTTGTCTATAAAAGGCCCGGACCACCACCGATACAAGGAACAGACTCAGAATCCCCGATACACACACATACACATACACATACACATACACACTCACCAAGCAATACAATCCACCATGGAGTATGGTGTTACGAATCTTGCGACCGAACCACGTAAAAACAACTGTCTCATACTCTTCCTCTAGAACACTAGTTTGAGGCCTAAGCCCAGCCGAACAGAGAACATCCGCGGGCTGGTCCTTAGCAGATCCGGGGGGAGTGTCGCATTGACCCTTCGACATTTGGCGTGACAGGTAGGGGCTTTTTCCCTCAAAAAAGTGGTAGAGCTTTCACCACCATGGTGTTCATCAGGCTCGTGGAAGGCGGTTTTCGAGGCCATCGTCTGGTGACCAGATCTGTCGCTCGAGTGGCACTATCTAGTCCATCTCACCCCCGTGTAGGTACGGCTAGCCAAGATAGCACGCTGGGACACGCCCCAACTCAGTCGGCTCTCCGAACAGCGAGCCTCGAGAGCGCATTGGCGGCAGCCAGAGCTCTACTCCACGACCCACCGTCGCTGAACGCCTCTCAAGAGGCGGCTCAGCAGTGGGTCCAAGACATCGATCACTTCGTCGTCGCAGCCATCAACTCCCCAAATAGGGGAACGTGCCTCGTGTCGCTGTCACGCACGCCATCCATCGATCGTCACACCGCAAACTCCCGCTCCTCCAAGCCTACGAGCGTTGGCCGGCTCCGCACGGAGGACCTCAGGGCCGAGCTTGACCATCGTCAAGATCACATAGATGGTTGTGTCATCATCGAGCGACAGCGAGAGAGGCAGCGCAACCTCGACGCCGAATATGGCACTCAATGCCCTATTCACGAGGCATCCCCCGTCCAAGGTGCGCCACAGGTAAACCCTCCACCACCTGATCAGGAGCACGTCGGCTTGACAGCTCCCCTACAGTACTCTGTGCAGTAGGGTGTAAATCAATAGTACTTGGCACAGCCAGTACCGTTGCAGCAACACATGGCACAACCAGTACCACAACACTAGGTCCAGCAAGTGTCGCACGTCGTGCAGCAAACCCCCTTGGAATATGATGTCCCATCTGCCTCTCCGACAAAGCCCTTCGGAGGCTGCATGGCATTGGCTCTACACCTCCGCTTTGCGATGTATCCGCGCATGTTCCGGCCGATATCCCGGAGAGGTTCAACGGAAGCATCAATCTGGCGGAGTTCCTGCAGATCAAACCACGATGCTCCTTGCTACGGGAGTGGACGAGACCATACTAGCAAACAACGTCCCGGTCACCCTAACTGGGTCAGCCTGCCCGTGGCTGATGAACCTTCCCAAAGGGTCTATAACCTCTTGGGCTGAGCTGTGCCGGCAGTTCACGGTGAACTTCAACAGCTCCTACACGCGCCCCGGCACCGAGCTCGACCTCCACGCCGTGCGATAGCAACCCAAGGAGACGCATCAGTCATTCATCCAGTGTTTCTCCCACGTACACAACTCCATTCCAAACATCCCAAATGCCCCTGTCATAGTGGCATTTCGCCAGGGAGTGCGAGACCGCAAGATGCTCGAGAAACTAGCCACGCACAACGTGCAAGACGTCTCCAAGCTCTTCTCCATTTCCGATCGGTGTGCCAGAGCGGCAGAAGGCCGCAACTGGCACGCTCAGCCCGCCTCGGAGCGGGCGGGGCTGGCCAGACTGGAGGAGCCGCTACCACCGGTATCAGCAAAAAGAAGAACAAGAACCGGGGTGGCGGCCAGAACAAGCCACTGCATGTATCCCCCATCGTGGCAGCAATCGCAACAAGAGGAGGCAAGCCACCACGCCTGGCGAAATGCCCTCGTCAGCCACCTACCGCTGACAAAGACGTCGAGCCCTGCCCGGTACACAAGAATCGCGAGCACACCGCGAGCAAGTGCCGGGAGACAACGAGGTGCGTCAAACGCTATCAAGAGCGGGCGCAGCAGCACCCGGACAGCGCCCCCTTCATCCAATGGGAGGGCAAGCTGAAGGTTAAAGCCAAGTGTTGGTATTTCTTAACACCACAGAGTTATTCGCAAGCGCACGGAAATACAGTTGTAGCACTTTCCCTTAAGTAGTATTCCCAAGGGTATCGAATCCAAAGAACCTGTGTGCTAATCTTTTGAACTAGCTCACCCAAGGACACAAAGTTGTTTGGTAGGCAAGGAACAAAGAGGAATTCAAAGTATTGATCCTAATTCAAGATAGCTTGCAGTAGATGCTTGCTTCGGGCACGGGCTTACTCCTAGCAATACTAGGACGACTCCCGCGAAGAGCCTATGGCATAGCCAAACGTGGAGGATTACGAAGGACGGATAGGGTTGTCACCACCTACTGCCTACCTCTTCAATCCGTGTGTCTACGAGATATTCACTGATGATTTATAACCTAAGCACCATGCTTATGTTCTAAATCACTACTCTAGTTGTTTCGAACACAAAGCTACAACTAGAGCCTCTAATGAATTAAAGCAGTGAACCCACAAGTAACTACTTGTGCAAACTACTAAGGACAAAAGATCAAACTTGTATTGAATTCACAAAATCTTACTTGATTGAGTGAAATCTTTGTAGGGGTACAAGTGTAGAAGAGGGACTTGACAAGCCCAAGCCTCCTTCTCCTAGACTCTTCACCACACTCTCCTTCTACTTTGGTAGCCTCTAGAACTACTCTAAACCTTTGGAGTGTAGCACTATTCTCAACTTTTGGTGTGTGTGAGAAGTGAGGTGAGGGGGTCTATTTATAGGTGGAGAAGGGTCGGTTCCCGCCACAATTAACGCGCGAATCAGTCACCATTGACTCCAGGACGTCAAGAGGAGCCAACACGTGTTGTTTGACCTAGTTTGGCGCCAGGAAGAGGTCGGCCGACAAGGGTGTTCGTCCGACTTGGTCAAGGTTCCCCTCGGGGAGTGCTTCCTCCAGGTGGGCCCTCTTGATATATATGGGTGCAACACCAGTGGATCTCCTCGTATTCTTCTGTTTGTGGGCCATTTGATCCATGTGTTGCCACATGTCATCGCCTGATTTGTTGAAATCCATTTTCATGGATTCTTCCCTGCATGTTTTGGTATTTTGGGTAATAATTCACCTGCATAAAAATAAACACCAACATTTGTGAAATTGGGTTAGTGTATAACCCTACCACTATGTTTTGTGTTTCTTTTATGCACATTATGAGGTGAATTGATGGTCAAAATGTGGTACTTAAGGACCGTCAACAAACTCCTCCACACTTAGTCCTTTGCTCGTCCTCGAGTGAAGGCAAGAAGAACTAGAGTGTTGTCATGAAATTGCTATAAGGTAGAAAATGAGGATACTAGATATTTCAACTTATACCAAAATTCATGGATTCCCTTTGTGTATGTGGCTACCACTTCAATCTTGGGTGTTTGAAAAGTGGAACAATTATAATGAAGTTCCCTCGGATCATTCTCTGCTGAAATGATTAGGCAATTGCTATATTTGAAATTCATAGGAACTTTTGCCTTTGCCTTCTCGATTGGTATCTCTCAAATCTTTCAAAGTGTTTGAGTCCTCATCATGGCATGTTTTCCCAATTCTTGTTCCTATACTAAAAGTGGCTATATCTGGAGCTTGGTAGGGATGAATGTGGCACACATTTGCAATTCATATGTTACTAAGTCAAAAACTTGATCTTATGCAATGAACAAAGTGAATAGAAAATTCTTGTGCACATGAATGGAATGGAGTGGCGAGGTGATAACTCCCATGAATTTTCTCTTTCTTAAGGATGAAACATGGCTACTACTTTTTTTGAGCACTCTTACTCTTTTTCAAGAGAGGATGCTTTTTCTTCTTTTTTTTTTCCTTGTAGCCATGTCTTCTACTCCTTTTTTATTTTTTTAGAGAGGCTTTCATTTGTATTGTATGGAGTTTCTTTTTGGCGGATGGATAATTGATGGATGCAAACTATCAATGTGAGAAATTTTGCATGAATGGAGTGCACAAGAGTTTTCAATTCAAAAAGTTCATGCATGTCACTCAATTGGGTCACGGGTTTGACAAAGTTCAATGAAAAGCAAAGTGGCATATGCTTGTGGTTTTCAATGAATATATCATATGGCCTTGGTGGGTTTATAAATTTCCAATGAGAGGTTTAGGCAAAGTTCAAGACTTCAAATAGTTACAAATGTCAAAATCAATTTCAAGCAAAAGGATGATTTCTAAAGAACTCATTTACCATATCACACTAGTCAAATACCTAGATGATGTGTTTTCCCTATCGAATTATGAGAATCATAAACAAGGTAATAAATTGAAATATAAAGTATTCAAATTTTCAGTTTAAGATAATTCTTGACTATAAAATTTTATTTCATTTTGTTGAGTAGATTCATTTAGATATGCAATGAAAAATATAAAATCAACTCAAATAGCATGGTAGTGCACAAAAGTGGGGATAGGAAATCCAAAGCGATTTCTGGAGCGAAACGGAGTCATACGAAGCATAGAACATGTCGGCCGACCATGGGGTTCAACCGACCTCCTGTTGGCTCTGTTGTGGCTCTGTTTCGTCGGGTCGTTTTGCTCATTCGGTCGTGACATGTTTTGATATGCAACGTTAATTTTTCATGTCGGGATTTCGTGACTTGGGGATATGTTTCACCCACACTTGTTTACTAAATTCTTTATTCAACAAAATAAACTAAAGGGGGAACTTTACCGGTGTTAGATGAACCGGTAAGTTCATTTTATTGAAATCAAAATATGGGGATGCTTACATTATTCAACCTAACTTTGGAAAACAAATGATTGGAAAAGAATAAAAATCCTAAGTAGTAAGCATCCTATGCTGTCGGGACATCTAAACTATGGTGCGTTGTAGATGTCGGGCTCCCCGACAGCATTGCACAAGCGCCACAGCTTGGCGCTCATGCCACAGCGAACACCGTCAATCTCCTCTTTGAGGGCCATGATTTCGTCCTTCAGTTCCACCCTCTCAATGCCCCCTTCAGCCACCAAGTCAGTTAGCTTCTTGTTCTCCAAGCGAAGAGAAGCGAACTCCTTGTTCAGCTGTGCCACTATAGGGGCACGAGGAGAATCCTCATCACTGCCCTCAAACTGATCGGGAGGCTCGTTGATGGCAGGTGGAAGGATGTGTCGCCTAATCTTGGAGGGCGATGAGCCCGTCGACTCCTCCATTGCCAGATTATCCACGCGCTTGAATAGGCCCTTAGCATAGCCTCCTTCAGGTTTGCGCACCCCGGGGATAAGAAAGTGATCTCCCATGCGTTCCGGCGAGGCACAGGTGGGCGTCTTGTAGTGGTGGCTCACTACATCACCCGTCTTAGTCTTCAATGTATACATGAACTCCTTGCCAGGCTGCAACGATGGGAGAGACTCGTCTTTTCCATGGAAAAGACGTGTCTTGACTGGGCTTAGCCCAGCCAAAGTCGAACGGCCTGGCGTCATCGACTTCATCGGCATTCTTCGAGGGGAGAGCGACCGGACAGTGCTACGAGGTGTAGGGCTGCACCGGCGCAGAGTCATCGCAGCCGGGATCATGGCAAGGGGCTTGACATCTATCGCCATGACGGACTCCAATGCAAGGGAAGTTTTGTCGTTGGCCGGTTTAATGTCTCTGCTCAGGTTGAAGGTTGAGCTGGAGGAGGCATGAGGCACAATCTTCTTGTCGACCATGACGAGGACGGGAGGAAGATGATTATTCAATGAGGTGTACAACTTTCCTCTCTGTTCCTGTCCTTTAAATAGGCGGGGAACAACGTGTTTCACCGAGGATTTTGTGCAAGATATCGAGGATGATAAACACGAGAAAACAGAACGCAACAGCGCAAAGAGAAGGTCGGCCGACCTTAGGGTACGGCCGAACCCTTTTCGGCTCTGTTTGGGCCAATTTTTCTTGGGTCGATCAAATGGGCCTTCTAGAAGAAAAATTGGATGGGCCCATTAGTTGGACGTGGAGGATTTAAACAGAATTGAAAGAAATGGTTTGGAAATCGATTAGATTTACCACGTCAAATTCTTTTTCTGTATCCTTCTGGGAATCGAGAAATAATTTGGGTCGGTGCCCATTCACTTTGAATAGTTGACCGTCATCACCTTGGAGTGCGATTGCTCTGTGGGATGAAGTCTCTACTACAGTGAAGGGTCCTTCCCATTTACTTCTAAGCTTCCCATGTCCAAAGAGTTTAACCCTAGAGTTAAAGAGTAAAACTTTATCTCCAGGTTTGAACTCTTTTGGCGTAATCCTCTTATCGTGCCATCTTTTGGTTCTCTCTTTATAAATCCTGGCACTGTGGTACGCCTTAACTCTCCATTCCTCCAACTCAGAGATTTGCTTCAATCGGTGATTTCTAGATTCGTTAAGACTCATGTTCCATTGCTTGATGGCCCAATACGCTCTATGTTCCAATTCTACGAGAAGATGGCAAGTCTTCTCATAGACAAGTTGGAAAGGAGACATGCCGATAGGTGTCTTATAGGCAGTACGATATGCCCACAATGCATCGGGTAGCTTTTGCTTCCATCCCGTTCCCATTTCCAAGACAGTCTTTTGCAGAATATTCTTAATTTGCTTATTAGATGTTTCTGCTTGACCACTTGTCTGTGGGTGGTATGGGGTAGCAATGTTATGCTAGACTCCAAGTTCCCTTAAAAAGTTCTGGATGGTCTTATCTATGAAATGAGACCCTCCATCACTTATGACCATACGAGGAGTTCCAAAGCGCGTGAAAATTATCTCATGGAACATTTTCCTTGCTTGCTTGGAATCAGAATTCTTGCATGGCAATGCTTCTACCCATTTTGTCACATAATCGACGGCAACCAGAATATACTTGCAATCATAAGACCTAGGAAAAGGTTCCATGAAATCAATACCCCATACAACAAATAATTCCACTTGGAGATTGTATGTTAGGGGCATCGCATTGCGAGCAGAGATTCCTCCATGCTTCTGGCGTTTCCAACATCTGCGAATGAATTCCTTGATATCTTCATACATTGAAGGCCAATAGAATCCACTCTGCCAGATCATTGCCTGAGTACGGTAAACATCGTAATGACCACCATAGGGGCCAGCATGGCATTTCTCTATAATTTTGGTGCCTTCGATTGATGGGACGCACCTTCTAAGAAGGCCATCGGCACATACTCGATAGAGGTAAGGGTCATCCCAAAGGTGTCTACGACTCTCATAAATGAGTTTATTTTTGTTCTCCACTGGTGGTACGTATCCTGTGACCATAAAGTTCACGATATATGCATACCAAGGGTGAGAGCTTGTCATCTTGAGGAGCATATCATCTCGTAGGAAGTCATTGATAGGTATGTCCATGGTTTGTGTGACTTCCATACGTTAAAGATGATCTGCTACTGAATTCTCTACTCCTTTCTTATCTCTTATTTCCAGATCAAATTCTTGGATTAGAAGAATCCATCGAATTAGCCTGGGTTTAGCATCCTTTTTGGTAAGCAGATATTTCAAAGCAGCATGGTCTATGTAGACTATGACATTTGCTCCAACCAAATAGGATCTAAACTTGTCGATAGCAAAAACTACTGCTAGGAGCTCTTTCTCAGTTGTGGCCTAATTGAGTTGGGCTCCTGTCAGAGTTTTGCTAGCGTAGGCTATTGCGTGATGCTTTTTATCTTTGGATTGGCCTAAAACCGCACCAACAGCAAAGTCACTGGCATCACACATGATTTCGAATGGCAGTGTCCAATCAGGAGGTTGGATAATTGGAGCTAAGATGAGTGCCTTTTTGAGTATATAAAATGATTTAAGGCATTCATCATCAAAATCAAAGGGAGCTTCTTTAGCAAATAGGTTGGCGAGGGGTCTAGCGATTTTGGAGAAATCCTTGATAAATCGTCAGTAGAACCCCACATGACCTAAAAAGTTGCGGATTCTCTTAACATTGATAGAAGGTGGAAGTTTTTCAATAACTTCAATTTTAGCTTTGTCCACCTCTATCCCTCTCTCGGACACCAAGTGTCCAAGAACGATGCCTTCCCGGACCATGAAATGGCACTTTTCCCAATTAAGCACAAGGTCCTTCTCCTGGCATCTTTGTAAGACCCTGTCTAAATTTTCTAGACAATGATCAAAAGTTTTTCCATAGACGGAGAAATCATCCATGAAAACTTCCATGATATCCTCGATCATGTCTGAAAATATAGACATCATGCATCTTTGGAAAGAGGCAGGAGCGGTACACAATCCAAAGGACATACGCCGATAGGCATAGGTCCCGTAAGGACATGTGAACGTGGTCTTACTTTGATCATTGGGATGGATAGGAATTTGATGATATCCCGAATACCCATCAAGGAAACAGAAGTAGGAATCTTTTGCCAATCGCTCTAACATCTCATCGATGAAGGGCAATGGAAAATGGTCTTTCCTTGTTGCCTTGTTAAGTTTTCGGTAGTCAATGCACATCCTCCATCCCGTGACAGTCCGTTGAGGAATTAATTCATTCTTCTCGTTTTCAACGACCGTCATACCTCCCTTCTTAGGCACTACTTGAACTGGACTTACCCATTCACTAGGAGGAACAGGGTAAATAATCACAGCATGCAGAAGTTTCAAGACTTCTTTCTTGACAACTTCCCGCATCGCATTATTCAATCGCCTTTGAGGTTCCCTTGAGGGGACACCCTCAGGGTCAATAGGAATACGATGGGTGCATAACGCTGGACTAATTCCCTTGAGATCTTGAAGTGAATATCCAAAAACAGATCTATGACTTTCTAACATGGCTATGAGTTTGAGCGTTTCATCATCTGAAAGCTTGTCACTTATGATGACAGGGGCTTCCAAATTGCCATTTAGAAAGGCATAACGTAGGCCTGGAGGTAGAATCTTGAGCTCAACAAGAGGTTTTGGGGAGGGCTCTTCTTTTAACAATTCTATTTCCTCCTGAAATTCATCCTCCTCTTGGACGAAGTCTTCTTCTCCTTCAACTTCAGGGGGTTCTAAAAATTGAAGAGTCCTAACCTCCTCCAATGGCTCATCTTAGATGGGAGATTCTGTAGATGAGTTCTTTGAACGCAGAATAGGCATGGAGAAATTTCTCCCTCCAAAATTGGTATTGAGGCTTCCTTCCAAAGGAACTTCCATGAGAAATTTCTCTATGGGAATCCCTATCATGATGTTGAAATCTTGGATTTCAAACACGTGAAAATCTAGGAGAGCCTCAACATCTTTGTGTCTAACAGAGACTTGTTGTAGAACCCTACATCCTTCAAGAATGGTTCCGAATGAATCTCGGAAGGATTTGCGGGTTGGTGCCAATGGCACATTGCCATGAATCGCAAGAGCACAAGAATCGGAAATGAGATTTGCTCCAACAGTAGGGTTTTATAGGATTCTCATTGGTGTCCCTCTAATAGAACACAAAATGGTAGCCAAAGGTGAGGTCATACATAGAATTTCGGGTGAATTCTCGACTTCGGCTGTCCACTCTCTGTTAGGATAGAGGTCAACTCCTTGACCCTCTGACGGACGAACACCCCGTCAGGTGGTTCAGGTGGAGTTGGTGGCAATGAATGTTTCCTATAGTAACAATACTTTGAGGTATTTCCATAATCTTCAAAAAGCTCTTCCTCGAAGTAAAATGGAAACTGCGAGGGCTGAGTTTCTTCTACCTTCGTAGTTTCAGGATCGGGAGAGGATTCCTCTGGCAAGGCTTGGGGTAAACAATAAATGGATTCATCCTTGTCCAAGAGTGTATCATCCGTTCTTGACACGACTTCCTCTTGGGGATGCTCAATAAGACCCATAATGAAGGAAGAATTTTCTAGAATTCTGTCCAGAAGATCCTTGCCTTCTTCTGGAGTCTCATGGAGGAAAGATCCTCCAGTCGTAATGTCAAGATATAGGGAAGACTCTTTGTTCAATCCCATGAAGAAATGTTGCAAAAGCATTGGATCAGGGATTAACAAATCTGGGCCAGAATTTTTCAAAAGAGAAAATCTGTCCCAAGCTGCACCTATGGATTCCTTCTCCATCTGCTAGAAGCATAGTACTTCCTTCGTAAGGTAACAATTCAGGCAATGGGTAAGAAAGCAAGAAAAAATTTGTCTCGTAACTCACTCCAATCACCATTTGTCTTCCCAACGTAGTGGTTGTACCATTGTTTGGCTTTTTCCTTGAGGGAAAAAGGAAACAACTTCCATTTGAGAGTTTCCTGTGTCATACCTTTGATTAGAAGGCATGAACACAGTTGTTCGAACTCTCGTAGATGGTGTTAAGGGTTTTCACAATCCGTTCCAGAGAAGGATTGTTCTCGAACCATGGCTATAAAGCCAGGGCGAAGTTCATAGCTGGTTGAACAAATAGGTTCCGCCGAAGGCGGTGACTCACAAAACTTGCCCTTCGGAGCAGAATAAGAAAGAATGGTGGGTTGCTCCATTTATATGGTGGTGGTAAGGTAAGAATAAGAAAGGTAATATGATAGATAAGGGGGATATGATACGAGGGTGATCTTGGTTCGAACATTAATAACAATCGTTCCCCGGCAACGGTGCCAGAAATGCTTGTTGGTATTTCTTAACACCACAGAGTTATCCGCAAGCACACAAAAATACCGTTTTAGAACTTCCCCTTAAGGAGTATTCCCAAGGGTATCGAATCCAAAGAACATGTGTGCTAATCTTTCGAACTAGCTCACCCAATGACACAAAGATGTTTGGTAGGAAAGGAACAGAGGGGAATTCAAAGTATTGTCCTAATTCAAGGTAGTTTGCAGTAGATGCTTGCTTCGGGCACATGCTTACTCCTAGCAATACTAGGACAACTCCCGCCAAGAGCCTATGGCATACCTGAACGTGGAGTATTACAAAGGACAGATAGGGTTGTCACCACCTACTGCCTACCTCTTCAATCCATGGGTCTACGAGATATCCACTGATGATTTATAACATAAGCACCACGCTTATGTTCTAAATCACTACTCTAGTTGTTTTGAACACAAAGCTACAACTAGAGCCTCTAATGAATTAAAGCAGTGAACCCACAAGTAACTACTTGTACATACTACTAAGAACAAAAGATCAAACTTGTATTGAATTCACAAAAGCTTACTTGATTGACTAAAATCTTTGTAGGGGTACAAGTGTAGAAGAGGGACTTGACAAGCCCAAGCCTCCTTCTCCTAGACTCTTCACCACACTCTCCTTTTACTTTGGTAGCCTCTAGGACTACTCTAAACCTTTGGAGTGTAGCACTATTCTCAACTTTTGGTGTGTGTGAGAAGTGAGGTGAAGGGGGTCTATTTAAAGGTGGATAAGGGTCGGTTCCCTCCACAATTAACGCACGAATCAGTCACCATTGACTCCAGGGAGTCGGGAGGAGCTAACACGTGTTGTTTGACCGAGTTTGGTGCCAGGAAGAGGTCGGCCGAACCCTGGTCATGGCTCCCCTCGGGGAGTGCTTCCTCCAGGTGGCTTCAAGGTGGGCCCTCTTGACATATATGGGTGCAACACCAATGGATCTCCTCGTATTATTCTGTTTGTGGCCATTTGATCCATGTGATGCCATGTGTCATCGCCTGATTCGTTGAAATCCATTTTCATGGATTCATCCCTGCATGTTTTGGTATTTTGGGTAATAATTCACCTACATACAAACAAACACCAACACTTGTGGAATTGGGTTAGTGTATAACCCTACCACTATGTTTTGTGTTTCTTTTATGCACATTATGAGGTGAATTGATGGTCAAAATGTGGTACTTAAGGACCGCCAACACCAAGGTCGACAATGACGAGGAGCTAGAGTACAAGAAGCAAGAGCGGGCCGTCAAAATGGTCCACCAAGATGAGGACTCCGACGCGAGCAGTGACAGCATCACAAGACCGTCCACGTCATCATCGAAGGGTCTTGGGATCCCGCGTCCTGGAACGCGGTCAAGACCCTTTGTTGTGTGGTGGCTTCGATAGCCCCCGTACCCACTCCGGCGCAGCACCGCCGCTGGAAGGAGACGCCGATCAGCTTCGACGCCCCTGACTGCCCCAAGAACATGGCCGGGGCAGGGGTCATACCTCTCCTAGTCGCCCCCACCATAGACAATGTCAAGCTCCACTACATCTTGATAGATGGTGGAGCCAGCCTCAACCTCCTCAGCCGTGCAGCCTTCAAGCAACTGCAGATCCCGGTGTCCAAGCTCGCCCTCTCGAGCCCATTCTCAGGGGTGGGACCTGGGAGCATCATCCCATACGGAAACATCCACCTGTGGGTGACCTTTGGGACACCTGACAACTACAGGATGGAGAGCATCCTCTTCGACGTTGCTGATGTCAGCCTCCCCTTCAACGCCATCATCGGTAGGCCTGCTCTCTACCAGTTCATGGCTGTAGCCCACTACGGCTACCTCGTCCTGAAGATGCCAACCCCCTCCGGTGTCCTCAGGATCCGCGGAGATCGCACCGCTGTAGTGTTAGCCTTGGAGCAGCTCCAGGCACTCACAGCAGACCCATCACCTGTCTCGGGTGACGCTGGATAAAGTCGACCTCCGCCAAGCTACTGTCAGTGCAAAGCACCCGCCGCGCCTCATCTGCAGCCCTCCGGCAGCACCGACACCTCCATCAAAGCTGCCAAACCCAGTGCCGGCTCTGCTTGAACCACCCCCAAGACGGGCAGCCAAGGCGGGAAATAGGGATAACTCGCTCATCATCCCTCTATGTAGCTGTTGACAGCAAGGTTGCCCACCAACCATCGCAGCTACCCATGGAGCTTTGGGTGCCCCTATTGTAAATACTAGGCTTAGTAGAACAGTGTAAAAGATTTGTAGGGATTAGGAGCAGCACTAAAGACAACCGAGCGCCGGGAGGGTCAGGTCCAGAGTGCGCAGCCAACTTAGCTTGGTTCCAAACCCTAAGCCTGTGGACCCTGCCTCCCTCGTCATCCGGAGGCAAGCCGTTGCCCTCTTTTCTAAAAGCCTGTATCCTCCTACAAAACCCTATCAAAAATTCATTGTTTTACTGAAAGGCTTCTTGAAAACTTTGTTCATTTAATTATGCATTAATTTTATGATCATGCCATGATAACCTCGTTTACCATGTGTTACCTTCATGTTCACGGTCGCATACTCTGTAACTCATCCTAGCTAAAGTCATACAATCCATATATAGGCGGGCCAACTTGAGGTACTTGTAGTGTGTGAAAGGTTCTCCCGGCTGCCCTCATCATTAGGGACTCGTGACGCCAAAAAGTTCCCCAAGAAAGGTCTATGCCGAGCAGGAGTTCCATGGGGTGCAAATTGCTTAGCTTGGTCCCGCACCGTAAGCAAACACACCCTACCTCCCAGTGCTACAGCTGAGTACTGGAACCAGAGAGCTCACACCCTAAAGATGACAGGAACTGGAACTCGGAGCACCGATGCATCGAATTACCCAAGCCTAGTGCGTCAGTCTAGGACTGTAAGTCATGGCCGAGCTAAGGAGAGGAACAGGTTTAACCAACGAACAAGGCTAGCCCCCCTCTTCCTATATGCAGGACAAACAAACAGAGCGTCTAGCCCTGTCACCCTCCCAAGGGTCCTGCCGTCGACGTCCCAGAATGCCAACGACAGCACCAAGCGCGGATAAGTGAGTAAACTCTCGTGCCTCGCACTTGCTGCTAACATGGTCCCTTGCGATAGCCTGTATACCAGGGGCCTGTCGTCGACGACTCTCAGACGATGGTGGGCGATGCCAGAGCGTCCAGCTCTGGACCCTCCCAAGGTGCCTGCCGTCGACGTCTCAACAACGATGGTGGGTGACGCCGGAGCATCCAACTCCAGCACCTCCCAAGGGGCCTACCGTCGACGTCTCAACAACGATGGTGGGCGACACCAGAGCGTCCAGCTCCGGCACCTCCCAAGAGGCCTGCCGTCGGCGTCCCAGAACGTCTATGACAACACCAAGCGCAGATAACCTATATACCAGGGGCTTGTCGTCGATGACTCTAAGACGATGGTGGACGATGCCAGAGCGTCCATCTCTGGACCCTCCCAATGGGTCTGTCATCGACGACTCTACGGCGATGGTGGACGATGTCGGAGCATCTTGCTCTGGCCCCTACCAAGAGGCCTTCTGTCGACGTCCCAGAACGCCAGCGACAGCACCAGGCACAGGTAAGTGAGTAAACTCTGCTGCCTCGCACTTGTTGCTAACATGGTCCCCTTGTGATAGCCTGTATACCAGGGGCCTGCCGTCGATGACTCTCAGACGATGGTTGGCGATGCCAGAGCATCCAACTCTGGCACCTCCCAAGGGTCCTGCCGTCGATTACTCTATGACGATGATGGACGATGTCGGAGCATCTAGCTCCGGACCCCGCAAGGGGCCTGCCATCGACGTCTCAACAACGATGGTGGACGATGTCAGAGCATCCAGCTCCGGCACCTCCCAAGAGGCCTGCCGTAGATGTCTCAACGACGATGGTCAGTGAGGTCAGCGCATCCAACCCTGGCACCTCCCAAGGGGCCTGCTGTCAACATCACAATGACGATTGTGGGCAACGTCGGAGCATCCAGCTTTGGCACCTCCCAAGGGGCCTGCCGTCGACGCCTCAACGACATGGTGGGCGACGCCGGAGTACCCAGCTCTGGTACCTCCAAAGGGGCCTGTCGTCAACATCCCAGAACCCCAATGACAGCACCAAGCGCGGATAAGTGAGTAAACTCTCCTACCTCGCACTTGTTGCTAACATGGTCCCCTTGCGATAGCCTTTATACTAGGGGTCTGCCGTCGATGACTCTATGACGATGGTGGACGATGTTGGAGCATCCAGCTCGGGACCCTCCCAAGCGGCCTGCCGTCTACGTCTCAATGATGATGGTGGTTGACGCCGGAGCGTCCAGCTCCGGCGCCTCCCAAGGGGCCTACCATCGACATCCTAGAATGCCAACGACCGCACAAGGCATGGATAATTGAGTAAACTCTCTTTCCTTGCACTTGTTGCTAACATGGTCCCCTTGTGATAGCCTATATACCAGGGGCCTTCCATCAACGACTCTCAAACGATGGTGGGCGACGCTAGAGCATCCAGCTCCGGCACCTCCCAAGGGGCCTGCCGGCGACGACTCTACGATGATGGTGGATGATGTCAGAGCATCGAGCTCCGGGACATCCCAAGGGTCCTGCCGTTGACGTCTCAACGATGATGGTGGGCGACGCCAGAGCGTCCAGCTCCGGCACCTCCCAAGGGGCCTACCGTCGACGTCGTCGAACGTCAACGATAGCACCAAGTGTTGATAAGTGAGTAAGCTCTCCTGCCTCCCACTTGTTGCTAACATGGTCCCCTTGCGATAGCCTGTATACCAGGGGCCTGCCGTTGACAACTCTCAGACGATGGTTGGCGATCCCGGATCATCCAGCTCCGACACCGCCCAAGGGGCCTACAGTCGACGACTATACGACGATGGTGGACAATGCTGAAGTGTCCAGCTCTGTACCCCCCCCCCCCAAGGGGCCTGACGTTGTCGTCTCAACGACGATGGTGGGAGACGCCACAGCATCCAACTCCGACACCTCCTAGGAGGCCTGCCGTCAATGTCTCAACAACGATGGTTGGCGATGCCGGAGCATCCAGCTACGACTCCTCCCAAGGGGCCTGCCGTCGATATCTCAATAACGATGGTGGGCGACGCTGGAGCATCCAGCTCCGACACCTCCCAAGGGGCCTACCGTCGACGTCCCAGAATCTCAACGACAACACCAAGCGCGGATAAGTGAGTACACTCTCGTGCCTCGCACTTGTTGCTAACATGGTCCCCTTGCGATAGCATGTATACCAGGGGCCTTCTATCGATGACTCTACGATGATGGTGGACGATGCAGGAGCGTCTAGCTCTGGACCCTCCCAAGGGGCCTACCGTCGATGTCTCAACGACGATGGTGGGCAACACCAGAGCGTCCAGGTCCAGCACCTCCCAAGGTGCACGCCGTCAATGTCCCAAAACGCCAACGACAGCACCAAGCACGGATAAGTGAGTAAACTCTCCTGCCTCGCACTTGTTGCTAACATGGTCCCTTGCGATAGCCTGTATAGCAAGGGCCTGCTGTCGACGACTCTTAGATGATGGTGGGCGACGCCAGAGCATCCAGCTCTGACACTTCCCAAGGGGCCTGCTGTCAACAACTCTACAACAATGGTGGACGACGCCGGAGCATCTAGCTCCGGCACCTCCATGGGGGCCTGCCATCGACGACTCTACAAAGATGGTGGACGACGCCTGATCATCCAGCTCTCGCACCTCCCAGGGGGCCTGCCGTCGACGTTTCTACGAAGATGGTGGACGACGCTGGAGCATCCAACTCTAGCACCTCCCAAGGGGCCTGCCGTCAATGAAAACACTCAGGAAAAGCCCGACCCTCCCGAAAGGGGCATGCCGAGACCAGTCACTTGCGCTCCCCCTGTCCGATTGGGGTCCTGTCGGAGACACCCTGCGTTCAAGTGGCAGGTGTACCCAACAATCTGGCCATGCCTACCAAGGGGCCTCTCAGGGGGGTTCCATAGGCAGGACGTCACCTAGCGACAAATCGGCCGTGTCCACTGTGCAAGCATTGGTCCCTAAAAGGCTAACGGCGTCAACAAAGGCTCTCCAAGACCTTACACAAGAGAAGGAATTGGGGCAACTTTATTATTAGCACGCGACAAAAGCCAACAAGCAAAACAACACTACGATGAATTCATCAAGGAATTTGTACAAGGGGGTGAACCCCAGATACGAAGGCGATCTACCAGCTCAGCCCCGACTGAATTGCGCTACGACGTGCTTGGCGGCTTCCTTAACCTCCGCCACCGCTGTCGCCTCGCTCTGCAGCAAGGCATTCAAAAACTAGCTCCAAATGCATGTCAGGATACCGGCTCTGGTAGCACACCAAGACATGAGATGCCACCGTCTCTGCCACGGCCCTACCCTCATCTTCTAGACGCTAAACCAACTGACGTTCCCGCAGTTCAAGCTCCCGGGCGCGGAGACTAGCTTCTTGCTCCCAGGTCTGGACATCCATATCACGTAGGAGGAGTTCCTGACGCTCAGCCAAGTGTTGCGCCCGATCCCGTGCCAAATTGCTCTCTCAGAGCTCAAGATCTTCGACGCGGGACTGCAGCCTGTCCCGATCGACCTCAACCCGGGCCATCATCGCGTGCGCTGCCACCTCCTGATCAGCAACAATAGCCTCCCTCTTGGCAACGACGGCTTCTTGGCGACTTAGGGCTTCTCGTTCGGCTTCAAGAGTGCGCAGGCGGGCATTAGCTGAGTTGCTGGCTGCTTTGGCATCAGCTAGAATCTTCTGGGTCAGGGCGTCCGAGGCCCTCACCAAGCGGTGCCTCACCTCCAACTCCTTGCTCTCCTTCTGGTACTTCGCCTTCATCTCGGCGATCCTGGAGCTCAGGAGATCCTCCCAGCCTCAGAGGCGCTCGCCCTCGGCATGCAGCTTCTCCCACTCCGTGGCAAGAGCCTCCTGCGCCTGACGGAGGTTGGATTGCATCAAGTCCATGATGTCGGAGAGGCGCTCCGGCTGCGCCAAAGCCAGGTAAGGCCGTCCGATGATCATCTCGAGGACCTTGTCCTCCCGAAGCGGTGAGGGCGAGGCCACCAACACTAGGGATCTTGCCCCTGGAGACGGAGCAGGACTCATAGTGCCATCTGAAGCAGCAGAGCCACCATCACTCAGGGAGCCGCCCGCTGAATCGGCAGCAGGGGAAGTCAGACCTTCATCCCCCGGAGTCGGCTCCAACATAACCTCTACCACGGAGGCCCGAGGTGCCTCTACCACGACGGTCGGAGGTGCCTCTAGTGCGACGGCTGGAGGTGCCTCTCGTGTGACATCTGGAGATGCCTCTGGCAGGACAGCGGGAGATGCAGCAAGAGACATTTCACTACCCACGCTGGGCACAGACGCCGGAGCAGCGCTCCCCTGAACAAGCTTGGCAGGCTGCCCCGCCAGCACAACCGTAATATCCTCAGCTGCATTCGAAGCGCTTCTGGGCACTACCCTCGGCGGTAAGGGCCTCACAACAGCTGATGTAGCACTACGAATCAAGATCAAGCCCTAACCAATCAATATAGGCAGGCGAGATAAATAGAGCAAGCATGGGCAAGAGTGCCTTACCGACATCCCAGGAAGCTCCAACGAGCCTCCACCTTGGGAGATCCTGAAGTCACGAGCCCAAGCGATACCATAACAGGTGAGGCCATCCAAGCAGAGCCCCCGCCAAAACCACCACCAGCGCCGTCGTCCTGTGCCGGTGTGCTTCCACCAACCCCAGCAGAACCGTCTCCCGAGCTGCCAACGACGTTAGCTCGAGGCCTTTTTGCCTGAGGCTCTATAGCTGTAATGATGCCAAAGCCCCCTATGGCACCCTGGACCGTGCAGGTGACGGGGATGCTGGATAACATGCCAACCACTGACGACGGCGGATCCGCAACTAGACGGACCAAACCTCCCCCTAAAGAGCCAATGGCACCCAACACTAAAGAGGGGCGCACTGGTGCACGCTGACTTGGAGCGAAGGCTACCTGCGGCGGTGCCCTCGGTGGTGACCGAGGGCGCTTCTCCTTCATGACCTCGACCATCAGGGTTTTCCCCTTGCCTACGTCGGGGACCGATGCTTTCCCCTTACCTATGTAAGGGACCGGCGCCTTGCCCTTCCCACCAATAGTGGGCGCCTCCTCCACCCTATAGGCTTCGGACCTGAAGAAGCTGAGGACTCCTTCGAAGAGTCGACGATTGCCAGGCCCTAGCTCTCATCGCCAACCGGCTGCGGCGCGAGACCAATCGAGTCCATGTTAGGCATCTCCTTCAGAACCTTCACCCGAAGGTCCCGATACATGCAAAGCGGTGGACAAGCTTGCGGAAGGTTGAATACGTCGTCCGACAACAGGTCGTTGAATGCCTTGGACATAGCTTCGAACACCTCCTGTCGAGTCGTCTCCATGTCGCGACCCCTCTGCAGCCGGTACCATCTTGGAGCCCGAAGTAGAGCCACGCACGCTGACAATGGTGCTGGAGAGGAGCCAAACAACGGTGAATAAAATCGACCATCACTGTCAGCTCCGATAGGCCATGATCCGCAAAGAATCGGATCCTCTCCAACACCGGCATGTACGCCGCCTCAAGATTTGGGCATTCCTCACAGGCCGCCTTCCTAATCGCCGACCAGTCGGTGGGCAAGACCATGCAATTGTGGGCATCGGCCTGTACGACCACCCAGTCGCTCCTCCAGCCGGGCCACTTCACCGAGGAGAGGGGGTAATGTTCTTGAAGGGGTTGTTGGCCCGATGCTGGAAGCAGAGGCTGTCGAGGAAGTTGGCTTTGTTCTTCTTCTTGGTCCGCCTCAGCACGAAGAACTGCCAGAACACTGACACACATGGGTACACCCCGACAAACATCTCGCAGAAATGCAAGAACACCGCGGCCACCACCAGAGAGTTTGGCAAAAGGTGATGAAGCTGGAGCCCAAGGACTTCCAGGAGTGTCACCAAGACGGAAGAAACAGGAGAGACGAACCCAGAGTATGCACACGCCTGGAAGAAGACGATCTCTTTCTCCCCCTACTTCATAGGCAAGGTACCGGGACTGATCAGATCTCGTCGTTCCTCGTCCTCCCAGCCAAAAAGCCGCCTCACTGGTGATACTTCCTCCATCCGAGAAGGGGGCAGAGTCGAGTCTATTGGAGCAGGGGTCGAGAACCTCAAAAAATGGATAGACACTCAGGGAGGGAGTTGAAGGCTCGAATGCTTAGGGTGTGCAGAAGGAAAGAGCCTCCGTTGCCCACGAAGGTACCTTTTTAAAAGGTCCTTAGTGGCGTTTGGGCGCACTGTGCAAATTTGAGCGGGCTCCAAATCGGCAGCTCGTACCGCGACGTCCATGACTGTGACACCCGGTTCCGAAAAATGAACCAAGTGAACACATATGTGTGCCCAGGATGTTCAACACACATACACGAGTGCATTCACAAAAGAGTATACAGAAAATTACCACAGAACAAGATTAATTAACCAAATTTTATTACACAAACCATATTATCCTCGAATACAAGCTCTAATGAATATTAATGACAAGTCCAACTAATGCAGCGGAAATAAACTTAAAAAACAAACTAAACAGCTAGGCAACATAGGCAATAGGGTATAGCGCAGCTCCAATCAACACCACAGGCAAGCTGACTGTAGACACAGCCTAGAACTCCGCATTATCGCAATTAAACTCCCAATCCTGACCTGCAACTGTTGGGGGGGGGGATTGCAAGGGTGAGTGCATGTCGTACTCAGCAAGTGTGGAAAGTATGACATGTGGCTGATTCAAATGACGACAATAATAATGGCTCGGTGCTGAAAAGTACATTAAAACATTTGAAAAGCAATATATTACATGTATGTGAAGTAAACCCATGATAATCATAAGTAATATCATAATACCAGTCTGAATTCATTACCATCATCAATAATTCCAGATTTCACCATTTGCCAATAACCATATTCAATACTAGAAATTAATCCATAATCAACCATAACCATCACCAAACCATAACCATCCCAAACACCATCCCAATACCAAGTTCCCTATAATCATGGAAGTTGTCCAGGTGCTCATAACCAGAAGCATGGCTATCATGATAGTTTTATTTGACTCTATAGAGTTTGTACCACTTTACCCACGTGTTTGTGATTTCAACACCCGTCGGCGACTAAAGAACCTCCCTTATGCCAATTACACTTCCTTTGGTGTATGGCCAAGAGATCACAAAATAGCCTTTACAAAGGGATTACTAGCCTATTTAGACCCCACTGAGGTTTCACCATTGGCGATGTCTCCCACAGAGCACATCTTCAACCAAGGGCCCCCTCTTGAGCCATTCAGATCCCAAGGAAGTCCCACCAATCATCAACAAACCCAATCCGACTACCCCTTCCCCGAGCATCCTTAATGGTCCAAATAGCACTAGCAAAGCCCTAATTAATCAGCTACGCCGCACCCATACTTGACCTCGTGGTGGCACTGTAATCCTACCTTATTCTCGCATGAACCGGTCCTTAGATCTAAAGCAAGCAAACCACCATAACATCCAACCCATCCACATACCAGGCTTGCTTAGATCACCCATCATTTTAACCAGTTCATGTTAATCAATATATCATTAATGCATAATTAAATAATATAGTGGTTTCCCATCCCAGTTAATTAAGCGATGCAAAAAGGTAAAAATCCCATCCCGACTCTCTACCATAAATTCTAGGTGACAAGGGTGGTTTAACAAATCTAGTAATCTTCCTACCATAGGATTCCCATCAAATTGACACAAGCATGAAGTTTGCAAACAAAACATTTATTTTAAAAACAGGATCAATATGCTTCAAGGACACTTGCCTTGCTTTTGGGATTGGTTCGGGTCAAAGCCTTCAAACTTTTGGTGTTGTAGATCCTCTGTGGAACTCTCTAGCATAAATTCGTCTAATCCACACAATAAACATACAAGACAAGAAACACAATCAAAGAGTGCACAAATATTACTCAATATGATATGACATGCATGATTGATGCAAATGCAAGGTAGAACTTGTTAATAGATTACTTTTAATGATCACTAACTAGTTCTAATAAATTTTAACAAGTTTATAAAGGTTTGGATGTGATTAGATCTAATTTTAGAATTAATTCAACACAATGTAGCCACAAAAATCGAACTAGTTCGCTAGGGACTGGACAAGTCCGCACTTTGCGAGATCAGGAGATTAGGGTGTTCTAGATCGACGTGAATTTGGAGATTTGGGGTTGAATTCACGTAAGGAAAACAAAATATAAGGTATACCAGGTGTTTAGAACTCCAATGAAACGAGAAACTTGGAGGTAACACTTGGATCTTGATGATCTAGGGTTGGGGATGAACTTGGAGATGAATTGGTGATGAAGAACGAAACTTGATGGAGATATTGATCCTCTTTAATTTCCTCCTCTTCTTCTTCTTGCTTGGGATCTCCTCCTCCCTCCTTGGTGGTGGCTCTCCACGAACTAGGGTTTGGGTGGGTGGAAACATGGCAAATAGATGTCAAGCCAAGGGGTGGGGTTGTTTATACAGAAGTGGAGACTAGGGTTAGATGGATTTCGAGTTTGGGATGAGTAGAGGCCGGTTTAGAGTCCCACATGGGCTCTAAAGGAGTTAGGCACGACGTCCCTAGGCCCACTTAACATGAAACCCAAGAAAAAAGTTATAAAACAAAGGATAAATTCGGAGTCACGAAATATCGGACAAGTCCGACAAGGACCGTACTAGTCTGAAGTTAGTCAGGAAGAAATCGGACAAGTCTGGCCAAAAATCAGACAGGTCCAACTTTAGTCAGAGAGGAAAACAGACAAGTCCACTGGAACACCGGACTAGTCCGAAAAAGTCCAGGGACTTAGCAAATTTTCAAGGATTCTTGGAATATCGGACTAGTCCTCATAAAATTGAACAAGTCCGAAAGTGTCCAGAGGCAAAATCGGAATAGTCCGCAGCAAAAACAGACAAGTCTGATTTTATTCACAGAGAAATCGGGCTAGTCCTCACCAAAATCGGACTAGTTCGCACTTTTCAGCATTTTAAGTGCGGTTTTGTTCCAAATCAATTTTAAACTCATTCCTCTTGATGTCAATTAATGTTAAACATGTATATGAATGTAAGTAGGGCATGATGCATGAAAATGAGGGTGTTACAAACCTACCCCCGTTAAAATGAATCTCGCCCTCGAGATTCGACACGAAAGATAAGAGATAGGGAAATTCCTTCTTGATATCATCCTCCAAGTCCCACGTCGTTTCTTTTTCTGTGTGGTGCTTCCATTGAACTTTACACCATCTAATAACCTTGTTCCTTGTGACTCTCTCCTTGGCTTCCAAAATTTTGATCGGTTGTTCGGCATAAGTCAAATTTGCCTCTAATTCCAATTCTTCCATAGGCACTTGTTCTTCCGGTACTCTTAAGCACTTCTTGAGCTAGGAAACATGAAACAGATCATGGACATGTGAAAGATGAGTTGGAATCTCCAACTTATACGCTACTTCTCCTCTTTTTTCCAAAATCTTGAATGGTCCAATGTATCGAGGTGGTAGCTTGCCTCTTATGGTAAACCTCCTATGACCCCTCATTGGTGACACCTTGAGATAAACAAAATCTCCCACTTCAAAGGTTAATGTCCTTCTCCTATTGTCTACATAGCCTTTTTGTCTTGATTGAACAGCCCTCAAATTTTCACGAATAACATGGACTTGTTTTTCAGCTTCTTGCAACACATTGGGTCCAAAAACTTGGTTCTCCCCTGTCTCATTCCAGAACAAGGGCGTCCTGCACCTCCTTCCGCATAGTGAACATCTTCAACTTGCTTGGTAACTATTGTTATATGAGAATTTTGCATATGGAAAGCTCTTGTCCCAACCTTTCCCATGCTTTAAAGCACAAGCTCTTAACATGTCCTCAAAAAATTGATTGGTCCTCTCGGTTTGTCCATCCGCTTGATGGTGGTATGCTGAACTAAAATTCAATCTTGTTCCTAATGCTTCATGTAACTTTTGCCAAAACCTGAAGGTAAATTGAGAACCTCTATCCGAGACTACCTTCTTAGGGACTCCATGTCGACACACAATATGCTCCATGTATATTTCGGCCAATTGTGCAGATGTATACTTGGTCTTGACAGGAACAAAATGAGCTGACTTGGTCAATCGATCCACAATTACCCAAATTGAGTCATACCCGGACTGGGTACGCGGTAAACCAACTATGAAGTACATACCGATTTCTTCCCACTTCCATTCCGGATTATTTAATGGCTGTAATAGTCTAGCTGGCCTTTGATGTTCTGCCTTGACTCGTTGACACACATCACACAATGCTACATATTCAGGTATGTCCTTTTTCATGCTATCCCACCAATAGCAAGTATTCAAGTCTTTGTACATCTTCATACAACCGGGGTGAATTGATTAAGCTTAGTCATGTGCCTCTTTTAATAGCATCTCCCGCATATGCTTCACATTGGGAACGACAATCCTCTTACCAAGCCATAGAGTACCATGTTCATCCTCATCAAATCTGAATTCTCTCCCCTCTTGGGTCTTTTCCTTGATTTCTTGAATTTCCTCATCCTTAGTTTGACCTTCCCGAATTTCTTGCTCCAATGTTGGGTTTAACTCCATCATCTCCATCTCATTTACAAATCCAATGTTCAACCGTTGAAACCCCTTACATAACTCGGATGGTAATTTTTGAACCGTGAGTTAATGACTTACTCCTTTTCTACTCAAAGCATCGACCACTACATTAGCCTTCCCCAGATGATAATTGATTCCCATGTCATAATCCTTGATGAGATCCAACCATCTTTGTTGCTTCAAGTTCAGATCCGTTTGTGTGAAAATACACTTCAAACTCTTATGATCCGTATAAATTTCACACTTATGTCCAAGGATGTAGTGTCTCCAAATTTTCAACGCATGTACCACGGCTGCAAGTTCTAAATCATGTGTTGGGTAATTCTGCTCATGTTTCTTCAATTTTCTTGATGTATAGGCGACCACTTGACCTTCTTGCATCAATACACATCCAAGTCCTTGTCTTGATGCGTCGCAATAAATATCAAAACTCTTGCTTACACCTGGCAGTACCAAAACTTGGGCTGTTGTCAACCTCTTCTTCAACTCCTCAAAACTGTTTTGACAAGCTTGATTCCATTGGAAAGCCTTTCCCTTCATTAGCAATTCCGTCATTGTCTTGACTATCTTGGAAAAGTCCTTGATGAATCGACGGTAATATCCATCCATTCCAAGAAAACTCCTTATTTCCGTTACATTTTGCGGGGGTTCCCATTTCAACACGTCCCTCACCTTTCCTGGGTCAACCGATACTCCTCCTCCTAAGATTATATGACCCAAGAATGACACCTCTTTCAACCAAAACTGACACTTGTTGTACTTGGCATACAATTGATGCTCCCTCAATTTCTGCAACGTAAGCCTCAAGTGTTCCTCATGTTCCTTCTCATCCTTCGAGTAGATCATAATGTCATCAATAAAAACCACAACAAACTTATCCATGTACTCCATGAAGACCTTATTCATGAGGTACATAAAGTAGGAAGTCGCATTTGTCAATCCAAAAGACATCACGGTGTAATCATAAGATCTATATTGCATCCTAAAAGCTGTCTTGGGTATGTCCGATGGTCTAATCTTCATTTGAAAGTATTCCGACCTCAAATCAATCTTAGAGAAGACACAAGCACCCTTCATCAGATCAAAAAAGTCTTCTATGCGTGGAAAGGTGTACTTGTTCTTGATTGTTACCTCGTTGAGAGCTCGGTAATCCACATATATCCTTTGTGTTCCATCCTTCTTGTCCACAAATAGAACGGGTGCTCCCCAAGGTGAAGAGCTAGGGCGAATAAAACCCTTCTCTAGTTGCTCTTGAATCAGTTTCTTTAGCTCCACTAATTCCATAGGAGGCATCCGATATGGCCTCTTAGCTATAGGTGCAGTTCCAGATATTAAATCAATAACAAAATCAATGTCTCGATTAGGTGGCATACCTGGCAACTCATCCGGAAAAACATCTGAAAATTCACACACCACCGGAATCTCCTCCATTGCGGCATCGTCCATATGATTCAGCTCCAATTGCTTCGGTGCAGTTTGAGATGCTTCAAATTCTATGGTGATCCCTTCTTCATTGGTCAACTTTACCATTTTCGTGGCACACTCAATAACTACATTGTGCTTCCTCAACCAGTCCATACCAAGTATAATGTCCAATCCTCGAGAGTCCAAAACAATGAGGTTGGCGGAGAAGTCTACCCCCCTTATTCTAAGGATTACTTTTGGACATAATATATTTGTCCCCATCTCTCCTCCAAGAGACTTAACCAATAGAGTAAACTTCATATAAGAGATAGGCAAACTATACTTGGCGACATACTTCGATGCAATGAATGAATGCGATGCTCCAGAATCAAACAACATAGTCGCGGGGTTGGAGTTTGCGAGAAACATACCAATGACCACATCATCCGCTTGTTGAGCATCCTCCATAGAAACATGGTTCACTTTGCCACGAGCGAAATTCTGCTGTCTGCGATTCCCTTGTGGCTGTCCTCCATTGGGTCTTGGGTTTTGCCTCGGCGCATTGCTTCCTTGACCAAGGCCTGAATTAGGACACTGATGCACAAAGTGTCCAGCTTCTCCACAAGTATAGCACTTCTTAACTCCACCAGAATTATTGGGAAGAGCTTGGTTTTGAAAATTTGCACCAAGAAAATTAGCATGAGGTGCAAAAGGCATTGGAGGCCTAGGTGCTTGCATGATAGGGCGCTGCTGCACAAATTGAGCTGGGTGTGGTGCATAACCAGGGCGCTGTACAGGAGCAGATGATATGTAGTATGGCGCATTAGGAGGCGCAAAGCAAGGGTGCACATTACTTCCTTGTTGCTATCCTTGATATGGCGCCTTCCTCTTATTGTCTTGCTCCATCTCATGGACCTTATTCTCAACCACGATTGCTTTGTCCACAAGCTTCTGAAAATTGGCATAATCACAATTGAGCAATTGCACTTGGATTTCATTGGCCAAGTCCCTCATGAACAAGTATTGTTTCTAGCTGTCCCGACTAACATCCTCAGGCGCGTATCTTGAGAGTTGAGTGAATTTGTTGAGATATTCACAAACGCTCGATCTTCCTTGCCTCAAGTTCTCAAATTCTTGCCTCTTCAAGATCATAACACCCTTAGGCACATAATGAGAATGAAAACTCTCCTTGAATTCGGCCCAGGTAATTCTCTCTTGGTTCTCATGAGAATTGCATAAGGAGTCCTACCAATCGGCAGCTGCTCCAACTAGTTGATGAGATGCAAATAAAACCTTCTCCCGGGCACTGCATTGGACAATAGCAACCTTCTTCTCCACGGACTTGAGCCAATCATCCGCATCCATAGGGTCAGCGGCTTGAGCAAAGGTTGGCGGCCTAGTCCTCCTAAACTCTCCCAACCGGTTATGAGGAGGTGGGGGTGGCAGTGGAGGCATGTGGGGCTGATTGTTGATATTGCCAGCCTGCAGCTGTCCCATAGTCTGTATCATGGTCTGCATGAGCTGATTTTGAATAGCCAAAAGCTGCTCAATATTAATAGCTCCTTGGGCAGGTCCTTGTCCATTGTTGTTATGAGGTGCTCCATGGTTCTCCTCCTCATCATTGCCTTCCTTCTGGTTGCGAGTTCTCACAATCTGAAGAAAAGTAAGAGATAAGAATTAGAAAACGTCCCCAACAATATGCATCAATGGATATGAAACTAAACAACTAACTAGCCTACGTGGATATGGTAATGCTAAAGCATCCCAAAATCCTCTATTATGCACACAAGCAAAAAATATATAACAAATAGCACACCAACCAAAACACATTGATTCGTGAGTGTTTCTCCATTCTATCTAGGTTGCATCCTACGGTCAACCTGTAGCTCTGATACCAATTTGTGACACCCGGTTCCAAAAAATGAACCAAGTGAATGCATATGTGTGCCCAGGATGTTCAACACACATACAGGAGTGCATTCACAAAAGAGTATACAGAAAATTACCACAGAACAAGATTAATTAACCAAATTTTATTACACAAACCATATTATCCTCGAATAAAGCTCTAATGAATATTAATGACAAGTCCAACTAATGCAGCGGAAATAAACTTAAAAAAAAACAAACTAAACAGCTAGGCAGCATAAGCAATAGGGTATAGCGCAGCTCCAATCAACACCACAGACAAGCTGACGGTAGACACGGCCTAGAACTCCGCATTATCGCCATTACACTCCCAATCCTGACCTGCAATTTTTGGAGGGGGGGGGGGGAATTGCAAGGGTGAATACATGTCATACTCAGCAAGTGTGAAAAGTATGACATGTGGCTGATTCAAATAACGACAATAATAATGGCTGGATGCTGAAAAGTACATTAAAACATTTGAAAAGCAATATATTACATTTATGTGATGTAAACACACCATAATCATAAGTAATTTCATAATACCAGTCTAAATTCATTACCATCATCAATAATTCCAAATTTCACCATTTGCCAATAACCTTATTCAATATTAGAAATTAATCCATAACCATCCATAACCATCACCAAACCATAACCATCCCAAACACCATCCCAATACCAAGTTCCCTCTAATAATGGAAGTTGTCGAGGTGCTCATAACCGAGAGCACGGCTATCATGATAGTTTTATTTGACTCTGCAGAGTTTGTACCACTTTACCCACCTGTTTGTGATTTCATCACCGTCGGCGACTAGAGAACCTCCCTTATGCCAATTACACTTCCTTCGGTGTATGGCCAAGAGATCACAAAATAGCCTTTACAAAGGGATTACTAGCCTATTTAGACCCCACTGAGGTTTCACCGGTGGCGATGCCTCCCACAGAGCACATCTTCAACATAGGGCCCCCTCTTGAGCCATTCGGATCCCAGGGTAGTCCCACCAATCATCAACAAACCCAATCCGACTACCCCTTCCCCGAGCATCCTTAATGGTCCAAATAGCACTAGCAAAGCCCTAATTAATCAGCTATGCCGCACCCATACTTGGCCTCGTGGTGGCACTGTAATCCTAGCTTATTCTTGCATGAACCGGTCCTTAGATCTAAAGCAAGCAAAATACCATAACATCCAACCCATCCACATACCAGGCTTGCTTAGATAACCCATCATTTTAACCAGTTCATGTTAATCAATATATCATTAATGCATAATTAAATAATATAGTGGTTTCCCATCCCAGTTAATTAAGCGATGCAAAAAGGTAAAAATCCCATCCCGACTCTCTACCATAAATTCTAGGTGACAAGGGTGGTTTAACAAATCTAGTAATCTTCCTACCATAGGATTCCCATCAAATTGACACAAGCATGAAGTTTGCAAACAAAACATTTATTTTAAAAACAGGATCAATATGCTTCAAGGACACTTGCCTTGCTTTTGGGATTGGTTCGGGTCAAAGCCTTCAAACTTTTGGTGTTGTAGATCCTCTGTGGAACTCTCTAGCACAAATTCGTCTAATCCACATAATAAACATACAAGACAAGAAACACAATCAAAGAGTGCACAAATATTACTCAATATGACATGACATGCATGATTGATGCAATTCCAAGGTAGAACTTGTTATAATATTGCTTTAAATGATCACTAACTAGTTTTAATAGATTTTAACAAGTTTATACAGGTTTGGATGTGATTAGATCTAATTTTAGAATTAATTCAACACAATTTAGCCAGGAAAATCGGACTAGTCCGCTAGGGACCGGACAAGTCCGCACTTTGCGAGATCAGCAGATTAGGGTTTTCTAGATCGACGTGAATTATGAGATTTGGGGTCGAATTCACGTAAGGAAAAGAGAATAGAAGGTATACCAGGTGTTTAGGACTCCAATGAAACGAGAAACTTGGAGGTAACACTTGGATCTTGAGGATCTAGGGTTGGGGATGAACTTGGAGATGAATTGGTGATGAAGAACGAAACTTGATGGAGATCCTGATTCTCTTTCATTTCCTCCTCTTCTTCTTCTTGCTTGGGATCTCCTCCTCCCTCCTTGGTGGTGGCTCTCCACGAACTAGGGTTTGGGTGGGTAGAAAAGTGGCAAATAGATGTCAAGCCAAGGGATGGGGTTGTTTATATAGAAGTGGAGGCTAGGGTTTGATGCATTTCGAGTTTGGGATGAGTAGAGGTTGGTTTAGAGTCCCACATGGGCTCTAAAGGAGTTAGGCACGACGTCCCTAGGCCCACATAACGTGAAACCCATGAAACAAGTCAAAAACCAAAGGATAAATTCGGAGTCGCGAAATATCGGATAAGTCTGACAAGGACTGGACTAGTCCGAAGTTAGTCAGAATGAAATCGGACAAGTCCAACTTTAGTCAGAGAGTGAAATGGACAAGTCCGCTGGAACACCAGACTAGTCCGGAAAAGTCCAGGGCCTTAGCAAATTTTCAAGGATTCTTGGAATATCGGACTAGTCCGCAGAAAATCGGACAAGTACGCAAGTGTCCAGAGGCAAAATTGGAGTAGTCTGTAGAAAAAACAGACAAGTCTTATTTTAGTCAGAGAGAACTCGGACTAGTCCTCACCAAAATCGGACTTGTCCGCACTTTTCAGCATTTTAAGTGCGGTTTTGTTCCAAATCAATTTTAAACTCATTCCTCTTGATGTGGATTAATGTTAAACATGTATATGAATGTAAGTAGGGAATGATGCATGAATATGAGGGTGTCACAATGACAAACAAGCCTAGGTCCCATGCCAGAAAAGCCAGCCCGAGCAGTGCTCTGGCAGAGAAGGCAACCCGGCGGTTCCCATAAAGACGGAAGTGAAAGCAATAGAAGTGCAGCAGGCGACTTGGGAACCGTCGTGAGAAATTTGCAGCAAGCAAAGATCCCGTCGCCACATCCCCTCAACCAGAGAGGGACACGTAGTGACAACCGCAAGGACGCGCAGGATAAGGCCCCACCCTTGGGCTCGTCGCCTCACCCCAAGGTGGATCCAGGGGCCACTGTCGATACGCGACATACAAGGTACCCTCGCACACAAGCTAGAGGCGCCTAGGTACCTCGTCTCCCTGCAGAGACAGGTTCCGAGGGTGCCACGATTTCAAGGAACCCCCCCAGCCTACCCCAGATAGGGGGTTTGGGGCGCCCACAAGACATCCTGATAAGGGAGCTCAGCTCCACAACAGTGACAAGCTCCCAGGAAGCCACGTATTCGGCAGGACGGGACCTGACCTCCCCCCTCAGAGATGAGCTCCAAAGCTGCCACGTGGCCCACAAAGTTGAGACCCGATCTCCTTCGCGGAGATGAGCACCCGAGCTACCTCGTGGTCCGCTAGGCAAGACCTGACCTCCCCCACGGAGGTGAGCTCCCAAGAAGCCATGTGGCCCATGAGGTAGAGACCTAGCCTCCTCCTCGATGGTGAGCTCCCGAGCTGCCACGTGGCCCGCGAAGACGGGCACGACCTCCATCGTGGCGATGAGCTCCCCAGCGACCGCATGGTCAGACCACTTACCCTGAGCGGTCAGTAAGGAAGTTAAGAGGGCGGTGTGCCTTGTCTCCATCAAGCCTTTAAGATGCGCGGCTTCCCCAGACGTATGGTGCGGCGCACGCCTAATGTCAGTTACCGCTACGACCAATCGCATCGCAGTAAAGACGTCATAGGCCTATCACATTCTGCCAAGTGGGTAGCTTATGGCGCTAGAGATAGTTGGATGGGACGTTCCCTGCCAATGTCATCAACAGTGCGTCGGCTATGGACAACGCAGTCGGCAAGACGGCAAATCCTCAAGTCCGCGGTCAAAGCAAGCTTACAGAAGAAGCCTTAGATCTTTAGAATAAGATCGCCTCGGGACCACCTGTCGGGCCCCGAGACCCCACTTGTAAGGCGTCCGACCTTGTCTATAAAAGGCCCGGACTGCCACCGATACAAGGACCAGACTCAGAATCCTCTATGCACACACATACGCATACACACTCACCAAGCAATAAAATCAACCGTGGAGTAGATTGTTATGCTCCATGCGGACTGAACCACGTAAAAACATCTATCTCATACTCTTCCGCTAGAACACTAGTTTGAGGCCTAAGCCCCGCCGAAGAAAGAACCTCCGCGGGCTGCTCCTTAGCAGATCTGGGGGAAGTGATGCATTGACCCTTCGACAGCAACACTTCCCCAGATCTACTAAGGAGCAGCCTAGGGAGGTTCTTGTTTGGCGGGGCTTAGGCCTCAAACTAGTGTTCTAGCGGAAGAGTATGTGACACGGTGGTTTTTACGTGGTTCGGGCCGCAAGGAGCGTAACACCCTACTCCACGGTGGATTGTATTGCTGGTGAGTGTGTATGCGTGTGTGTATGTATCGGGGATTCTGAGTCTGGTCCTTCTAGCGATGGCGGTTCAGGCCTTTTATAGACAAGGTTGGACGCCTTACAAGTGGTGTTCCGGGGCCAGACAGGTGGTCCCAGAGCGATCTTATCCTAAGATCTAAGGCTTCTCGCATAAGCTTCCTCTGACCATAGTTTTTATGAATAGCCGTCTTGCCGCCTGAGTCGTCGGTCGCCCATGGGTCTTTGCAGTCATTGGCAGGGGATGTCCCATCCAACTGTCTCTAGTGCCGTAAGCTGCCCACTTGGTGGAGTGAGATAGACCTGCGGCGTCTTCACTGCGATGCGATTGGTCATAGCAGTACCTGACATTAGGCATGCTGTTGACGACTGTTATATACCAATTTCATCTGTCAATTTAACTCAATTATGTGAAGGATTTATCATTTCTTGCACACATCACCTTTCTATCTAACTCAATTCCACTTGGACTTAGAGAAATATGTGATTTCAATATTTTATGCAGGAAATGAGGAAATGTAGAGGGACCAATCCTATAAAATATCATCCCAGCCAATCAGGCAACGACACATGGCATCCCATGGATCAAATGGCCCACAAACAGATGTATTCGAGGAGATCCAACGGTGTATCACCCATATACATCAATGGGACCCACCTAAAAGCCACCTGGAGAAAGCACACAAGAAACGGTGCAATGACTAGGTCGGCCGAACCAGGGGGTTGGCCGACCTGGTCTTTGCACCAAACTCAGTCAGCCTCCACATGTTGGCTCCTCCCGGCTCCTTGGAGTCAATGGTGACTGATTCGCGCGCTTTTGGTGTCGGGAGCCGACCTCAACACTAGTATAAATAGGACCCCCTACCCCTCACTTCAACACACACCACATGGGCATCATTCTATTGTACACACTATCTTCCATAGTCCTTAGAGGAGTTAGGATTTAGAGAGGAGAGCCTCTAGTCCCAAGTCCAAATTGGGAAAGGAGTAGAAGGAGTCTCTCTTCCCAATTCCACATTGGGAAAGGTATGGCTTATGCATTCCTTCTTGTATTTGTGACTTAGTGCTCAATAATGATATTATCTTTAGTCTTCTTTTATACGTATACTTGGACAAAGTGTTTCTTGTTTGATTGTTGAGTCCATGTATGTGGAAGGTATAGTCTTTATGATTTCACTCTCATGATCACATCTTATGGTCATAAACACTATAGACCCCCACTATAGTTTATATAGTTATGATATGATTATGTTAATATGAATGACTTATTCTATGCTTCAACATTGGTTCAACGATGTTTAGGTTAGTCATTGCCTTAGGATGGCTTGTGCCATGGCTCCTAAGGTATTTGCTTAGTATGCTAGCATGGCGGTAGGGTATTTAAGTAGCGTTGGATGTCTCGTAGACCCACAGATTGAAGAGTTAGGAAGTAGGTGGTGACAGCCCTCTCTGTCCTTTGTAATCCTCCACGTTCGGCTATGCCACAGGCTCATGGCGGGAGTCGCCCTAGTATTGCTAGGGGTAAGCCCGTGCCCGGTGTGTTGAATAGCATTGCATAGGAATTCATCATTGACATGACCATTAGTATCTACCTTAGGCTATGTATGTGTATTAGGAGCATTGTAGGAGCAACTCTCTAACTCTCAATCCAATCTCCCTCTAGGACCCATTTTACCCTTTAGAATAGATTGCCTAGGTATGTGTCACACTACCCCTATTATCAACTTACCCCTGTCCGCATAATGGATTAGTATCCCATAGCTTGACCATAGGAGTAGTATATACATTACTCCATTGCCTTCCTTTGGTATAAATACGATACCCTTGGGAATACTCATGGGTGAAATGTTACAATGGTATCTTCCGTGCACTTGCGGATCTCATCTCTTTACCGAAGATGATTTGTGGTGTTAAGAAATACCAACAAGCATTTCTGGCGCCGTTGCTGGGGATGATTCGTTAGTATATCTTAGGATCCGTGAACAAGCATTTCTAGTGCTGTTGCCGGGGAAGGCAAAGGAAGTGAAGGATAGTTATCCCTTGTGATTAAGCTATAGGTACTAATAGTTATTAGACAGGATTACCCTTGTTTGTTTTCTCTTTTGTGTGAAAACAGGGTAGTGTTAGCCAACCCATTGTATGGGATGGCCAACGAGGACGCAAGTGCTAAACTGCAAGATGATTTAAGGCGTACCTCAACAAATGTTCACTAGGCAACAGCATTGCCTTTTTGCGAGAGAATTTTAGCTTTCAGCAGGAGCCAAAGTCATCCATACCCAAGCTTGGGGAAGGCTCCAAGAAGTTCTTCTTGGTTGGGATGGGTAGTTGGCTCTTCATCCAACACTCGTGTCATGGGTTGGCTCCACCAATCCATGACCACATTCATGCTGGAGCTAATGGAGTCCTATTCTCACTCATCATGAATGAGAAGAAGGTCTCCACTCAAGAGGTGGATTGGAGAATGCTCGAGTTCCCATAGCTTGTCATGCACACCACTTCACAAGGTTGATATGCTAGTTATGGAACTACACCTCCCATTGAAGTGTAATGAATATCCAAGTCGTTGGAGATTTGTTTGGATAATCCAAGTCGTGGATATTCACATGATTTGTGAAAATCCATGTCATCATGGGATGTGTGGGAATTATTTCCCTAAGACCCATGAGGACCTTTTTCAAACAACAACTCCAATGGCTACCATTCACAAGGAGGACAAAGGTGGAATTAAGATAACCCTTGTATTCAAGGAGGCTATGGCTTTCCAAGGGATTTAAGTTAAACTAGCCTACCTTGAAGTATCTTGGCCAAGCAGAAATCAAGACAACATTCACATGAAGATCTTGGCCAAGGACAAGAACTTATGGAGCATTCAAAGTCCAAGATATCCCACATCACTTGTTGGGATTCCCACACTTCGACCAAACCCATTCAGCCTAGGGCAAGTGACATTGTGGATGAAACGTTTCTTGTTTGATTGTGGAGTCCACGTGTCATCATGCCCAAGGAAGCATTTGATCCATGATCAAAGTATGGATTGATTCAATGGAATATCAATATGTTTAGAGTGGCACCCCTAAGATGGACAAAGCCTCACCATGCTCATGAAGGAATATATTGAAGAGGGAGAACCCGTCGCTACAACAACATCTCTATATAAATACAACAGGGAGAGGCTAGGGCCACCATGTGGCCCACATGTTCAAATGACGGCCAAATGAGTTTGGTGTGTCAAAACAGAAGAAATCGTCCACATCATCAACTCTGGGACTGGACAAAAAATTATCACGCTGAACAGAACGGAGGTAAGTCCTACTCATCGGACTTCAAAAATTTGGTGAGTCCTTGCCAATAGGTTAATTGGTAGTTATCACTCACCGGACTTCAAAAATTCGGTGAGTCCTTGCAAATAGGTTAATTGGTAATTATCTCATATTTGTATTCCAAATTGCATCAACCCTTGTATTTGTATGTTTGAAATTCCACACTTGCATGTTGGAAAGTAAAATTTCCAACCATCATGAAACTAAAAATTTGAATTGGGGGAGAAATTTAATTGGATATGAACTACGTGCATGACCACTTGAATTTATCTTCCTAGTTCAAACCAAAAAGATTTGCTTTGACCCTCATTGCATTTACAAGATATTTCAAGCTGGGCAAGACAATTTGAAAATTGGGTTCAATTTGCTTTTTGGCTAACGTAACCCGTTTTCGAGTTGTTTTGTGTGTTCTTGATTAAAGTGCAGCTAGGTCAAAATTGTGAAGAGGTGGTATGGCAAGAAAGTGGAAGGTTTCATCAAGCTCAAGTCATCATTGGGAGGATTTGAGAACACTTCTCTCCTTCAAAATCATTTTGAGTTTGAGGAAGAGAAATGTTCAAGATGATGACCCATTGGAGGAGCCAGAACCAAATCCATTGCCAAATCCAATCTATACTTGGCATTTGACATCAACCATCAAGCCTACGCCAAAAATCAAGGTTGTGAGTTTCTCACACAAAGACCTTCGTCACCAACTGCTCTCCAAATGAGGTGTGAGTTTAGAATTTTTCATCGTTTGGTTTGCCATAGAATTGTATGCATTTGCTTGCATTTGTGAGAAAGGTTGAAACTTCCTCATCATTCAATTCTCAAGCATCCTCACAAGAGTAAGCGTGGGTATTGACTTTTGGATCTCCAAAAGGAAATCCCACCTTTCTTGAAAAAAAAATCCCAAACAAGTACCTAGAATCCTTTAAGAATTGTTTTGTAAACTTAGTCATTTTTGTCGAGGTTTAGAAAACAAAACTTTTGGGCATTACTTAATTGGTGAATTGGCATATAGGAACTTGGGCATAGTGACAGCCATAATTTTTAATCGAGCTTCATGCATAGATGGTGTCACTAGATTTCAAACTCCTAGGAATAAGTGATATCCTTGCCCTGAAATCGAATTGCATTTTTAGGAGGAGTCACTAAATTTCAGATTCCTAGTGAGGTTATGGAGGATAAAATTGAGAATATTGTTTGTCGTGGTCTAAATGATAAAAAATTGCTCTTGAAAGCTAAGATGGTTATAAACTTTAAAAGGTGTAGGGATCCATATAGTGTATTTCTATCACATGCATTGCTATGAGTAGGAGCTTGAGAAAATATGCAACATGAATTATCCATAAAGCCCCACTCTTATCAATGAATAACACATTGATCATAGATAGACTTGACATTGGATCCAATGCATATTTGATTTTGTTCTTCCCTGTATGTACAAATGAAAGTTCGGTTACCTAACTCGAACGTTTGTTTGTACAAGTCTCGGGAGCTAACCATCCCTCTCCATTCAAGAGAGGAAGTTTGCAAGAGTAATATTTCAATACAGGCATTCATGAAGCTGATTGTTGGGATCCCTAGAGGATCCCATTTCAACATCTCTTGGCCAAGGAGTAAATGAGGATGGTTGCTAACAATTGGAAATTATGCCTGAAGGTCAATCATAACTATACGAAGTTAGAGATTTGAAATGGGAACCCTCCATGAGCAACCAATGGGCTGCCACGAATGGGTGAGAGCATTATGCTCTCAACTATTCTAAGCACTCATTCAAGCTCATGGGATTTGCCACCATAATTGGGTACAAGTTATTCTTATGTGGCTAAGAGTTATGATGTACCATGACCAAGGAATGACAAAATCACACCCAATTTATATTGGGTGCAAGTTGTTCCTATGTGGCTAGAAGGTATGTCATGCCTTAGCCAAGGAACAACAGGTCACACTCAACCCATGTTGAGTGCATGTCATTCCTTTGTGGTTCTAGGTATGTTGTACCTTACCCAAGGAACAACTGATCATATCGAATGCATGTTGGGCACATGTCACTCCCTTATGGCAAAAAGATATGATACACCTTAGCCAAAGAATGATGAAACATACTCAATGTATGTTGAGTGCACGTCATTACTTTGGATATAAAGGTTATCATTATCCTAGCCAAGGAATGACAAATCACACCCAACACATGGAGACCCTGATATGCGGACGATCAACATCGAAAACACTCTATTCAACCACACTCATGGTGTCAATGGGAGGCAACACAACAATCAACACTCAACCCTCCATTGTCAAAGCTACACTGCAACAAGGATAGGCCAACTCATGTGGCCTACCTCCGTCGTTGAGGTTTCAACCCCTATCACGGACCTTGATCAAGAATAAGCTTGTGGGAGGACCCCCACTTGAGGTAACTTGTATCACACCCACTACATTTTTATTTCAAATCATCCATTGCATATTTATTTTCCATCCATCCATCATCCACCTTGCATTTAAAAAAATATATATATATAAATAGGTTAGATTTGCTTTCATCAAATAAATATGCGCGGTAAGAATGATTTAGAATTCACATAGATGAAATAATGAATAGTTTCTCTGTTTTATTTTCCTAAGTCTCTAGTTTACAACTTGCTACTCTCCGAATATTGCTTTCATTGGTTTGAAATACTTTTACCTTAATTTGAAAGTTGTGGGTAGCAAAAGCTTAATCTAATTCTAGGTTGTTGCGAGATTAGAATTGATAATAGGGCTACTAGTCCTATTTTGAAAGTAGAACTTAGATTTCCGGATAAACTCTAAAAAAGATTTAAGCTTCCCTCAATTGATTGGAAATACCTACCAAAGCCATATGATGTCCATACATAGACAAAACCTTATGCATATGCTATTTGCTTTCACATTGAGCCTAGTCAAACTAGTATAGACCAATGTGAGAAATCATTCAACTCTTTTTGAATTCAAGACTTCACTTGCACATGCTATACTTCTACACTAGAAGTAAGCAAAACGTCCATCATATCCACCATACCACAACAAAAAGAGAAACTCCATGTTATTCATGTTTATCACTCTATTCAAAATTCATTGCAAAGAGAGGGAGTAGAAGACATGGCTACAAAAAGAAAAAAAAGGCATGCTTACATCATAAGCATGAGAAAAAAAAAGAGAAGAAAAGTAGCCATGTTTCATCCCTGCAAAAGAAAGAGAGATTACACCAAAAAGGAGTTATCTCAAGTATCCACATCCACTTCTACTCCATCACACATGCACTAGTCTTGAATCAAAAAGTTTTGATTTGAATTCTCCTAGGGCTTACTCTTTTTACTTAGCAATATATGTGATGCAAATATGCCTACATACTTTCCTTACCAAGCTCCACATACAAGCCATATTCAATGAGTAGGAATAGTAGAGGCACAATGCTTTGGTGAGGAAATATTTCCACTATCCAAAAAGGAGTGACTGAGAGACTCAAATTGAGGTACTTAATATCTAAATTGAATTCTCCGGGATTTATGTGGAACTTGATTTCTAGGCTATGTTTGCTCCATTTGCTATTCTACCTTTCAACTACTCATGAATATGAAAAAGCATAAGCCCCATGATAACTTAAGAAAGGTAGGGTATCATAACCAATTTCTGCATTACTATGTAGAGTATCTTGTTGTGCATTAGATACTTCTGAAAATAAGATATTGTAGCAAATCCTGATCATCACTAAAGTCTTGACTTTGCTCGGGACGAGCAAAGGATAAGCTTGGGGGAGTTTGTTGATGGCTGTTATATACCAATTTCATCCGTCAATTTAACTCAATTATGTGAAGGATTTGTCATTTCTTGCACACATCACCTTTCTATCTAACCCAATTCCACTTGGACTTGGAGAAATATGTGTATTCAGAATTTTATGCAGGAAATGAGGAAATGTAGAGGGACCAATCATATAAAATATCATCCCAGCCAATCAGGCGACGACATGTGTCATCCCATGGATCAAATGGCCCACAAACAGAAGTATCTGAGGAGATCCAATGGTGTATCACCCATATACATCAATGGGACCCACATGGCAGCCACCTGGAGAAAGCACACGAGAAACGGTGCAATGACCAGGTCGGCCGAACCAGGGGGTCGGCCGACCTGGTCTTTGCACCAAACTTGGTCAGCCTCCACATGTTGGCTCCTCCCGGCTCCCTGGAGTCAATGGTGACTGATTCGCGCACTTTTGGTGGCGGGAACCAACCACAACACTAGTATAAATAGGACCCCTACCCCTCACTTCAACACACACCACTTGGGCATCATTCTATTGTATACACTATCTTCTATAGTCCTTATAGGAGTTAGGATGTAGAGAGGAGAGCCTCTAGTCCCAAGTCCAAATTGGGAAAGGAGTAGAAGGAGTCTCTCTTCCCAATTCCACATTGGAAAAGGTATGGCTTATGCATTCCTTCTTGTATTTGTAATATTGTGCTCAATAAAGATATTATCTTTAGTCTTCTTTTATACGTATACTTGGACAAAGCGTTTCTTGTTTGATTGTGGAGTCCATGTATGTGGAAGGTATAATCTTAATGATTTCACTCTCATGATCACATCTTATGGTCATAAACACTATAGACCCCCACTATAGTCTATGTAGTTATGATATGATTATTTTAATATGAATGACTTATGCTATGCTTCAACATTGGTTCAATTATGTTTAGGTTAGTCATTGCCTTAGGATGGCTTGTGCCATGGCTCCTAAGGTATTTGCTTAGTATGCTAGCATGGTGCTAGGGTATTTAAGTAGCGTTGGATGTCTCGTAGACCCAAGGATTGAAGAGGTAGGCGGTAGGTGGTGACAACCCTATCTGTCCTTTGTAATCCTCCACGTTCGGCTATGCCACACGCTCTTGGCGGGAGTCGCCCTAGTATTGCTAGGGGTAAGCCCGTGCCCGATGTGTTGAATAGCATTGCATAGGAATTCATCATTGACATGACCATTAGTATCTACCTTAGGCTATGTATATGTATTAGGAGCATTATAGGAGCAACTCTCTAACTCTCAATCCAATCTCCCTCTAGTACCCATTTTACCCTATAGAATAGATTGCCTAGGTGTGAGTCACACTACCCCTATTATCAACTTACCCCTGTCCGGATAATGGATTAGTATCCCATAGCTTGATCATAAGGGTAGTATATACTTTACTCCATTGCCTTCTTTTGGGATAAATACAATACCATTGGGAATACTCATGGGTGAAATGCTACAACGTTATCTTCCGTGCGCTTGCTGATCTCATATCTTTACCGGAGATGATATGTTGTGTTAAGAAATACCAACAAGCATTTCTGGCGCCGTTGTCGGGGATGATTTGTCAGTATATATTAGGAGCCGTCAACACGTGTGCCGCGCCATGCGTCTGGGGAAGCCGCATATCTTCAAATCTTGACGGAGACAAGGCGCACCACCCTCTTAACTTCCTTACTATTCGCTCAAGGCAAGTGGACTGACCACACAATAGCTGGGGAGCTTACCGCTGTGGTGGGGGCCAGGTCCGTCTTGCGGTCCACGTGGCAGCTCGGGAGCTCACCTCCGCGGAGGAGATCGGGTCTTGATCTTCACAGGCCAAGTGGCAGCTTGGGAGCCCACCTCCTTGGGGGAGGTTGGGTCCTGTCCTTCTGAGACCTATGTGTGCTGAATACATTGGCTTCGACAATAAAAATTTTGAATGCTTCCATAACATCTTTTTAGCAAGGTCCGAATCTATCTCCTAGCTTCTGCAAGGTCTGACAATAGGTCCGACTTGCTTTGTCCAGGTCCAACATGTTTTTGGGTAGCTCCGGTGAGCATTGTCTTTAGCTCCAACATGTCTTTGATAGCTCTGACATGTCTTTGTTAAGCTCCGATATGTTTTGCTAGGACCGACTTACGTTGGTTAGCTTCGACATGTTTTTCTAGCTTCGACTTTTGGGATGACTAGTTCTGACTAGTTTTGGTTAGCTCCAGCGCTAGGTCCGACTAGTTTTAGTTAGATCCAGCACTAGGTCCGACTAGCTTTGGTTAGCTCCGTCACTAGGTCCGACTAGCTTTGGTTAGTTCCAGCACTAGGTCCGACTAGCTTTGGTAAGCTCCAGCTCAAGCTCCGGTTAGCCTTTTCTAGTTTGGAGCTTGATCGCAATGTTCCTGCTTTTATCTTGCAATGTTTTGAACTTTCTTTATATTCTTAGAAAGATTGCATAGTATTCATTTTCTAAGTTTTTGGTGCGTTTTGGTTGATATGGATGATATCATTTTGCTATGCTTTGCAACATGCTTATGTGAGGTGCTCACATAAGGTGTTGTGTTTGGAACTGACTTGAGTCAAGTCGCGAACTTGGGCTCGTACGGATTGGTTATTTGTTCATGTGCAGGTGTTGCTTGAGTTCAAGTCATGGCTGGTGACAGGATCCTTTGGACTAGTCTCAGGGAGGAGATGAGGTTCCAACAACCAAATTCAGGAGGAATTGTGGTTGAGCGGGTCAGGAGTTCGCGCAGGATGATTGAATCAAGGGCAGTGCATATGAAGGTTACTGGACATCGAAGGAAGGTGTTTGCACGTATGCATGCGGTGCATGACGTGGCAACATGGTTCCGAAGATGTTTTATGGATGGAAAGATCTGGTTGGAAGGATCGGATCATATCGCTTGATGACTTTGGCTGCATCGGAGTCAGTTATGGCTTGGTATGGAAAGTATCGAGTTGGTTATGATAGGATTTCGTATGGGTCACAAATTTGAGTTGTTTTAGGAATATGGGATATGTTCCTAATGTGTCTAGAAGTCTTATGATTGCTTCTATCTGCGTATAGAAGAGTCCTAAGCAGTTATGAAAAGTTTCGATTCGTGAACAGAGTAGGATTAGGGTCCTAGTTGAGATTGGGTTGGCCTAAGGGATGGTTATATAAGCAAGGGAGGCCAGAGCTCGTGGTGCACGACTTTTGGGCTGTTAATCTTGTGTTTTATTGAATAAAATTCGTAGTTTGAAGGAACTTTTGTGCCTTGTTCGTCCGACTTGTTCCAGACAAGTTTTACTCGTTGAGTTTCTGGACATCACTATCTTTCATCGGTGGTTTTATCATAACTCGAGTTTTACAATTCCAATTGATGTGATTTTTTTGAGTTGTCTTCAAAACTTGATTATCTATAATATGTCAAAATTTCACAGTCATTGGATTTGTGGTTTCTGATCTACACGAGTTTTTTGCAGCATTCTAGAACTGTTTTTCTTGGGTTGGACAGATTGACCTTTGTTTGATCTTTCGATCATAACTGAGTTTCTCTCGACGGATTTGAGTGATTCTTCTTGTGTTTTCTTCGTGACATGATTCTCTCTGATATATATCACTTTTATCCCAGTGAAACACGTTTAGACTCACACACGATTTCTTTAACAGATCATTTTTTTCCGAAGGGGTTGGGATTTAATTGTTTCCGCTGCGTATGATTTTTTTAAATCTACCATTCAACCCCCCCCCCCCTCTGGTAGCTTTTCATGTGCTCTTCGATCCTACAATTGGTATCAGAGCCACGATGCTCTAATCTTTGTGATTTGCGCGTGTTTTGACTAATCATCATGGAGAAATACTCTGCCAAACCTTGTGTGTTTAGTGATATTGATTTTTAGGTTTGGATGTCACACATGGAAGCTTTTATCCGGGCGCAAGGCTTCGCAATATGGGAAAAGGTATACAAACCTTATGAAGTGCCACCAAATGATCAAGTTACGGCTACGAACCTGCGGGACGTCGAAACCAACAACATGGCTCGCAACTTGATCATACAGGGACTCACTCAAAGCGACTTTGATCATGTCGCGCACCTTCGATCAGCATACGATGTTTGGAGAGCTCTCTATGATTATCATGAAGGATTCAATACAATCAAGGAGGTAAAACAAGATATGTTCAAAAAGGAATATATGCGTTTCGAGATGCAACCCGATGAGTCTATCGATGACCTCTTTGCCCGCTTCAATAAAATTCTCAGCAACATACGTAGTGTCAATGTTAACTTTTCTGATGCTGAGAATGCTAGGCAAATTCTTAGTGCATTAGACATGTCAATTTGGGAGATGAAAGTAACGTCTATTCGTGAATCAACTGTCATGAGTTCTCTTACATTAGATGTGCTTTATTCTAAAATAAAAACTCATGAAATTGACATTTTATCACGTAAAAACCCAAATAAGTCTATTGCATTTGTCTCACAACGTGATATGTCCAGCTCCGGCCAATCATCATCTTGCAATACTCTTGCTTTGTTGTCTCCACTAACCCTGGAGCAGATCGAGGAATTTCCAGAAGAGGAGTTAGCACTCATCTTTTAGATTCTCAAAAGCATTGCAAAATGTGAGAACTAGAAGGAGAGGAAGCTCTGGACCTCAACACTGTTTTGAATGTGGTAAGACAGGACACTTTCGTACGGAATGCCCTAACCTTTCAGGTCCTACTACCCATGAAGAAAAACAGAACAAGGTCAGGACCACCTCTGGAAATTCCAACAAGAAAAAGAAGGGTACCATAGGACGCAAGATGATTAACAGCTTCATCACCACACTTCAAGAACTCAGTTCAAGTGATGTAGACTTTGAAAGTGATGAAGATGATGATGATCTGGCCAACTTATGCTTCATGGCGGGCAAAACAAGATCAAGATCAAGTCAGGAAGATGCAGAACACAACAGTGACGACGATGAGGTATGTCCTACCTGTAATGAAATGTGTGATGCAATTTCTCGTGCAACTATTATTGTTAAGAAAAAGGACAAAAAGCTTAGGGATAATGCTGCTAAAATTGAATCACTAGAATCTGAAATCAACCATTTGAAAACCTTGATTCCTAGTGATGATTCTTGTCCCTCGTGTGATTTAATCTATGAACAATTGTCCACATTAAGAACTGCACATTCATCTACTCTAGATAGACTTGAACTTGAAATTGAAAAGAACAAAAAGCTTGCTGCACTTGACATTGGAAACTTAAAAAATGTTTCTTGTTCTACAATGGATTTGCATTTTTCTAGTTGTGATGATCTTGAAAAGAAACTAAAAGATGCTATGAATGAAATTTCAATATTGAACAATGCTTTATGATCTCATGAAGTTAAATTTTGTTCCAATTGCAAATTAAAAGGTAAAACTTCATGTGAAAATTGCCTTGATCTGTCCAATAAACTTGATAACATGCATATGACATTAGATCGGTTTTGTAATGGGAATAAGAACCAAAACTTGCTGCTGAATTCTTCCAAGTCTTGCAATGATAAAACTGGTTTAGGTTTTGATTCTCATGCTCATGCTAAGGCACATCCACCTAAAATTGTAAAGTCATTTGTAAGAGGTTTAATCAAAACTGTCCCTAAACAAAAAAGGATGTGATCTTTGAATCTATAGGAGTGCTTTCTAATTCTGTTTCTAAGCTGGGTGCTCATCTAGACATGATTACAATATTAAATTTCATTGTGCTTATTGTGATAAAGATGGTCATGTCGTAGATTTTTGTTATTGACTAACTAAACAAATTAAAAAGGATAAAATGTCTGCTAGATCTCATAACTTTCATGCTAAACCTAAAACTAGAAATATGCAACCTGCTTTAACTAGTATGAAATTTGAAAAGGTAGCTTCCGGACCCTCTGGTAAGAAACTTGCAAAGATAGCTCCGGTAGTTCCGATAGCTCCGAAAGCTCCCGGACTTTCTGTTGTTTCCTCCGGAGCTTCAGTATTTGCTTTCGAACCTTCGGTTTGTGAATCCGAAGCTTCAACTATTTCTTTCAAGACAAATGTCCTTACCCCCGGAGCTACTGGTATTCGCTCTAAATGAGTAAAAACTTCTAATACAATTGTTAAGAACAGAAAAACTCAACCTTTGACTTATAAACCTGCTGTTTTGTCTCAGCTTTCACGTGTTTTTCCTACTGCACGTCATGTGACTCAGTACTGGATACATAAATGCCTTTTGACTAACCCCAGTATTGAGTCATCGACGTATTGTGCTTCTATGTAGGTTACACGTTTGAGGAAGGAGAACATTTGGATTCTGGATTCAAGTTGCTCATGCTACATGACCGGTAACAAAGATTGGTTCTCCTCCCTCTCTTTTGTGTCACGTGTAGAGAATGTTACTTTTGTCGATAATTCTTCAGCTCCTATAATTGCTAATGGTTCGGTTAGAGTAAATGATCACTACACTTTGAAGGATGTGGCACTTGTTAAAAATTTGAAATACAACTTGCTTTCTGTTTCACAATTGTTAGATGAAAATCTGGAAATTATTTTAAATAAAAACAGCTGCAAAGTTGTAGGTTCAAATAGTGAGCTTATTTTTAACATGTCTCGGTCTGGAAGAGTTTTAAAGCTGGTTTTGATATGTCTTCCTCTAAGCATAGGTGTCTAGTTGCTAATGATTCAAATGACTTATATTTTTGGCATCGTGGACTTGGTCACGTAGGCTTTGATCACCTAACGTGTGTTAGTGCTCCTGATCGCATACGTGGGCTGCCTAAGGTTAAAGGGGACAAAGAAATTGTGTGCTCTTCTTGTAGACATGCTAAGATGGTTGCAGGCTCACATACTCCTCTCACAATGATCATGACAACTGAACCGAGTCAACTTTTGCACCTTGACACCGTAGGACCTTCACGTGTTCAATTCTTCAGAGGTAAATGGTATGTTATTGTTATTGTTGATGATTATTCTAGATACTCTTGAGTTTACTTTATGGCATCTAAGGATGAAGCTTTTAGTCACTTTAGAACTTTATTTCTTAGATTATCAATTGATCACCCAGGATCTTTAAAAGCAATTAGAAGTGATAACGAAACTGAATTTAAAAATCAATCTTTTGATCACTTTTGTGCTGAAAATGGAATATATCATCAATTTTCTTCACCATATGTACCTCAACAAAACGGTGTTGTAGAAAGAAAGAACAGAACCTTAGTTGATATGGCTAGGACTATGCTTGATGAATATCAAACTCCTAGGAAATTTTGTGCTGATGCAATTGCAACCGCTTGTTATGTCTCAAATCGTGTTTTCTCGCGCGCTAAGCTAGGTAAAACACCATATGAGCTCCAGTTTGGACATAAGCCTAGTGTTCACACTTTCGGGTCTTTGGTTGCAAATGCTTTGTTAAGAAACATTGTAATCTTGATAAATTTGAACCTAGATCCATTGATGGCATGTTTCTTGGTTATCCATCTCATACTAGGGGCTACTGTGTGCTTTTACTTGACACTAACAAAATTGTGGAGACTTGTGAAGTGTCTTTTGATGAAGCTAGCCCAGGTACTAGCTCAAATATTGCAGGTCCAGATCCATATCCGCAGGGGGAGAGCATTTTCGTTGAAGATGAGGAAGAATTGGAGCTGCTGCCAGAAAATTCAGCAGCTAAAGACATTTGTTCAGCTCCGGATGTTAATTCTCAACCAGCACCGACAACCATCAATGCTGATTCAGATCTTCCTCAAGTCACAAGCTCATCGATTTGTGATGAACATGAAGAAGAAGAAGCTTGTGAGACATCTGTTTCCCTACGGTTTTACAAAGATCATCCTCCGCAATAGATAATTGGAAGCTTGCACGAACGAGTTACACGGTCCAGGTTTTGCAATCCAAAATCTCATGCTCATTCTGCTTTTGTTGCTTCTTTTGAACCCAAAGATATATCACACGCACTCACTAATGAATCTTGGATTATTTCCATGCAAGAAGATTTAGAAAATTTTGAAAGAAATAATTTTTGGAAACTTGTACCTCCACCTCAAGGTCACACTTTAATTGGAACTAAATGGGTGTTTAAAAATAAACAAAGTGAGGATGGGGTTGTGGTTAGGAATAAGGCTAGGTTGGTTGCTCAAGGTTTCACTCAAGTGAAGGTCTAGATTTTGATGAAACTTTTGCTCCTGTTGCTAGATTAGAAGCCATAAGAATTTTGTTAGCATTTGCTTCATCTGAAGGTTTTAAGCTATATCAAATGGATGTTAAAAGTGTTTTTCTTAATGGCTACATAGATGAGGAGGTTTATGTCAAACAACCACTGGGTTTTGAAAATTCAAATTTTCCTAATCATGTTTACAAACTGTCCAAAGCCTTGTACGGTCTCAAACAAGCCCCTAGAGCATGGTATGATAGGTTAAACACATTCTTACTTGAAAAGGGGTTTATCATGGGCATGGTTGATAAAACTCTTTTTGTGCTTAAGCATGGCAATGACTCATTATTCGTTCAAGTGTATGTGGATGATATTATCTTTGGTTGTGCTTCTCACGATCTTGTGTCCAAGTTTTCAGCTATGATGAGTTCAGAATTTAAGATGAGTATGATGGAAGAACTCACGTACTTTTTGGGGCTGCAAATCAAGCAAACCAAGGAGGGTACCTTTGTGCATCAAATGAAGTATACTAAAGACTTCCTAAGGCGCTTCAACATGGACAAAAGCAAGCCTCTTCGAACACCAATGGGAACATCTACAACACTTGAACTTGATGAAGATGGTGAACCCGTGGATCAAAAAGAATATAGAAGATCACTTTTGTATCTCACGGCATCAAGACCGAATATACAATTTAGCGTATGTCTTTGTGCGTGGTTTCAAGCCTCCCCACGTGCTTCACACCGTCAAGCCGTCAAAAGGATTCTCAGGTACTTACATGGAACTCAAGAATTTGGCATTTTTCTTCCTTCTTGCTCAACCGTTACTTTGAAAGCTTTTTCTGATGCTGATTTTGGAGGTTGTAGGATTGATAGGAAAAGTACTTCCGGTGCTTATCATTTTCTTGGTAATTCACTTGTTGCTTGGTCCTCTAGAAAACAAAATTCAGTTGCACAATCCACAGCCGAATCTAAATATGTAGCTGCTGCTAGTGCTTGCTCACAAATTCTTTGGATTGTTCAAATAGTTAAGGACTATGGGGTTTATCTAGATAGTGTTCCACTATTTTTCGATAACACTAGTGCCATTTGCATTGCTAAAAACCCTATGCAACTTTCTAGAACTAAGCACATTGATACTAGGTATCACTTTCTCCGTGATAATGTTGAAAAAGGAAACATTGTGCTTCACCATGTAAACACCGAACAACAATTGGATGACATTTTTACAAAACCTTTGGATTTCACCCGTTTTTGTTTCATTCGTAGTGAAATAGGGGTTATGCATCCTCATGGCTTACATTGAGGTGGAGTTTTCAGACCCTAGAAGTCTATGTATGAATCTGAAATAAAAATAATATGAGCATAGTATTTCATACATATATGACTTTGTGATTCCTTTTACATGTTGAAAGTTCTTACGACATTACTCGTGTTATACATTTTGTAGTTTTTGCCATGTCTAGTAATTAGAATAATTACTTACACTAAATCTGGTCATGGTCGAACTTTCTTGCTATTTTGAACTTGTTGCATGCTCACAAGTGCTTTTAATCATAAAGAATTAATCAAGTAATCAACTCACTTGTTGCATTTTTTGTGAACAAATATAAGTTATGTAAAGATCAAGATAATATGCATGCATCGCACTTCTTCTTTTTATATGGCTTATCATTGTACTTAGATATGAACTTGGAAGAAGTTGTGTATGACTAAAACCATGTCCTTAAGCTTCTGATTGTCAAATGACATAGGCTTGGCTTGGTTGGCTAGAATAAGGCAGATGCGCATATAATCTCTTGCAAATATCATATGATCTAAATTTGTGCTTTGAAAAATAAAAAATGCAGCAACAAGTGTCATGCTTTCAGGTATCAAAATAGTTAAGTTTGTGAGATCATGACCTGCTTAAATTAAAAATTACATTTGATCTCTAGCATGGCTTACACTACTTTATGTATCTCATTGTTGTGATAGTGTAAGTTACTTGATAGTATGACTTGGATGAGCTTTGTTTTATATGTATATGTTATAATATGCTCATAACAATTAAAATTTCTCTTTTGAACCTTGCTAAATATATTGTCAAAGGGGGAGAGATAATATGGTGAATTATGCAAGGGGGAGAAATATGTATAGGGGAAGAAATTTATTTCTATCTCATTTGATTTTCAAAAAGGGGGAAAATTGTTCTCAAAACTTTTCATGCCAATGTTGGGATTTTAAATGGTGTTGCCAATGCATTCATCAAGGGGGAGATTGTGAGACCTATGTGTGCTGAATACATTGGCTTCGACAATAAACGTTTTGAATGCTGCCATAACATATTTTTAGCAAGGTCCGACTCCAGCTCCGAGCTTCTGCAAGGTCCGACAGTAGGTCCGACTTGCTTTGTCTAGGTCCGACATGTTTTTGGGTAGCTCCGGTGAGCTTTGTCTTTAGCTCCGGCATGTCTTTGTTAAGCTCCGATATGTTTTGCTAGGTCCGACTTATGTTGGTTAGCTCTGACATGTTTTTCTAGCTCTGACTTTTGGGATGACTAGTTCCGACTAGTTTTGGTTAGCTTTGGCGCTAGGTCCGACTAGTTTTGGTTAGCTCCGGTGCTAGGTCCGACTAGCTTTGGTTATCTCCAGCACTAGGTCCGACTAGCTTTGGTTAGTTCCGGCACTAGGTCCGACTAGCTTTGGTAAGCTACGGCTCAAGCTCCGGTTAGCTTTTTCTAGATTCGGAGCTTGATCGCAATGTTCCTGCTTTTATCTTGCAATGTTTCGAACTTGCTTTATATTCTTAGAAAGATTTCTTAGTATTCATTTGCTATGTTTTTGGTGTGTTTTGGTTGATATGGATGAGATCATTTTGCTATGCTTTGCAACATGCTTATGTGAGGTGCTCACGTAAGGTGTTGTGTTTGGAACTGACTTGAGTCAAGTCGCGGACTTGGGATCGTACGGATTCATTGTTTGTTCATGTGCAGGTGTTGCTTGAGTTCAAGTCATGGCTGGTGACAGGATCCTTTGGACTAGTCTCAGGGAGGAGATGAGGTTCCAACAACCAAATTCAGGAGGAATTGTGGTTGAGCGGGTCAGGAGGTCGCGTAGGATGATTGAATCAAGGGCAGTGCATATGAAGGTTACTGGACATCGAAAGAAGGTGTTTGCACGTATGCATGCGGTGCATGACGTGGCAACATGGTTCCGAAGATGGTTTATGGATGGAAAGATCTGGTTGGAAGGATCGGATCGTATCGGTTGATGACTTTGTCTGCGGCGAAGTCGGTTATGGCTCGGTATGGAATGTATCAAGTTGGTTATGATAGGATTTCATTTGGGTCACGAATTTGAGTTGTTTTAGGAATATGGGATATGTTCCTAATGTGTTTGAAAGTCTTAAGATTGCTTCTATCTGCGTAGAGAAGAGTCCTATGCAGTTATGAAAAGTTTCGATTCGTGAACAGAGTAGGATTAGGGTCCGAGTTGAGATTGGGTTGGCCTAAGGGCTGGTTATATAAGCAAGAGAGGCCAGAGCTCGTGGTGCACCACTTTTGGGCTGTTCCTCTTGTGTTGTATTGAATAAAATTTGTAGTTTGAAGGAAATTTTGTGCCTTGTTCGTCCGACTTGTTCCAGACAAGTTTTATTCGTCGAGTTTCTGGACAGCACTATCTTTCATCGGTGTTTTTATCATAACTCGAGTTTTACTGATCCAATTGACGTGATTCCTTTTGGGTTGTCTTCACAACTTAATTATCTATCATCTGTCAAAATTTCACGGTCATTGGATTTTTGGTTTCTGATCTACACGAGTTTCTTTGCAGCATTACAAAACTGTTTTTCTCGGGTAGGACAAATTGACCTTTGTTCGATCTTTCGATCATAACTTGAGTTTCTCTCGACAGATTTGAGTGATTCTTCTTTTTTTTTTCTTCGTGACATGATTCTAACTGATATGTATCACTTTTGTCTCAGTGAAACACGTTTAGATTAGTCTCACACACGATTTCTTTAACATATCATTTTTCTGCCGAAGGGGTTGGGATTTAATTGTTTCCGCTGCGTAAGAATTTTTAAATCTACCATTCACCCCCCCCCCCCCTATGGTATCTTTTCATGTGATCTTTGATCCTACAGTCCTGCTGGACACGTGGCTCCCTGGGAGCTCGTCGCCGAGGTGGGGCTGAGCTCCTTCGGGATCTCTTGTGGGTACCCCAGACCCTTATCTGAGGCTGGCGGGTCTGGGCCTCCTGAACATGGGGCGCCCTCGAACCCTGTCTCTGTTGGGAGGCAAAGTACCTAGGAGGCTCTAACTTGTGTGCGAGGTTACTCAGTAGCCGAGTACCGACAATAGCAATATGAGTAATCAATGAAGTGCATTCAATTGACTCTGTTCTTGGTATGTAATCTAACCATTGAGTCATCATGGCAAGAACTGGAGCAACTTTTATCTTTTTAATCATGGCAAATATAATTTTCATCTCATCTTCACATACTACCCTTAAGTCTCCACTAAGGAACATAGTCATAACCACCCATCTATGCATGAAGCGTAAAGTAGTGTTGTGAAGTGGCTATTCCTAGGTGCACTACATCTGATCTCACTAGTTAAATCTTACCAAAAACCTTGTTTGTTAAACTTAGGCAAAGTGTCTAAGTCTAGCAAACAATGTTAATGGAAGCCTAGGATTTCACTTAATTCTATCCATAGGATGTTGTATTCTTTTTGAAATAATCTAAAAGCAATATTATCAAATCCTATTTTGAGTGTGCAAATTAATTGTATGGAGAGAAGGTGTGAACCTCTCTCCTCTATGTGAGCAAAATTTTCCCATCCTAATGCACACCAAATGGAAAAGAATTCAGAATCCATACCTATTTTGAAGATCAGATAAGGATCATAAGCTCTCATATGAGAAAACTCAACGATCTTAGAGGAGTTTGCGTTCTTGATCTTCAACTTCACTTTGTATGTCGAGGTCGTCGTCATGAAGAAGTTTGTGCGGGTTGCTTCTCTCACCCGTGGGAGTGTCCTCACCTACACTCCTCCTCCGCGAACTTGGTGTAGCAATGGAAGAGGGGTGTGCACTTGAGTCTCCACCATGGCTTGAGCTTGCACCCTCCTTCCTTTTCCCAAACAACCTCTTCATTCCTTTTGTGGCCACAACAAATAAGAACACAACAAGGCAAAAACTCGAACGAGGTGATGTTAGCAAAAGCAAAACCCCCGATGAATTTCCCTTGAAGAACTTAAGAGCAAATTGCAAATGCAAACAAAAGCAAATCTTTTTGAGTTGGATCTTGAGCAAGAGCACTTCAATAAAGAGCAAGAAAAACAATATGAGCAAGAGTGACATTGGGAAGGTGCGAAATGAGGTGAATTGTGAGGAGAAGTGCTCCTCATGGCCTCCATTTATAGTGTGCACTCCCTAACGGTCACTAGGGAATCAAATGTAGCCGTTGGAGGAGAGAGAGGCAGAATGGCTCTTTCCCTAGTCGGCCGAACAGGGGGTCGGCCGAACTGACAAGTGCCCCCCCCCCCGGTTCTCCCTTTTGGCAGGTGGCTCCTCAATGGCTATGGAATTAGCACGTTGGTGAATTACCACTTTTGCAGCTCAGAAAAATTATTTTCCGAATAAAAACTCTTTTTCAAAACCCAACAATTTTCTTTTGTGGAATAAAGAAATAAAAATGATAGTTGAGAATATAAGATTCTCAACTTGCTAAGAAAAACCAAATATGTAGTGAAGAAATATCAAACTAAATTGGAAAAACCAAATGAAGAGAAAAGGAAAACCAAAGAAAAAGATAACTACCAAGTAACCTATTGGCTAGGTCTCACCACCGTCCGATAAGATGAACATTCCTCCTTCTTAATTTTTTTTAACATCCAGGCCCGAAGGGGTGGGCTCGAATGGCTTGTCTTGCTTCTTCCGCCATTCCTTCTTAGGCGGCTTGGTGGACTTGGACCTGTGGGGAGGCCCGGACTTCTCTGTGTTCTTAGGGTGTCGGTGTGGACGATAGGACGGGTTCTCCACATAGATCAAATTCCTCATTAATGCAATGAGCAGGTCCACCTTCGAAGGTGTGATTTCGACCTCTTGAATGTGTTTAGTATTCGGCTCATACTTATACGGATCTGTAACATCCCAATTTTCAAACTTGGGTAAATAAGAAGTTGAATTTAAATACGAGAAAGAAAATTATTTTATAAAATAAAAATATAAAATATATGCTCTCATCTTGCATTTTGCATTCATCCTCATGTATTGAAAATTTATTACCAAAATAAATAAGCTAAAAGTAATTTATTTACCAGAATAAATACACTAAAAGCAATTAAATTGTCATAACGAACATGGAAGGAAAGAAATAAAGAAAAAGAAAATTTTATATGAAAGAAAGAAACAATAGTTAACAAGAATAATAAAATAGAATATAAAGAAAGAAACTAACGAGGAAAAAAAGAAATAACAAATAATAAATAATAAAGAAAGAAAAATATAAGATATAAATAAAACTAAATAAATAAAAAGAAAGAATTTATATGTAAATAATAAATCTATAAAGAAATAAAAATGAAAATAAAATAAAAAAATTGGAACCTTCTCAAAGTTTTTGGAACCTTCCAGATGTTTTTGGAATTTTCTAGAAGATTTTGGAACCTTCTGGAACTTTTTGGATGTTTCTGGGGGAAGGTTCTAGAAGTTTTTTGGAGAGGATTCTAGAAGTTTCTGGAAAAGGTTCACGGGCCTGGAGGGTTCTAGAAGTTTCGGGGGAAACTTCCGAGCATGCACGGTCTAGTGGGACTCACGTCCCGGTTCGATGGCAGCCGACGCGAAAAAAAGGAAATAAATAAAAAGCAAGCGGATCCGATGGGGACTCTTTCCGGAGTACCATAGCCCACGCCCCTGTGGCTCCTATAAAAAAAGGGACCTGTGCTGCTTCGATAGAAAAAAAAACACACCCTGCACCGTTAGCGTCGCCACAGAGGGAAAAAAACGGAGAGACCATGCCATAGCCGCTAGTGCCAGGAGAAAAAGGAAGAGAGAAAAAAAAGGAAGAAAATGAGAGGGATTAAGAAAGGGAGGAGTCGTTGTTCCACCGGGGATCGTCGAAATTTTGATGTTCTTCGTGGGAGATCGTTGCATCGTCTTCTTCGTCAACATATCGTCGTCGTCTTTTTCTTCTACATCATGGCATCGACATTCGACCGAGTCGCTAAGTCGCTGTTGTCCCCTTCGTCAACGAGACCCTAGATCCTGTAGACACCCACCACGTCGCCGCGCCACAACCGTTGAGACTAGCCACACACAAGGTTGATATTACGATCTAGACAACTATTTTAATTCTAATACCTAGAATTAATCAAGTATAGGACAGATTTTATTTATATGACCGTTAATCATCGCCAAATCTTCATAAATCAATATGAAACTTGCAAGTTATATCAAATCTAACAAGATCAATATGTTATTTCAGATTTGACCGAAATATATATTTTAATATTATTTAATCTGTTTTTCAGATTTAATAAATAAGATTAAAGCCTAGTTAATTTATAAAGTATCAAATTAAATCCAGAAAAATTCTATAAAATTTAGAATAAATTATAGAAACTTAGTAATAATATTTTCATCCTATTTAATATTCTGTAATTAATGTTTCGCCTCTGAATAAATTCTATTTAATTCTAAACTTGCTCAAATAAATAGGAGATAATTATAAAAAATTATTAAAAAGCCATAGAAATTTATCTAGCATTAATACAAACATATTTATGCTTGTATCCATATTTTGCATATTGATTAGTGTTTGCAATGCATTCATTGCATATGTTTTCTTATGGATGTGCTTGATTGTGAGTAGATGAGTACGCTGAAATGGTTGTGATCCAAAAGCGATATGCGAGGATCTTTGTGTACAAGACTTTGATTTGCTTGACTATCAAATTGCGGAATATTAACAAGTGTCCTTGACCATACTGAACATATGTTTTAAATAGTTTGTTTGTAAAATTGCATGCTAGTGTCAACTTGATGGAAACCTATTCGTAGGAGTTTACTAGTATTGCTTGCCATCCCTTGTCGCTGGGTACATGATGAGTTGGGTATGTGTGTTTCTATTTTTAATCGCATCACTTTACTGGTTTATGGGAAATAAAATACACTTGCTTAACTACTCTAATCATGTAGATTAATGAAGATGAAATGATCTAAGCAAGCATAGTTTTGTGGAATGGGTTTGATGATATGGTGGTTTGCTTGCCTTAGATCTAAGGACTGGTTCATGCGAGAATATGCAACAACAGTGCCACCACAAGTCAAGGTATGAGTACGGCGTAGATGAATAATCAGGAGTGCTGCTAGTATTGTATGGATCATTAGATGGTGCGGGGAATGAGAGCACGCGAGGGGCCCGTGGGTGGGATAATGGAGATTCAAGCTTGCCGATGAAACCTTATTGGGTTCGTACATGCTAGTAGTCTCTTTTGAAAGGCTATTTTGTGATCTCTTGCGCGCGGACCAACAGAAGTGTGAGACGACATAATGGAGACTCCTTAGTCACCAAAAGGTGATGAAATCATGAACATGTGGGTAAAGTGGTACAACCTCTGGGGAGTGTAAAATCATCATGATAGTCGTGCTCCCGATTAAGAGCACCTGGATGACCTACATGATTAGGGGAAATCTTGGAATTGGGATGGTTTGGTTATGGTTATGTGTTCGATGGTGACTCATGGTCATGGTAATAATGATAATGGTGAGAATATGGTATATGGACGATTAATGGATGATGGATATGAATTATTGTGTTTATTTGGGATATGATGGGATTAATTCACATAGACATTGTAGGATGCTTTTTACATGTTTTGAATGTACTTTTCAGCAAATAACCATTATTTAGTATAATCCTTGTGTTTTATCTATATGTCATACTTTTTCACACTTGCTGAGTACGTCATGTGTTCATCCTTGCTATTCCCACAGCAATTCAGCTGCAAGAGATATTTTGGAAGACAACGTGGAGCACTAGGCATGCGTACTACCGTCGATTGCCTGTGGAGTTGGAGTCGCCTATGCTAGATTATTTTCCGCTACAATAGAATCAAGGTATTTATATTATTCGTAACATGGTTAAATTCTGATTATCATTTGTGATGTTGATGTGTATGTGTGAAGCAACATCCTGGACACACATACACTGCACTTGGTTCGTTTTTTAGAAACGCGTGTCACAAATTGGTATCAGAGCCGTGTTGACAGTAGGACCCAAGCCTAGGTAGAATTGACACCATAATACACATAGAAACTATTTTCTAAAAAGCTATTTTCGAATTGCTTGCTGCTGCATTTTATTTTTGCCGATTCAGCCACTATAAAATGTTGTTTGCTACCGCATCTCTCCTTCTAATTCAGCTGCTTTTAAACGTGTTTGCTGCTACGTTTTGTACATCAGCTCTACCAAAATTCTTGTTAATAAAAATATATATATTGCTGCTGCATTATTTTGATTAATTGCCTTGCTGCTGTAATTTTTTCATTTTTCCTCCCTTTTTGCTGATGTACACTCTCTTTTTTTTCTTCTAATTGCTGCTGCAACCTTCTCACTATTTCACCTCTCGTCCCTAATGATTTTTCGTTAAGAACATATGATTTATTTTTGAAAATCGTCATTTAAAAATTTCCCATTCTTCGACTTATTTTGACTTCTTTCTTTCCCCCTTTCATATCCAACACACTTCTTTTGCGAAAATTTTAGATGACCAACCTAGTACTTCTAAGGATCCCGGAGAAGTAGGAGCATTCGAATAAGTACCGAAAGGAACACACCTCAGGAAGAAGACTTTTGAGATGCGCTTGACGTGGAGAAGCTTCGTATGGGCCCGTCTCAAGCCATTCTCGCACAATAGGATACTTCACCATCCCGTAGTTACAATAATGTTCGGTCTTGTGATTAGGATTTAAGTCTAATCTTGATTAAGTTGTACTAAATGCTTAGTTTCTTAGTGCACTAGATCAGGTGATGTGATGATTGTTTGACTGCTTGCTTGTATGTTTGTGTGTTTGGATGTGTATTGTGGAACACTCTAATATATATCCACATCCCCATCCATTAATCATTATTTAGGATCATATACCTTGATGCATGTATATAGGTTGGGAATCCTTCTATCCTCCTTCATTCTCGCCTCTACGTCCGCCAAAGATGGTCACCACAAGAAGATTCACTATCCCGGACGAAGCTACATGGGAGCATGAAGATGTTATCTAGAGCTTTCTCATCTCTTCTCCAATCCGTCCGAACCTTGAGGACGAGGTTCCTGTTAAGGGGGTAGATTGTAACATTCCCAATTTTCAAATTTTAGCTAAATCAAATCAAAATAAGAATCTATGGTTTTATTTCAAAATCTATTCTCTGGTCCACTCAAATCTCGAGGGCGAGATTCATGTTAAGTGGGGTAGAATTGTAACATCCTGATTTTTAAACTTGGGCAAATGAAATTTTAAATAAGAAGTTGAAATTTAAATACTAGGAAGAAAATTATTTCATAAAAGAAAAATATAAAATATATGCATCTCATCTTGCATTTTGCATTTTGCATTCATCCTCATGTATTGAAAATTTATTACCAAAATAAATAAGCTAAAAGTAATTTATTTACAACAATAAATACACTAAAAGCAATTAAATTGCCATTACGAACATGAAAGGAAAGAAATAAAGAAAAGGAAAATTTAATATGAAAGGAAGAAACAATAGTTAACAAGAATAATAAAATAGAATATAAAGAAAGAAACTAACAAGGAAAAAAAAGAAATAACAAATAATAAAGACATAAAAATATAAGATATAAATATAATGAAGTAAATAAATAAATAAAATGGAAGAATTTATATGTAAATAACAAATATCAGGAAAATAAAAGATACATATATATATACATATATATAAAGAAAGAAAAAAATAAAAAAATAAAAAAATTGGAACCTTTTGGGAGTTTTTGGAACCTTCAGGGTGTTTCTAGAAGTTTTTGGAAGTTTTTGGAACCTTTCGGAACCTTTTGGAAGTTTTCAGGTGAAGGTTCTAGAAGTTTTTGGGGGAAGGTTCTACAAGTTTTTGGTGGAAGGTTCACGGGGCCTGGAGGGTTTTAGAAGTTTCCGGGTGAAACTTTGAGGCATGCACGGTCTAGTGGGACTCACGTCCCGGTTCGATGGCAGCCGACGCTAAAAAAAAAGAGGAAATAAATAAATAGCAACCGGATCCAATGGGGACTCCCGTAGCCCACGCCGCTGCGGTTCCTATAAAAAAAAGACTGGTATTGCACTGTTGCTTCGGTAGAAAAAAAAAAACCACACCCTGCACCGTGAGCAGCGCCAGAGAGGGAAAAAAAGAGGGACCATGCTCTAGCCGCGAGCGCAAGGAGAAATAGGAAGAGAGAAAAAAGGGGAAGAAAAGGAGAGGAGGAGGAGGAGGAAGAAAGGGAGGAGTCGCTGTTCCGTCAGGGATCATCGCAATTTTGCCGTTCTTCGCGACAGATTGCTGCATCGTCTTTTTCGTCAACATATCGCCGTCGTCTTTTTCGTCTACATCATGGCACCGATATTCGACGGAGTCGCTAAGTCACCATTGTCCCCTCCGTCAACGAGACCATAGATCCTAAAGACATCCACCACGTCACCGCACTACAACCGTTGAGACTAGCCACGCACAAGGTAGGTATTACGATCTAGATCTAGACAACTATTTTAATTCTAATACTTAGAATTGATCACGTATAGGACATATTTTATTTATATGGCAATTAATCATCGTCAAACCATCATAAAACAATATGAAAGTTGCAAGTAATATCAAATCTAACAGGATCAATATGTTATTTCAGATTTTACCGAAATATATATTTTCAATATTATTTAATCTTTTTTTCAGATTTAATAAATAAGACTAAAGCTTAGTTAATTCATAAAGTATGAAATTAAATCCAGAAAAATTCTAGAAAATCTAGAATAAATTCTAGAAACTTACTAATAATATTTTCATCATATTTAATGTTCTTTAATTTATATTTTGCCTCTTAATAATTCTAATTAATTGTAAACTTGCTCAAATAAATAGGAAATCATCATAAAAAATTATCAAAAAGCCATACAAATTTATCTAGCATTAATACAAACATATTTTATGCATGCATCCATATTTTACATATTGATTAGTGATTCAATGCATTTATTGCGTATGTTTTCTTGTGTATGTGCTTGATTGTGAGTAGACGGGTATGCTCAAGTGGTTGTGATCGAGAAGCGAATATGCGAGGATCTTCGTGTACAAGACTTTGATTTGCTTCACCATCAAATTGTGGAATATTAAGGCAAGTGTCCTTGACCATATTTTACCTATGATTTAAATGTTTTGTTTGTAAATTTGCATGCTTGTGTCAACTTGATGGGAAACCTATTCGTAGGTGTTTACTACTATTGCTTGCCATTCCTTGTCACCGGATACATGATGAGTCGGTTATGCGTGTTTCTCTTTTGAGTCGCATCGCTTTACGGGGTTATGGGAAACAAAATAAACTTGCTTAACAACTCTAATCTTGTAGATTAATGAAGATGGAACAATGATGAATCATTTTAGTGATACGGAATTTGGGTGATTTAAGCAAGCATGGTTTTGTGGAATGGGTTGGATAATGTGTGGTTTGCTTGCCTTATATCTAAGGACCGGTTTATGCGAGAATATGCCAACATAACAGTGCCACCACAAGGCCAAGTATGGGTGCAGCGTAGCTGAATAATTAGGAGTGCTGCTAGTATTGGATGGACCATTGGATGGCGCAGGGAATGGGAGTAGAGGAGGGCTACCCTGGGATCCGCATGGCACACAATGGGGCTCGTGGGTGGGAGAATGAAGATTCAAGCCTCCTGGTGAAGCCTTAGTGGGTTCGTACATGCTAGTAGTCCCTTTTGGAAAACTATTTTGTGATCTCTTGGCCGCACACCAATGGAAGTGTGAGACGGCATAATGGAGACTTCTTAGTCACCAAAAGGTGATAAAATCATTAACATGTGGGTAAAGGGGTACAACCTCTCAGAGTGTAAAACTATCATGATAGCCGCGCTCCTGGTTAAGAGCACCTGGATGACCTACATTATTAGGGGAAATTTGGGAATTGGGATGGTTCGGCCATGGTTATGTGTTGGATGATGATTGATGGGCATGGTTAATGATAATGGTGAGAATATGGTATATGGACAATTAAAGGATGATGGATATGAATTATTGTGTTTATTTGGGATATGATGGGATTAATTCACATAGACATTGTAGGATGCTTTTTACATGTTTTGAATGTACTTTTCAGCAAATAACCATTATTTAGTATAATCCTTGTGTTTTATCTATATTTCATACTTTCCCATGAGTACGACATGTGCTCACCCTTACTATTCCCACATTAATTCAGCTGCAAAAGATATTTTGTAAGACAACGTGGAGGACTAGGCATGCGTACTTGTAACACCCTCATTTTCATGCATTATGCCCTACATACATTCATATACAAGTTTAATATTAATGCACATAAAGAGGAACAAGTTTAAAATTGATTTGGAACAAAACTGCACTTAAAATGCTAAAAAGTGCGAACTAGTCCGATTTTGGTGAGGACTAGTCCGATTTCTCTCTGACCTTGATCAGACTTGTCCGTTTTTGATGCGGACTAGTCCGATTTTTCCTTTGGACACTTTTGAACTTGTATTTTATATGGACTAGTATGGTGTTCCAATAATCCTTGAAGATTTGCTAAGTCCCTATACTTGTCCAAACTAGTCCGTTGTTCCAGCGGACTTGTCCGTTTTCCTCTCTGACTAAATTCGGACTTGTCCAATTTTTTGCCGGACTTGTCCGATTTCTTTCTGACTAACTTCGGACTAGTCTGGTCCTTTTCGGACTTGTCCGATATTTCGCGACTCCGAATTAATCCTTTGTTTTATGACTTATTTTTTGGGTTTCATGTTAAGTGGGCCTAGGGACATCGTGCCTAACTCTTTTAGATCCCATGTAGGACTCTAAACCAACCTCTACTCCTCTCAAACTCGAAATCCATCTAACCCTAGCCTCCACCTCTATATAAACAACCCCACTCCTTGGCTTGACATCTATTTGCCACTTTTTGACCCCACCCAAACCCTAGTTCGTGGAGAGCCACCATCAAGGAGGGATGAGGAGATCCCAAGAAAGAAGAAGAGGAAATGAAGAAAGAAGAAGAGGAAATGAAAGATGATCAAGATCTCCATCAAGTTTCGTTCTTCATCACCAATTCATCTCCAAGTTCATCATTAACCCTAGATCATCAAGATCCAAGTGTTGCCTCCAAGATTCTTGATTCATTGGAGTCCTAAACACCTGGTATACCTTCTATTTCCTTTTCCTTACGTGAATTTGACCCCTAATCTCCAAATTCACGTCGATCTAGAAAACCCTAGTTTGTCAGTTTCGCGCAAGTGCGGACTTGTCCGGTCCCTAGCGGACTAGTCCGATTTTCTTGGTTAATTTCTGTTGAATTAATTCTAATATTAGACCTAATCAAATCCAAACCTGTATAAACTTGTTAAAAGCTATTAGAACTAGTTAGTGATCATTAAAAGCAATCTGTTAACAAGTTCTACCTTGCATTTGCATTAATCATGCATGTCATGTCATATTGAGTAATATTTGTGCACTCTTTGATTGTGTTTCTTGTTTGTATGGTTATTGTGCAGATTAGATGGAATTGCGCTAGAGAGTGCCGCGGAGGATCTCCAGCACCAAGAGTTTGAAGGCTTTGATCCTAATCAACTGCAAGAGCAAGGCAAGTGTCCTTGAAGCATATTGATCTTGTTTTAAAATAAATGTTTTGTTTGCAAAACTGCATGCTTGTGTCAATTTGATGGGAATCCTAAGGTAGGAAGTTTACTAGCTTTGTTTAACCACCCTTGTCACCTGGAATATATTGTAGAGAGTCGGGATGGGATTTTTACCTTTTTGCTTCGCTTAATTAATTGGGATGGAAGAACAACTACACTACTTAATTTAATTATGCATTAATGAGATTGTGGTTGACATGAACTGGTTAAATCTGATATGGTAATGGGTGATCTCAGCAAGCCTGGTGCATGGATGGGTTGGATGCTATGGTGGTTTTACTTGCTTCAGATCTAAGGACCGGTTCGTGGAGCAACCATTCAGGATTAACAGTGCCACCACGAGGCCAAGTATGGGTGCAGCGTAGCTGATTAATTAGGGCTTTGCCAGTGCTATTTGGACCATTGAGGATGCTCGAGGAAGGGGTAGTCGGATTGGGTTTATTGATGATTGGTGGGACTACCCTGGGATCCGAATGGCTCAAGAGGGGGCCCTTGGTCGAAGATGTGCTCAGTTGGAGACATCGCCACCGGTGAAACCTCAGTGGGGTCTAAATAGGCTAGTAATCCCTTTGTAAAGGCTATTTTGTGATCTCTTGGCCACACACCTACGGAAGTGTGAGACGGCGTAATTGAGATTCTATAGTCATCGAAAGGTGATAAAATCACAAACACGTGGGTAAAGCGGTACAACCTCTGCAGAGTGTGTCTAAAACTATCATGATAGCCGTGCTCCCAGTTATGAGCAACCTGGACCCTCACATGATTAGAGGAAAATTGGGATTTGGGATGGTTATGGTTGGTATTATGGTTATGGTTGGTATTATGGTTATAGATGGTTATGAATTGAATTCTGGTATTGAATATGGATATTGATATATGATGATGGATATGGAATATGAATTGGTATTATCATAAATACATGGCTTATGATGGGTTTATTTCATATACAATAATATATTGCTTTCCAAATGTTTTAATGTACTTTTCAGCACTCAACCATTATTATATTCATCATTTGAATCAGCCACATGTCATACTTTCCACACTTGCTGAGTATGACATGTACTCACTCCTGCACTCCCCCCCAATAGTTGCATGTCACGATTGGGAGTTTAATGGCGATGATGCAGAGTTCTAGGCCGTGTCTACCGTCAGCTTTGCATGTGGTGTCGAATGGAGCTGCGCTATACCCTATTGCTTATGCTGCCTAGCTGTTTAGTTTGCTTATTTAGTTTATTTCTGCTGCATTAGTTGAACTTGTCATTAATATTCATTAGAACTTGAATTCGTGGATGTTATTAATTGTGTAATAAAATCTGTCAATTAATCTTGTTATGTGGTAACGTTCTATATATCCTTTTGTGAATGCACTCGTGTATGTGTGTTGAACATTCTGGGCACACATATGCATTCACATGGTTCATTTTCGGAATTGGCTGTCACAGATTTGGTATCAGAGCCACAGGTTGACCGTAGGATGCTGCCTAGATAGAATGGACACTTTAGAGCACATAGGAGCACTCAGGAATCGATGTGTTTTTGTCTGGTGTGCTGTTTGCTATATATATTGTTTGCTTGTGTGCTTAATAGAGGATTTTGGGATGCTTTATCATTGCCATGTCCACGTAGGATAGTTAGTTCTCTAGTTTCATATCCCTTGATGCATATTGTTGGGGACGTTTTCTAGTTCTTACCTATTGCTTTTCTCTAGATGGGGAGGACTCGCAACCAGAGGGATGGTAATGATGAGGAGGAGAACCATGGAGTACCTTAGAACAACAATGGACAAGGACCTGCTCATGGAGCTATCAACATTGAGTAGCTTTTGGCTATGCAGAACTAGGTCATGCAGACCATGATACAAACTATGGGACAACTGCAGGCTGGCAATATCAACAATCAGACCCACATGCCTCCACCGCCACCCCCGCATCCTCATAACCGGCTTGGAGAGTTTATGAGAACTAGGCCACCGACCTTTGCTCAAGCTGCTAACCCTATGGATGCTGATGATTGGCTCAAGCCTGTGGAGAAGAAGCTTGCTATAGTCCAATGCAGCGACCGGGAGAAGGTTCTATTTGCATCTCATCAACTAGTTGGAGCAGCTGCCGATTGGTGGAATTCACTATGCAATGCTCATGAGAACCAATGAGAGAGTCACAAGGAACAAGGTTATTAGATGGTGTAAAGTTCAATGGAAGCACCACACAAAAAAAGAGGCAACGTGGGAATTGGAGGATGATCTCAAGAAGGAATTTCCCTATCTCTTCTCTTCCGCGTCGAATCTCAAGGGCGAGATTCATTTTAAGGGCGGTAGGTTTGTAACACCCTCATTTTCATGCATCATGTCCTACATACATTCGTATACATGTTTAACATTAATCCACACAAAGAGGAACGAGTTTAAAATTAATTTGGAACAAAACCGCACTTAAAATGCTGAAAAGTGCGGACTAGTACGTTTTGGGTGAGGACTTGTTCGATTTCTCTCTGACCTTGATCAGACTTGTCTGTTTTTGCTGCGGACTAGTCCGATTTTGCCTCTGGACACTTTCGGTCTTTTCCGATTTTATGCGGACTAGTCCGGTGTTCCAAGAATCCTTGAAAATTTGCTAAGTCCCTGGACTTGTCCAGACTAGTCCGTTTTCCTCTCTGACTAAAGTCGGACTTGTCCGATTTTTGGCCAGACTTGTCCAATTTCTTTCTGACTAACTTTGGACTAGTCCGGTCCTTTTTGGACTTGTCCGATATTTTGCGACTCCGAATTAATCCTTTATTTTATGACTTGTTTCTTGGGTTTCAGGTTAAGTGGGCCTAGGGACGTCATGCCTAACTCTTTTAGAGCCCATGTGGGACTCTAAACCGGCCTCTACTCCTCTCAAACTCGATATCCATCTAACCCTAGCCTCCACCTCTATATAAACAACCCCACCCCTTGGCTTGACATCTATTTGCCACTTTTCGACCCCACCCAAACCCTAGTTCGTGGAGAGCTGAATGTGGCCTAGAGTGATAGGAAAATTGATGATGAGTCCCGATCTTCCGAAAGGTAATGGATAAGTCGATTGATGTGGAGATCTCGACGTTGATGATCCGAGGCTCTCGAGTAGAATACGAACAACCCCTGCAATCACTACACCACTGCTCCGTTGGTTATCAACCGTGCTGCACACGATTGACCTCGCCAAGAAGGCTAATCCCTGCAAGTGCAACCGAGAACACAAGCAAGAACGTAGAAGAAGCAATCTGAATTGCTGAATTGGGGTTTCACAAACCGATAAACGGCGATATTATTGATCTAAGCAAAACCCAATTGTCTATGGCGGCTACCATGGAATATATATAGGTGGGAGGACGTCCAAGGGGGTGTTAGGGTCGTGACCTAACCCTAAGACACGAAAATAATGGACTTAGACTTGATACAAGGCCCAATGGCCCAATACAGTGGCGCAGCACCCTGACAGATTCTGTACTTGATTTTGTTTCGACGATTCCCGACGACTCCGTATGAATTTTGACATGGGACCGGTGCCATTGGAAAGGTTATCCTCTCCCCTTTCCGTGCATATGTAGAACGTCCAAAACGGAGTTCGTATGCGTCCTGGGCGTCCGTTTTAGTGCGTACTGCTCCTGGACTCCGAGTTGGATACGATTTGGAGTTTGGTTCGGTTTCCATCTTCTTTGAACGAATTCTCTGGTCTTCCACGTCCCTAATACTCTCTCCAAGTACTCCTTGAACCTCTCCATGGATCCTAATCACAAATAAATCATTAAGTAGCAATCTATGCTCAAAAACATATAAGGAAATATATAAGAACGAGTTCACCTCTGAAATTAATTGTTGTGTATGAACTCTATTGATTGCATCTTGTATATTCAGTAGAGTGTTGTTTGTATTCATATAAGTGATATCCTCATCATCCTCCCCTCCTTGAATTGGAGTCGTCCTCGACTCAAGTTCGTCTCCTCTCATGTGTTGGTCCAAATGTGCAACGCCATCAAATCTTCTTGTATGCATGAATGGAGGAGGCCAAGGTGGTGGACGACATAGTGCGCCATCTTGATCTTGTCCATTAAATAAGAGTGCACATTCACTTGAGCCAGGATCCCAAACAAATAAATATTGTGTCATGTTTGTAGGTGCAATAATAATATGCATGATCTCATCATTCTCCCCTTCTTTATGGCAAGCCGTCCTCAGCTTGCTCGTATGTCTAGCAAAAAGACTTGCTTTGGGGGTAGAGTTTAGGCCCGAGTGAGCACTGTCCATATTGCACAACCGCAGTGAAAAATGTTTTTGTTGTCCCTGCTGCAAGGAAAAAATACTAGAAAAACTTGACAAGATATTATTGATCTAAGCAAAACCCAATTGTCTATGACGGCTACCATGGAGTATATATAGGTGGGAGGACGTCCAAGGGGGTGTTAGGGTCGTGACCTAACCCTAAGACACGAAAATAATGGACTTAGACTTGATACAAGGCCCAATGGCCCAATACGGTGGCGCAGCACCCTGACAGATTCTGTACTTGATTTTGTTTTGACGATTCCCGACGACACCGAAGGAATTTTGACATGGGACCGGTGCCATTGGAAAGTTTATCCTCTCCCCTTTCCGTGCATATGTAGAACGTCCAAAACGGAGTTCGTATGCGTCCTGGGCGTCCGTTTTAGTGCGTACTGCTCCTGGACTCCGAGTTGGATACGATTTGGAGTTTGGTTCGGTTTCCATCTTCTTTGAACGAATTCTCTGGTCTTCCACGTCCCTAATACTCTCTCCAAGTACTCCTTGAACCTCTCCATGGATCCTAATCACAAATAAATCATTAAGTAGCAATCTATGCTCAAAAACATATAAGGAAATATATAAGAACGAGTTCACCTCTGAAATTAATTGTTGTGTATGAACTCTATTGATTGCATCTTGTATATTCAGTAGAGTGTTGTTTGTATTCATATAAGTGATATCCTCATCATCCTCCCCTCCTTGAATTGGAGTCGTCCTCGACTCAAGTTTGTCTCCTCTCATGTGTTGGTCCAAATGTGCAACGCCATCAAATCTTCTTGTATGCATGAATGGAGGAGGCCAAGGTGGTGGACGACATAGTGCGCCATCTTGATCTTGTCCATCAAATAAGAGTGCACATTCACTTGAGCCAGGATCCCAAACAAATAAATATTGTGTCATGTTTGTAGGTGCAATAATAATATGCATGATCTCATCATTCTCCCCTTCTTTATGGCAAGCCGTCCTCAGCTTGCTCGTATGTCTAGCAAAAAGACTTGCTTTGGGGGTAGAGTTTAGGCCCGAGTGAGCACTGTCCATATTGCACAACCGCAGTGAAAAATGTTTTTGTTGTCCCTGCTGCAAGGAAAAAATACTAGAAAAACTTGACAAGATATTATTGATCTAAGCAAAACCCAATTGTCTATGACGGCTACCATGGAGTATATATAGGTGGGAGGACGTCCAAGGGGGTGTTAGGGTCGTGACCTAACCCTAAGACACGAAAATAATGGACTTAGACTTGATACAAGGCCCAATGGCCCAATACGGTGGCGCAGCACCCTGACAGATTCTGTACTTGATTTTGTTTTGACGATTCCCGACGACTCCGAAGGAATTTTGACATGGGACCGGTGCCATTGGAAAGGTTATCCTCTCCCCTTTCCGTGCATATGTAGAACGTCCAAAACGGAGTTCGTATGCGTCCTGGGCGTCCGTTTTAGTGCGTACTGCTCCTAGACTCCGAGTTTCTTTTCCTCTTTTTTTGTGCGGCTTTTATTTCTTGTTTTGCACTTGCCTTTTTCTTTTTTCTTCCTTTTTTGCAGAATATGCTGCAAGGGAAGAACACAATGAAAATCAACCCAAGATATCACGTGTGTCTGTCGCAGATTTTCTGCTCAATCTTCCAAGGACAAATAGGCACACTTATATGCTCTAAATTGGAAAACTTAGAACAGCAAGACTGTAGATATATCTCCCCTCTTTAATTTCAATATATGGAAGACCTATTTTGGAAAAGAACAATAGGAGATACTGACCCCGAAATACAGACTGTTCAAATTTTTTAGGTCAATAACAGATTCGGATCTAATGAAATTTAGACATGGATAACTATATTTTCTGGGAGAATGATGAATAAGAACGTTATAGAGAACTTCTTAAGCTTTCCAGAAAGTGCAAGAACACCAAAATCCGAGTTCGTATGAGCAAGATATGATGAAAATACCCAACTGGACAGAGGTGAATCTAATCTGGACGTGATGACGTGATTCAAAAGGATGAATCAACACAATGCAAAACTCAAACTAAGACCAAAAACACTTTCTAAATCAGCAATATGACTCAACAACGGACACAAACTCAACAAAACCAAACTGAAAACGAAAGTTGTAAAGGCTCAAACGTGGTTTGGACAAAGTAATGAACAAGGGATTCCTAGATGCTTATCATAAATCATCCAAAATCCACAAGGGATTCCTAGATGCACTTTCAAGAGCCACCATCAAAGAGGGTGGAGGAGATCCCAGACAAGAAGAAGAAGAGGAGCAAACGAAAGAGGATCAAGATCTCCATCAAGTTTCATTCTCCATCACCAATTCATCTCCAAGTTCATCATCAACCCTAGATCATAGAGATCCAAGTGTTGCCTCCAAGTTTCTTGATTCATTGGAGTCCTAAACACCTGGTATACCTTATATTCCCTTTTTCTTACATGAATTGACCGCCAATCCTCCAAATTCACGTCAATCTAGAAAACCCTAATCCGCTGATCTCGCAAAGTGCGGACTTGTCCGGTCCCTAGCGGACTAGTCCAATTTTCCTGGTTAAATTGTGTTGAATTAATTCTAAAATTAGATCTAATCACATCCAAACTTGTATAAACTTGTTAAAAGCTATTATAACTAGTTAGTGATCATTAAAAGCAATCTATTAACAAGTTCTACCTTGCATTAGCATTAATCATGAATGTCATGTCATATTGAGTAATATTTGTGCACTCTTTGATTGTGTTTCTTGTTTGTATGTTTATTGTGCAGATTAGATGGATTTGTACTAGAGAGTGCCGCAGAGGATCTCCAGCACCAAGAGTTTGAAGGCTTTGACTCAAATCAATCCCAAGAGCAAGGCAAGTATCCTTGAAGCATATTGATCCTGTTTTAAAATAAATCTTTCGTTTGCAAAACTGCAAGCTTTTGTCAATTTCATGGGAATCCTATGATAAGAAGTTTGCTAGCTTTGTTTAACCACCCTTGTCACCTGAAATATATGGTAGAGAGTCGGGATAGGACCTTTTTGCTTTGCTTAATTAATTGGGATGGGAAAACAACTATACCACTCAATTTAACTATGCATGGGTGAGATTATGGTTGACATGAACTGATTAAATCTGATATGGTAATGAGTGATCTAAGCAAGCTTGGTACATGGATGAGTTGGATGTTAAGGTGGTTTTGGCTTGCTTTAGATCTAAGGACCGGTTCGTGGAGCGACCATCCAGGATTTACAGTGCCACCACAAGGCCAAGTATGGGTGCGGCGTAGCTAATTAATTAGGGCTTTGCCAGTGCTATTTGGACCATTAAGGATGCTCGGGGAAGGGGTAGTCAGATTGGGTTTGTTGATGATTGGTGGGACTACCCTGGGATCTGAACGGCTCAAGAGGGGGCCCTTGGTTGAAGATGTGCTCGGTTGGAGACATCGCCACCAATGAAACCTCAGTAGGGTCTAAATAGGCTAGTAATCCCTTTGTAAAGGCTATTTTGTGATCTCTTGGCCACACACCCATGGAAGTGTGAGAAGGCATAATTGAGATTCTATAGTCATCGAAAGGTGATAAAATCAAAATACATTGGTAAAGCGGTACAACCTCTGCAGAGTGTGTCTAAAACTATCATGATAGTCGTGCTCCCGGTTATGAGCAACCTGGACCCTCACATGGTTAGAGGAAAACTGGGATTTGGGATGGTTATGGTTGGTATTATGGTTATGGATGGTTATGAATTGAATTCTGGTATTGAATATGGATATTGGTATATGATGATGGATATGGAATATGGACTGGTACTATGATATTACTTATGGTTTATAATGGGTTTATTCACAGACATATAATATATGCTTTTCAAATGTTTTAATGTACTTTTCAGCACTCAACCATTATTATATTCGTCATTTGAATCAGGCACATGTCATACTTTCCACACTTGCTGAGTATGACATGTACTCACTCTTGCAATCCACCCCAACAGTTGCAGGTCAGGATTGGGAGTTTATTGGTGATAATGCGGAGTTCTAGGCCATGTCTACCGTCAGCTTGCCTGTGGTGTTGCATGGAGCTGTGCTATACCCTATCGCTTATGCTGCCTAGCTGTTTAGTTTGCATATTTAGTTTTTTTCCGCTGCATTAGTTGAACTTGTCATTAATATTTATTAGAATTTGTATTTGAGGATAATATGGTTTGTGCAATAAAATTTGGTTAATTAATCTTGTCCTGTGGTAATTTTCTGTATACTCTTTTGTGAATGCACTCGTGTAAGTGTGTTGAACATCCTGGGCACACATATGTGTTTACTTTGTTCATTTTCAGAACCAGGTGTCACACGGACCCCACTTGTAAGGCATCTGGCCTTGTCTATAAAAAGATCGGACAACTATCGTTACAATGCATCCCCAGTATACGCTTTCACACTATACACACCAGCAATACAACCTCATCGTGAAGTAGGGCATTACGCTCTTGTGGCCCGAACCACGTAAAAACTACAGTCTCACAATCTCATACGTGCAATCCCTTGCTATAGGACTAATCCCTGCCGATCGAGAACCTCCGTGGGTTGCTCGCAAAGCAAGCTCGGGGGAAGTGTCGTAAGAAAACTTCGACAGATGGTAATTGTGATTGATGGATATGGATTAGGATAATTACTTGGAATATGATGGGAATTAAACTCACATAGACATTTTAGGCTGTTTTTTCAAGTTAATGAAATGTATTTTTTTGCAATTAGCCATTTATTATCATACTCGTTTTTTAGCTACATGTCATACTTTCCCACAATTGCTGAGTACGACATGTACTCACACTTGTTATTCCCACACTAAAACAGTTATAGGTGGTGCTTGGGAGTACCACGAGGGTCATGTTGAGTACTAGGTTGCGTGCTATTATCAATTGCCTGTAGATTGGAGTCGCGCTACATAGTTTATTTTCTGCTGCAATAATTAGAGATTTGTAATTTGAAAACCATTGAGTTAATGTAATAAGATACCTATTTACTTTTGAGACGTGGTTATTTTCTGAATATCGTTTGTGAAGTTGTCATGTATGTTTGATGAACATCCTAGACACACATATGCATTCACTTGGTTCATTTTCAGAATCGGGTGTCACAGCGGCACCCTGGTAGGCATGGTCAACTGATTGGGCATGCCTACCACTTAACTGCAGGATGTCACTAATGGTCCCCCGGCAGAGCACGAGAGCTTGGGTAGTCGATGCCAGCGGGCCCCCTGGGGGACATTGGGCTTGCTTTGAAACGCATGGTCGAAATCGAAGAGGCCTTTGACGGTAATTTTGCCAAGGCGGCTGTTAAGTCGAGGCGGTGCCCACCCTCAATGGTTAAAGAACGTCGATGGTAGGCCCCCTGGGCGGTGCCTGAGATGGATCACTCCAGCATCGACCACCATCGTCATGTAGAAACGTCGACGCCAGGCCCCCTGGGAGGTGCTGGAGATGGAAACTTCAGCGTCACCAATCATTGTCATGTAGAAACATCGATGGCAGGCCCTCTGGGAGGTGCTGAAGCTGGATGCTCCGGTGTCGCCCACCATCTTTGTGTAGAAAGTCGACGGCAGACCCCCTGGGAGGTGCCAGAGCTGGATGCTTCGACGTTGCCCACCATCATCATGCAGAAACGTCGATGGCAGACCCCCTAGGAGGTGCCAAAGCTTGATGCTCGGGCGTCGCCCACCATCGTCGTGCAGAAATGTCGACGGCAGGCCCTCGCGGAGGTGCTGGAGCTGGATGCTCCGACGTCGCCCATCATTGTCGTGTAGAAACGTTGACAGCAGACCCCCTGAGAGGTGCCGGAGCTAGATGCTCCGGCGTCGCCCACCATCTTCATGTAGAAACATCAATGGCAAGCCCCCAGAAGGTGCTGGAGTTGGATGATCTGGTGTCGCCCACCATCGTCATGCTGAAACGTCGACGGCAGGCCCTCAAGGAGGTCCCTGACATACAATATACAAAAATAAAACTCTACTAGCAATAAGAGCGGACGGGAGAGTGTACTCATGAATCAGTGCTTGTTGCCATTATCGACCTGTAGAGACATCACCGACAGGCTTTAGGGAGGTGCTGGAGCGAGATGTCCTGCACACATGACAGAGGAGGGATAACTTTGCTCGTTCGTTACCTCTGTTTTCTCTTTAGCTTTGTTATGTCTTACGATCCCAAGCTGGTATGCGGGGCTTGGGTAATTTGATGCGCTAGTGCTCGGGGTCCGGCTCCCGCCTCGCCTAGGGTGCGAGCCCTCCGACCCCCAGTACTCAGCCACAACGCTATAAGGTAGGGTGTGCATGCTTAGGGTACAGTACCAAACAAAGCAGGCTACACAACCTGGTCCTCCTACTTGACGTAGGTCTATCATGAGAGGATATATGGTTCCATAGGACCCTAAGTAACGGGGCAGTCGTGAAACCCTATAACACATTAAAGGTACCTCAAGTGGGCCCGCCGGCAGTAGGATTGTATAACTTCACCAGGGCGAGACATAGAGAAAATAACTGTATATATGAAGACAATATATACGAATACGAGCATAGTGTTGACGTTTCTTATGTCACAGATAAATATCCCCAAGCGCACAGAAACTATCAATGTAGCATTTTCCTTGAAAAGAGTATTCCAAGGGTGTCATTTATATTTTCCCAAAGGAAGGCTAGGTGGAAGCATAACAATCATCAAATGGAGGGGATAGGTTGGTCTATGTAGGGTTCTAGTAAGGATGAATAATAGATAGGTGAGGTAGAGTGACACACAAAAGAGCGTTCTATCCTAAGGACGATAAATGGGTCAAGAGGGATTAGGCTAAGAGTTAGGTAGATACTCCTACTATGCTTCTAGTATACATATACATAGCCTAGGTTAGATACTAATGATCATATCAATGGTGAATTCTCATGCTAAGTTGTTCAACACATTGAGCACGAGTTTACCCCTAGCAATACTAGGACGACTCCCGCAAAGAGCCTGTGGTATAGCCGAATGTGTAGGATTATAAGGACAGATAGGGTTGTCACCACCCACTGCCTACCTCTTCAATCCGTGGGTCTACGAGACATAGAATGTTACTTAACTACCCTAGCACCACACTAGCATATCAAGTCAATACCTTAAGAGTCATGACACAAGCCATCTTAAGGCAATGACTATCCTAAACATCACTGAACAAATATTGAGACATAGCACAACTTATTCATATCAACATGATCATATCATAACCAATTAGACTATAGTGGGGGTTTGTAGTGTTTATGATGATAGAATAATATTATTATGGCATAATCATAAAGACTACTCCTACCACATACATGGAATCCATAATCAAACAAGAAACGCTTCATCCAAGTATATGAATAAATGAAGGCTAAAGATAATATCTTTATTATGAATGAAGTCACAAATACAAATAGGAAAATGAGAGCCATACCTTTCTCAATTGGGAAGAGACTACTTCTACTCCTTTCCTACACGGACTATGGACTACATGATCTCCTCTCTACATCCTAAACTCCTCTAAACCTATGGAGAATAGTGGATACAATAGAATGAATACTCAAGTGGTTTGTGTGTGAAGTGAGGGTAGGGGGTCCTATTTATCGATAGAGAAGGTTCGATTTCCGCCACCAAAAGCACGTGAATAAGTCTTCATCGTGATCAGGGCACCACAAGAAGTTGACACGTGGAAGCTGACCAAGTTTGGCGCCATGAAGGGGTCAACCTAACCCTCTAGTCAACCGAACAGAAAGTTGGACCAATTCCAGTGTGCTTCCTCGGGGTGACGTCCAGGTGGGTCCCATTAACTGTATGGGTGATACACCGTTGGACGGCCTCGGATACTTCTATTTGTAGCCATTTGATCCATGTGCTACCACATGTCGGCGCTTGATTGGCTGGGATGATATTTTATAGGATTGCTCCCCCTCTTTTACCTCACTTCCTGCAATAAATGTCTGCATGCACTATTTCTCCAAGGACAAGTGGAGATAGGTTAAATAGAAATGTGATGTGTGCAAGAAATGGTATTTTCTTCACGTAATTGAGTTATATTGACAGGTGAAATTGGTATATAACAACCATCAATAAACTCCTCCAAGCTTATCCTTTGCTCGTCCTGAGCAAAGTCAATACTTTAGGTTGATGATCAAGAGTTGCTACAATGTTCTATTTTTCAAAAGTACCATATGCACAACAAAATACTCTACCTAGTATTGCAAAAATTGGCACGGTACTTCACCCATCTTAAGTCATTATGGGGCTTATGCCTTCTCCTATGCATGGGTGGTTGAAAGATAGAACAACAAATGGAGCAAGCATACCCTAGAGATCAAGTTCCACTCAAATTCCGGAGATTTCAATTTAGATTTTAAGTACCTCAAATTGATTCTCTCAATCACTCCTTTGTGTGTAGTGGAAATATTTCCTCACCAAGGCATTTTGCCTATACTCATCCTACCACTAAATAAGGATTATATGTGGAGCTTGGTAGGGAATGTAGTAGGCATATTTGCAACACATAATATTGCTAAGTCAAAAAAGCAACCCCTAGGAGAAATCAATTAAAAACTATTTGAAAGACTTGTGCATGTGTGATGGAGTGGAAGTGGATGTTTGTGAAGACTCTTATTTATGTAAACTCTCTTATTTTGCATAATTGAAACATGGCTACTTTTCTTATTTTTTTCTCATGCTTATGATGTAGGCATGCATTTTCTTTTTTTCTTGTAGCCATGTCTTCTACTCCCTTTTTATGCAATAAACATGGAGAGAGTACTAAGCATGAAGGGTATGGAGTTTCTCTTTTTCTTGTTGAAGGATGGTATGATGAGATTTTGCTCACTTCTAGTGTAGAAGTACAACATGTGTAAGTGAAGTCTTGAATTCAAAAAGTACTGAATGAAATCTCACATAGGTCTATACTAGTTTGACAAATCTCAATATGAAGACAAATAGCATATGTATAAGGTCTATCAGTGTAATGATCATATGGCTTTGGTAGGTGTTTCCAATCAAATGAGAGTAACTTAAATATTTTTATAATTTCTCCGAAAATCTAAGTTTCACTTTCAAACTAGGAATAGTAGACCTATGACTATATCATATCTCACAACAACTTAGAATTGGATTAAGCTTTTGCTACCCATAATTTATAAATCTGGGCAAAGTTAATTTTAGCCAATGGAAGCAATATTTCAGAGAGTAGTAAGTTGTAAACTAGGGACTTAGGAAAATTAAAATAGAGCAACTATTCATCATTCCATCTATGTGAATTCTAAACCATTCTTACCGCACATCTTTTATTTTATTTGAAAGCAAATCTACTTTACTTATTTTTATGTTTTTTTATATGCAAAGTGAATGGTGGATGAATGGAAAATAAATATTCAAGGGGTGTGATACAATTTACCTCAAGTGGCGGTCCTCCTCCAAGCTTGTTCTTCAATCACCTCCGTGATGAGGTCTGAACCCTTGATGACGGAAGTATGTCGCGAGATCGGCTTGTTGTTGTTGTAGCGTGGAGTTGAAGTTGGTGAACCGAGCGTCCATGTGTTGTTGCCAATCTTGGGTACATTGGACATGCTCTTGGAGAGTTTTGTAGATGTCTCCCGTCCTCACTTCAAGATCTTCCATAAGTCTAGTGAGATCCATCATTCCTTGGCTATAGTCAAGATGACTTCTAGCTGAAAAGGAACGACGTCCTCTCATGGACGTTGCAGGCAAGCTGCTAGAGCTTGAAATGGATAGGGGCGTGTGACACCCGGTGTCAAAAATGAACCAAGCGTGATGCATATGTGTGTCTAGGATGTTTAACACACATACACAAGTAATTAACAAACGATAGCCAGATTATAACCATATCTCAAATAACAACACTAATAATAGTACCTTATTACAAACCAAATAGTCTTGAATATAAGCTCTAAAAGACTACAGCAAAAAATTACTGAACACTAATGACACCAACTCCACAGGCAAGCTTGATAGTAACACGCATGCCTAGAACTCCTCAAAGACCTCTGGGTAATCCATATTGTCGCTTGCGACTGAATATGTTGGGGAATAGCAAGGGTGAGCACATGTCGTACTCAGCAAGTGTGTGAAAGTATGACATGTAGCTTAAACAAGGAATGATAACTAAATGACTATTTGGATAAAAGTGAATTCAAACAGTTGAAAATGCAATAATATGTTCATTAAGTGAGGTCAATCCCTTAATAACCCAACAACAATCAATACCATAATTCCAATGAAAATAACCAAAACCATCAATAATATACCATATTCAACTCATAACTATCCATTCAACTCAATATTACCATTTTCACATTCTAAACCCAATTACTATAACAATACCGATTCCCAATTCAATTCCAGCCATTAAACCAAGTTCAAGGTCCATAACTCTAATCATGTGAGGGTCCAGGCCGCTCATAACTAGGAGCACGACTATCATGATAGTTTTTAGCACTCTGCAGAGGTTGTACCACTTTACCCACAAGTTCGTGATTTCATCACCTTTCGATGACTAAGGAATCTCAATTATGCTGTCTCACGCTTCCTTTGGTGTGTTGCCAAGAGATCACAAAATTGCCTTTACAAAGTGATTACTAACCTATTCGAACCACATTGAGGTTTCACCGGTGATGATGTCTCCAACTAAGCATATCCATCCAAGGGCCCCCTGTTGTGCCATTCGGATCCCAGGGTAGTCCTACCATCACTACAAAACCATCCGACTACCCCTTCCCTGAGCTTTCTAAATGGTTTGAACAGTACTGGCAACACACTAATTAGTCAGCTAAGTCGCACCCATACTTGGCTCTATGGTGGCACTGTAAAACCTGGGTGGTGGCTCGATGAACCGGTCCTTAGATCTAAAGCAAGCAAAACCACAAAAACAATACAAGCCATTCCATGCAACTGGCTTGCTTATATCCCTAGGTACCATGTTGATAAAAGGGTCATTAATATCAATTCTCATCATTAAAGTGTTCAATAGTTCATAATTAAGCAATATGACCGTTTCCCAAACCCAATTGAGTATAGCGAAGAAAAAAGTGTAAAATATCCTTCCCGACTCTCTACTTTGTGTTCAAGCGACAAGGGTGGTCATACAAAACTAGTAAACTCCTATATTTGGGTTTTCCTATCAATTTGACACAAGTATGCAATTTTGCAAACAAAACATTAAAAAATAGGATCAAGGACACTTGCCTTGCTCTTGAGCTTGGTTTGGGTCGAAAGATTCGAAGTTCTAGTTTTGCAGATCCTCGAAAGCACTCTCTACAGCGATACCTTCTATTCCGCGCGACAAACATGTGAAACAAACATTACAATCAAATATTGCTCAAATATTACTCAATATGCCATGATATGCATGATTTATGTAATTGTGAGGTAAAACTTGTCAATGAGTTTCTGTTAATGTTTACTAACTAGCTACAATGGATTATACAAGTTTGAACAAGTTTCGAGTTGACTTGAGTCAAATTGGCTTCAATTCAGCAATAACAGATTTAGGTGGCCGGACAAGTTCGCACAGGGGACCGGACTAGTCCACCCTGTCCAGAACAACAACAAAAGGGTTTTTATGGACAACAAGATCAAGGGATAAATTCACATGGACAATTGAATGTAGAGGGTATACCATGGGTTTATAGCTCCGAAGGTTGAGAGTTGGGTGCAACACTCGAATCTCAATGCCTAGAGTTGATGGTGAAGAATTTATGACAATTTGGTGGTGAAGAACGTCGATGTCGAAAAGTTGATGAAGATTGTGCTTGATTAATCCTTCTCTTTTTTCTCCTCCTTCTCCTTGCTGCTGGCTCTCCTCTTGATGGCGGCACACGACAAAAGACTGCAGCGAGGTTTTTCTCAAAGGGTTGAAGAAGTGAGGGTATTGGGTTTCTTATATAGGGTGGGGTGGTAGGGTCTTGGGTTGGATTTGGAGTAGAATTTGGTGGGGGGCGAATAGGGGCCATGGTGGGGTCCACTTGGGATCCTCTGGGGTTGGGCACGAAGTTCTTGGGCCCAATTAAGGCAATTACCTAATAACATAATGTGGAGGAAAATAGAATTCGAGTTAGACTATGAAAGCCGCACTTGTACGCAAGTTGACCGGACAAGTCCGTTTAGAACAGAAACAATTTCAAACAAGTCTGATGTTGGAGTCCGGACAAGTCCAGGGCTAACAAGGAAATTTTGTCTGGACTGAAACAACATCAGACTAGTCCGCTCAAAGCCGGACAAGTCCGGATCACATCAGAACCTACATCGGACTAGTCTGTGCAATATGCCGGACAAGTCCAGAGTTCTAAAGACTGAATTTTTCTGAAATAGGAAAGGGACACCAGACTAGTCCGGGGTGAAGGCCGGACAAGTCCGCACCCTGACAGGATTAAAATCCTTATTACACCTAAATTTGTTTTAATCTTGTTCATTTTTAGGTTGCTTAATGTTAAACATGTATGAGAATACATGCAATGCATTATGCACGAAAATGAGGGTGTTACAGGGCAGCTCCCACGTGGCACCCGACCATCCATGCCAAGACGGACCTTCAGTCTCATACGATGAAGGTTGAGTCCATCCGGATGCATCAACCGATGGGTTCCATTCCTCTTCGTACTCATGGACCGTGGAGGTTGCCAGAGGCATGGCCGCTCTCCATGCATGGCTTCTAGTTACCCTGCGACAGACATTACTTCTTTGGGCTTCCTTGATGGGAAGAAGATTAATGGTTAGCCTCCAGCATTTGTACAAATGAAAATTCAGGTTAGGTAACCGAATTTCATTGACAAAGCAAGGATAATAAAATATTAAAGAGGCATCAGGATCGTGTTAAAGGGTATGTCCTTGCACTAGAGAATCTTCATTAATTAATTTACTATAATTTTGAATATATTCAAATGAAGTATAGTCTAGTGCTTCTATCCTAGTAGCAATGTGGGTAATCAATGAAGTGCATTCAATTGGCTCCGTCCTTGAAATGTAATCTAACATTTTTGGTATCATGGCAATAACTGAAGCAACTTTTATCTTTTTAATTATGGCAAATAAAATTTTCAGCTCATCATCACGCACTACTCTAACATCTCCTCTAGGGAACATAGTCATAGCCACCCATCTATGCAAGAAGCATAAAGTAGGATTGTGCAAGTGGCTATTACTAGGAGCACTACATCTGACCTCACTAGTCAATTCATGCCAAAAACTTTGTTTGTTAAACTTAGGCAAAGTATCTAAATCTACTAAACAACGTTTATGGAAACCAATGATTTCACTTAATTCTTTCCATAAGATGTTTTATTCTTTTTGAAATAATCCAAAAGAAATACCATGAAATCCTATTTTAAGGGTGCAAAGGAATTGCAACGAGAGAAGGCATGAACCTCTCTCCTCTATGTGAGCAAAATTCTCCCATCCTAGTGCAATCCATACCTTTTTTGAGATCAAATCCGGATCATAAGCATTCATATGAGAAAACTCACAATCTTGGAGGAGCTTGCGTGCTTGATTTTCAACTTCACTTTGTATGTCGAGGTCGTCGTCGTGGAGAAGTTGTCGCGGGTTGCTCACCTCACCCATGGGAGTGTCCTCACATACACTCCTCCTCCATGGACTTGGTGTAGCATTGTAGGAGGGACGTGCACTTGAGTCTCCACCATGGCTTGAGCTTGCAGCCTCTTTCATCTTCCCAAACAACGTCTTCATTCCTTTCATGGCCACACCAAGCGATAACACAACAAGGAAAAAACTCGAAATAGGTGATGATAGTGAAAGCAAAACTCTCGATGAATTTTCCCTTGAAGAACTTGAGAGCAAAATGCAAATGCAAACAAAAGCAAATATTTTTGGGTTGGATTTGAGCAAGAGTGCTTCAATGAAGAGCGAGAAAAACAATGTGAGCAAAGAGTGACTTTGGGGAGGTGTGAAATGAGGTGAATTGTCAAGAGGAGTGCTCCTCACAGACACCATTTATAGTGTACACTCGCCAACGGTCACAAGGGAATCAAATGTAGCCGTTGGAAGAGAGAGAGCCAAAATGGCCCTTTCCCCATGTCAGTCGCACAGGAGGGTCGACCGCACTGAAATGTGGGCTCCTCTGTCCCCCCTTTTGGCAGGTAGATCCCTAACGGCTATAAAATTAGCACGTTGGTGAAATGCCACATTTGCAGCTCAGAAAAATAGTTTTTCGAACAAAAACCCTTTTTTCAGAACCCAATAATTTTCTTTTTTGGTTAAAAATAAAGAAATAAAAATAATAATTGAGAATATAAGATTCTCAACTTGCTAAGAACACTCAAATATGCAATGGGGAAAATCAAACTAAGTGGAGAAAAACAAATGAAGAAAAAAGAAAATCAAAGAAAGGATAACTACCAATAATGAGCCCCGATCGAGCAAGATATGAAGGGATATCCGGGGTCCTTCAGCGAGTTGCCTTCTCGTAGAGAAATCATGTTGACATTTTCCATGGGAGGTTCGAGCTATCCTGGCATCTTGCCATTCTCCACTGGTAGAACAACAGCTGCCAGTTGAGCCAACTGAGTTTCTAACATCTTGTAAAGCTCAGTTGATTCTTGAAGGCTGAGGATAGTCCTTCAATCTTGGCATTTATGCTTTCTAGAGTTGTCGGTACCATGCGTACCAGGTATCCCATGATATTACAAGAAATGCTAAGGAGTTACCCCATTCAAGTTGAAGACCTCTGAAGGTCACACGTGTTGTGCAGTGCTGGACTCGCCTTCCTCGTTTGGGTAGCTCCAACACTGACACGTGTATCACAAGACCGGACCTAACACGCATCATACAGAAGCTCCAGTCTTGCCACGTGTCCAGTGACCCCGGACCTAACCCTTAGTAGAGGGAAGCTCCAGTGCTACCACATGTATAGTGGCTCCGGACCTACCTCCCCATGATGGGAAGCTCCAGAGTCGCCACGTATCGAACCTCTGGAGCTAGGACTTCAAACAGGAGACGAAGGGAACTCTAACGGCTCAAACCTTCAAGGGACAGTTAAAGCGACAGTTATAAGACCTGATTATGTGTTATTAATGCCATATTAATGACACGCGATTAGTAGACTATTAATAGGGGTAACGCTATCATTAAGGCACGTTATCACCCTATTATCCATTCTTAATATTGAACGATCGTGTATTAGAAATTTAACTACGCCAGGGCCACATGTCGGGCCAGGCAAGTGACGTAACGACCAGTCCTTATACTATAAAAGGGCTGCATCGCATGATACAGGAGGACCAAGCTGATACGCACTCAAGCATCAGTGAATCTCAAATACAACAACACACACCCCGTGGAGTAGTGTATTACGCTCAGGCGACCCGAACCACGTAAATCATATGTGTTATCATCTTGTCTAGAATCTCCGCCTGCCAAAACCGATCAAAGAACCTCCGCGGGCTACAATTTAGTAGTACCGAGGGAAGTTTCATTCGTACGCTTCGACATTTGGCATGCCAGGAAGGGGTGTTTGAGATCTCAAGATAGTGAACTCTATCGCAGGATTGTCCAGCGGCAACAACACTGAGCAGCCGGTTGGAGGGAATCCCTCCAACACCCAACATCCAACAGTCGTCGTTGTCCGGGCAGGCGTCATGCCACCACCACCACCATCTGTTTCGGAAAATAATGCTGGACAGCAGGATGGAGTACTCGCGTCGATCCCGGCATCGACGAAAAACAACCCTGAGCACGCGCTAATTGTTGCACGTACTCTACTCCAACGTCCACCAGCTCCAGGAGCACCCCACGGTGCGATGGAACAGTGGAGGGCTGATGTTGAACATCTGGGTTGCAGCTGCTGCCGATGGCATCAGCAACCAAGATCCTGCTCCTTCCAGGCAAGCACCTTCACAGCGTCGGATCTTGTCAGGAAGACTTGGTCCGCAAACTTCACAGCACAGGAGACGTGTTGTATCTCAACAGGTGACCTCGCTTCCCTCCGGGGCACGTCGCACCCACAGTGCGTCAAGACTTTCGACGCATGACCTGCGGTTGGAGCTCGACCGACTCTACAGACAGCAGGATGGCCGCCTCCACATCGAGCATGCTCGCAAAAGGCGGGAGGCTCGTGAAAACCCTCCTCCTTCGGGAGTAGAGGGCTGCTGTTTAGCCTTGGCCATGCACTTGCGCATGGTTCGCTGGCCCCAGATGTTGCAGCCTCATCTGCTATAGAAACTCGACGGGACCGTCAACCCCGCCGAGTTCCTCCAGATTTACTCCACCGCCATTTTAGCAGCGAGTGGCAATGAGGCCGTGATGGCCAACTACTTCCTGGTGGCTCTGACTGGGACCACGAGGTCCTGGTTTATGATTCTATCGCCCGACTCTATCAATAGTTGGGCGGAGCTATGTCAATAGTTCATCGCCAACTTCGGGAGTTCCTACACCTGACCAGGCATCAAACTGGACTTGTTTACAGTAAAGCAAACATCGGGAGAATCACTACGGTCCTTTATCCAGCAATATTCTCAGGTACGTAATACCATTCCCTCCATCTCTAATGCATCTGTCATCATGGCATTCAGACAGGGTGTCAGAGATAAAAAGATGTTGAAGAAGCTGGCGATGAAGGAGGTCACCAGCATCACGGAGTTGTTCAGCCTAGCTGACAAGTGTGCCCGGGCCGCAGAGGGGCGGAACTTGCACTCAAAGCCAGCTCCGGAGGCTAATAAAAAACCCTCCAAAGCTAAAGTCACTACCTCTGGTTGTGGCAAGAAGAAGAAAAAGTCCAATGGCAAGAAGAAGCCATCGGCCGATGCCCCAACCTCTGCGGCTGCTCCAGCTCCGGGTGGCAGGGGGCCACGCCCCGAAAAATGTCCTCGACCTTTGTCGGAAGACGGCGGCAGTTCCAAGATGTGGTGTCCGATTCACAAAACGGACAATCACAGTTTAGAAGACTGCCGAGAGGTCCAGAACCTTGTCGAGCTCTACAACAAGCACTGAGAAGAAGCTCCTTATCGCCAGTAGGAAGGAAAGCAAAAAGTCGACGAAGGTTCGGCTAAAATAGAGCTAGGCTTCCAGGACCCGAAGAAGGTCCTAAAGGTTGTGTACAACACAGTCGATAATGATTCTAACATCTTTGACAACAAGCGTCGGAAGACCCTCAACACCATTTATGGGGGGTCTTGGGAGATCACCTCTCATCGTGTCGTCAAGACAATGCAGCGGGAAAGGGCTCTCGTAGCTCCTGCTGCCACAGCAAAACCACATCGGAAGTGGATACACCCATCATTTTTGATGCAACGGACTGCCCGAGGAACATGGTCAGAGCTGGCTTGTTTCCATTGATGGTCTCTCCAACCATCAACAATGCCCAATCTACCATGTCTTGGTAGACGGAGGCGCAGTGCTCAACCTCTTGAGCTTCGAAGCGTTCATGAAGATCCAGCTTCAACTCTCCGACCTTCGCCCCTCAAGACCTTTCTTCGGGGTAGGTCCGGGGGCCATCATCCCACTCGGATCCATCACTCTCCCGGTGTCCTTCGTGACTCGGGAGAAATACAGGACTGAGAAGCTAGTCTCCAACATTGCTCACATCAGTCTGCCCTTCAACGCCATCCTGAGCAGGCCTGCCCTATACAGGTTCATGGTCGCACCTCACTACAGCTACCAGGTGTTGAAGATGCTGACACCTTCGGGCGTTCTCTAGGTTCGTGGAGATCGTACTGCAGGAGCCACCGTGCTGGAAAAACTCCACGCGCTTGCAACAGCGCAAGAGGGAACCTCCAGCAAAGAGCTCATTGCTCAACACCCGAGCACTTGTCGTCGAGGCTCAACTTCTGCACCACGTGTGCAACCAAGCAGTGACACCGACATTCCCATCAAAGTCATCCAAATTGGTTTCGATGCTGCCCAGAGCACCCGTATATCATTAGGTCTGGACAACAAATAGGAACTCGCGCTCATCACTTTCCTCCGGGCAAATGTTGACGTGTTTGCCTGGCAACCGTCACAAATGACTGGGATCCCTAGGGAGGTGATTGAGCACAATCTGAAGATTTATCCTGATGCACAGCCAGTACACCAGAAGTCCCGGAAGCAATCAGTAGAGCAACAAAACTTCATCCGACAGGAGATCAAGAAGCTGCTCAAAGCTGGTTTCATTCGGGAGGTCCATCATCAAAAATGGCTGGCAAACCCAGTTGTTGAACCCAAGGCCAGCGGGAAGCTTCATATGTGTATCGACTACACCACATTAAATATGGCATGTCCAAAAGATCCATTCCCACTACCTAGAATAGATCAGATAGTGGACTCCACCTCCGGGTGTGAGCTATTGTGTTTCCTAGATGCATATTCCGGATATCATCAGATCCAAATGTCTAGGGAAGATGGAGAGCACACTGCCTTCATAACAATATATGAATTGTATTGTTATACTTCCATGCCTTTTGGTCTCCAAAATGCTGCCTCAACTTTTATGCGAGATATGCACAAAAACTTCTGGGGAGCTAATCAGGGATTTGGTGGAGGTGTACGTCGACGACATCATTATGAAGGTCAAGAACAAGGAGTCACTCCTTGACAACCTGCAAGCCGTATTCGACAAGCCGCGCATCACACGCACCAAGCTTAACCCGGACAAGTGCGTCTTCGGGGTTAGCTCCGGGAAACTCCTTGGATTCTTGGTGACTCACCGAGGAATTGAAGCAAACCAGGCGAAGATCATAGCTATCAAAGATATGAGGCCCCTAGCCCGCATCAAGGACATCTAAAAGCTAATTGGATGTCTAGCCGTGCTCAGCCGATTCATCTCAAGACTGGCAGAGTGGGCAATACCCTTTTTCAAAATCTTGAGGAAGTCAGGGCCATTCCATTGGTCCGAAGAAGCAGAAAGGCATTCCAAGAGCTCAAGCAGCTCCTCACCACACTTCCAATCTTGGTAGTTCCGAACCCAGTGAGCCTTTACTGCTTTACATTTCTGCAACTACGGAAGTTGTCAGCATGGTCCTGGTCAAGGAAAGACCGAAGCCACTTTAAGTTCAGGAGCCCAGACTCCTCCGGGAGGGTCCGGTGCTACCTGAAGGTATGTCTGGGTCCCAGCCCCCAGGCACTAATCTTCAAGGCAAAATTCTAGAGGATCAACCTCTCTCATCCGAGGGAGTTCAAGAAGATCCGGTCCCCTCAGGGAGGGTCCGAGTTGAACAGGGAGAAGTTTCGGACCCCTGCGGGAAGGTCCGAGAAGATGAGCAAGAAGGTCTGGACCCCTCCGAGAGGGTCCCGGTGGATGGAGAAGAAGCTCACGGGCCCTCTGAGAGGGTCTAGACTGTCCAGCGACTAGTATACTTCATCGGCGAAGTACTCCATGATGCCAAAATAGGATACATCGAGGTGCATAAGTTGCTTTACGCAGTTCTTATTGCCTCAAGGAAGCTCCGTCATTACTTCCAAGCCCACAAGATATCAGTGGTAACTTCTTATCCACTGCGTACTAGTCTGCATAATCCTAATTCTACTGGGAACATCACCAAGTGGGCAGTGGAGCTGGCAGAATTCAATCTTGAATTTATGTTGCGACAAGCTATCAAGAGTCAAGCCTTGGCCGATTTTGTGGCCGAGTGGACTCCTTCTCCATCAAATCCTGGGGGCCCCAGTGAGCAAAAGCCAGAACCCAAGGTCCCAGTCTTCACTAAGACTCATTGGACCCTCTACTACGACGACTCCATATAGAAGCAGGGGGCCGGAGCTGGAATACTTTTCCAAGCTCCGACCGGGGAGAAGGTCAAATATATGGTGCACCTTGATTTCAAGACAAATAATAACATGGTGGAATATTAAGCTCTCATCTATGGGCTCAAGGTGGCGCTATCTTTTGGCGTCAAGCAGATGCTAGTGAAGGGTGACTCGCACCTCATCATCAAGCAAGTCAAAGGTGAATGCAGCTGCAACAACCCTCAACTTGCTGCTTATCTCCTTGAAGTCCAGTAGCTCCAGAAGGACTTTTACGTTCTGGACCTGTGACATGTCCAGCGTCTCAACAACAAAGAAGCTAACGAACTCTCGATGAAGGCTTCAACCGGATCTCTAGCTCCTAATGGAGTCTTTGTCTCGAGATTGTCAAGACCAACTGCTCAGCCCGTCGAACATAGTGAAGGGGGCGAGACCAACACCTCAAAGCTGGCGGTCTCGATGGCCCTGTTATCATGGCGTCCACCAAGGGTCGTAGGTGCTGCAGAGAGCTCCAAGCAACTTGGCACGCAAAACTCATAAGCTCAAGTTAGCTCCAATGCATGGATCTTAGAGATCTGGAGCTACTTGAAAGACAATCACCTTCCTAAAGATGATGTACCACTGATCGGATCGTCAGATTGGCTAAAAGATACACGCTTGTAGAAGGGGATCTCTATCGACGCGGTATCAACGGCGCCCTAATGCGGTGCATTGCAAGGGAAGAAGGTCGTGAGCTCCTCGTAGAGATCCATGGAGGCGAGTGTGGGAACCATGCATCTTCCCAGACGCTGGTCGGCAAAGCCTTTCGGCATGGTTTCTACTGGCCTACGGCACTCTAGGATGCATTACAGTTGGTGAAAAAGTGTGAAGCGTGCCAGTTCCACGCAAAGCAAATTCACACACCAGCTCAGTCACTGCAAATGATTCCTCCTACATGGCCATTCGCTGTGTGGGGTATGGACATCTTGGGACCTTTCCCAAAAGCCGTCCGAGGTTACAGGTTCTTGTATGTCGCCATCGACAAGTTCACATGGTGGCCGGGAGCTACTCCCGTTGTGACTATCAATAAGCAGTTAGCAATCAAGATTTTGAAGTCCATAGTCTGCAGATTTGGAGTTCCAAACAGAGTCATCTCTGAAAACAGAACCCAAATTACAAGTACAGCATTTCAAGAGTATTGCGAAGACCTCGACATTCAACTCAGCTACGCATCAGTAGCTCACCCGGCAAGTAATGGCTAGTTGATAGAGCAAATGTAGAAATATTAAAAGGACTCAAGACACACACTTATGAGTGCCTGAAAAAACATGGAGCCAGCTGGACTGAGGAGCTTCCGTCCGCACTGTGGACAACTAGGACTACACCTAACCGGTCTACTAGAGAGATACCCTTCTTCCTGGTGTACGGAGGTGAAGCAGTCCTTCCTCCGGAGATCACCATGGGGTCACTCCAGGTCCGAACCTTCGATGAAGCCACGCAGGACCAGCTCCGGCGTGAAGACCTTGGCCTCATCGACGAGGGAAGGTGCCAAGTAGCGGTTAGGAATGCATGTTATCGCCAGGCGCTCTGGCGCTATCATCAAAGGCATGTGCACAAACGACCGCTCAAGGAAGGCGATCTGGTGCTGCGGAGAATACTAACTCGTGAAGGGATCAACAAACTTTCTCCCAGCTAGGAAGGTCCCTTTCGAGTGATCAAAGTATCCCATCACGGATGCGTTCGCTTGGCAACTGAGGATGGGACCCCGCTTCCTAATCCTTGGAACATCGAGCATCTTCGTAAGTTTTACGCTTAGTATCACGGAGGTGAGTCTGTAATTATATGCAATGAAAATTATAGAGTTTATAAACAGAGTCGAGTAGATCCTCTAGGAGAACATCTGGACCCCTCCAGGAGGGTTCGAGAAGTTCAAGCAACATTTGACACAGTCGCAACACTAAAAGTGTAGCTACTTGCCATGGGTTAGTACAAGATGTATAGCATGCTTAGCTTGGTTCCGTACCCTAAGTGTGTCCTTGTCTCCCTGTAATCTGGACCTATAAGGAAATGCATTGTCGTATAAAAGCAGACTCCACGTGCATTAATTTTGTGCAGACTCATTCTCATTTATTTATCCTTCTCCTTCTTGTCTATAACGAGTTGTGCAATTCTTTTTGAGTTTTAGTCCAAGTTATTCATATGTTGTATAAGTTATAGTGGTGGTCTCTTCGGATCTTAGTATTGCTGCATGGTCTACTCGCCTGAACGCCAAGCCAACAAAGGTCCGGAGTGTGCTATCGACCTAGCCTGGTCCTGCACCCTAAGTACGCCACTCTACCTACATTCTGGCAGGCCTCAGTAGGGCGGGTCCTAAAAGCATTCAGATCTGGAAATATTATATCAATGTGCTTGTTATCATATCGAGTTTCTTTGGATCTAAAACTCAAATAAGAACAGTAAGTCGTTATAGATGAGAGGATGAATTTTACGATTTTTCTTGTCTTTGATGCATAGGAAAAATGAAAACTCATGGTGATGGTGGACTATGTTGTGGCTATTAAGATCCGACAACCTCCAAGAGGGCTCACCGTCGATGTTTCAGACGTTGAAAGAGGGCGCTGTCGGAGCTAACAAACTCCAACAACTCCCATGGGGGCCCGCCGTTAACGTGAAGCATAATGCCAATTCAAGTGAAGATGGCAAAACCACCTAAGGGGGCCCGCCGTCGACGTTTTTACGCGTTGACAGTGGGTGTCGACGGACCTACCAAGCTCCAACAACCCCAAGGGGCCCACCGTCGAAGTTCTACGTGTTGATAGTGGGTGTCGTCGAACCTAACAAGCTCCGACAACCCAGGGGGCCTGCCGTCGACGCAACAAAAGCTCCCTGGAGAAGTCAAAAATATACTTTGGACCTAAAAGCTACAAGTTCAAAGCGTCTAAGTCATCAACACATCGTCATATCCTTTTGGTACATGTTTGCAATCAAATTGTGTACATCTACCAAGGGGCAAACAAGATAAAGGACAATGTATTGAAGACAAGGACAAAATGGAATTCATTGTAGAAAGAGTGGATTTCATCTATCCGAAGAACTGGATTACAAAATGAGGATTACAGTAAAAGGAAAAAGGAAAAGGTCCTAGCTACTGGAGGATCTAAGTCCTGCGGAAAAACGATGCAATCTTCTCAGCAGCTTCTTGAATGCTAGCCCTGGCAACATCCTCCTCTGAGGCAATGGTCCTTCAAAGACCGGATCTAGAGAAAGTTGGGGGTCTTGGCTCTTGTAACATGCCAGGACATATTCGGCGATGTTCTTGTCCATAGATTTCAGCTCAGTCTCCAGCTGGTCGGCGATGACATCACCCATCTCATCGAGTTTGCTGCAAGTAGAGCCAAGTGCCACTAGTGTCTGGTCCAGCTCTGGGGCTGGGTTCTCTGGACATACTGGGCTGAAGCCAAGCGGTACCAAAGCTCTGTCTGCATTCCCCAGAAAATCCCACACCCGCTGGGACTCAGTTGCTCTCAAGCTCCGCAGCTCCTCTAGTGACCTTCTTGACGCTGCAAGCTCCGAACCTTCCCGAGCAAGGTGCTCAAACACTTTGGCATGTTGCTGCATACTCTCATCTATTTGCTTTTCGTGGTCGGCTAGCTCCATCTACCGGAGGTGGATGCGGTTCTGCCATTCGGCCAGGTCCTTCTCCCTGCCTCTTACTTCCCCTTCTCTGTTGGAAACATCAGCTTCTCTATTTGAGAGCTCCAGCCCCAGTTTCCAGTAGTTCTCCTCTTCTTCTTTGCTCCACAGATCAAGCTTCTTAGTGCGATTTGCCATGTTTTTCTCTCCAAGAGTTAGCTTCTGGGCGAGCTCTTCTTCTCTTTTCAAAACATCTTCCTGCTATTCCAGGAGTTTCTATTTCCTCGCATTGAGGTCTGCTCAACGATTCAGGAGAATCTCGTTTAATGCATTGAGGCTGTCATGACATCCGTCAGCAGCATCATTTCTTTCCTTACATGCTCGAGAATCTCCAGAGAATTAGCATCGAGGGCCCTGATGGTGGCCTCCTTTTCCTCCAGCAACTTGCCCCAATATTCCACCCGGGCCTTCTCCTTCTCGACCCACTCCTTCAGATCAGCAAGCCTTGGTCTCGAAGTGGAGCTTGTTGCGCCAACGCCTCAAGGTGTGGCGCTCTTCTTCAAGGACCTTACTGTCGTGGTCGAAGGCGAGCTGGACCTTTTGGAGGCTTGAGGAGGCATTGTCAATAGACAATACCAAGGGAATAGGCATTGCCGGGGTCATCTCCACCGGCTCCAGGGGGTCTTCAAGAAAAAAATTGGGTCCCACGCCACAAGCGTGGTCCCCTGTGGTCCTGCGGCACTAGGGCCATCTTCTGGAGGTACCTCAGCCTCCACTCTCGCCGCGGAAGGCCCCGCCGGGAGGACTTCAACTTCTGAAGCTGATGACGAAGGCTCCTTCACCGGAATATCCACCATTGGCTCAGCAGGTGGAGGGCCTTCCACAGACTCCTCAGGGTGCTCCAGCTCGGACATGGGCGCCTCTGGAGCTAACAACTCCGAGGTGGATGCTGGAGCTTTGTCCGAAACCCCCATAATCTCTGGCTCAGGCGCCCGAACATTAACCAACTCCGACATGGAGGCCGGATAATTAGCTATCTTCGGCACAAAGGCCGAGACTACAAGCACCTCCGGCTCGATTGCCGGCTCTTCTACAACTTCCAGCACAAGCATTGGAGCTTTGGTTGCCTCCAGCTCAATTGCTAGAGCTTCCGCCATCTCCATGTCCTGAGCCGGAGCTTCATCCAGCGGTGCTACCGTTGCTGGCGCGTCTTCACAAATGTCTTCCCTGTGGTCCAGCACTACCACTGGAGCCTCTGGTGTCTCTTTGGGATCTAGATCCACGACTGCCGGCGCCAGAGCTGTCGTGACCTCAGCCACCACTTGGAGAGGAGTAGGAGTCAGAGCTGGAACTTTCGCCTGCAAAGCCTCAGTTGCTGGGGCGGGTGTCGGAGCTTCCGAGCTCTTCCTCGTTGCTCTGAAAACAAAGAACCGAAAAATTCAATACATGATGAAAAATAAAAATAGCAACTCAAGGTGAGGAAGCAATGTTACCTCTCTAACTGTCGTGAAACTTCTTCACTAGGCGATCAGAGCCAGAGCCTACTGTGGTCGATGTGGCCAGAGCTCCGGATTGCTGCCCCGGACTTGTCGTCGTCTTCGGCGATGACTCAGTTGGGACCTCCCTCTACTGGGAAGGACCTCTAGACCCGGAGCCCAGAGCTGGTACCAGAGCTGGGGTTGATCTGTCGGAGCTGGTGCCCCTTGAAGATGCCGGCACTGGAGGAGGCATGGCAACCGAAGATCTACCTAGCCGCTGAGAAGGAGCAGTTGTAGTCAAAGCTGACCTGATGTGGCACCCGTCAGCATGCCTCAACTTTCTCTTCCGGCTAGAGGATTCATCTGGCTCCTTGCCTTTACCCTTTCCTTTGCTGACGTCATCGACTTTGTGGCACGCGGCAGGGGTAATCACCCTCTCAGAAGCTACGGGGATCGTAATCCCGGAGATAGGGCACCTCTCGACCATGCCCAAGTCATCCAGCGCTGTCATTCTCCTCTTGATCTCCCTGCTGACCTCCGGAACAATGTTTAGAGGTAGGAAGGCAGCTGGCGTAGTCAGAGCGTCATGGGATATACCCCCATTTTGAAATTTTTTGAGATGGATCTTCAAGGCTTCATCGTCCAAGTTGGTGTTCAAACCAACTTCAATTCGGTCATGATCCATCTCACTATTGAACGCCCATGCGGGCCATTCCCTAGTCTTTTGCGGGGCCTACCTGTTCACCAAGAAATTGACGAAGACCATTTGGGGGGGGGGGGGTCACACCTCCCTCTATGCATTCTTTGATCCTTTCAAGGATAGGCTTGCACGCATTTGATAGCTCTGGAACTACGTTCCAAGCGTCGGTGTCGACATTGGGAAGGCCCTCGGGCAGCTCCAACTTCTCATGCTCCTAAACAGAGATGATCACCCAATACTTCTTCCAATCATCCCACTTGCCGGAGAGGAAGGACTTCAAGTACTTGAAGGGGCAATTCTTTCGCTTCACAAAATAGTAGAAGCCGATGAGCTCCGTCCCCTTGCTGGTGGTGTGGACCGTGAAGAAGGTACGGAACAGCTCGATGCAGGGAGGCACGCCCACCCACATCTCGCAGAAGTGGATGAAGGTCGCCACTAGCAAGAGGGAGTGGGGGCCGATATGATAAAGCAAGAGGTCGTAGAAATCCAGCAACATCAGGAGGAAGCTTGAGAAATGCAGGATCAGACCCACCATGGCATACGTTGAAAAGTACACCATATCTCCAGTGTGCTCCTTCTTGAAGGGGAGCTTGCCGAAGCGGATGTCCTTGTTGCAGGAGTCGCTAGACCAACCCATGTAGGTCCGGACACTTGCCATCTCCTCCTTGGTATTGACCTTGCTGCGGGGAAGACCCAACTCCATCGTGGCAAAGTGGAGCGAAAGTTGGAAGTCTATGAGTGGATTGGGAGGCTCGGAGCGCGAGTTCGATTGAAAGCGTGAAGAGTCCTCAAACCGTGCGGGCTTTGCTTCTTATGTAAGCATCCACAACGCTTGGATGGAAACCGCAATGGGACCAGGTTACGCTCTCAAAAATCTACCTTGCCAATGACAAATGGACCCGAGTCCACTTTGGCATAAAAGCCGAAGCTTTTTCCCCAGGTGAATCGTTGTCCTGATAGGAGGTTGGAAGCCTGAGGGCGGCGTCCTAACAAGGCGCGCGGAACCGATACGGTTTTTGCATCGGGAATCAGCGACCTTCAATTGCGTGAGATCTGCACGCAAAGATCTCACCTGCCACATTCAAAAGAGCCACATGGCGATTGTTTAACCACGGAGCATCGCCCAATGGCACATCAGGAGACCTTTGAAGCCGCGGCGTGGGAATCAAAGATGGCCCCACCTCCGGTAGAATAACTTAACTCAAAGGATTTCTTCTAGAGGTGGGCTCGGGGGCCACTGTCGGTACCCTGCGTACATGGTATCTCATGATACCGCAAGAAAAGCTAAGGAGTTCCCCCCATTCAAGTTGAAGACCTCTGAAGGCCACACTTGTTGTGCAGTGCTGGACTCGCCTTCCTATGTTGGGTAGCTCTGACACTAACACGTGCATCACAAGATCGGACCTAACACCCATCATAGGGAAGCTCCGGTCTTGCCACGTGTCCAGTGACCCTGGACCTAACCCCTAGTAGAGGGAAGCTCTGGTGCTATCATGTGTATAGTGGCTCCGGACCTACCTCCCCATGATGGGAAGCTCTAGAGCCGCCACGTGTCAAACCTCCAGAGCTAGGACTTCAAACGGAAGACAGAGAGAACTCTATCGGCTCGGACCTTCAAGGGACAGTTAAAGCGACAGTTATAAGACCTGGTCACATGTCATTAATGCCATATTAATGACACGCGATCAGTAGACTGTTAATAGGCGTAATGTCATCATTAAGGCGCGTTATCACCCAATTAACCACTCTTAATATTCAGCAACCCTGTATTATACAGTTAACTACGTCAGGGCCACATGACGGGCTAGGCAAGTGATGTAACGACCAGTCCTTCAACTATAAAAGGGCTGCATCGCACGATACAGGAGGACCAAGCTGATATGCACTCAAGCACCAGTGAATCTCAAATACAACAACACACACCCTATGGAGTAGGGTATTATGCTCAGGCAACCCGAACCACGTAAGTCATCTATGTCATCATCTTGTCTAGAATCTCCGCGTGCCCAAACTGATCAAAGAACCTCCGCTGGCTACAATTTAGTAGTACCAGGGGAAGTGTCGTTCGTACGCTTCGACAAGAGTCTTGTCATTAGCCGACAGTTCTTTGATAGGGCATCATTGATCTTCTATTGGATAATGGCAAGCTCTCTCATGTTGGGTTGATTTCCGTTGTTGCCATTGTTGTTGTACCCTCCTTGATAGAAAGGGCATGGTTGGCCCCACCCTTGACCTCCTGAACGATGGCCATTGTTGTTCCCATTATTGGCTACGTATAAGGCATCCTCACAAGTTTTGGGGCAGCCATTGCTCAAATGGCCTGTGTTGCCACAGACTTCACATGTAATGCGAGGGTCTAGGGCATAGGCATTGCCACATACGTCCCCACTGGCTTGTCCATCTATCTTCTTCGTGAGGAGGTCCAATTTAGCAACGATCATGTCGACCTCCTTCAAGGTGTGCATGCCTCACTGACGGAGACGATCGTCACTCCATCCCATGTTTGGCACCATCTTCTCAATTAAGGGGCTGTTTGGATTGTTACCCATGAAAGTCTTACCAAATTTTGGTTGTTGACCATAAAAATGGTGTGGGTTTGGATTGAAACCATGTGTTGCACTAGTTCATTTTCCTTACCAACATTGGCCAAACTTTGGGTGGCCAAATCCTTCACCAAAATTTGGCAACACCAAACTTTGGAATGGTAGGCAATGGAAACAGTCCAAACAGGCCCTAAGTCTTTAGCTTTGGCCACCGTCAATGAGAAAAAGGCACCTCCAGCAGCAGCATCGACATGGTCACGTGCGGAAGGGATCAGCCCGTTGTAGAAGTTTTGGATAATCATCTAGTCATCCAACCCATGGTGGGGACAGGCTAGGATGTACTCCTGAAGCCTTTCCCAAGCCTCGGAAATACAATCCTTGGCATGTTGCCGGAAGCTGGAAATTCTTCAACGCAGGGCATCGGTCTTGCCTAACGAAAATAACTTGGCGAGGAATGTTATAGAGTACTTCTCCCAAGTGTCTACAACACTTTGGTTCGTGTAGAACCACTGCTTCGCCCTCCCAAGAAGGGAGAACAGAAACAACCTAAGACGACCAACATCAGGAGATACGTCCTTGGTCTTAAAAGTGTTGCAGATATCAAGGAACTGTTGGAAGTGAGTACTTGCATCCTCGTTAGCCTTCCCACAAAATGGGTTGGCTTGCACCATAGCGACCAGGCCAGTCTTGAATTCGAAGTTCACCTCACCCGTGTTAACAATGGGCCCAACAAGCACATTCTGAGTAGAGGGAGCTAAAAACCCCTGAAGGATCTTCTGGGCCATTGGCGTTTCGTTTGTTGGTGTAGTTGCGCTGACTTGCTTTGCCACTCGAACCTTTTTAGGGGTAACGACAAGAGGCCGATCTCTTAGAAGGGATTCAGGATCTTCAACAAAGTTTTCCGGCAAGCGGAAACCAGACATACACTACCCTATTTTCGCATAAAATGCGAAAAAAAGAAGGGTTATCCTACTAAAACCTACCCAGGGTCTTATCCTATTCACTCAATCATGCAATACTTCAGCTGCCTTCCCCATGAACAGCACCAGAAATGCTTGTTGACATTTCTTACATCATAGATAAAAATCCACAAGTGCACGAAAACTATCGATGTAACATTTACCCTTAAAACAGTATTCCAAGGGTGTCATTTATATTTTTCCCAAACAAAGGCTAGGTGGAAGCATATCAATCATACAATGGAGGGGATAGGTTGGTCTAGGTAGGGTTCAAGTAAGGATGGATAATAGATAGGTGAGGTAGTGTGACACACACAAGAGCATTGTATCCTAAGGATGATAAATGGGTCAAGAGGGATTAGGCTAAGAGTTAGGTATAGATAATCCTACTATGCTTCTTGTATACATATATATAGCCTAGGTTAGATACTAATTATCGTATCAATGGTGAATTCTCATGCTAAGTTGTTCAACACATTGGGCATGGGTTTACCCCTAGCAATACTAGGATGACTCCCATAAAGAGCCAGTGGCATAGCCGAACGTGGAGGACTACAAGGACAGATAAGGATGTCACCACCTACTGCCTACTTCTTCAATTCATGAGTCTACGAGACATCCAACATTATCTATCCTAGCACCACGCTAGCATATTAAGTAAATACCTTAAGAGTCATGACACAAGCCATCTTAAGGCAATGATTATCCTAAACATCATTGAACCAATGTTGAGACATAGCATAAGTTATTCATATCAACATGATCAAATCATAACTAATTAGACTATAGTGGGAGTTTGTAGTGTTTATGATGATAGAATAATATTGTTATGGCATAATAATAAAGACTACTAGTACCACATACATGAAATCCACAATCTAATAAGAAATGCTTCATCCAAGTATATGAATAAAAGAAGGCTAAACATAATATATTTATTAAGAATAAAGTCAAAAATACAAATATTAATATGAGAGCCATACCTTTACCAATTGGGAATAGACTCCTTCTACTCCTTTCCTACTTGGACTATGGACTAGAGGCTCTCCTCTTACAGCCTAAACTCCTCTAAACCTGTGGAGAGTAGTGGATACAATAGAATGAATACTCAAGTGGTGTGTGTATGAAGTGAGGGTAGGGGTCCTATTAATAGCTGGAGAATGTTCAATTCCCGCCACAAAAAGTGCGTGAATCAGTCCTCATCTTGATCAGGGCACCACAGGGAGTCGACACATGGAAGATGACTGAGTTTGGTGCCAGGAAGGGGTCAGCCGAATAGAAAGTTGGACCAATTCAGTTGTCCTTCCTCAGGGTGACTTCCAGGTGGGTCACATTAACTAATATGGGTGATACACCATTGGGTGGCCTCGGATACTTCTGTTTGTGGTCCATTTGATACATGTGATGCCACATGTTAGTGCTTGATTGGCTAAGATGATATTTTATAGGATTGCTCTCCCTCTTTTAACTCATTTCCTGCAATAAATGTCAGCATACACTATTTCTCCAAGGACAAGTGGAAATAGATTAAATAGAAAGGTGATGTCTGCAAGAAATGATATTTCCTTCACATAATTGAGTTATATTGACAGGTGAAATTGGTATATAACAGCCGTCAACACATAGTTAGATGATCATAAAATTAATGAGTAATTAAATGAACATACGAGAAGCATGGGGTAAGACAATGAGTCTTTTAAATTGACATTCTTAGGAGGAGGCAGGCTTTATAGAAGAAGGAAAAGACCTGTTTCCAGAACAAGGGAGGCAGAGTGTACAAGCTTAGGGTTCTGGCCCAAGCTAAGCTGACTGCGCACTCTGGTCCTGACCCTCCTGGAGCTTGGTTGTCTTATGTGTTGCTCCTGGACTATACGACACCTAGACACTATCCTACCATTAAGCTAGGGGTAACTTACGGGGGTGCTCTATGCCCTTAGGGTATCTGTGATGGTCGCCAGGCAACATGTCGACACAAGCTCCTAGGAAGGCATTGAGCAGATGTTCCTATTTGATGCCCAGGCCCCTCGCTATGTGGGTGGTCTGGACAGTGCCGGAACTAATCTTGACAGCTTTGACAGGGACATCATTGCTGTCGAAGGGCTGTAGATGGATGCTGTGGATGAGTCATGCTGGTGCGAGCTCGGCGGATGCTAACTCGGTCCAGCGCTGCCTGTGGCAGGTGATGGAGCTATTGCAGGTGCTTGGAGTTTCTCCAAGGCTGACACCACAGCAGTGCGGTCTCTGCGGATCTTGAGGACGCCGACGGGGGTTGGCATCTTCAAGACGAGGTAGCCGTAGTGGGCTACGACCATGAATCGGTACAGGGTGGGACCGTGATGATAGCGTTGAAGGGGAGGCTGACCTCTACGACGTCAAACATGATGTTCTCCTCGTGAAGCTTTCGGGTGTCCCAAAGGTCACCTGGAGGTGGATGTTGCCGTACAAGATCATGTTCCCTGGTCCCACCCCTGAGAACAGGCTCGATGGGGTGAGCTTGAACACCAGGATCTACAGCTGTAGAAGGGCGAATGACGAATGAGGTTGAGGTCAGCCCTGCCATCTATCAAGATGTGGTGGACCTTGACGTTGGCGATTGTGGGGGCAAGGAGGAGAGGCAGGATCTCGGCTACCGCCATGATGTTGAGGCAGTCGAAGGTGCCAAAGCTGATTTGCATCTCCTTCCACCTGTGGTGCAGCACCAGAGTGGGGGTAGAAGCTACCGAGGCCACCGCTCAGTGCAGGGTCTTGACCACGATCCAGGACATGGGATCCCAAGACCCCCAAACATTACGAGGAGTGTTCTGCGATGCTCGTGGTCGCTGCTGGCATCGAAGTCCTAGTCCTGGTGAACTGACTTGATGGCCCATTCAGTCTTTTGGTACTCCATATCCTTTTCATCATCGACCTTGAGGTCGACCTTCTGCTTGCGCTCCCGCCAGCGGAAGGATGCGCCTTCAGAGTGTTGTTGTGCTTGCTCTTGGTATCGCTCGGTGCACCTCTTGATCACTCGGTGTCGCGAGTCTTGTGCACTGGACAGGGCTCGACACCGTCGTCAGCAACAGGTGGCTGATTCGGGCATTTGTCAGGGTGTGGAGGTTTGGAACCACCGGTCGCTGCTGCTGCAGCGATGGGTGCCCTCTGTAGTAGCTTGTTCTGGCCGCCACCCTGGTTTTTGTTCTTCTTTTTGCCACTACCCTGGGTAGCGTCACCTTTGCCAGCCTGGGCAGCTTTACCAGCCCTCGAGGTGGACTATGAGTGCCAGTCATGGACTTATGCCGCCCTAGAGCACCGGTCGGCAATGGAAAAGAGCTCGGAGACATCTTGCACATTGGGCATGGCTAACTTCTCGAACATCTTCTTATCCCGCACACCCTGTCGGAACACTACTATGATAGAAGCATTCAGGATGTTGGCGATGGAGTTGCTTACCTAGGAGAACCGCTGCATGAATGATCACACTGTCTCCGCGGGTTGCTGACGCACGACATGGAGGTTTATCTTGGTGCCAGGACGCTTCTAGGAGTTGTCAAAGATTGCCTTGAACTGGCGACGGTGCTCTTCCCAAGAGGTTAAGGACTCCTTGGGCAGGTTCATGAGCCATGAGAAGGCTGAGCCGGTTAGGGCGACGGGGAAGAAGTTCGCCAAGATGAGCTCATCTGCTCCTACAAAAAGGAGTGCCCTTTTGTAGATAAGCAGGAACTCAGCGGGGTTGACACTTCCATCAAACCTCTCCAGCAGGTGTGGCTGGAACTTGTGTGGCAACATCGTCAGGCGGAGGTATGAAGCCAGGGTTGTGCACCCTCCAATGGCCTTCGTAGGTGAAGAGAACCAGCTTGCTGCACAACATTCTACTGCTGCAGAATATGCTGCACAGAATACTGCTTTTGTGGCACCTACTACTGCGGAACATGCTGTGCAGAGTAGTGCTGGGGGGCGGTCGACCCAGTGTAATCTTAATGAGGAGGTGGCAGAGGGTTTACCTGTGGTGCGCCTCGGATGGAGGATGCCTCTTACTCAGGCCCTTGAGGGCCGTACTCGGCCTCAAGGTTGTGCTTTCTCTCTCACTGCCACTCGATGATGATGCAGTGGTCCTCATTTGCTCGACAGCGGTTGAGCTCGGCCCTCAGTTCAGCCGTGGGAATCCCGCCAGCGCTAGTAAGCCTGGTGGAGCGGGGGTCGAGGGAGTAATGGTCGATGGTTGGCGTGTCCGATAGCGATACGTGACGTCTCCCGTTGATGGAGTAGTTGATGGCCACAACGACGAGGTGGTCGATGTCACAGACCCACTGCTGAGCAGCTCCTTGGGAAGCGTTCAATCACTAGTGGACAAGGGCCCTGGCTACTGCCAGAGCACTCTTCGTACTTGCAGCCGGTGGCTCTTGGGGTGCCAACTGGGTCGGGATGCATCGCCCTGGCTGGCTGCATCTATGTTGGGGCGCAACGGACCAGACCGTGCGCTGGAGAGGGATTTGGTCACGGGAACACCCTTGGTGTGACAACGACCGTGAGAACCGCCATCCAAAGGCTTGGTGTTCACCATTGTAGTGAAAGCACAACCACTTTTTAGGGGAAAAAGCCCCTACCTGGCGCACCAAATGTCGAAGTGTTTCTGCGACACTCCCCCCATACCTACTTTGAGAGCAGCCCGTGAAGGTTCTTGATCGGTGGGAGCTTAGTCCTCAAATGAGGCTACGCGTATGAGAGATTGGTAAGACGGTGGTTTTATGTGGTTCAGGCCGCTAGAGCGTAATATCGTACTCCACGATTTGTGTTGAATCGCTAGAGATTGTGCTCTCTTGGGTCTAAATGGTCTAAGTGCGTATGTTTTGTAATGTTGGCTACCCGATCCTTTTGTAGGAAGGTCGGGCACCTTACAAGTGGGGTCAGGGGTCTTATAGGTGTCCCTAAGACGATCTTATCCTAAAGATCTAAAACTTTCAAGCTATGTTGCCTCAGACTTCAGCTTGAAGACTCGCCGTCTTGCCGCCTCATACGCCAGTGGCCCATGCGTGGTCGTTGATGAGGGCAGGGAATGTCCTGTCCAACCGTCTTGTCACTGTAAGCTACCCACTTAGCGGAGCGGGGTAGGCCTGTAGTGTCATCACTGCGATGCAATTGGGCACTGTGGTACCTGACAGGAGGCGTGTGCCTCGTCGTGCACTTGGGGAAGGCGCGTGTCTTCAATGCGCAATTTAGACAGGTCGCACCACCCCCTAACACCCGCAACCTACCGTTCAGGCCAAGTTGTAGGACACATGGCAGCACCAGAGCCAAGCTCAGCGGGGGAGGCCGAGTCTTGTACTGTGGGCCACGTGGAAGCCCTGGAGCCCATCCCTTAGGAGAGTTGTGGATTTGGGAATACTTGACACGTGGTGGTTCCAGAGACCGCCTTTGCGGGGGAGGACGGTTCGGAGCTTCGGGTCACATGGTGGCGCTGGAGCCCGCTCCTATGGAGGAATGAGGCCCCGTCTGGCCAGGCACATGGCAGCTTGGGAGCCCGTCTCTCTGGGGGTGCCGGTTCCTTAGAACTCTGCCCTTGAGGAGGGGCGAGGTCCCAGACTATTGGACTTGTGGCGCCATCGGACCCTACCTCAATGGGTAGGCAGTGCACTTAGGCATTTTTATCCTGTGCGCGAGGGTACCCAATATGCTAGGTACCAACATTATTGTTTACTTTAATCCTCACATGGCCCACTTTTGTTACTGCATCGATCTGGTCACACCATTCAGATGCAAAATCCTTCATCCTTAGGACCTGTCTAACAAATAACCAGTTTAAATTGTCATATGCTTTTTCAAAATCAATCTTAAGTATAACTCCACTCCTTTTTTTCTTGTGCATCTAACGCATAGTTTCTTGAAGAATGACTACACCTTCCATTATATTTCTCCCTACCAAGAAAGTTGTTTGTGTGGGACTAATGACCTTTTGACCTATTGTCAAGATCCCATTCATTATAACTTACGTAAAGATCTTGAAGCTGACGTTCAGTGGGCAGATGGGTTGAATCGTAGAGGCACTCATTTTTTTCAGTAACAATATGATTGTTCCAAAATTGAGTCTATATAAGACCATGTTTCCTAACAGAAACTCTCTAAATAAAGCCATTAAGTCATCTTTGATAGTGTCCAAAATATCTGATAGAGCTTTGTCGGGAATCCATCAAGGCTCGCAACTTTATTATGTTCCATGTGGAATATCGCTCTATGACTTCCGCTTCTGTGAACTCGGATACTAAAAAATCGTTTTCTTCCCTCGATACATGGGGTATATCATCTCTTCTTGTTTCGTCTAACCGAAACGTACTTGCTGCAGACAGTTCGAAGAGATTTTTATAGAACTTATTAATGTACCTCCTAAGTTCTACATCTCCGCTAATCTCCCTGTCACCGCCCAACAGCTGGTAGATCAAACTCTTCCGATGTTTGCCATTAGCAATTAAATGGAAGTAAGACGTGTTTGAGTCACCTTCTATAAAGTCCTTTTTTTCGCCCTTTGGTACCCACTTGATCTCTTCCTCTCTTAGTAACTTTGCTAGTCTATTATTCAATTTTTGTTTCAGTTATATTTCCTCTGCTCGTAAAGTGGTAGACTCCGCTTTTTCATCTAGCCTGTCGACCATGTCTAAAATTTCATTTTTCTCTTTTTTATATTGCCCAATAACATTTTTTGCCCAGCCCCTAAGGTGTGTTCTCAATTTACGAATTTTATGTTGCCATAGATCCATTGGCGATCGGACGTTACTACTCTCTCATTTATTTTTTACCATCTCCTTAAACCCATCCCTTAACAGCCAGCCTAATTCAAACATAAAAAGATTCGAATAGCCAGAAGGTGTCGTGTCAGCTGAATCCAGTAATAACGTGGTATGTTCCGAAACTTGTCTAGTCAGCACTACAACTGTTGCTAACAGATGCTTACTTTCCCACTCCGTAGAAGTTATGATAGGATCCATCTTTTCATATGTTGGGTTTTGTAGAGCATTTGCCCACGTGTAACGCCTACCAGACATCTCCACTCCCTTATATTCAGTCCATCTATGATAGTATTAAACAATAGGGGTCATCTATGATTAAAATTATCTTTGTTTTTTTTTACTCGGGAACCTTACTCGTCTGACTTGTTATATAGGTGTATTTTGAGATAGGAATCCCCCTCGTAAATTGATCTGATATGAAACACGTTGGGATCAACACCTAGTAACATCCCGCAAGATCTACCCTGTGGCTCCTTACTACACAAAATAAAGTCTCTGCCCGCACACAAGTTATTAAGAAAGAAAGGTATAAATTCTTTCGTACCCATCTCTGAGATACCGATAAAACTCAAATAATACTCCTTTGTAAGATCAGTTACAAAGCGATGTTTTTTCGGATCTCTAAACCCTCGCTATTCCAAAAAAATGCCTTTCATGATTGTATATGTTTTTTAAATTTATTCCTCCCTGTTTTAGATGACGTCAATACATTAACTGCATCCTCCTCCAGATCACTGCCCGTGTCAATAATCTCTCCCGTCATGTCATCGCATAAATGGTTTATTATGAAACTATCTAGCTCCTGTTCCTCCTCAAATTCTCTAACTTCCCATTCCGGTTCAACCGTCCCTATTTCATTGACTGTCGTTTGTAACATCGTATTACTTTCTATTTTCTTAGACACTTGATAGCCAATACAACACTTGTATCATCCAACCGGTTTTAACCCCCACTGAATCAAGCTTAGCAGTTATCTCGTCATTTGAAAAGCTTAAAAAGGAGTCATATTCCACACCTTTGTTTAAAATAGAGGGGACCATCGCACAATCTCCTTGCATGATGGCCTCCGTTGGATTGAAAGTTGGTGACACCCTACTTACTGGAAGTATGGTTCCAATCTCCAGCTTCTGAAGTTCTTTTATCTTTTCTCGGCATGTCCTCAAAGAATTCCGTAGGAATCAACCACAGAGAGTTTGTAGAACCTACAATATGCACCATCTGTTCCTACATCCCCAATGTTTTGTCATCATTAAGGTGTGTTTCGCTCCCCATACAATTTAAACTGACCTGTTTGCCATATGCTTGATTTAACATTTCCATTATATTTGATCTTACCTCAGAAAACACAACCAAATCCATCTTGTTTTGCATCTTTCGTAGATCCGAGTTCTGGTATATATGGACGCCCATGGTGGATATTATCATTCATACCCTCTCTGGTACTATCACCCCCATTATTTTGTTTATTACCATCTTTTTCCTTGTAGCGATTGAACTGAGAGTCATTTGTATGGCCTTCATTTTTGTCCCCTAACAGATCAACATCATCATTGTTGTATGCGTCCATGTGATCCAACTGATTAGTGTCTTTACCATTCTCAACTTTAAATTTGATCTCATAGAGATACTCCCTATCACACTTGGTTTTATTAGAAATAAAACCAGCTGCAAAATACTTGTATGCCAGGATCAGTTTCACCATACATGTATGACAAAAAGTGATAAGCAATTCTATATCGCATGCAAACAACATTTATACCTTCAAAAGAGTTTTGAAGTAGCATCGGAAGAGGAAAAACTTTAGGGCAACCACAGGCAAATTGACTAGCAGCAACGCGACCTATGCACCGTCTTCACTTATCACTGTCCTCATTAGATCTCTTCACTGAGCAACATATCAAAAAAAATACAACAAAGCAAGTGTGAGTACCATCTCGTGGTACTCCGCAAGTGTGGGAAATAAATGACATGAGGGCCAAATCAAAGGAAAGGCCGATAGTGGTTTAAGCACTAAGCATTAAACCTAATCTTAGCTTTCATTTGCAACCTACATCTAGGTGAATAATCCCAACCATAACAGAATAATAAAATAAAGAACCAATCCCAATGTCCATTCCCAACCACCATTCCAACCATTGACTAATTATGAATTCAACACCAAGCCGCTCTTGTCCGTGAGCACAGCTGTAATGACAGTTTCCCAATCTTTGCAGAGAGTGTATCCTTTACCCACAAGCCGTGATTTCATCCCCTATTGCCAGGAAGACTAGGTAATCCTCCTTGATGCCAGTGGTGCGCAACCCACATTACACACTTCCATAGGTGTGTGGCCAGGAGATCACTATGAGGTCTTTACAAAGGTCCTCCTGACTAGTAATCGGCCCTCTGAGATTTCACCACTCTGGCTCCTAGAGTCCATTTTACCTCCGTCAGGAGAAGCCCCCTCTTGAGCCATGCGGATCACAAGGCAGATACGCTGAACCAATTCCCCACACTGTCCAACTACCAGCGCTATATCGGGAGAGGCCTAATTATTTGACCAAGCTGCCCCATACTTAGTCTTGTGGCGATACTGTATAGCTTAGTGTCTACTCCATAAACCGATCCTTAGAATCCGGCAAGGTTCAATCCCCAAATCCCGGGTCTCGTGCGTACTGCACCATACCATTCAAACCAACCTGCCAGATTCCTATTTACTACAATCAATTTTCCAACATCATAATCATAATACATAATAATAAGTTATGAGTAATAAATATGGTCAATGTTTTCCCAACCAACTATTATGCATGGCTAAGCGTAAGGTAAATCTCACGTACCACCCTTACATACCCCAAGCAACAAGGTAATAAGGTAAAGCAACAGGGCATAATATAGGATTCATATTAATTAACATGCAACTAACTAAACCCTTAAAAAGGTTCAAGATGGTCAAGGGCACTTGCCTTTGTATAAATAGCTGCTCAGTTCCTCTTCATTGAAGTCTTGATCTCTATATTCATCGTGTTGCTTCTTCATCGTGACACGAGTGTGTGTAAACTACCGTCAAAAGAGAAATACAAACAATCAATAACAATACATCATACAAGCAATTCAAATATTATAATTGAAATATGTTATGATTATCATTTAAATCGGAGTTATGAGTGATTTATTATTTTTCATAGCTAAAGAAATGCATTTATCATTTATTTTCCATTTTTATTTACAGGCTAAAAACATTTTTAATTAGTTTTCTATAGCCAAAATATATTTTATATGCATTTTATAAATTTTATTTCAGCATCAAACATTTTATAAATAAGTTTCCTACTATTTCCATATTTATTCTCTCTTTTTAATATTTATTTATATCTAAAAGCATTTTTATTAAATTTTCCATAGTCAAAATGTATTTATATGAACTCTACAATTTTATTTTAGTATAAAAAGATTGATAACCATTTTTCCCATATTTTATATATTTATTTTATCACTTAAAAACATTTTCTATGTATTAATTATAACTTTCTGCAATTAAATTCTATTTACTATAGTTTTTCTATAAAAACAGAAAATAAACTAAAGTTTAAACTAAATGCCATAAAGTTCAGGGGTTGTTTTGTCATTTTTCCTAACTGGACACCAATAAAAATGTGATTCAAGAAATTTACAGGGGCCTCATAGCAAGTTTCACTTAAATACATGGCTTTTATCTATTTTAAATAAAGGTTGGGGTCTTTTCTGCAAGGTCAGGGACATATTCATAATTTACTAAAAGTGCCCGAGGACTTAACTGAAAAATACCATTTTCCTTTTCTATTCTTATTTATTTTTCTTAAGGAAAAGTTATGGAATTGGTCTACGGTCTTGTGGATTGGGGTTAGGGACGCGGTCCATGTGTCCACTATGGACCAGGGCCATACCCCTTTGGGGTGCCTAATCCTGGCCATCCATTAAGGATTCATCGGTCCTGGGAGAGCCGATCGGTGGGAACGGTGGCCAGAGGCCACAAGCGGCGGTGCCATTGGCGGGCCTCGCCGGAGAGTCGCCGGAACGGTGCTCCGGTGGCCAAGGTCGACGGGAAAATGGATGGGGAGAAAGAGTAGAAGGTGGGGAACTTACCTGGGGGAGTTTCGGAGGCCGGAATGGAGCGGGGAGGCAGCTGTGACGGTGGTAGGCGGCGGTTGGCATTGGTGCCGTCGGGGGCGGGCCTCGATAGGCGGGAACTCGCCGCGGATGGATGCTTCAGGGGCGGAGCTACGTGGGGGTTCCTGGCATCTCGTCGGAATTGGGCGAGGTGGCTTCTCAACGTGAGGCGACGAGCTCCCAAACGGCGGCCATGGTGGCTAGGGTTCAGGCAAGGGCGGAAAGTGGGGGAGATGGTTGTTGGGGCAGAGGGGGCGCCGGAGGGCAAGAGGCGTGACGCTGGCAGTTGCCGCGCGGGAGCACGCACACGCACGGGCGAGCGGGCAGTTGGAGGAAGGGGCGGTTGGGGGGAAGAAGAGGAGTGTGACAGGCGGGCCCCGTGTGTATGAGAGAGAGGGGGGGAGGGAAGTGCGGGTTGGGCTGGGCCGAGGTGGAGAGGAGGGAGAGAGGATGGGCTGTGATGTGGGGATTTGGCCCAGGTACGTTTATTCCTTTTTTTTCTTTTCTTTTCTCTTTTTATTTGATTTCAAATTCGAATTCTAAGCAAATTTTATTCGTTTGAAATCAACCAATCAAGCAAAAATACACAACCAAATGTAACTTATATTTTTATATTATTTTGAAAATGTAGGTGTTACACTCCCCAATGACCTCATCAACCGCATAAGGAATAAGGTTAGGATCCAGTACCAGTGCTTGGAAGCGGCATGTTTCATTACGTCGTGTGTGCACAATTTCAATATCCACAGTAACTCCCATTATGGTCCCTATCGCCCAGATAATAAGAAACTCTCTTAGTTCCTCCGGTAGATCTAAGCTTTGGATCCATACCTTGGGAAGTTTTGCTTTAGCACCCGCACTGCTCTTCTCCTCAATCTTCAGCTTGATGTTTCTAAATCTTGTTTGTACTGTCCCCCACACTACCATCCTTCGTAATTCCATCCTAGATGGGAAAGTTATCTTAAACACGTTCCTTCAAGCTCTTCCACCTGCCACTTCCATCTTCCAGGAATTAAACGCTCTAGTTCCAAAGTTATATTTGCAGATGACAACTGACCACCCGTAACTCTTATCACCGCCGCTCCGGACTCAATTTTGCTTTTTAGGAAAGCTATATGTGGTACGTGAAAGAACTCCAAACCATCAACAGCTGCTCCGAAGATGACTGCACATTACCTTGCCACCCTAAAGATGGGGCATCTGGCTTTGTTCTGTTGATTGCAGTCATATATATCACAATATAACTCCCTTACACATTCATCGGTCTTATGGCTTTTTGTGTAGCATCTGTGGCAGTAAGGTTTACCACTTATCAAGACTCAGGAATCTCCACTGCTGTAGGCCTCGAGATCCCCGCAACTTATTGGATCTTATATGTAGGTTTAAGCTCATTTTGCTTCTTTCACTCTCCATTGGCTCCTCCTGTTTCAGGTTCATGTCTGATGCCTCTGCAGTCGCCGACTCAAACGCTTTCCCGAGTAGCCCGGCCGCCTTGATTAGTAAGTTAAGCCGCGTTCTCATTTTGGGGATCCTTGACTTCGCTGTTCTCCTGTCCCTGAGTTAAACTCACTTGACCAGTGCCCTGCACCTGGGCATTACGCACCTGCATCACGTTGCTCCCGAATGGCCTTCCTTGTGCACCAGACACTTGCCTGTTGTCTGGTATCTGCACCGACTGCGTCATTCTTCCCCCTTGCATGACAGGCATTTGCGTCTGGCAAAAACCATGCCCTTGAACAGGGCCATGCACGTTAGGTCCACAAGTGAAACCAGTGCCCTGGTCCTGCTTGCCAGCGTATCCAATCCTGCTCATTGGGATCTGGTGATTACCTTGGTATACCAATGCTCCTCTTCCACCACACCTGTTAAAAGCTCCTCTAGGCTGAATTCCTCTTCCTCCAAAACCTCTACCACTAGAACCACTGTTGACGTTGAATCCTCCTGCTCCGGTTCCCCACCTGTCCTCCACCTCACCGGGATGAAATCTTGCATAGAAGCTGCTGCGGTTGATGAAACCTCCCTGACCGCCAGATGGTCACTCCTTCTGTACTGGAAGCCCTCACGGTGGTTGCCCTGTTGTCCACCTTGCCTCTCCATGCCTGCGGTGCTTCGTACCACATCTGTGTAGGAGGAAAAAACGGCGGTAGAGGGACATACATGGGGTGCCCATGCTGAGGAGAAGATAGTCCTTACCCTAGAACTAGGTGCCACCAGGCCTTCAACGCGCCAGTAGGGCATCACTGGGCTTAGATGGAACCGCTTTTGGCCTTGTTTGGCATAATACGAATTTTGGAAACCCGAGATCAATGATTGATCCGCTGTCATGCTAACATGCTGCTGAAGTCACGCTCCAAGAATGTTGTCCTCTTGTTTTTGGATCGCATGCTCTCTGTGAATTGATCAGGCCGCCAAATCCTGTTGCTCTCAGACTCACGATCCTCTTCCAGCTCTGCCAGAGGTAGAAATCTGTTGGATTTACTCCTGTTCTCCACGCCACGGATGCGTTTTGGTGTGGCTGTTGTGGCAATGGCAACTTCTATCGCTCTTGCGAGTTCTTCTGCACTCAACCGATCTGATTGTTGCACAACAGGAATCCCATCGATTTGCAACAGCTAAAGCTGTCGCAAATAAGCAAAAAACCGTCACAAATAGCTTATTTGTGACGATTTTCCTTATTTGCAATGATTTTCGACCATCGCCAATGTTTCATCATAATTAAACTTATTTGCGGTGACCATCGTCGCAAATTACCTAATTTGCAACGGTGGCCCGTGATCGTTGCAAATAAAGGCCCAAGCCCGGCAAATGGGATGGGCCCGTTTTTTCGCGACGGCTGCTAAGGCCGTCGCAATTAAAGACCTAATTTATGACAGCCTTCCCTGGCAGTCGCAAATTGTTACGGTTAATATGTGACGGCCACAGTAGCATCGCAAATAAGTCATCTATTATTTGTGACGGTACTATATAAAAACCGTCACAAATAAGGTTTAAAAAAACTTAAAATGCCGTCCGGCTCGATGGCCATAAACACAATAATGACAGCAACAATAACAACAGTTTGCAAGACAACCAACACCACAACATCTACACAACATATACATAGCACAACGTGCTTGCATGACATCACAAAGTCACAAAACAAACAAGGGGGCTATACACTAGCCCCTCTACTACCTCCGGAGCCACAAACGTCATCCCGGCGCATCACTCCAGGTGCCGGTATCAATGGCGACGGAGATTGAGCCACTGTCGCGATCCCTACAATACATGTAAGTATGAAATATTTATTAGTTTGAAACTTCATTTTTTACTATAATTAATTAAACAAGCTAGAATTGAGCATATTTAACTTACTTTAGCAAAGTTTAGTTAGATTTGGCTATGTTAGATAAGGTAAAACTAGAATAGCTAAGTTGAATTAGATTTGGCTTTGTTTGATGAAGTAAGAATAAGTAAGTACGTTTTTTATTACCTGAATAGCCGGAGAATGAGTGTTCTGCGTGGTCTGCAGCGGCGGCGACGGCTGCACCGGTGGCGGTGGCGGTGTGTAATACCCGGTTCCAAAAAATGAACCAAGTGCAGTATATGTGTGTCCAAGATGTTTAACATACATACACAAGTGCATCACAAACGATATACAGAAAATTACCACAACACAAGTTAATTAAGAAGGTACTTTTATTACAATATTCAAGAAATCCTCAAATTACAACTCTAATGATCATTAATGATAATAATACTACAACATAAATAATCTAATTAAGCAACTAAGCAAACTGAGCGAATAGGGTAGCGCGGCTCCAAGCAACACCACAGGCAAGTCGACGGCAGCACACAGCCTAGTACTCCGCATTATCCTCAAGATACTCTCGAACATCACCTAAAATTGTTGGTGGAGAAATTGCAAGGGTGAGTACATGTCGTACTCAGCAAGTGTGGGAAATAATGACATGTATCTTAAATAAGGAATTGAGAATAAGTAATGGCTACTTACTAAAAAGTACATTTAAAACGTGTAAAAAGCATACTAAGATGTCTATGTGAATTAATTCCAACATGACCCAAATAATTACCAAAAACGAGTCCATTACCATCAATTAGCATTATATCACATCCAACAATGATTATCCATCCAAAAACCAAGTTCTTACCATTATCATCGACCATATTTAATTATCACAACTCAAACCATAACCATAACCAATACCGAACCATAACCCAACCATAACCATCCAAAATTCCAAATTTCCACTCTAATCATGGAAGTTGTCCAGATGCTTTGAACCGGGAGCACGACTATCATGATAGTTTTTACACACTCTGTAGAGGTTGTAACAATTTACCAACAAGTTCGTGATTTAGTCACCCGTCGGGGACTAAAGAAACCTCCCTTATGCCAATTACACTTACTTAGGTGTATGGCCAAGAGATCACAAAATAGCATTTACAAAGGGACTACCAGCATATTCAGACCCACTAAGGTTTCATCTGTGGTGATGCCTCCAACTGAGCACATCCAACCAAGGGTCCCCTCTTGTGCCGTTTGGATCCCAGGGCAGTCCCGCCACTATTGCAAACCCAACCTACTCTCATTTTCCGCTCCTCCAATTGATCCAAATCAATGCTGGTAATACTCCTAATTAATTGGCTAAGCCGCACCCATATATGGCCTTGTGGTGGCACTGTTGTCCTAGTTGATTCTCACATGAACCAGTCCTTAGATCCAAGTAAGCAAACCACCATATCGACCAACCCAATCCACAAACCATGCTTGATTAGATCTCCCAAGTCCCACATTACCATTTTGCCATATTCATCAATTTACATCATCCATAGGTTCATTAAATCATGATTAAGCATTTTGGTTGTTTTCCCATCCCAATTAGTCAGAGGGATGCAAAAAGGTGAAAAGCTCTTCTCAACACTCTACAACATGTCCCAAGTGACAAGGATGGTCAAACAAGTCTGGTAAACACTTATCAATGGGTTTCCCATCCAATTGACACAAACATGCAGTTTTGCAAATAAAACATTTAGAAATAGGATCAAAATGATCAAGGATACTTGCCTTGCTCCTGAGCTTGGTTAGGGTCAAAAGCTTCAAAGTTCTGGTACTGGAGTCCTCGACCGCACTATCGGAGTCTGGTTCCGGCAATTCTCCAGGTACTACTATTGGTAGCCCGCGGAGTTTGTAGTTCAGTATTGGGCGCGCAGAGATTCAGAACACGATGGCAAGTTGACACAAATATTTACGTGGTTCGGGCCGCCTAAGAGTAATAACCTACTCCACGGGGTGTGTAGTTGTTGTATTGTGCGTCTGAGCACTTGTGAGTGTGTCAGAGCAGAGTCTGGAGGAGGTCTGGAAGAACCGTCCCCTGTGTATCACTCGACCAGTCCTTTTATAGTACAAGGACTGGTCGTTACATCGCTAGCCAGGCCTGACATGTGGCCCTAGCAGTCACTGATGCTTAATACACAATTAATGAGGTTAATTACTCTTAATAGTGTGGTAACGAGCCTTGACAGTGCTGTAACTGGTATTAAGGGCACTCCGATCGTGTGTCATTAAGATGGTATTAATGACACTTAATCGGGTCCTGAAGTCCTTGATTGTCCCTTGAAGGTCCGAGCTGTTGGGGGTTACCAGTCTGATTGTTGAGGCTGAAGGTTCGGCGGTTGGACACGTGTCGGTACCGGAGCTTCCCTCTGTCGGGGGTTAGGTCCGGGGGTGATGGGAAAATGGTTGATAAGTAGGTTTAGGCCCGATCTTCCGAAAGGTAATGGATAAGTTGATTGATGTGGAGATCTCGACGTTGATGATCCGAGGCTCTCAAGTAGAACACGAACAGCCCCTACAATCACTACACCACCGCTCCGTTGGTTATGAACCGTGCTTCACACGATTTACCTCGCCAAGAAGGCTAATCCCTGCAAGTGCAACCGAGAACACAAGCAAGAACGTAGAAGACACAATTTGAAATCGCGAAGTTGGAGTTTCACAAATCGAAGAACGGCGATATTATTAATCTAAGCAAAACCCAATTGTTCATGGTGGCTACTATGGAGTATATATAGGTGGGAGGACGTCCAAGGGGGTGTTGGGGTGGTGACCTAACCCTATGATACGAAAATAATGGACTTAGACTTGATACAAGGCCCAATGGCCCAATACGGTGGCACAGCACCCTGACAGATTCTGAACTCGATTTTGTTTTGACGATTCCCGTCGACTTCGACGGAATTTTGACATGCGAGCAATGCCATTGGAAAGTTTATCTTCACCCCTTTTCGTGCATACATGTAACGTCCAAAATGGAGTTCGTATGCGTCTTGGGATTCCGTTTTAGTGCGTACTGCTCCCGGACTCCGAGTTGGACAGGATTTTGAGTTGGGCTCGGTTTTCATCTTCTTTGAACGAATTCTCTGGTCCTCCACGTACCTAATACTTCCTCCAACTACTCCTTGAACCTCTCCATGGATCCTAATCACAATTAAGTCATTAGGTAGCAATCTATGCTCAAAAATATATAAGGAAACATATAAGAATGAGATCAACTCGGAAATTAATTGTTGTGTGTGAATTCTATTGATCGCATCTTGTATGTTCAATGGAGTGTTGTGTAGATCCATAGGAGTGATGTCCTCATCATCCTCCCCTTCTTTAATTGGAGTCATCCTCAACTCATGTTTTTCTTCTCTCATATGTGGGTCCATATGTGCAACACCATCAAATCTTCTTGTATGCATGAAAGGAGGAGGCCAAGGTGGTGGACGACATAGTGCACCATCTCCATGTTATTCATCAAATACTCATGCACATTGACTCAAGCCAGGATACCAAAAAAAATAAACATAGTGTCATGCTTGTATTTGCAAAGACAATGTGCTTCATCTCATCAGGGGGTGCTGCGCAGGCATTTAGCCCGAAGCTTTCCCATGTATGGGACGCAGCTCCGGTTGCAGTATACACGTGGCAGCGCCGGGACTAAACATAGAAGGGAGGCAGGTCTGGTCCCGTATGACGCGTGGGGCCTTCGCGGGTCTTCAACTTAGACAGGTGAAGTTCCTTTGGTCTTTTTGCAGTACCAAGGGGTATACGGTACGCAGGGTACCGACAGTGGCCCCCTAGGCCTACCTCTGGTAGAGACCTTTTGGATGAAGACGTTCTGCCGGAGGTGGGTCCATCCTTCAATTTTTGAGCCGTGTCTTCAAGGGTCTTCGGATGTGCCGTTGGCGGTAGTTCGCAGTCAAACCAACGCCGCGTGGCATATCTAGGATGCGGCAGCTGAGATCTGAGCGTGCGGATCTCACGCAATTGAAGGTTGCCAGTTCTTGATACAAAAACCGTGTCGGTTCCGTGCGCCCTGTCAGACCGCCGCCCTCGGGCTTCCCGCCTTTCATGATGACAACCGTTCGCCTGGGGTAAGGACCTCGACTTGATCATTGGGGTGGCGCCGGGCCCCCTTGTCATTGGCTGGGTGAAGTTTTTGAACTGTATCGTTGGCTCCTTTGCGGTTTCCATCCAAGCGTTGCGAGGGCTACTTAAGAAGGAAAGCGCACACCGTTTGGGGATTCTTTACGCCTTCATTTGAACATGCGCTCGAATCCTCCGAACTTTAGCCAGCTTTTCATCTTTTGCCCCGCTGTGCTGCGATGGAGTTGGGTCTCTACAAGAGCCACCTTAAGACCGACGATGATCTGAAGAAGGTTCGGGCCCTCATGGGGCGGTCCAGTGACTCCTTCAATCACCTGGTCCGCACTGGCAAGCTTCTGTTCAAGAAGGAGCATGCCGGCGACATGGTGTACTTCTCCGCGTACGCCATGGTGGGACTGATCCCACCCTTCTCCACTTTTCTCTTGATGCTGCTAGACTTCTATGGTCTGCAGCTGTACCACCTTGGCCCCTACTCCATTCTTCTGGTGTCGACCTTTGTCCACTTCTGCGAGATGTGGGTGGGTATTCACCCCTGCGTCGAGCTCTTCTACACCTTCTTCACCATCCACACCACCGGCAAGAGTGACGAGTACCTTGGCTTCTATTATTTTGTGAAGCGCAAAAAGTGCCCGTACAAGTACTTGAGGTCGTTCTATTCTGGCAAGTGGGATGAGTGGAAGAAGGATTGGATTGTCCTTAGGGCAGAGGAGCATGAGAAGCTAGAGCTGCCCGAAGGCCTCCCCAACATCGACACTGAAGCTTGGAGCGAAGTTCCGGTGCTATTAGACGCCTTCAACTCTGCTCTGACTAGGATCCACCAATGTGTGGAGGGAGGGGTTACTCCCTAGGCAGTATTCTGCAACTTCCTGGTCAACTGGTGGGCTCCGCTGAAGAAGAGGGAGAAGCTTGCCTGGGCCCTCAAAAGCATGATGGACGACGACCGGATCAAGACCATTTTGATGTCCAACCTGGAAGGCGCAGCTTTGGAGTTTCACCTCAAGAAGTTCCAGCACGGCATCAACGTCGAGAGTGACGACTTGACTCCACTGGCGGCTTTCCTCCCTCTGAACATGGAGGCAGAGTTTAACAGGGAGCTCCGGCGGATATGCCGGTGCTTGACGACCTTGGTGAAGTTGAGAGGCATTCGACCACCGGGTTGGCGATCCCCGGAGCTTCCGTGGGTGGCCCCACTTCTGCCCCGAGATAGAGAGTTGAAGTCGTGGGCATGGGCAAAGAATTGGCCGAGCCCTCGAGCCGTAAGAGGAAGTCGAAGCACTTTGATGGGAGGTCCGTCAGACCTGCTCCTTCCACAGCAGCTCCTTCTCCCCGGAGGGAGAGGTCTTCAGCGGCGGAAACCACTCCTGCATCGGCATCTCCTCGGGATGCTAGCTCCGGCCATGTGGCTCCAGTACCAGGGCCAGCTGAGGGCTTTAGGTCCGGAGGTCCTTCTCAGTCAGGGGGCCTCAACCAAGACGATGCCGATGGCGGCATCAAGCTCCGGGGAGCCTTCCGGAGCTGCTACACCTCTAGTGAAGAGGTTCCGCGCTAGCTGGAGCGGAAGCCTTCCAAGGTAAGTTTGATTTTTTACCTCAGTTGATTGTTTTTTGTTGTAACTATGTTTTGAGTTTCTTCGTCCTTCATCCACAAAGTGCACAAGAAAGGGGCTGAAGCTCCGATTCCTGCAACAGCAACTGATGCTACGCAGACGGAAGCTCCGGCTCCAATCCCAGCGCCACCCCAGGTGGTGGCTGAGGTCGCGGTAGCCCCGACGCCGGCTGTCGTGGTCCTGGACCTCGACTCATCCCCTGAAGCTCCCGTGGTAGCGCCAGACCACGAGAATGAAGATGTACCAGCGGCACCAGCTCCGGAGGTTGAAGCTCTGGGTTTGGATATTGAGATGATGGACGCTCCAGCCTCAAAGTCGGAGGTAACTGCAGCCGCGGCATAAAGCCGGATGTTGATGAAGCCCCGACAGTGGAGCCGATGGTTGATGAAGCCCCGATGCTAGAGGCAGTGGTTGATGAAGCCCCAGCGGTGGAGCCTGTGGTTGATGAAGCCCCGGTGGTGGAGCCGGGTAGTTGATGAAGTTTTGGCGGCAGAGCCCAGTTTTGATGAAGTTCCGCCGCCTGAGCCGGTAGTCGTAGAAGCGCGGGCGCCCGAGCCAATGGCTGTCGAGGCAACAGCGCCTGAACCGGCGGTGGAGGAGGCGCCAGCGTTGGAGCCGGAAGTTGCCTCAGCTCTGGTCGAACCTTCAACGCCTGCCCCGGAGGTAGTGGTTCTAGAGGTGGCCGTGCCTGAGCCAGGATGCCAAAAGGAGGCTGCCGGTCCCCCGGCTGAGGGACCAGTAGCCGATGACCAGGCGACAGGACCTTCGGAGCCGACTCCGGAGGTAGGAACTTCTGCTGCAGGACCTTCCTTAGTGGCAGCCGAGGCTACCCCGGAGGGCGGCCCTAGTGCTGTGGAAGCTCAGTGGACCGCTCTTTTAGAGTGGGACCCAATTTTTTTTATGGAGAACCCGCTGGAACCAGCGAAGAGGACCCCAGCAGGTCCGGAGCCGATCCCTCTGTCGTTGTCTATGTACAACACCTGCGCCAGCCTTCGTCAAGTGCAGCTGGCCTTCTACCACGACAGCATGGCCCTCGAGGAGGAGCGCCAGACCCTTAGGAGTAGGGGTGGGCATTCGGTTAACCGACATAATTCGGCTTGGTTTTTTGGTTTTATAAAAATGAAAACCGAAATGTGCACCAGAAAACAAGAAACTGAACTACCGGTTAACCGGCAATTTCTGTTTGGTTTCTCGGTTAACCGAAAAAACCAAACTCTTCAGTACATGTTCAGAATTACAAAATAAATAATAGCATACATCGAAAAAAAGGGAGTTTCATAGAGAATTAATACATCATGGAGCATGAAGTCACAAAGCATAATTGAGCATTCAGTAATAAATGACAATGCTCACATAAGAGTTATTACATCATTAAGCAAATAGTTTCACAAATCGTTGAGCAAACAAGTATTTCATATTTCTCAACAGATTAAGATTCAGACCAGCTACAGCTCAGAGATTCTTCAACAAGAGCAAGCGAGCACGAGCACATGTTTCTGAAAAAAGAACACAAGTTTAGTTAAATTAACAGCAAACAGCCTAACAGGGGCAGCCGCAGCACATGTGAATGATAACTTAGGTGAACCATAATTTGAACCTTACACCACAGAAAAAGAACAGCATACAACGTGGTCGGGGCCCGGGGCGACCGTGCGCGCGCCGATGCCGCGCGAGACCGCGGTCGCCAGTCGGGTAGCGCCAGAGGCGGAGCGGAGCGCCGCCGCTGAACGAATGTCTAGGGTTATCGGGGAAGGGGAATCGCGCGGGTGTGGGATGGGATTGGGTAATGGCCGATGGCCATAGGCTGAGCCGCCGAGTGTTAGCCAAATGGTGACTGGGCCGACTGGGCTGCGGGTTTGATTGCCTTCTTTTTACTGGGTCACTTGATATTTCAGTTCACCTGTTAACCGAAATAAAAAACCGAAACCGAAAAAAATCTGGTTTTTTCAGTTTTGGAACCGAAATTGAGTTCGGTTTAGCCGGTTTCGGTTAATTTGGTTTCGGTTCCGGTTAATTCGGTTTCGGTATTCGGTTTTCAGTTTTTTGTCCACCCCTACTTAGGAGGTGGTGCAACCGACTCCAATTCAAGACTAAGCTGGCGCAAACCAGGCTAGCTTACGACAAGGAGTGGGTGAAGAAGGAGAAGGCCCGAATTGAGTACTGGGGCCAGCTGCTGGATGAGAGGGAAAGCATGGTGCGATCCCTCGACAACAAGTCTCGGGCCATCCATGAACAGGTTGTAGCTGCTAATAATGCAGCAAATGATCGCGATGAGAAGCTCAACACCATCCACGATAGCCTCGTCAAGCGCCAGGAGGCTCAGGAGGAGCTGGAGAAAAAGCTCGAAGACGAAGAGCGAAAACTCCTAGAGCTGCGGGATGACCTCGTGAAGAGGGAGGAGGAGCTCACTCAGAGGCTGACTCTGGGTGAAAAGAGTCTCGCGGAGCGCACCAAGAAGCTGGAGTAGCGCTGCAAGAAGGAGGAGAAGAAGGCCTGGCAGTGAGGATAGGACCTCCACAAGAGGGAGGATGAAATTGCTGCTAGGGAGAAGAAAGTACGGGGCCGGGAGAAGGACTTGGTCGACCGCCAGAACAAGATCCACCTCCGGGAGGAGGAGCTCAATAAACTCGAAAGGCAGGTTGCTAAAAAGATTCAGCAAAACGCCAAAGAGGTTGAGCGCCTTGCCTGGGAGAATTCGGAGCTTGCGGCGACCAAGAGATCCTTGGAAGAGATGCGAGGCTCGAGGGCTGTGGAGTCCCACCAAGTTTGTGACTTCTTGGGAAAAGCCAACGACGCGCTGACGCCGATGGGTTTTAGTCCTGTGCATCCGGATGAACTGGAGCTGGAGCTGGACCAGGCGTTGCAGGCGTTGAGTTCGGCAGGAAACAAGCTCACCAAGATGGGCGATATCATCGCGGACTAGCTAGAAACCGAGGGACAATCCCTGGTGAAGAACATTGCAGAGTTCATGCTGACGTGCTACACAAGCTGGAACCCTCACTTCCAACTGGACCCTGTGCTTGAAGGCCCCATCGATGGAGAGGGAGAAGCCGCCAAAGCTAGCGTGTCGCAGGTTGCCCAGAAGGTCGCCTCGTTCTTCCATATGGTCTAGGATTCTCTCTCTGTAGCTCCCGCTTGTATTCTCTTCTTTTTCTCCAATTTTGTAATCTCTTGTCTCCAGATTAATGAAATCCAAGAATTTTATGAATTTCATTTTTGGTCTTCAACACCTTTGTCCCACTTGGCCCCCTGGTAGATGTACACAATTTTATTGTGAACATGTACCAAGAGGATGTAGCATTTTGTTGAAGACTTGCGTGCTTCGAACTTGTAGTTTTTATGTTCGAAGTCACTGATAGTAGAGGCCCCATGAGGTTGTCGGATCTTAATAACTCCGGCAGTGACCACTGTCAACACGCGGTGCGTCGACAGCAGACCCACTGGGAGTCCTTCCACCATCTTTTCTTCACATTGACGGCTGGCCCCCTGGATTTGCCAGAACTTTGTAGCTCCAGCGACGTCTATTATCAATGTTTGAAACATCAACAGTAGACCACCTTAGGGGTGTCAGAGCTTTGATAGGTCCGGCTTCATCCACCATCGTCATGAGATCTTTATTTTCCTACACACTGAAGTCAAGAAAAACAGTAAAATCCATTTCCTATCTATAACTCGTTTGCAGCTTACTATTCCCAAAAGAAATTTTTAGGTCAACGCAATTCTAAATACAATCAAGTGCACTGGCTTGTTTTCTCCAGGTCCGATCATTTCTGGACTCGCCTTACTTCGGCCTGCCGGGGTGTAGGTAGAGTGGCGTACTTAGGGTGCAAGACCAGGCTAAGTCAATAGCACACTCCGGACCTAGATTGGCTTGGCGGTATTCAGACGAGTAGACCATTAACAATGTTTAGACCAGGAAGAATTGACAATGCAACTTAAATTATACATGAATTGGCCGAGCTAAAGTTTCTTAAGAATTGCACAACTTTGTTATAGGCAAGAAAGAAAAAAAATAAAAATATTGAGCCTATACAAAATAAATGCACGTGGAGTCTGTATTCACAATGATGTCTTTCATTATAGGTCCGCGGTACAGGGGAAACAAGTACACTCTTAGAGTACGGAACCAGGCTAAGTGTGTTGCATTTCTCGTTCGACCGAAGGTAGCTAGCTACACTTTTAGTTCTGAGACTGTGACAAGTGTTTCCTGAACTTTGCGGACATTCCGGGGAAGGTCCGACTGTTCTCCTAAAGGAGCTACCCGACTCTGTATAATGACTCTATAACATACATCACATGTAACTACAGACTCACCTCCGTGATATTAAGCGTAGAACATACGGAGGTGCTCAATGTTCCAAGGATTAGGGAGCGGTGTCCCATCCTCGGTTGCCAAGCGAACGCATCTGGGACGTGATACTTTGATCACTCGGAAGGGTCCTTCCCAACTGGGGAGAGTTTGTTTAACCCTTCTTGAGTTTGTATTCTCCATAGCACCAGATCGCCTTCCTCGAGCTGTTGGCTGTGAACATGCCTTTGGTGATAGCGCCGAACTTGGCGGTATCGGGCATTCCGAACAGCTGCTCGGCACCTTCCCTCTTCAAGGAGGTCAAGGTCTTCACATCGGAGCTCGTCTTGCGTGGAATCATCGAAGGTACAGACCCGGAGCGACCCCAAGGTGATTTCCGGAGGAAGGACTGCTTCAGCTCCATACACCAGGAAGAAGGGTGTCTCTCTAGTTGACCGGTTTGGAGTTGTCCTGTTGGCCCACAGTGTGGGCGGAAGCTCTTCAATCCAATTGGCTCCATGTTTTTTCAGGCCCTCATATGTGCGCGTCTTGAGTCCTTTTAGGATTTCTGCATTTGCTCTCTCAGCTTGGCCATTGCTTGTCGGGTGAGCTACTGAGGCGTAGCTGACTTGAATGTCGAGGTCTTCACAATATCCTTGGAATGCAGAGCTTGTGAATTGGGTCCCGTTATCAGTTATGATCTTGTTTGGGACTCCAAATCTGCATACAATGGACTACAAGAAGTTGATAGCTGATTGCTTATTTATTGTCACAATTGGAGTTGCTTCCGGCCATTTGGTGAACTTGTCAATGGCAACGTACAGGAACTTGTAACCTCCAAAGGCTCTTGGGAAAGGTCCCAAGATATCCATCCCCCACACAGCGAATTGACATGTAGGAGGTATCATTTGTAGAGGTTGAGCTGGTGTGTGAATTTGCTTTGCATGGAACTGACATTCTTAACATTTCTTCACTAGCTCAGTTGCATCCTGGAGTGCTGCAAGCCAGTAGAAGCCATGCTGGAAGGCTTTACCGACCAGCGTGCAGGAAGACGCGTGGTTCCCATACTCGCCTCCATGGATTTATGCGAGGAGCTCGCAGCCTTCTTCCCTTGTGATGCACCGCATTCGGACGCCGTTGGCACCACGCCGGTAGATATCCCCTTCTAGCAGTGTGTATCTTTTATCCAATCTGACTATCCGGTCAGCGGATACATTATCTTCAGGAAGGAAATTGTCTTTCAGGTAGCTCTGGATCTCCGAGATCCATGCAGCAGAGCTAACTTGAGGATTTGAGTCTTGCGTGCTGGGTTGCTCGGAGCTTCCTGCAGCACCTATGACCCATGATGGACGCCATGGTAACAGGGCCATCGGGACCGCCATCTTCGAGGTGCTGGTCTTGCCCCCTTCGCTCAGTTTGGCAGGCTGAGCTGTTGGTCTTGACAATCTCCGGACGAAGGTTCCATCAGGAGCCAGAGCTCCGGTTGAAGCTTTCGTCAAGAGTTCATCAGCTTTAGCGTTGTTGAGACGCCGGACATGGCAAAGATCCAGGATGTCGGAGTCCTTTTGAAACTTCTGGACTTCAAGTAGGTATGTAGCTAGTTGAGGGTTGTTGTAGCAGCATTCACCTTTGACTTGTTTTATGACGAGCTGCGAATCACCCTTTACCAACAGTTGCTTGACACCATGTGATAGTGCCTCCTTGAGCCCATAGATTAGTGCTTCATATTCCACCATGTTGTTGGTCGCCTTGAAGTCAAGGTGAACCATGTATTTGAGCTTCTCCTCGGTCGGAGCGAGGAGAAGGACTCCAGCTCTGGCACCTTTCTTTTGCATGAAGCTGTCGAAGTAGAGAGTCCAGTGAGGCTCGGTGAAGACCGGAACCTTGGGTTCCAGCTTCTGCTCACTGGGGCCCCCAGGATTTGATGGAGAGGGGGTCCATTCCGCCATAAAGTCCGCCAGTGCTTGACTCTTAATTGCTTGTCGTGGGACGAATTCAAGGTCGAACTCGGCCAATTCTGCTGCCCACTTTGCAATGTTCCCAGTAGAGTTGGGGTTATGTGAGATTGCACGCAGTGGATAAGAAGTTACCATTGAAATCTTGTGAGCTTGGAAGTAGTGTCGGAGCTTCCAAGAGGCAATAAAAATTGCATAAAGCAGCTTATGCACCTCCAGGTACCGAGTCTTGGCATCATGGAGTACTTCGCTGATGAAGTACACTGAGCGTTGGACTGTCTGGACCCTCCCGAAGGGGCCCGAAGCTTCCTCCTAATCAACCTGGACCCTCCGAGAGGGGTCTGGACCTTGTTCGGGGACATCTGGGTTCCTACTGGAGGAACCCGGAGCTTCTTCTGATGTAATCTGAACCTTCCCGAAGGGATTCGAATCTTGTTGCTCAACAACAGCAACTTCTTCATTTGAAGGAGGTTGATACTCTGGCATCCCGCCTTGAGGATCAGGGTCTGGGAGCTAGGACCAGACTCGTCTTCATGTAGCTCCGAACTCTCCCGAAGGGGTATGGATTCCTGAACTAGAGATGGTTCTGGTCTTTCCGCAACCAGGACCATGCTGACAACTTTGTCAGTTGCCAAAATGTAAAGCAGAAGTGGCTCACCAGGATTTGGAGCTACCAAGGTTGGTAGAGTGGTGAGGAGCTGCTTCAGCTCCTGGAATGACTTTTCTGCTTCTTCAGACCATTCGAATGGTCCAGACTTCCTCAACAACTTGAAGAAGGGTAGCGCCCATTCCGCCAGTCTTGAAATGAACCGGCTGAGGGCAGCTAGACATCCAGTCAGCTTCTGGACGTCCTTGATGCGGGCTGGTGGCCGTATGTCTTCAATAGCTTTAATCTTCCGGATTTGCTTCTATTCCTCGGTGGTTCACCAAGAATCCAAGAAGCTTTCCGGAGCTAACCCCGAAGACACACTTGTCTGGGTTCAGCTTCGTGCGTGTGACTCGCAACTTGTCGAAGAAAGCTTACATGGTGTCAAGGAATGACTCCTTGTTCTTGATCTTGACGACAATGTCATCAACACACACTTCCACTACATCTCTAATAAGCTCTCCAAAATTTTTGTACATAGCTCGTACAAACATTGAAGCAACAGTTTTGAGACCGAATGGCAGTTGCTCTAGAGGGTGCTGTCGAGGATCTCCAGTACCAAAACTTCAAAGCTTTTGACCCTAACCAAGCTCGGGAGCAATACAAGTGTACTTGATCATTATGATCGTATTTTTAAATGTTTTGTTTGTAAAACTGTATGCTTGTGTCAAATTGATGGGAAACCCAAGATACGAGTTTACTAGCCTTGTATGACCATCATTGTTGCTTGGAATACATTATAGAGAGTCGGGAAGGGCTTTTTACCGTTTTTGCTTCGCTCTAACTAATTGGGATGGGAAAACAACCAAAATGCTTAATCATGATTTAATGAACCTGTGGATGATGTAAATTGATGAATATGGCTAAATGGTAACATTGGACTTGGGATATCTAAGCAAGCATGGTTCATGGAATGGGTTGGATGTTATGGTGATTTGCTTGCCTTGGATCTATGGACCGGTTCATGCGAGAATAGGCCAGGACAACAGTGCCACCATAAGGCCAAGTATGGGTGCGGCTTAGCCAATTAATTAGGAGTATTACCAGCATTGATTTGGATCATTTAGAGGAGCGGGGAATGGGAGTCGGTTGGGTTTGCAATAGTGGTGGGACTGCCCTGGGATCCGAACAGCACAAGAGGGGGCCCTTGGTTGGATGTGATCAGTTGGAGGCATTGTGACACCCGGTTCTGAAAATGAACCAAGTGAACACATATGTGTGCCCAGGACGTTCAACACACATACACGAGTGCATTCACAAAAGGATATACAGAAAATTACCGCTAACAAGATTAATTAAGCACTTTTATTACAGAATTTAGAGTAATCTTCAAATTACAACTCTAAAGTACATTAATGACAAGTTTGAACTAATGCAGCGGAAATAAACTAAATCTGAACTAAACAAGTAAGCAAGCTAAGCAAAGGGTAGCGCAGCTCCAAGCAAAATTACAGGCAAAGCTAACGGCAACACACAGCCTAGAACTCCTCATTAACGTCGTGATACTCCCAATCCTAACCTCCAACTGTTGGTGGGGGAATTGCAAGGGTGAGTACATGTCGTACTCAGCACGTGTGGAAAGCATGACATGTGGCTTAAATAAGGCATGATAATAAACAATGGCTCATTGCTGAAAAGTACATTTAAAACATGTTGAAAAGCATTACACTATGTCTATGTGAAGTAATCCCATCATATCAAACATAGTTAACATAATACGAAACCATAATCAATTATCCATCCATATGCTGGATTATTACCATCATCATCATCCATGTTAATTTATCATAATCGATCCATAACCATAACCATAACCAACCATCCCAAATCCCAAGCTCCCTCTATTCATGTAGGTCATCCAGGTGCTCTTAACCGGGAGCATGGCTCTCATGATAGTTTTTAACACTCTACAGAGGTTGTACCACTTTACCCACGTTGTTCGTGATTTCATCACCTTTTGGTGACTAAGAACCTCCCTTATGCCCGTGACCCGTCGGTTTTTTTACATACCTCCGTTGGTGTGTGACCAAGAGATCACAAAATAGCCTTTACAAAGAGACTACTAGAATGTACGAACCCACTGATGTTTCACCGGTGGCGATGCCTCCAACTGAGCACATCTTAAACCAAGGGCCACCTCTTGTGCCGTTCAGATCCCAGGGAGTCCCACCACTCATACAAACCCAATTTGACTCCCCTTCCCCGCTCTTCCAAATGGTCCGCGCAATACTAGCAATACCCTAATTAATCAGCTACGCCGCACCCATACTTGGCCTCGTGGTGGCACTGTAGTCCTGGCCTATTCTCGCATGAACCGGTACTTAGATATAAGGCAAGCAAACCACCATAACATCCAACCCAATCAACAAACCATGCTTGCCTAGATCTCCCAAGTCCCACATTACCATTTAACCATGTTCATCAATGCTCATCATCCATTAGTTCATACTTAAGTCATTCGGCTATTTTCCCATCCCAAATAATTAGAGCAAAGCAAAAAGATAAAAATACCCTTCCTGACTCTATACAATATACCCCAAGCGACAAGGATGGTCAAACAATACTAGTAAACACCTATCATAGGTTTCCCATCAATTTGACACAAGCATGCAATTTCGAAAACAAAACATTTAAAACCTGGATCAATATGATCAAGGACACTTGCCTTTCTCCTGAGCTTGGTTCAGGTCAAAGACTTCAAAATTCTGGTACTGGAGGTCCTCGACAGCACCCTCTAGCGCAACACCTTCTATTCCGTGCAAAAGACATACAAAACAAACATTACAATCAATAAATGCTCATATATTACTCAATATGACATGACATGCATGATTAATGCAATTATGAAGTAAAAATTGTTAATGAGTTGCTATTAATGTTCACTAACTGGTTCTAGTAGTTTTTAACAAGTTTGGACATGTTTGGAATTGATTCGAGTCAATTTGGAATTAATTCAGCACAATTCAAATTCAGAGGCCGAACAAGTCCGGCACCAGGGCCGGACTAGTCCGCTCTAGCCGGAACCAGCGAGTTAGGGTTTTCTTGACCTATGAGAATTTGGAGAATTGGGGTGGAATTCACGTGGGAAAGAGAAATTAGAAGGTGTACCACGTGCTTAGAACTCCAAAGATCAAGAATTGGATATGAAACTTGAATCTTGATGTTTTAGGGTTAATGATGAAGAGTTGATGGTGAATTGGTGATGAAGAATGTAAATTCGATGAAGATCTTGCTTGATCGATTACCCCTCGTATTTCTCCTTCTCCTCCTCGCTGATGGACTCCTTTTGATGTCTCCCATGAACTAGGGTTTGATTTCTCTCAATTGTGGCAAAAATATGGAAAACTAGGGTGTTGGGTTGCTTATATAGAGGTGGAGGTGATAGGGTTTGATGGAATTCAAGTCTAAAGTGGGTGGAGGCTGTGTAGGGGTCCCACATGGGCTCCATTGGGGTTAAGAACGATGTTCTTTGTCCCAATTAAGGTAAATACCCAAATACAAGTCATGGGGGAAAAGATTGAATCTGAGTCAGGCACACCGAACAAGTCCGCTAGGGGACCAGACTAGTCCGATGTTGGACAGAGACGAAAATGGATAAGCCTGGTAGGAGGTCCGGACAAGTCCGGTCTTGTCCAGAGAAGAAAATGGACAAGTTCGGCATAGATCGGGCAAGTCCAAGGATTTGACAACTTATTCGAAAACCACACCAAAGATCGGACTATTCCGTACTCAATCACGGACAAGTCCGGAATGGAACAGAGACTTAATCGAACTAGTCTCCAGCTAAAACGGACAAGTCCAGAGGGCATCAGAGGGGCAAACCGGACTAGTCCGAGGTACAAACCGGACAAGTCCGTACTTATACAGAGTTCTAAGTGCTGTTTTGCTTCTAATTCATTTTAAACTTGTTTCTTGTTATGATGCTTAATGCTAAATGTGTTTAAGAATGTATGCAATGCATGATGGATGAAAATGTGGATATTACAAACCTACCCCCCTTAAAATGAATCTCGCCGTCAAGATTCGACGTAGAATGAAAGAGATAGGGAAAATCTTTCTTGAGATCATCTTCTAGCTCTAAAGTTGCTTTTGATTCTGTATGATGCTTCCATTGTACTTTGCACCATCGAATAACCATGTTCCTTGTGACCCTCTCCTTGGTTTCCATGATTTTGACCAGTTGCTCGGCGTAAGTCACATCTCCCTCTAGTTCCAATTCTACCACTAGCACTTGTTCTTCCGGTACCCTCAACCACTTCTTGAGCTGTGAAACATGAAACACATCATGGACATCTGAATGGTGTGTTGGCATCTCCAGTTTATATGCAACTTCTCATTGTTTGTCCAAAATCTCGAATGGTCCAATATAGCGAGGTGCTAACTTGCCTCTGACATTAAACCTCTTATGACCTCACATTGGTTACACTTTGAGGTAAACGAAGTCTCCCGCTTCAAAGGCTAGGTCTCTCCATCTATTATCTGCATATCCCTTTTGTCTTGTTTGAGCAGCCCTAAAATTCTTGCAGATTATCTGAACTTGCCTTTCAGCTTCTTGTAACACATCAGGTCCAAAAACATGGGATTCTCCCATCTCATTACAAAATAAGGGTGTCCTACACTTCCTTCCATATAATGCTTCATATGGCAACATCTTCAAACTTGCTTGGTAACTATTGTTATATGAGAATTTCACATATGGCAAGCTTTTGTCCCAACTTCTTCCATGCTTTAAAGCACAAGCTCTTAACATGTCCTCTAAAACCTGATTTGTTTTCTCGGTTTGTCCATCGGTTTGAGGGTGATATGCAGAACTGAAATTCAACCTTGTACCCAATGCTTCATGCATTTTCTTCCAAAATCTCGAGGTGAATTGAGAACCTCTATTGGACACTATCTTCTTTGGTACCCCATGTCGGCACATAATATACTCCATATACAACTCTGCTAGCTTCGTGGTGTTATAAGTGGTCTTGACAGGAACAAAATTAGCTGACTTGGTTAACCTATCCACAATAACCCAAATTGAGTAATAACAGGACTGGGTACGAGGTAAACCCGCTATAAAGTCCATCCCGATTTCTTCCCACTTCCTTTCTAGAATCTTCAACGGCTGCAATAATCCAGCAGGTCTTTGATGTTCCGCCTTGACTCATTGGCACACATCACACAAAGCTACATATTCAGCTATGTCCATTTTTCATGCTGGCCCACCAATAACATGTCCTCAAGTATTTGTACATCTTTGTACAACCTGGATGAATTGAGTATGGCGAGTCATGTGCCTCTTTTAATATTGTCTCTCGAATATGCTTCACATTAGGCACGATGATCATTTTACCAAGCCATAATGTACCATGTTCGTCTTCATCAAATCTGAATTCTCTCCCTTCTTGGGTCCTTTCCTTGATTTCTCGAATTTTCTCATCCTTGGTCTGACCTTCTCAAAATTCTTGCTCTAAGGTCGGGTTTAACTCCATTATCCACATCTCATTTAAAAATCCAAGGTTCAACCGTTCAAACTCCTTGCATAACTTAAATGGCAACTCTCTAACTGTGAGCTGGTGACTTACTCCTTTCCTACTCAAGGCATCAACCACTATATTAGCCCTTCCTCGATGGTAATTGATCCCCACATCGTAATCCTTGATGAGATCCAACCATCTTTGTTGCCTCAAATTCAAGACTATTTGTGTGAATATGTACTTAAGACTCTTGTGGTCCGTATAAATCTCACACCTGTGACCAAGAATGTAATGTCTCCAAATCTTCAAGGCATGTACCACGGCTGCAATTCGAGATCATACGTTGGATAATTCTGCTCATGTTCCTTCAATTGTCTCGATGCATAAGCTACCACTTGACCTTCTTGCATCAATACACATCCAAGTCCCTGTCTCGATGCATCACAATAAATATACAAACTTTTACTCACATCTGGCAATACCAACACAGGTGTTGTTGTTAGTCTCTTCTTTAGCTCCTAAGAACTGTCTTGACAAGATAGAGTCCATTGGAATGCTTTCCCCTTCATTAACAGTTTTGTCATTGGCTTGGCTATTTTGGAAAACTCATAAACCTACGGTAATATCCAGCCATTCTGAGGAAGCTCCTTATTTCCCTGACATTATGCAGCGGTTCCCACCTTAGAACATCTCTCACTTTCCCCAGTCAACCGATACTCCTCCTCCCGAGATGAGATGGCCCGAAAATAACACCTCCCTTAACCAGAACTAGCACTTGCTGAATTTGGCGTATAATTGATGTTCCCTCAATTTTTGCAATGTGAGCCTCAGATGTTCCTATTCACTCTTCGAGTGGATCATATCATCAATGAACACCACAGCGAACTTATCCAAGTACTCCATGAAGACCTTATTCATGAGGTACATAAAGTAGGCAGACACATTTGTCAATCCAAAGGACATAACAGTGTACCCATAAGATCCATACTGTGTTCGAAAAGTTGTTTTGGGTATATCCGATGGTCTTATCTTCATTTGGAAGTAACCTGACCTCAAATCAATCTTGGAGAAAACACAAGCACCATTCATCTTATCAAACAAATCCTCTATGCGGGGCAAGGTATACTTGTTCTTGATTGCACCTCGTTGAGAGCTCGGTAGTCCACACACATTCTTTGGGATCCATCCTTCTTGTCTACAAAAAGTACGGGCGCTCCCCAAGGTGAAGATCTTGGGCGAATAAAACCCTTCTGTAGCTGCTCTTGAATTTGCTTCTTGAGCTTTGTCAACTCCTTAGGAGGCATCCTATATGGCCTCTTAGCTATAGGTGTAGTTCCAAGTATTAATTCAATAACAAATTCTATGTCATGATCAGGTGGCATACCTGGCAACTCATCCAGAAACACATCCAAAATTTGCACACCACTGGAATTTCCTCAACTGCGGCACCATCCGGGTGATTCAGCTCCACATGCTTCGGTGTGTGTTGAGATGCTTCAAACTCGATTTTGACCCCTTCCTCATCCGCCGACGTCATCGTTTTTGTGGCACAGTAAATAACTCCATTGTGCTTTCTCAACCAGTCCATACCAAGTATAGTGTCCAATCCTTTAGAATCCAAAACAATGAGTTTGGCAAAGAAATCTACCCCCCTTATTCTAAGGCTTACTTTTGGACATACTATATTTGTCCTCATCTCTCCTCCAAGAGACTTAATCAATAGAGTATACTTCATATGAGAGATAGGAAAACTATACATGGCAACATATTTTGATGCAATGAATGAATGCGATGCTCCAGAATCAAATAACATAGTTGTCAGGTTGTAGTTTGCGAGAAACATACCAATAACCACGTCATCCGCTTGTTGCGCTTCCTTCGTAGGGACATGGTTCACATTGCCACGAGCAAAATTCTGTTGTCCACGGTTGCCTTGTGGCACTCCTCCATTCGGTCCTGGGTTCTTTCCTGGGCCATTGCTTCCTTGACCACAGCCTGACTTAGGACATTGAGATGCAAAGTGTCCTACCTCATCACAAGTATAACATGATCTTGCTGCACCAGAACTGTTTGGACGAGCTTGATTTTGAACATTTGCAGGAAAGCTTGCTCGGGGCACTTGAGGCATTGGAGGACGAGGTGCTTGCATAGCGAGGCGATGCTGCACGGGCTGAGTTTGGTGGGAAGAATAAGCAGGGCGATTTGCAGGAGCCGAGGGTGTAACACCCTCATTTTCATGCATCATGCCCTATATACATTCATATACATGTTTAACATTAACCCACATGAAGAGGTACGAGTTTAAAATTGATTTGGAACATTTAAAATTGATTTGGAGCAAAATCGCACTTAAAATGCAGGAAAGTGCGGACTAGTCCGATTTTACTGAGGACTAGTCCGATTTCTCTCTGACTAAAAACGGACTTGTCCGTTTTTGTTGCGGACTAGTCCGATTTTGCCTCTGGAAACTTTCGGACTTGTCCGATTTTGTGCGGACTAGTCCTATATTCCAAGAATCCTTGAAAAATTGCTAAGTCCCTGGACTTTTCTGGACTAGTACGTTTTCCTCTCTGACTAAAGTCGGACTTGTCCGGTTTTCTCTCTGGACAACTTCGGACTAGTCCGGTCCTGTCCGTACTTGTCCGATATTTCGCGATTTCGAGTTGATCTTTTGTTTTACGACTTCTTTCTTGGGTTTCACGTTAAGTGGGTCTAGGGACGTCGTGCCTAACTCTTTTATATCCCATAGGGGACTCTAAACCGGCCTCTACTCCTCTCAAACTCGAAATCCACCTAACCCTAGTCTCCACCTCTATATAAACAACCCCACCCCTTGGCTTGTCATCTATTTGCCACTTTTCCACCCTACCCAAACCCTAGTTCGTGGAGAGCCACCATCAAGGAGGGAGGAGAAGATCTCATGCAAGAAGAAGAAGAGGAGGAAACAAAAGAGGATCAAGATCTCCATCAAGTTTTGTTCTTCATCACCAATTCATCTCTAACTTCATCATCAACCTTTGATAATCAAGAACCAAGTGTTACTTCCAAGTTTCTTGATTCATTGGAGTGCTAAACACCTGGTATACCTTCTATTCTCTTTTCCTTACGAGAAAACCCTAGTTCGCTAGTTCTGGAAGTGCGACTAGTCCGACCTTCTGCAAACTAGTCCGATTTTGCTGACTAAATTGTGTTGAATTGATTATAAAAGTAAATCTAATCAACTCCAAACCTGTATAAACTTGTAAAAAGCTATTGGAGCTAGTTAGTGATCATTAAAAACAATCTATTAACAAGTTCTACCTGCATTTGCATCAATCATGCATGTCATGTCATATTGAGTAATATTTGTGCACTCTTTAATTGTGTTTCTTGTCTTGTATGTTTATTGTGCGGATTAGATGGATTTGCGCTAGAGAGTGCCGCAGAGGATCTACAGCACCAAGAGTTTGAATGCTTTGACCCTAATCAACCCGAAGAGCAAGGCAAGTGTCCTTGAAGCATATTGATCCTGTTTTGAAATAAATGTTTTGTTTGCAAAACCGCATGCTTGTATCAATTTGGTGGGAATCCTATGGTAGGAAGTTTACTAGCGTTGTTTGACCACCCTTGTCACCTGGAATAGATGGTAGCGAATCGGGAAGGGCTTTTTACCTTTTTGCTTTGCTTAATCAACTGGGATGGAAGAACAATTACACCACTCAACCTAATTATGCATTTATGAGACTATGGTTAACATGAACTGGTTAATATGATAATAATAATAATAATAATAATAATAATAATAATAATAATAATAATAATAATAATAATAATAATAAAACCATCGCCGCCCGCCGCCCAGGACGAATCAGGCCCAGCCAGCGCACCACGACCCCGCGTTGACCGAGTGCCCCAATGGCCCCGCTCCCACGCGCTTGCGCCCCGCACTCGCCGAGCGCTCCCGTTGCCCCGCTGGCCCCACCGCTCTAGGCCCCGCGCCAGCCCCGTGCCGACCGAGTCGGTCGCGCGCTGACCGCGCCAGCCCCAGTGCCCGCCGGTCCCAGGCCGAGTAGGCCTGTGGGCTCTGGCCGAGTCGATCGACTCCCTGCCCGCACCTATAAATACGGCTGTAGGGCATCATATTCCTCCAACGCCGCCAAAAAGCAACACCGTCTTCTAGAGAGAAAAAAACCCTAGTGATAGAGAAAAAGAAGGAGAGGCACCAGGAGAGCTGCGCCGCCAGGGGAAGAAGAGGAAATAAAGGGAAGAGAAGAGGAGGGTGCCATCGTCCGCCGGAGATCGTCGTCATCGTCGTGCCGATGGAGGACCGCTGCGCCATCTACTTCGTCTACGTCAGGCCGCCATCATCTTCATCAACGAAACTCTAGATCCCGGAGACACACGTCGCGCTGCCGTTCCACGACCGCCCGGACTAGATGCGCATAAGGTAGGTATTACGGTCTAGATCTAAACAATTATTTTGGTTCTAGTATATGAATTAGATCACGTGTAGAATGTGTTTTATTTGAGCTTTCGTTAATCATTGTCTGATCATCTTAAAAATCACTTGGAACGCACAAGTTAGATTAAATCATACAAGATCAATATGACATTTTATATTTGACAAAATTTATATTTTCAGTATTATTTAATCTGTTTTTCAGAATTAATAAATAAGATTAAAGCCTAGTTAATTCATAAAGTAGCAAAATAAATCCAGAAAAATTCCTAAAAATTTAGAATAAATTATAGTAAGTTACTAATATTATTTTCAGCATATTTAATGTTCTGAAATAATTATTTTGCCTCTGAATTAATTGTAATTAATTCCAAACTTGCTCAAATAAATAGGAAATCATTATAGAAAATTATTAAAAAGCCATAGAAAGTTATGTAACATTAATACAAACATATTTTTGCATCTATCCATATTTTGCATATTGATTAGTGGTTGCAATGCATTTATTATGTATGTTTGCTTGTGTATGTGGTTGATTGCGAGTAGACGGTTTGCTCAAGTGGTTACGATCGAGAAGCGAGTATGCGTGGATCTTCGTGTGCAAGACGTTGACTTGCTTGACCATCGGAATTTTGGGATATAAAGGCAAGTGTCCTTGACCATATTGATCTTGTTTTTAAATGTTTTGTTTGCAAAATTGCATGCTTGTGTCAACTTGATGGGGAACCTATTCGTAGGAGTTTACTAGTATTATTTGTCACCCCTTGTCGCTCGGGTTATGGTGTAGAGAGTCGGGAATGGTATTTTACACTTTTGCTCCGCTTACTAAATTGGGATTGAGAATAACCAAATGGCTTAATTATGAACTATTGAACACTTGAATTATGTGGATTAATGATGATGGAATAATGGTGGATCATTTTGGGTAACATGGAACTTGGGTGATCTAAGCAAGCATGGTTTTGTGGATGGGTTGGATGAGATGGTGGTTGCTTGCCTTAGATCTAAGGACCAGTTCATGAGAGAATATGCCAGGACAACAGTGCCACCAAAAGGCCAAGTATGGGTGCGGCGTAGCTGAATAATTAGGAGCGCTGCTAGTGTTGTATGGACCATTGGATGGTGCGGTGAATGGGAGTCGACGAGGGATACCCTGGGATCCGCATGGCACACGAGGGGGCCCGTGGGAGGGAGGATGCAGATTCAAGCCTGCCGGTGAAACCTTAGTGGGCCGGTACATACTAGTAGTCCCTTTTGAAAGGCTATTTTGTGATCTCTTGGCCACACGCCTACGGAAGTGTGAGACGGCATAATGGAGGTTCCTTAGTCACCGAAAGGTGATGAAATCACGAACATGTGGGTAAAGTGGTAAAAACTCTACAGAGTCTAATAAACTATTATGATAGTCGTGCTCCCAGTTAAGAGCACCTAGACAACTTCTATGATTAGAGGGAAATTGAATATTGGGATGGTTGGATTATGGTTATGGGTTGGTAATGGTTAAGGATGGTTTATGGCTTATGGTTATGTATATGAATTTTAGTTATGGTAATTGGACATGGACAATGATGATGCTGGCAATAATTGGATATGGTTTATATTATGTTAATAAGATGGTTATGATGGGATTGTTTCACATAGACATAGTATAATGCTTTTCAAATGTTTTAATGTACTTTTCAGCACTTAGCCATTATTATATTCGTCATTTGTATCAACTACATGTCATATTGTCCCACACTTGCTGAGTACGACATGTACTCACCCTTGCAATCCCCCCCCCAACAGCCGCTAGAGATATTTTGGAGATCACGCGGAGTACTAGGTTGCGTACCGCCATCGATTGCATGTGGAGTTGGAGTCGCCTACGCTAGATTATTCTCCGCTGCAATAGAATAAAGGTATATTTATTATATTTGACATGGTTAAATTCTAATTTCCGTTTGTGATGCATTTGTGTATGTGTGATGAGCATCCTGGGCACACATACACTGCACTTGGTTCGTTTTTCAGAACCGGGTGTCACATGAAACCTCAGTGGGGTCTAAATAGGCTAGTAATCCCTTTGTAAAGGCTAATTTGTGATCTCTTGGCCACACACCGATGGAAGTGTGAGACGGCATAATAGATGTTCTAGTCATCGAAAGGTGATGAAATCACAAACACGTGGGTAAAGCGGTACAACTCTACAGAGTGTGTCTAAAACTATCATGATAGACGTGCTCCCGATTATGAAAAAAATTGGGATTTTGGTTATGGTTATGGTTGGTATTATGGTTATGGTTTGGTAATGGTTATGGCTGATTATGGATTAATTTCTAGTATTGAATATGGTTATTGGCAAATGGTGAAATCTGGAATTATTGATGATGGTAATGAATTCAGACTGGTATTATGATATTACTTATAATTATGATGGGTTTACTTCACATGCATATAATATATTGCTTTTCAGATGTTTTAATGTACTTTTCAGCACTCAACCATTATTATTATCGTCATTTTAATCAGCCACATGTCATACTTCCCACACTTGCTGAGTACGACATGTACTCACTCTTGCAATCCCCCCCAATAGTTGCCGGTCAGGATTGGGAGTTTAATGGTGATAATGCGGAGTTCTAGGCCATGTCTACCGTCAGCTTTTCCTGTGGTGTTGCATGAAGTTGCACTATACCCTATCGCTTATGCTGCCTAGCTGTTTAGTTTGCTTAGTTAGTTTATTTTCGCTGCATTAGTTGAACTTGTCATTAATATTCATTAGAGCTTGTATTCAAGGATAATATGGTTTGTTTAATAAAATTTGGTTAATTAATCTTGTTCTGTGGTAATTCTCTGTATACTCTTTTGTGATGCACTCATGTATGTGTTTTGAACATCCTGGGCACACATATGTGTTCACTAGGTTCATTTTCAGAACCGGGTGTCACAGATTGGTATCAGAGCCACATGTTGACCGTAGGACGCGGCCTAGATAGAATGGACACTTTAGAGCACGTAGGAGCACTCAAGAATCGATGTGTTTTGTTTGGTGTGTTGTTGCTATATATATTGTTTGCTTGTGTGCTTAATAGAGGATTTTGGGATGCTTTAGCATTGCCATGTCCACCTAGGCTAGTGTGGCTAGTTGTTTAGTTTCATGTTCCTTGATGCATATAGTTGGAGATTCGTTCTATCTCTCTTTTTTTTTTCTCGCTCAACTTCTACTTCAATGGAAGAAGGACACAACCAGAAGGTTCATTGTCTCACACGAAGCTGTATGGAAGATGAGAACAAAGATAGTGTGTCTAAGAAGTTTTAAAATAAGGGGGTAGAATCCTTTGCCAACCTTATTATTTTGGATTCACAAAGATCAGACGTGACACTTGGAATGGATTGGCTACAGAAGCATAATGCAGTGGTCTAGTATGCCACAAGGACAGTGCAATCGACATGTGATAAGGAAATCAGCATTGGAGTTGATGCGTCACAATAGATATCAAGACTATCCAATCATCAAAAATAACTCCAACGTAGTGAAGTGCATGACTGAGTTGCTAATAAGGGGAAGGCCTCTAAAACGGATTCTATCTTGTTAGGATACTATTAAGAAAGTGAAGAAGAGATTTATCACTACACCGGCATTGGTACTACTAGACATGAGCAAGAAGCTTGGATTTATACGATGCATCGAGACAAGGACTTAGATGTGTATTGATGCAAGAAGGTCAAGTGGTCGCCTATGCATCGAGACAATTGAAGAAACATGAGCAGAATTACCCAACACATGATTTAGAACTCGCAGCCGTGGTACATGCATTGAAGATTTGGAGACACTATATTCTTGGACATAGGTGTGAAATTTATACGGATCATAAGAGTTTGAAGTATATTTTCACATAGACGGATCTGAATTTGAGGCCACGGATATGGTTCGAGCTCATCAAGGATTATGACTTGGGAATCAACTATTATCCAGGAAAGGCCATTGAAGTGGCCGATGACATGAGCCAGAAAGGAGTAAGTAATCAACTCACAGTTCGAGAGTTACCATCCGAGCTATGTAAGGAATTCGAAAGGTTGAACCTCAGATTTGTAAATGAGATGGAGATGATGGAGTTAAATCCAAACTTGGAGCAAGAGATTCGAGAAGCACAAACCACGGATGAGGAGATCAAGGAAATCAAGGGAAGGACCCAAGAGGGGAGAGAATTCAAATTTGATGAGGATGAACATGTTACCCTATGGCTTGGTAAGAGGATTGTTGTGCCTAATGTGAAGCGTATTCGGGAGACAATAATAAAAGAGGCACATGACTCACCATACTCAATTCATCCCGGTTGTACAAGATGTACAAGGATTTGAATACATGCTATTGGTGGGCTAGCATGAAGAAGGACATAGCTAGCATTGTGTGATGTGTGTCAACGAGTCAAGGCGGAACATCAAAGGTCAGTTGGACTATTACAACCATTAAAGATTCCGGAATGGATGTGGGAATAAATCGGTATGGACTTCATAGTTGGTTTACCACGTACTCAGTCCGGTTACGACTCAATTTGGGTAATTGTGGATCGGTTAACTAAGTTAGCTCACTTTATTCCCCTCAAGACCACCTATAATGGAGAGAAATTGGCGGAACTGTATATGGGAAGAATAGTATGTTTGCAGGGAGTTTCGAAGAAGATAGTCTCGGATAGAGGTTCACAATTCACTTCCAGATTTTGGCAGAAATTGCATGAAGCTTTGGGAACGAGGTTTAATTTTAATTCAGCGTATCACCCTCAAACGGATGGACAAACCGAGAGGACCAATCATATTTTGGAGGACATGTTAAGAGCTTGTGCTTTAAAGCATGGAAAAAGTTGGGATAAAAGCTTTCCATATGCAGAATTTTCATACAACAATAGCTACCAAGCAAGTTTAAAGATGTCACCTTATGAAGCGCTTTATGGAAGGAAGTGTAGGACACCTTTATTCTGGAATGAGGCAGGAGAAACTCAAGTATTTGGTCCGGATGTGTTGCAAGAAGCCGAAAAGCAAGTTCAAATAATTCGTGAAAACTTGAGGGCAGCCCAATCAAGACAAAAGGGCTATGCGGACAATAGGAGAAGAAAATTAACCTTTGAAGTGGGAGATTTTGTTTACCTCAAGGTTTCACTGATGAGAGGTCATAAGAGGTTTAACATAAGAGGCAGCTAGCACCTCGCTATATTGGACCATTCAAGATTTTGGACAAAAGAGGAGAAGTAGAGTATAAGTTAGAGATGCCAGCTCATGTTTTGGATGTCCATGATGTCTTTCATGTTTCCCAGCTCAAGAAGTGCTTGAGCGTACCGGACGAACAAGTGTTAATGGAAGAATTGGAACTAGAGGAAGATTTGACTTATGCCGAGCAACCGGTCAAGATCTTGGAAACCAAGGAGAGAGTCACAAGGAACAAGGTGATTCGATGGTGTAAGGTTCAATGGAAGCACCACACGGAAAAAGAAGCAACGTGGGAATTGGAGGATGATATCAAGAAGGAATTTCCCTATCTCTTCTCTTCCGTGTCGAATCAAGAGGGCGAGATTAACTTTAAGGGGGGTAGGTTTGTAACACCCTCATTTTCATGCATCATGCCCTACATACATTCATATTCATGTTTAACATTAACCCACATGAAGAGGAACGAGTTTAAAATTGATTTGGAACATTTAAAATTGATTTGGAGCAAAACCGCACTTAAAATGCAAGAAAGTGCAGACTAGTCTGATTTTACTGAGGACTAGTCCAATTTCTCTTTGACTAAAAACGGACTTGTCCGTTTTTTGCTATGGACTAGTCCGATTTTGCCTCTGGAAACTTTCGGACTTTTCAGATTTTGTGCGGACTAGTCCGATGTTCCAAGAATCCTTGAAAAATTGCTAAGTCCCTGGACTTTTCCGGACTAGTCCGGTGTTCCAGCGGACTTGTCCGTTTTCCTCTCTGACTAAAGTTGGACTTGTCCGATTTTAGGCCAGACTTGTCCGATTCTCTCTGGACAACTTCGGACTAGTCCGGTCCTGTCCGGACTTGTCCGATATTTCGCAACTTTGAGTTGATCTTTTGTTTTACCACTGGTTTCTTGGGTTTCACGTTAAGTGGGCCTAGGGACGTCATGCCTAACTCTTTTAGAGCCCATGGGGGACTCTAAACCGGCCTCTACTCCTCTCAAACTCGAAATCCACCTAACCCTAGCCTCCACCTCTATATAAACAACCCCACCCCTTGGCTTGACATCTATTTGCCACTTCTCCACCCCACCCAAACCCTAGTTCGTGGCGAGCCACCATCAAGGAGGGAGGAGAAGATATCAAGCAAGAAGAAGAGGAGGAGGAAACAAAAGAGGATCAAGATCTCCATCAAGTTTCGTTCTTCATCACCAATTCATCTCCAACTTCATCATCAACCTTAGATCATCAAGATCCAAGTGTTACCTCCATGTTTCTTGATTCATTGGAGTGCTAAACATCTGGTATACCTTCTATTCTCTTTTCCTTACAAGAATTCAACCCCTAATCTCCAATTTACGTCGATCTAGAAAACCCTAGATCACTAGTTTTGCGAAGTGCGGACTAGTCCGGCCTTCTGCAGACTAGTCCGATTTTGCTGACTAAATTGTGTTGAATTGATTCTAAAAGTAAATCTAATAAACTCCGAACCTGTATGAACTTGTAAGAAGCTATTGGAGCTTGTTACTGATTATTAAAAACAATCTATTATCAAGTTCTACCTTGCATTTGCATCAATCATGCATGTCATGTCATATTGAGTAATATTTGTGCACTCTTTGATTGTGTTTCTTGTCTTGTATATTTATTGTGCGGATTAGACAGATTTGCGCTAGAGAGTGCCGTGGAGGATCTACAACACCAAGAGTTTGAAGGCTTTGACCCTAATCAACCCCAAGAAAAAGGCAAGTGTCCTTGAAGCATATTGATCCTGTTTTGAAATAAATGTTTTGTTTGCAAAACTGCATGCTTGTGTCAGTTTGATGGGAATCCTATGGTAGGAAGTTTACTAGCGTTGTTTGACCACCCTTGTCACCTGGAATAGATGGTAGAGAGTCGAGAAGGGCTTTTTACCTTTTTGCTTCGCGTAATCAACTCGGATGGAAGAACAACTATACCACTCAACCTAATTATGCATTTATGAGACTATGGTTAACATGAACTGGTTAATATGATATGGTAATGGGTGATCTAAGGAAGCCTGCTATGTGGATGGGTTGGATGTTATGGTGGTTTTGCTTGCTTTAGATCTAAGGTCCAGTTCGTGGAGCGACCATCCAGGATTTATAGTGCCACCACGAGGCCAAGTATGGGTGCGGCGTAGCTGGTTAATTAGGGCCTTTCCAGTGCTATTTGGACCATTAAGGATGCTCGGGGAAGGGGTAGTCGGATTGGGTTTGTTGATGATTGGTGGGACTACCCTGGGATCCGAATGGCTCAAGAGGGGGCCCTTGGTTGAAGATGTGCTCTGTGGGAGACATCACCACCGGTGAAACCTCAGTGGGGTCTAAATAGGCTAGTAATCCCTTTGTAAAGGATACTTTGTGATCTCTTGGTCACACACCGACGGAAGTGTGAGACGGCATAATAGAGGTTCTAGTCATCGAAAGGTGATGAAATCACAAACACGTGGGTAAAGCGGTACAACCTCTGCATAGTGTGTCTAAAACTATAATGATAGCCGTGCTCCCGGTTTTGAGCAACCTGGACCCTCAAATGATTAGAGAAAAATTGGGATTTTGGTTATGGTTATGGTTGGTATTATGGTTATGGTTTGGTAATCGTTATGGCTGATTATGGATTAATATCTAGTATTGAATATGGTTATTGGCAAATGGTAAAATCTGGAATTATTGATGATGGTAATGAATTCAGACTGGTATTATGATATTACTTATGATTATGATGGGTTTACTTCACATACATATAATATATTGCTTTTCAAATGTTTTAATGTACTTTTCAGCACTCAACCATTATTATTATCGTCATTTGAATCAGCCACATGTCATACTTCCCACACTTGCTGAGTACGACATGTACTCACTCTTGCAATCCCCCCCCCAACAGTTGCAGGACAGGATTGGGAGTTTAATGACGATAATGCGGAGTTCTAGGCCGTGTCTACCGTCAGCTTTGCCTGTGGTGTTGCATGGAGCTGCGCTATACCCTATCGCTTATGCTGCCTAGCTGTTTAGTTTGCTTAGTTGGTTTATTTCGGCTGCATTATTTGAACTTGTCATTAATATTCATTAGAGCTTGTATTCAAGGATAATATGGTTTGTTTAATAAAATTTTTTAATTAATCTTGTTCTGTGGTAATTCTCTGTATACTCTTTTGTGATGCACTCGTGTATGTGTGTTGAACATCTTGGGCTCACATATGCATTCACTTGGTTCATTTTCGGAACCGGGTGTCACAGAGGGGTTGTAGTATGGCGCATTGGATGGTGCAAAGCGGAGGCGCACATTGCTTCCTTGTGGTTGTCCTGGATATGGCGCCTTCCCGCTCCATCTCACAAACTTTGTTCTCAATCATAATTGCTTTGTCCACAAGCTTCTGAAAGTTGGCATAGTCACAGTTGAGCAATTGCACTTGGATTTCATTGTTAAGGCCCCTCATTAACGAATATTGCTTTTGGCTGTCCCGACTAACATAGTGCATACCTTGAAAGTTGAGGGAACTTATTGAGATATTCACTCACACTTGACCTTCCTTGCCTCAAGTCTCAAATTCTTGTGTCTTTAGGATCATAACACCTTCCGACACATAATGAGAGCGAAAACTCTCCTTGAATTCAGCCCAAGTGATCCTCTCTTGATTTTCATGGGTGTTGCATAGCGAATCCCACCAATCGGCAGCTGCTCCAAAAAGTTGATGAGATGGAAATAGCACCTTCTCCCCGTCACTACATTGGACAATATCTAGCTTCTTCTCCATGAACATGAGCCAATCATCGGCATCCATAGGTTCAGCAGCTTGAGCAAAAGTCGGTGGCCTAGTCCTCATGAACTCCCCCAACCGGTTATGAGGGGGTGGGGGTGGCGTGGAGGCAGGTGGGGCTGATTGTTGATGTTGCCAGCCTGCAGCTGTCCCATAGTCTGTATCATGGTCTGCATGAGCTGGTTTTGCATAGCCAATAGATGCTTAAGGTAGATAGCTCCCTGGGCAGGTCCATGTCCATTGTTGTTCTGAGGTGCTCCATTGTTCTCCTCCTCATCATTTCCATCACTCTGGTTGCGAGTCCTCACCATCTGAAGAGAAGCAAGAGAGAAGAATTTAGAAAATGTCCCAAACTATATGCATCAAGGGATATGAAACTAAGCAACTAACTATACTAGCCTATGTGGACATGGCAATGCTAAAGTGTCCCAAAATCCTCTACTAGGCACACAAGCAACAATACATAGAAATTATCACACCAAACAAAAACACATCGATTCCAGAGTGCTCCTATGTGCTCTAAAGTGTCCATTCTATCTAGGCTGCATCCTACAGTCAACCTAGCTCTGATACCAATTTGTGACACCCGGTTCCGAAAATGAACCAAGTGAACACATATGTGTGCCTAGGACGTTCAACAAACATACATGAGCGAATCACAAAAGGATATATAGAAAATTACCACAGAACAAGATTAATTGAGAACTTTTATTACAAAATTCATAATATCCTCGAAAACAAGCTCTAATAAATATTAATGACAAGTTCAACTAATGCAGCGGAAATAAACTACATAAGCAACTAAGTAGCTAAGCAATAGGGTATAGCGCGGCTCCAATCAACACCACAGGCAAAGCTGATGGCAGATAGGGCCTAGAACTTCGCATTATCATCATTATACTCCCAAATCTGTTCTGCAACTGTTGGTGGGGAAATTGCAAGGATGTGTACATGTCGTCCTCAGCAAGTGTGGAAAGTATGACATGTAGCTGATACAAATGACGACAATAATAAAGGCTAAGGGCTGAAAAGTACATTAAAACATTTGAAAAAGCATTATATTATATGTATGTGAAGTAAATCCGTCATAAACCATAATTAATAACATAGTACTAGTCTATATTTCATTACCATCATCCATATTCCAGATTTTTAGCATTACCTTTAACCCTATTCAATACCAGAATTTAATCCATAACCAGTACCAAACCATGACCATCCCAAATCCCAAGTTCTCTCTAATCATGTAGGTAGTCAAGGTGCTCATAACTGGGAGCACGGCTATCATGAGTTTTAATAGACCTTGCAGAGTTTGTACCGCTTTACCCACGTGTTTGTGATTTTGTCACCCGTCGGCGACTAAAGAAAACCTCCATTATGCCAAAATACTACCATAGGTGTATGGCCAAGAGATCACATAATAGCCTTTACAAAGGGACTACTAGCATGTACGGACCCACAAAGGTTTCACCGGTGGTGATGTCTCCAACTGAGCACATCTTCAACCAAGGGCCCCCTCTTGTGCCATTCGGATCCTAGAGAGTCCTGCCAACCATATCCAAACCCAATCCGACTCCCCTTCCCCGGTGCGCCAAATGATCCATGCAATACTAGCAATACCCAAATTAATCAGTTACACCGCACCCAAACTTGGCCTCGTGGTGGCACTGTTGTCTTGGCATGTTCTCGCATGAACCGGTCCTTAGATCTAAAGCAAGCAACCACCATGACATCCCACCCATCCACATACCATGCTTGCTTAGATCACCCATTAGCATATCATATTGACCAATTCATATTAACCATAATCTTATTAATGTAAATAGTATAGTTGTTCTCCCATCCCAATTAATTATGCGAATCAAAAAGGTAAAAGGCCCTCCCCGACTCTCTACCATGAATTCCTGGTGACAAGGGTGGTTAAACAAAGCTAATAAACTTCCTATCATAGGATTCCCATTAGATTGACACAGGCATGAAGTTTTGCAAACAAACCATTTATTGTCAAAAAAGGATCAATATGTTCAAGGACACTTGCCTTGCTCTTGGGCTTGATTAGGATCAAAGACTTCAAACTCTTCGTGCTGGAGATCCTCCGCGACACTCTCTAGCGCAAATCCGTCTAATCCGCACAATAAACATACAAGACAAGAATTACAATCAAAGAGTGCAAAAATATTTCTCAATATGTCATGAGATACATGATTTATGCAAATGCGAAGTAAAACTTGTTAGTGAGTTGTTAATGATGTTTACCAACTAGTTATAATAACTTGTAACAAGTTATCCAGCTTTGGAATTAATACAAAACAAATTTAGAATTAATTCAGCAGGAAACAGATTGCAAGATCGGACAAGTCCGCAGGAGGCCGGACTAGTCCGCCCGTCGCAGGAACAGCGAACTAGGGTTTACTAGATTGACGTGAACATGGAGAAACGGGGTCGAATTCACGTGAGAAAGAGAGAATAGAAGGTATACCAGGTGTTTAGGACTCCAATAAATCAAGGGTCTTGGAGGTAACACTTGGATCTTGACGATCTAGAGTTGATGAAAAACTTCATGGTGACTTGTTGATGGAGAACAAAAGCTTGATGAAGATCTTGATCCTATTTCGTTTCCTCCTCTTCTTATTCTTGTTCAGGATCTCCTTCTCCCTTCTTGACAGTGGCTCCCACAAAATAGGGTTTGGTGGTCTTTCAATTGAGGCAAAAGTATGCAAAGTGAAGGGGTGGGTTGTTTATATAGAGGTGGAGGTTAGGGTTTGATGGAATTCAAGTTTAAGATGGGTTGAGGCTGGTTTGGGGTCCCACATGGGCTCCAAAAAGAGTTAGACTCGACACCCTTAGGCCCACTTAAAGTAGAACCCAAAAAAAAGTCGTGAAACAGAAGATCAACTCGGAGTCGCGATTACCGGACAAGTTCGAAAAGGGCCGTACTATTCCGAAGTTAGACAGAGGTGAAAACGGACAAGTTCGGACTATATCGGATAAGTCTGAACTTGGTCAGAGGAAAATCAGACAAGTTTGGCCAAAACCGGACAAGTCCGATTTTAGTGAGAGGAAAAACGGACAAGTCTGATGGAATACCGGACAAGTCCAAGGACATAGCAAAAGTTAAAAGGATTTGGTACACTAGACTAGTCTGCAATGGACCGGACAAGTCCAAAACTATCTAGAGGCATAAACAAACTAGTCCGCAGCCAAAGAGACAAGTCCGACGAAGGTCAGAGAGAAATTGGACTAGTCTGCACCAAAACGGACTAGTCCGCACTTCCCAAAATTCTTAAGTGCAGTTTTACTCTAAATTCATTTTAAACTTATTTATTTTATGTGGAATAGTATTAAACATGTATTAGAATGTATGCAATGCATGATGGATGAAAATTAGGGTGTTACAAGATACCCCCATTTTGAATTTTTTTGAGATGGATATTCAAAGCTTCATCGTCCAAGTTGGTGTTCAAACTGACTTCAATTCGGTCATGATCCATCTCACTATTGAACGCCCATGCGGGTCGTTCCCTAGTCTTTAGCGGGGCCTACCTGTTCACAAAGAAATTGCCAAAGACCATTTGGGGGATAACTCCTCCCTCTATGCATTCTTCGATCCTTTCCAGGATGGGCTTGTATGCATTCGACAGCTTTGGAACTACGTTCCACGCGTCGGTGTCGACATTGGGAAGGCCCTCTGGCAGCTCCATCTTCTCATGCTCCTCCACAGTGATGATCACCCAATACTTCTTCCAATAATCCCACTTACTGGAGGGGAAGGACTTCAAGTACCTGAAGGGGTAATTCTTCCGCTTCACAAAATAATAGAAGTCGATGAGCTCCGTCCCCTTGCCGTTGGTGTGGACTGTGAAGAAGGTATGGAACAACTCGATGTAGGGAGGCCCGCCCACCCACATCTCGCAGTAGTTGATGAAATTCGCCACTAGCAAGACGGAGTGGGGGCCGATGTGATAAAGCTAGAGGCCGTAGAAATTCAACAACATCAGGAGGAAGCTTGAGAAAGGCGGGATCAGACCCACCATGGTGTATGCCAAGAAGTACACCATATCTCCGGTGTGCTCGTTCTTAAAGGAGAGCTTGCCGAAGTGGATGTCCTTGTTGCAAGAGTCACTGGACCAACCCATGTAGGTATGGACACTCGCCATCTCCTCGTTCGTCTTGACCTTGCTGCAGGGAAGACCCAACTCCATCGTGGCAAAGTGAAGCGAAAGTTGGAAGGCTATGCGGGGGTTGGGAGGCTCTGAGTACAAGTTCGATTGAAAGCGTGAAGAGTCCTCAGACCGTGCGGGCTTTCCTTCTTAAGTAAGCCTCCACAACGCTTGGATGGAAACCGCAATGGGATCGAGGTTACGCTCTCAAAACTCTACCTTGCCAATGATGAATGGGCCCAGGTCCACTTTGGCGGAAAAGCCGAAGCTATTGCCCCAGGTGAACCGTTGTATTGATGGGAGGTTGGAAGCATGAGGGCGGTGGCCTGACAAGGTGTGCGGAACCAATACAATTTTTGCATTGGGAACCGACGACCTTCAATTGCGTGAGATCCGCACACAAAGATCTCACCCGCCATATTCAAAAGAAGCCACGTGGCGATGGTTTAACCACGGAGCATCGCCCCAACGGAACATCAGAAGACCTTTGAAGCCACAGCGCTGGAATCAAAGATGGCCCCACCTCCGATAGAATAAATTAACATAACGGGTTTCTCTCGGAGGTGGGCTCGGGGGCTATTGTCGGTACCCTGCGTACCGGGTACCATATGATACCGCAAGAAAAGCTAAGGAGTTCCCCCCTTTCAAGTTGAAGACCTCTAAAGGCCACACGTGTTACACAGTGCTGGACCTGCCTCCCTCGTTCGGGTAGCTCCGACACTGACACGTGTATCACAAAGCCAGACCTAACACCCGGCATAGGGAAGCTCCGGTCTTGCCATGTGTTAGTGACCGCGGACCTAACCCCAAGGAGAGGGAAGCTCTGGTGCTACCATGTGTATAGTGGCTCTGGACCTGCCTCCCACGACGGGAAGGATTGAAGCTGCCACGTGTCGAACCTCCAAAGCTAGGACTTCAACGGAAGACAAAGAGATCTCCAACGGCTCAGACCTTCAAGGGACAGTTAAAGTGTCAGTTACAAAACTTGATTACACGTCATTAATGCTATACTAATGACACGCGATCAGTAGACTATTAATAGGGGTAACGCCATCATTAAGGCACATTATCACCCTATTAACCACACTTAATATTCAGCGATCGTGTATTAGACAGTTAACTATGCCAAGGCAACTTGTCGGGCCAGACAAGTGATGTAATGGCTAGTCCTTAGACTATAAAATGGTTGCATCGCTCGATACAAAAGAAAAAAGCTGATAAGCTCACAGCGCCACACATTTTCATACATACAACACACAACTCGTGGAGTAGGGTGTTATGCTCAGGCGGCCCGAATCACGTAAATCCCTCGTGTCACTGTCTTGTCCAAATCTCACGCACCCCAACCAATCAAGAACCTCTGCGGGCTATGATCTAAGTAGTATCAGGGGAAGTGTCGATCGCACACTTTGACAAGATGGAAAATTTGGTTTTGGGTTGTTATACAGAGGTGGACGTGGTAGGGTTTGATCGAATTCGAGTCTAAGGTGGGTGGAGGCTGTGTAGGGTCCCACATGACCTCCACAGGGGTTAAGCATGTCGTTCTTGGGCCCAATTAAGGTAAATACCCAAACATAAGTCATGGAGGAAAAGATTGAATCCGAGTTGGGCATAGCGGACAAGTTCGCTAGGGGACCAGACTAGTCCGATGTTGGATATAGACGAAAACGTATAAGTCCGGTACGAGGTCCGGACAAGTCCAATCTTGTCAGAACATGAAAACGGACAAGTCCGGCATAGGTCGGACACGTCCGAGGATTTGACAACTTATTAGAAAACCAGACCAAAGATCGGACTAGCGCACTCAATCACGGACAAGTACGTAATGTAACGGAGACTTAATCGGACTAGTCCGCAGCTAAAACGGACAAGTCCGAAGGGCATCAGAGGTGGAAACCGGACTAGTCCGGGGTACAAACCGGACAAGTCCGTACTTATACAGACTTCTAAGTGCTATTTTGCTTCTAATTCATTTTAAACTTGTTTCTTTTTATGTTGCCTAAAGCTAAACGTGTTTAAGAATGTATGCAATGAATGATGGACGAAAATGAGGGTGTTACAGGCATCACCACCGGTGAAACCTTAGTGGGTCTGAATATGCTGGTAGTCCCTTCGTAAAGGCTATTTTGTGATCTCTTGGCCATACACCTAAGCAAGTGTGATTGGCATAAGGGAGGTTTCTTTAGTCGCTGACGGGTGAAAAATCACGAACTTGTGGGTAAAGTGGTACAACCTCTGCAGAGTGTTAAAAACGATCATGATACTCATGCTCCCAGTTATGAGCACTCGGACAACTTCCATGATTAGGGTGGAACTTGGGATTTGGGATGGTTATGGTTATAGTCTGGTTATGGTTATGGTTATGGTTATGATTATGGATTGAGTTATGATAAATGGACAAGGATGATGATAATGGTAATAATTTTGTATATGGATGGATAATTGATTATGGTTTTGTATTATGTTAATTATGTGGGATATGATGGGATTACTTCACATAGACATAGTATTATGTTTTTATACGTTTTAAATGTACTTTTTAGCAATTAGTAATTGTTTATTATCATGCCTTGTTTAAGATACATATCATACTTTCCCACACTTGCTAAGTACGACATGTACTCACCCTTGCAATTCCCCCACCAAAAATTTTAGGTGATGTTTGGGAGTACCCTAAGGATAATGTGCAGTACTAGGTTGTGTGGTGCCGTCGACTTTCCTGTGGTATTGCTTGGAGCCACGATATTCCTATTGCTTAGTTTGCTTAGTTAGATTATTTCCGCTGCAGTAGTATTATCATTAATGATCATTAGAATTGTAAATTGAGGATTTCTTGAATAATGTAATAAAGGTAGTTATTTAACTTGTGTTGTGATAATTATCTATTTAACAACCTGGGCACACATATAGTGCACTTGATTCATTTTCGGAACCGGATGTCACACATGCGCGCGGAGAAGAAATTATGAACAACAACCCTTTACTGCGCGTGCGTGAGGCGTCACGTCGTCCGGCCACTGTCCAGTGACGCGACGGTGCTCAGCGAGGGCGACAGCTGCACGTGATGGTAATGGCGATGCGACCACTCGCCGGAGCTGTTTGAGCACACGCGTGGTGGAAGCGAAATAAATGTGTGTTACGTGTGCGGAAGCTTTCGTGGGCAATGGAGATAGGGTTGTGTAGGGCGAGCTTGGTCCCTGCGCGCTAGTGCGGTTTGGTACAGAGAAACAGGCATGGCTGCTGTTTCGCTCAGAAGAAGAAGAACGAGGGTTTTGTAATTAAATGAAAGTGGGAGGGGATGATTTTAAAATGAATTAGGATTAATACAGAGGGAATGGGCGTGTGCTGCTGTGGAAAAAGAAGGTGTGGGGGTTTCTTGTAATTTGTGAAAAAGAGGAGGGGTGGATAGAAAATATCCTAGGATGTCTTATGCACAGAAAAAGTGTGGCTAGGTCTAGCTGAGAGTCTAGGTCTTTTCCCATACTTCCATGAGGGAATCGGCAGTGAGAGTAACATGGGTTCTGCCATTTTCTCTTTTTTTTTTCTCTTTCTCTTTTTTTAGTATCACATCATTAGTATTATTTTTTTATTCTCATTTCTCTCGATTTGATGATATGTGTGTTTATTTAGTAAGATCATTTTACTATTTTGTGGAAAATTCAGGATGTTACAGTACGTCCCTCAACCCCCTTCTCCTCTGGGAGCTAGTGGTAATTGCGCGAAAATCGCGCCGCATCTACGAATGATGAAGTGGCCACCCAAGTTCTGTCCCCATTTGCTAAAAAAGTATGACGGGACCATCAACCCTGTTGAGTTCCAGTAGATCTAATCAACCTCTATCCTGGCTGCATGAGGGAATGAGACCATCATGGCAAACTACTTCTCTGTTGCCTTGACCGGTACTGCCCGGCTATGGTTCATTAGCCTGCTTTGTAGCTCAATGTACAGCTGGGGAGAGTTATGCCGCCAGTTCACTGCCAACTTTAGGAGTTCCTATACATGCCCCTGCATTGAGCTAGATCTCTTTACCGTGCGGCAAGGATTGAGGGAGTCTCTGGGATCGTTCATCCAGCGATTTTCTCAGGTTCGAAACACAATTCCTTTTATCTCTAATGCCTTTGTTGTTGTTGCTTTTCGACACGGAGTGACAGATAAGAAGATGTTGGAAAAATTGGCTACACGTGATGTCCGAGATGTCACAGAGCTCTTCAGCTTGGCCGACAAATGTGTTAGGGCTGCCGAAGGGCGAGATTGTCATTCGAAGCCTTCCATAGAGGCAGGTATGCCATCCGATTCAAAGGCGGGAGCCTCAGCCCAAGGCAGCGGCAAGAAGAAGAAGAAGGGTGGTGACCGGAAGAAGTCATTAGCCGGTATACCCACGGCTGTTGCTGCTTCAGATGGTGGTGTCCGGGGGCCGCGCCTTGATAAGTGACAACGACCATCATCCGATAGAAACAACAAGCGACACAGGTGTTCGATCCACAACACCACAAGCCACAGTGTTGATGATTGCTGTGAGATCAAGAAACTCGCAGAACGAGTCTGTGAGAACGAACAAAAGCGTCAAGAAGACGCACCCTTCTACCAACATGTAACACCCTTATTTTCATGCATCACGCCCTACATACATTAATATACATGTTTAACATTAACCCGCATAAATAGGAATGAGTTTAAAATTGATTTGGAGCAAAACCACACTTAAAATGCTGAGAAGTTCGGACTAGTCTGATTTTGGTGAGGACTAGTTCGATTTCTCTCTGACTAAAAACGGACTTGTCCGTTTTTGCTGTGGGCTAGTCTGATTGTGCCTCTGGAAACTTTCGGACTTGTCCAATTTTGTGCGGACTAGTCCGATATTCCAAGAATCCTTGAAAATTTGCTAAGTCCCTGGACTTTTCCGGACTAGTCCGGTGTTCCAGTGGACTTGTCCGTTTTCCTCTCTGACTAAAGTCAGACTTGTCCGATTATTGGTCAGACTTGTCCGATTTCTCTCTGGACAACTTGGACTAGTCCGGTCCTTTTTGGACTTGTCTTATATTTCATGACTCCAAGTTGATCTCTTGTTTTACGACTTATTTCTTGGGTTTCACATTAAGTGGGCTTAGGGACGTCGTGCCTAACTCTTTTAGAGCCCATGTGGGACTCTAAACCGGCCTCTACCCCTCTCAAACTTGAAATCCATCTAACCCTAGCCTCCAGCTCTATATAAACAACCCCACCCCTTGGCTTGACATCTATTTGCCACTTTTCCACCCCACCGAAACCCTAGTTAGTGGAGAGCCACCACCAAGGAGGGAGGAGGAGATCTCAAGCAAGAAGAAGAAGAAGAGGAGGAAACGAAAGAGGATCAAGATCTCCATCGATTTTCGTTCTTCATCACCAATTCATCTCCAAGTTCATCCCCAACCCTAGATCATCAAGATCCAAGTGTTACCTCCAAGTTTCTTGATTCATTGGAGTTCTAAACACCAGGTATACCTTCTATTCTCTTTTCCTTATGTGAATTCAAACCCTAATCTCCAAATTTACATCGATCTAGAAAACCCTAGTTCGCTAGTTCTGCGAAGTGCGGACTAGTCTGGCCTTCTGCAGACTAGTCCGATTTTGCTGACTAAATTCTGTTGAATTAATTCTAAAATTAGATATAATCACATCCAAACCTGTATAAACTTGTTGAAATCTATTAGAACTAGTTAGTGATCATTAAAAGTAATCTATTAACAAGTTCTACCTTGCATTTGCATCAATCATGCATGTCATGCCATATTGAGTAATATTTGTGCACTCTTTGATTGTGTTTCTTGTTTGTATGTCTATTGTGCGGATTAGACGGATTTGTGCTAGAAAGTGCCGCGGAGGATCTACAGCACCAAGAGTTTGAAGAAGTTGACCCGAACGAATCCCAAGAGCAAGGCAAGTGTCCTTGAAGCATATTGATCCTGTTTCTAAAATAAATGTTTTGTTTGCGAAACTGCTTGCTTGTGTCAATTTGATGGGAATCCTATGATAGGATGTTTACTAGACTTGTCTAACCACCCTTTTCACATGGAATTTATGGTAGAGAGTCGGGAAGGGCTTTTTACCTTTTTGCTTCGCTTAATAAACTGGGATGGAAAACAATACTACACACTTAATTAGGCATTTATGAGATTATGATTAATATGAACTGGTTAATATGATATTGTAATGGGTGATCTATGCAAGTCTGGTACGTGGATGGGTTGGATGTTAAGGTGGTTTGCTTGCTTTAGATATAAGGACCGGTTCATGCGAGAATAAGCCGGGACTACAGTGCCACCACGAGGCCAAGTATGGGTGCGGCATAGCTGATTAATTAGGGCTTTGACAGTGCTATCTGGACCATTATGGATGCTCAGGGAAGGGGTACTTGGATTGGGTTTGTGGATAATTAGTGGGACTACCCTGGGATCCGAATGGCTCAAGAGGGGGGCCCTTGGTTGAAGATGTGCTCTGTAGGAGACATCGCCACCGGTGAAACCTCAGTGGGGTCTAAATAGGCTAGTAATCCCTTTGTAAAGGCTATTTTGTGATCTCTTGGTCATACACCAAAGGAAGTGTAATTGGCATAAGGGAGGTTCTTTAGTCGCCGACAGGTGATGAAATCACAAAGGCGTGGGTAAAGTGGTACAAACTCTGCAGAGTCTAATAAACTATCATGATAGTCGTGCTCCCAGTTATGAGCAACCTGGGAGTTTAATGGTGATAATGCGGAGTTCCAGGCCGTGTCTACCGTCAGCTTTGCCTGTGGTGCTGCATGGAGCTGCGCTATACCCTATCACTCATGCTGCCTAGCTGTTTAGTTTGCTTGATTAGTTTATTTCCGCTGCATTAGTTGAACTTGTCAATAATATTCATTAGAACTTGTATTCGAGGATAATATGTTTAGTGCAATAAAATTTGGTTAATTAATCTTGTGTTTTGGTAATTATCTGTATATCGTTTGTGATGCACTCGTGTATGTGTGTTGAACATCCTGGGCACACATATGCATTCACTTGGTACATTTTTCGGAACCGAGTGTCACAGATTGGTATCAGAGCCACAGGTTGACCGTAGGACGCAACCTAGATAGAATGGACACTTTAGAGCACATAGGAGCACTCAGGACCGATGTGTTTTGTTTGGTGTGCTGTTGCTATATATTGTTTGCTTGTGTGAGTAATATAGGATTTTAGGATGCTTTAGCATTGCCATGTCCACCTAGGCTAGTATAGGTAGTTGTTTAATTTCATATCCCTTGATGCATATAGTTGGGGACATTTTCTAATTCTTACCTATCGCTTTTCTCCAGATGGTGAGGACTCGCAACCAGAGGGATGCTAATGATGATGAGGAGAACCATAGAGCATCAGAACAACAATGGACAATGACCTGCCCAAGGAGCTATTAATATTGAGCAGCTATTGGCTACGCAAAACCAGCTCATGCAGACCATGATACAAACTACGGGATAGCTGCAGGCTGGCAACATCAACAATCAGCCCCACATGCCTCCACCGCCACCCCCACCTCCTCATAATCGGTTGGGAGAGTTTATGAGGACTAGGCCACCAACCTTTGCTCAGGCCGCTGACCCTATGGATGCTGATGATTGGCTCAAGTCCGTAGAGAAGAAACTTGCTATTGTCCAATGCAGTGACCGAGAGAAGGTTCTATTTGCATCTCATCAACTAGTTGGAGCAGTTGCGGATTGGTGGGATTCATATTGCAATGCTCATGAGAATCAGGAGAGAATTACTTGGGTCGAATTCAAGAAGAGTTTTCGTTCTCATGATGTGCCCCGGGGGTGTTATGATCTTGAAGAGGCAAGAATTTGAGAACTTGAGGCAAGGAAGATCGAGCGTGGGTGAATATCTCGACAAATTCACTCAACTCTCAAGGTATGCGCCTGAGGATGTGAGCCGGGACAGCCGGAAGCAATATTTGTTCATGAGGGGCTTGAACAATGAGATTCAAGTGCAATTGCTCAATTGTGACTATGCAAATTTCCAGAAGCTTGTGGACAAAGAAATTGTGGTGGAGAACAAGGTCCGTGAGATGGAACAAGACAACAAGAGGGAGGCGCCATATCAAGGACAACCACAAGGAAGTAATGTGTGCCCTCTCTTTGCACCATCCAATGCGCCATATTACAGCTCCTCTACTTCTATACAGCGCCCTGGTTATGCACTGCGCCCAACTTAGTTTTTGCAGCAGCGCCCTGTCATGCAAGCACCTAGGCCTCCAATGCCATATGCACCTCGTGCTAATTTTCCTGGTGCAAGTGTTCAAAACCAAGCTCGTCCCAATAATTCGGGTGGAGTTAAGAAGTGCTATACTTGTGGAGAAGCTGGACACTTTGCACATTAATGTCCTAAGTTAGGACTTGGTCAAGGAAGCAATGTGCCGAGGCAAAACCCAAGACCCAATGGAGGACAACCGCAAGAGAACCGCAGACAGCAGAATTTTGCTCGTGGCAACGTGAACCATGTCTCAACGGAGGATGATCAACAAACGGATGACGTGATCATTGGTATGTTTCTCGCCAACTCGAACCCCGCGACTATGTTGTTTGATTCTGGAGCATCGCATTCATTCATTGCATCGAAGTATGTTGCCAAGTATAGTTTGCCTATCTCTCATATGAAGTTTACTCTATTTGTTAAGTCTCCTGGAGGAGAGATGAGGACAAATATAGTATGTCCAAAAGTAAGCCTTAGAATAAGGGGGTAGACTTCTCCACCAACCTCATTGTTTTGGATTCTCAAGGATTGGACATTATACTTGGTATGGACTAGTTGAGGAAGCACAATGGAGTTATTTATTGTGCCACGAAGACGGTGAAGTTGACCAGTGAAGAAGGGATCATCGTAGAATTTGAAGCATCTCAAACCGCACCGAAGCAATTGGAGCTAAATCATATGGACGGTGCCTCAATTGAGGAGATTCTGGTGGTGTGTGAATTTTTGGATGTTTTTCCAAACGAGTTGCTAGGTATGCCACCTGATCGAGACATTGAGTTTGTTATTGATTTAATACCTGGAACTGCACCTATAGCTAAGAGGCCGTATAGAATGCCTCCTATGGAATTAGCAGAGCTCAAGAAGCAGATTCAAGAGCAACTAGAGAAGGGTTGTATTCTCCCAAGCTCTTCACCTTGGGGAGCGCCCGTGTTGTTTTTGGACAAGAAGGATGGAACCTAAACGATGTGTGTGGATTACCGAGCTCTCAACGAGGTGATAATCAAGAACAAGTACACCTTGCCACGCATAGAAGACTTGTTTGATATGATGAAGGGTGCTTGTATCTTCTCTAAGATTGATTTGAGGTCGAGATACTTTCAAACGAAAATTATACCGTCGGACATACATAAGACAACTTTTAGGACGCGGTATGGATCTTATGAGTACACCGTGATGTCCTTTGGATTGACCAATGCACCTGTGTACTTTATGTACCTCATGAATAAGATCTTCATGCAGTACATGGATAGATTCGTTGTGGTGTTTATTGATAACATTATGATCTACTCTAGTGATGAGAAGGAACATGAGGAACACTTGAGGCTTATGCTACAAAAATTGAGGGAGCATCAATTGTATGCCAAGTTCAACAAGTGTCAGTTTTGGTTGAGAGAGGTGTTGTTTTTGGGTCATATCATCTCAAGAAGAGGAGTATTGGTTGACCCCGGAAAAGTGAGAGACGTGTTGAAATGGGAACATCCGCAAAATGTCAAGGAAATAAGGAGTTTTCTTGGAATGGCTGGATATTACCGTCGATTCATCAAGGACTTTTCCAAGATAGCCAAGCCAATGACGGAACTGATAATGAAGGGAAAGGCATTCCAATGGACTCAAGCTTGTCAAAAAAGTTTTGAGGAGTTGAAGAAGAGGTTGACAACAGCCCCAGTTTTGGTACTGCCGGATGTGAGCAAGAGTTTTTATATTTATTGCGACGCATCGAGACAAGGACTTGGATGTGTATTGATGCAAGAGGGACAAGTGGTCGCCTATGCATCAAGACAATTGAAGAAACATGAACAGAATTATCCAATGCATGATTTGGAACTTACAGCCGTGGTACATGCGTTGAAGATTTGGAGACACTATATCCTTGGACATAGGTGTGAAATATACACGGATCATAAGGGTTTGAAGTATATTTACACACAAACGGACCTGAACTTGAGGCAACGAAGATGGTTGGAGCTCATCGAGAATTATGACTTGGGAATCAATTATCATCCAGGGAAGGCTAATGTAGTGGTCGATGCTTTGAGTAGAAAAGGAGTAAGTCATCAACTCACGGTTCAAGAGTTACCATCTGAGTTATGTAAGGAGTTCGAACGATTGAACCTTGGATTTGTAAATGAGATGGAGATGATGGAGTTAAACCCAACATTGGAGCAAGAAATTCGGGAAGGTCAAACTAAGGATGAGGAAATTCAAGAAATCAAGGAAAAGACCCAATAGAGGGGAGAATTCAGATTTCATGAGGACGAACATGGTACTCTATGGCTTGGTAAGAGGATTGTCGTGCCCAATGTGAAGCATATTCGGGAGACGATATTAAAAGAGGCACAAAACTCACCTTACTCAATTCAGCCCGGTTGTACAAAGATGTACAAAGACTTGAAGACGTGCTATTGGTGGGATAGCATGAAAAATGTGACGCCCGGTTCCAAAAACTGAACCAAGCTAACGCATATGTGTGTCCAGGATGTTCAACACACATACACGAGTGCCATCACAAAAGAGTATACAGAAAATTACCACAAAACAAATTAATTATCAAATTTTATTACACAAACCATATTATCCTCGAATACAAGCTCTAATGAATATTAATGACAAGTTCAACTAATGCAGCGGAAATAGACTAATTAAGCAACTAAGCAAACTAAGCAAAAGGGATAGCGCAGCTCCAATCAACACCACAGGCAAAGCTGACGGTAGACACGGCCTAGATCTCCACATTATCGCCATTAAACTCATAATTCTGACCTGCAACTGTTGGGGGGGATTGCAAGAGTGAGTACATGTCGTACTCAGCAAGTGTGGAAAGTATGACATGTGGCTGATTCAAATGACAACAATAATAATGGCAAGTGCTGAAAAGTACAGTAAAACATTTGAAAAGCAATATGTATATTATATGTATGTGAAGTAATCCCATCATAATCACGAGTAATACCATAATACCAAACTGAATTCATTACCATCATCAATAAGTCCAGATTTCACCATTGCCAATAACCATATTCAATACCAGAAATTAAATCCATAACTGTTATCAAACCATAACCATTCCAATACCAAATTCCCTCTAATCATGGAAGTTGTCTAGGTGCTCATAACCGGGAGCACGGCTATCATGATAGTTTTAATTAACTCTGCAGAGTTTGTACCTCTTTACCCACGTGTTCGTGATTTCATCACCTTTCGGCGACTAAGAACCTCCCTTATGCCCATGACCCGTCAGTCACATTACACATTTTCGTTGGTGTGTGGCCAAGAGATCACAAAATAGCCTTTACAAAGGGATTACTAGCCTATTCAGACCCCACTGAGGTTTCACCGGTGGCGATGCCTCCAACTGAGCACATCTTCAACCAAGGGCCCCCTCTTGAGCCATTCGGATCCCAGGGTAGTCCCACCAATCATCAACAAACCCAATCTGACTACCCCTTCCCCGAGCATCCACAATGGTCCAAACAGCACTAGCAAAGCCCTAATTAATCAGCTACGCCGCACCCATACTTGGCCTCGTGGTGGCACTGTAGTCCTGGCTTATTCTCGCATGAACCGGTCCTTAGATCTAAAGCAAGCAAACCACCATAACATCCAACCCATCCACATACCAGGCTTGCTTAGATCACCCATCGTATTGACCAGTTCACATTAACCAGAATATCATTGATGCATAATTAAATGTGTAGTGTTGTTTTCCATCCCAATTAATTAAGCGATGCAAAAAGATAAAAACCCTTCCCGACTCTCTACCATAAATTCCAGGTGACAAGGGTGGTTTAGCAAATCTAGTAAACTTCCTACCATAGGATTCCCATCAAATTGACACAGCATGCAGTTTTGCAAACAAAACATTTATTTTAAAACAGGATCAATATGCTTCAAGGACACTTGCCTTGCTCCGGCGGATAGGATTGCTCAAGCGCTTCGAAGTCTTGGTTCTGGAAATCCTCGTACACGATCTCTTGAGCACGTTCCTCTACTCGATAACACATACAAGAAAATACATACAAATCAACATGATGCACACCCATTAATCAACATGCGATGATATGCATGCATGCAAAGTACAATAATTAATTAACTACGGTTGTTTATTAATTAGATGCAACTAGTTCATACGTGTTCATATGATTTTACAGGGGTTTTAGAGTGGATTAATGCTGCTGAAAATAAAATTATGGTGCAACTAAAATCAATTTATGTCTATTAGATCTAATGCGTCGCTAAAATTTGCATCGGGAACATGGCCTACCGTAGATGCGATGGCTTCGATGATCGCGGGATGGGGACAACGCGTAGACGAAGTGGATGCGTAGGGTCCTCCGGCGGCACGACGACGGCGACGATCTCCGGTGGACGACGGCACCCTCCTCTTTTTCTTTCTCCTCTTCCCCTTTTTTTCTTCCTTTTCTTCCCCTTGCGGCGGCAGCTCTGGTGCTTCTTTTTTCTGTACCGGCGGCGGCTAGGTCTTTTTCTGGCTCTGGCGGCGGCGTTTTTCTGGTGGCTGGAAAACACGGGTCCCGGGGCTTTTTTATAGGCGGCGGTAGGGCGCTAGGGCCGGCGCGCGTGCGGCGGTTGCGCGGGAGCGGGAATCGCGGTGGGAGGGCGCAGGCGGCGGGGCCGGTCGGGCGACCGAGCGCGGGAGAGGTTGGCGGGGTGCGTGGTGGGGCCCGGCGTGCTGCGGTGCGGGGGATGGGCGGGAGGCGGCTCGGGCAGGGCGCCGGCGCGTAGGCGCGCTGGAGCGCGTGCGACATCGGGGGGGGGGGGGGGATCGAGGCGGGGGCCCCAGGCGGCGGGGCCGGGGTCCAGGCGGGCGCGCGGATCGGCGCGCGTGGCGGGCGCGTGGGAGGCTCGAACGGCCTGGCCGGGCGGCGCCGGTCCCTTTTGTTTTGTTTTTTTTCTTCTCTTTTTTTTATATTTTTATTATTATAATATATTATTTATATTTTATTTATTTTATTTATCTTATTCATTTTATTTATTTATTATTTATTTTATATATATTTATTATTATATATTATTTATTTATATATATTTCTTTTTATATATTATTATTTTATTATTGATATTTATTCCCTAATACATGTTTTAGGCTATAATTATTATTTTCTATTTCTTCTTTTGCTACATACATTTGTATATATATGCTCCATCTTTTATGTTTTATTATTTTTCTTTTATCCTACTAATGTTTAATGCATGATCATGTATGCAATGCTTGATGCGAAAATTGAGGGTGTTACAAACCTACCCCCCTTAAAGTGAATCTCGCCCTCGAGATTCGATAGCGTGGAGAAAAGGTGAGGGAATTCTGCCTTCAAGTCTTCTTCACGTTCCCACGTAGCTTCGATTTCCGTATGGTGTTTCCGTTGCACTTTACACCAACGAATCCTCTTATTTCTCGTGACCCTTTCCTTCACGTCCAAGATCTTGATAGGTTGCTCGACATAAGACAAATCCTCTTGAAGTTCTAATTCGTCCATCGGCACTTGTTCTTCCGGTACCCTGAGACATTTCTTGAGTTGAGAGACGTGAAACACGTCGTGTACATCGGGGAGATACGTCGGCAGCTCAAGTCGATATGCTACTTCTCCTCGTTTGTCCAAAATCTTGATCGGTCCAATATAACGAGGTGCGAGCTTGCCTCTCATGTTAAACCTCTTATGACCTCTCATAGGTGACACCTTGAGGTAAACAAAATCTCCTATTTCAAAGGCTAATTTCCTTCTCCTATTGTCCGCATAGCCTTTTTGTCTTGATTGGGCAGCCCTCAAGTTTTCACGAATTATCTGGACTTGCTTTTCGGCTTCTTGCAACACATCCGGACCCAATACATGAGTTTCTCCTGCCTCATTCCAGAATAAAGGTGTCCTACACTTCCTCCCATAAAGCGCTTCATATGGTGACATCTTCAAGCTGGCTTGGTAACTATTGTTGTATGAAAATTCTGCGTATGGCAAGTTTTTATCCCAACTTTTCCCATGCTTTAATGCACAAGCTCTTAACATGTCCTCCAAAATCTGATTGGTCTTCTTGGTTTGTCCATCCGTTTGAGGATGATATGCGGAACTAAAATTCAACCTCGTTCCCAAAGCTTCATGCAATTTTTGCCAAAATCTGGAGGTAAATTGAGAACCTCTATCCGAGACTATCTTCTTAGGGACTCCATGTCGACACACAATATGCTCCATGTATATTTCGACCAATCGTGCAGCTGTATATTTGGTCTTCACGGGAACAAAATGAGCTGACTTGGTTAAGCGATCCAAAATTACCCAAATTGAGTCATACCCGGACTGAGTACGAGGTAACCCAACTATGAAGTCCATTCCAATTTCTTTCCACTTCCATTCCGGAATCTTCAGCGGTTGCAATAATCCAGCTGGCCTTTGATGTTCTGCCTTCACTCGTTGGCACACATCACACAATGCCACATATTCAGCTATGTCCTTCTTCATGCTATCCCACCAATAGCAAGTCTTCAAGTCTTTGTACATCTTTGTACAACCAGGGTGAATCGAGTATGGTGAGTCATGTGCCTCCTTTAATATTGTCTTCCGAATATGCTTTACATTAGGCACAACGATCCTCTTTACAAGCCATAAGGTACCATGTTCGTCTTCATCAAATCTGAATTCTCTCCCTTCTTCGATTCTCTCCTTGATTTCCTTGATCTCCTCATCTGCGGTCTGTGCTTCTCGAATTTCTTGCTCCAAGGTCGGATTTAACTCCATCATCTCCATCTCATTTACAAACCCGAGGTTCAACCGTTCAAACTCCTTACATAACTCGGACGGTAACGCTCGAACTGTAAGTTGATGGCTTACTCCCTTTTGGCTCAAAGCATCGACCACTACATTGGCCTTCCCTGGGTGATAGTTGATTCCCACGTCATAATCCTTGATGAGCTCCAACCATCGGCGTTGCCTTAGATTCAGATCCGTTTGCGTAAATATGTACTTGAGACTCTTGTGATCCGTATAAACCTCACATCGGTGACCAAATACATAGTGTCTCCATATCTTCAAGGCGTGTACCACGGCTGCGAGTTCAAGGTCATGTGTAGGATAATTCAACTCATGTTTCTTTAGTTGCCTCGATGCATAAGCTACCACTTGGCCTTCTTGCATGAGCACACATCCTAATCCTTGTCTTGATGCATCACAATATATATCAAAACTCTTGCTCACGTCCGGTAATACTAACACCGGCGCGGTTGTCAACCTTTTCTTTAACTCCTCAAAGCTATCTTGACAAGCTTGAGTCCATCGGAATGCCTTCCCTTTCATGAGTAATTCAGCCATAGGCTTGGCTATTTTGGAGAAATCCTTGATGAATCGGCGGTAATATCCAGCCATTCCAAGGAAACTCCGAATTTCCTTGACATTTTGTGGCGGCTCCAACTTCAACACGTCTCTCACCTTTCCGAGGTCAACCGATACTCCTCCTCCTGAGATTATATGACCCAAAAATGGCACCTCTTTCAACCAAAACTGGCATTTGCTGAACTTGGCATACAATTGATGCTCCCTCAATTTCTGCAGCGTAAGCCTCAAGTGTTCCTCATGTTCCTTCTCATCCTTCGAGTAGATCATAATATCATCAATAAACACCACAATGAACTTGTCCAAGTACTCCATGAAGACTTTATTCATGAGGTACATAAAGTAGGCAGGCACATTTGTCAATCCAAAAGACATCACGGTGTACTCATAAGATCCATACCGTGTCCTAAAAGCTGTCTTGGGTATGTCCGACGGTCTAATCTTCATTTGAAAGTATCCTGATCTCAAATCAATCTTGGAAAACACACAGGCACCTTTCATCTGATCAAACAAATCCTCTATATGGGGCAAGGTGTACTTGTTCTTGATGGTCACCTCATTGAGAGCTCGGTAATCCACACACATCCTTTGCATTTTATCCTTCTTGTCCACAAATAGAACGGGCGCTCCCCAAGGTGAAGAGCTTGAGCGAATAAAACCCTTCTCTAATTGTTCTTGAATTTGCTTCTTGAGCTCTGCTAATTCCATAGGAGGCATCCTATACGGCCTCTTAGCTATAGGTGCAGTTCCAGGTATTAAATTAATAACAAACTCAATGTCTCGATCGGGTGGCATACCTGGCAACTCATCTGGGAACACATCCAAAAATTCACACACTACCGGAATCTCCTCAATTGCGGCACTGTCCACATGATTCAGCTCCAATTGCTTCGGTGCGGTTTGAGATGCTTCAAATTCTACGGTGATCCCTTCCTCATTAGTCAACTTCACCGTCTTTGTGGCACACTCAATAACTCCATTGTGCTTCCTCAACCAGTCCATACCAAGTATAATGTCCAATCCTTGAGAATCCAAAACAATGAGGTTGGCGGAGAAGTCTACCCCCCTTATTCTAAGGCTTACCTTTGGACATACTATATTTGTCCTCATCTCTCCTCCAGGAGACTTAACCAATAGAGTAAACTTCATATGAGAGATAGGCAAACTATACTTGGCAACATACGTCGATGCAATGAATGAATGCGATGCCCCAGAATCAAATAACATAGTCGCGGGGTTGGAGTTGGCGAGAAACATACCAATGACCACGTCATCCGCTTGCTGAGCATCCTCCGTAGAGACATGGTTCACGTTGCCACGAGCAAAATTCTGCTGTCCATGGTTCCCTTGTGGCTGTCCTCCATTAAGTCTTGGGTTTTGCCCTGGCGCATTGCTTCTTTGACCAAGGCCTGACTTAGGACATTGATTCGCAAAGTGTCCAGCTTCTCCACAAGTATAGCACCTCTTAACTCCACCGGAATTATTGGGACGAGCTTGGTTTTGAGCATTGGTTCCAGGAAAATCAGCACGAGGCGCATAAGGCATTGCTTGCAAAACAGGGTGCTGCTGCACAAACTGAGTTGGGCGCGATGCATAACCAGGGCGCTGAGCAGGAATAGAGGAGCTGTAATGAGGCGCATTGGGTGGTGCAAGGCGAGGGCGCACATTACTTCCTTGTTGCTGTCCTTGATACGGTGCCTTGCTCTTGATTTCTTGCTCCATCTCACGGATCTTGTTTTCAATCACAATTGCTTTGTCCACAAGCTTCTAAAAATTGGCATAGTCACAATTGAGCAATTGCACTTGGATCTCATTGTTGAGGCCTCTCATGAACAAATATTGCTTCCTACTATCAGTTTTGATGTCTTCTGGAGCATATCTTGATAATTGAGTGAATTTGTTGAGATACTCACGCTCATCCTTCCTTTCCTGAGATTTTCAAAGTCTTGTCTTCTCAGTATCAACTCCTTCAGGTACATAGTGGGAACGGAAACTCTGCTTAAACTCAGCCCAAGTGATTGCCTCCTGATTATCATGAGCGTTGCAAAGAGCTTCCCACCAGTCGGAGGCTACTTCAACTAGTTGATGTGATGCAAAGAGAACCTTCTCCCTATCAGTGCATTGGACAATAGCAAGTTTCTTCTCAACGGACTTCAGCCAATCATCAGCTTCCATTGGGTCTGTGGCTTGTGCAAAGGTAGGCGGTCTGGTCCTCATGAACTCTCCCAAACGGTTGTGAGGAGGCTGGGGTGGTGGCGGGGGCGGTATATGAGGCTGATTGTTGTTATTGCCAGCCTGCAGCTGTCCCATAGTCTGTATCATGGTCTGCATGAGCTGATTTTGCATGGCCAATAGCTGCTCGATATTTATAACTCCATGAGCAGGTCCTTGTCCATTGTTGTTCTGAGGCGCTCCATGGTTCTCCTCTCCATCATTGACATCCCTCTGATTGCGAGTTCTCACCATCTGAAGAAAAGCAATAGGTAAGAATTAGAGAACGTCCCCAACTATATGCATCAAGGGATATGAAGCTAACCAACTAGCTATACTAGCCTAGGTGGACGTGGCAATGCTAAAGCATCCCAAAATCCTCTATTAAGCACACAAGCAAACAATATATATAGCAAACAACACTCCAAGCAAAACACATCGATTCCTGAGTGCTCCTATGTGCTCTAAAGTGTCCATTCTATCTAGGCTGCATCCTACGGTCAACCTGTGGCTCTGATACCAATCTGTGATGCCCGGTTCCAAAAACTGAACCAAGCTAAAGCATATGTGTGCCCAGGATGTTCAACACACATACACGAGTGCCATCACAAAAGAGTATACAGAAAATTACCACTGAACAAATTAATTATCAAATTTTATTACACAAACCATATTATCCTCGAATACAAGCTCTAATGAATATTAATGACAAGTTCAACTAATGCAGCGGAAATAGACTAATTATGCAACTAAGCAAACTAAGCAAAAGGGATAGTGCAGCTCCAATCAACACCACAGGCAAAGCTGACGGTAGACACGGCCTAGATCTCCACATTATCGCCATTAAACTCATAATTCTGACCTGCAACTGTTGGGGGGGATTGCAAGAGTGAGTACATGTCGTACTTAGCAAGTGTGGAAAGTATGACATGTCGCTGATTCAAATGACGACAATAATAATGGCAAGTGCTGAAAAGTACAGTAAAACATTTGAAAAGCAATATGTATATTATATGTATGTGAAGTAATCCCATCATAATCACGAGTAATACCATAATACAAAACTGAATTCATTACCATCATCAATAAGTCCATATTTCACCATTGCCAATAACCATATGCAATACCAGAAATTAAATCCATAACTGTTATCAAACCGTAACCATTCCAATACCAAATTCCCTCTAATCATGGAAGTTGTCCAGGTGCTCATAACCGGGAGCATGGATATCATGATAGTTTTAATTAACTCTGCAGAGTTTGTACCTCTTTACCCACGTGTTCGTGATTTCATCACCTTTCGGCGACTAAGAACCTCCCTTATGCCCATGACCCGTCGGTCACATTACACACATCCGTTGGTGTGTGGCCAAGAGATCACAAAATAGCCTTTACAAAGGGATTACTAGCCTATTCAGACCCTACTGAGGTTTCACCGGTGGCGATGCCTCCAACTGAGCACATCTTCAACCAAGGGCCCCCTCTTGAGCCATTCGGATCCCAGGGTAGTCCCACCAATCATCAACAAACCCAATCCGACTACCCCTTCCCCGAGCATCCACAATGGTCCAAATAGCACTAGCAAAGCCCTAATTAATCAGCTACGCCGCACCCATACTTGGCCTCGTGGTGGCACTGTAGTCTTGGCTTATTCTGGCATGAACCGGTCCTAAGATCTAAAGCAAGCAAACCACCATAACATCCAACCCATCCACATACCAGCTTGCTTAGATCACCCATCGTATTGACCAGTTCACATTAACCAGAATATCATTGATGCATAATTAAATGTGTAGTGTTGTTTTCCATCCCAATTAATTAAGCGATGTAAAAAGATAAAAACCCTTCCCGACTCTCTACCATAAATTCCAGGTGACAAGGGTGGTTTAGCAAATCTAGTAAACTTCCTACCATAGGATTCCCATCAAATTGACACAGCATGCAGTTTTGCAAACAAAACATTTATTTTAAAACAGGATCAATATGCTTCAAGGACACTTGCCTTGCTCCGGCGGATAGGATTGCTCAAGCGCTTCAAAGTCTTGGTTCTGGAAATCCTCGTACACGATCTCTTGAGCACGTTCCTCTACTCGATCACACATACAAGAAAATACATACAAATCAACATGATGCACACCCATTAATCAACATGCGATGATATTCATGCATGCAAAGTAAAATAATTAATTAACTACGGTTGTTTATTAATTAGATGCAACTAGTTCATACGTGTTCATATGATTTTACAGGGGTTTTAGAGTGGATTAATGCTGCTGAAAATAAAATTATGGTGCAACTAAAATCAATTTATGTCTATTAGATCTAATGCATCGCTAAAATTTGCATCGGGAACATGGCCTACCGTAGATGCGATGGCTTCGATGATCGCGGGATGGGGACAATGCGTAGATGAAGTGGATGCATAGGGTCCTCCGGCGGCACGACGACGGCGACGATCTCCGGTGGACGACGTCACCCTCCTCTTTTTCTTTCTCCTCTTCCCCTCTTTTTTTCTTCCTTTTCTCCCCCTTGCGGCGGCGGCTCTGGTGCTTTTTTTTTCTGTACCGGCGGCGGCTAGGTCTTTTTCTGGCTCTGGCGGCGGCGTTTTTCTGGTGGCTGGAAAACACGGGTCCCGGGGCTTTTTTATAGGCGGCGGTAGGGCGCTAGGGCCGGCGCGCGTGCGGCGGTTGCGCGGGAGCGGGAATCGCGGTGGGAGGGCGCAGGCGGCGGGGCCGGTCGGGCGACCGAGCGCGGGAGCGGTTGGCGGGGTGCGTGGTGGGGGCCCGGCGTGCTGCGGTGCGGGGGATGGGCGGGAGGCGGCTCGGGCAGGGCGCTGGCGCGCAGGCGCGCTAGGGCGCGTGCGGCATCGGGGGGGGGGGGGGGGGCGATCGAGGCGCGGGCCCCAGGCGGCGGGGCCGGTCGGGGCCGGGGTCCATCCGGGCGCGCGGATCGGCGCGCTGGTCGGCGCGCGAGAGGCTCGGCCGGCCTGGCCGGGCGGCGCCGGTCCCTTTTGTTTTGTTTTTTTTTCTTCTCTTTTTTTATATTTTTATTATTATAATATATTATTTATATTTTATTTATTTTATTTATCTTATTCATTTTATTTATTTATTATTTATTATATATATTTATTATTATATATTATTTATTTATATATATTTCTTTTTATATATTATTATTTTATTATTGATATTTATTCCCTAATACATGTTTTAGGCTATAATTATTATTTTCTATTTCTTCTTTTGCTACATACATTTGTATATATATGCTCCATTTTTTATGTTTTATTATTTTTCTTTTATCCTACTAATGTTTAATGCATGATCATGTATGCAATGCTTGATGCAAAAATTGAGGGTGTTACAAAAAAGGACATAGCTGAATATGTAGCGTTGTGTGATGTGTGTCAACGAGTCAAGGCGGAACATCAAAGGCCAGCTGGGTTATTGCGGCCATTGAGGATTCCAGAATGGAAGTGGGAAGAAATCGGTATGGACTTCATAGTTGGTTTACCGCATACCCAGTCTGGGTATAACTCGATTTGGATAATCGTGGATCGATTGACCAAGTCAGCTCATTTTCTTCCTGTCAAGACCAAGTATACATCTGCACAATTGGCCGAAATATACATGGAGCATATTGTGTGTCGACATGGAGTCCCTAAGAACATAGTCTCGGATAGAGGTTCTCAATTTACCTCTAGGTTTTGGCAAAAGTTGCATGAAGCATTAGGAACAAGGTCGAATTTTTGTTCAGCATACCACCCTCAAATGGATGGACAAACCGAGAGGACCAATCAGATTTTAGAGGACATGTTAAGAGCTTGTGCTTTGAAGCATGGGAAAGGTTGGGACAAGAGCTTGCCATATGCAGAATTTTCATACAACAATAATTACCAAGCAAGCTTGAAAATGTCACCATATGAAGCGCTTTATGGAAGGAAGTGTAGGACACCTTTATTCTGGAATGAGGCAGGAGAAACTCAAGTATTTGGTCCGGATGTGTTGCAAGAAGCCAAAAAGCAAGTCCAAATAATTCGTGAAAACTTGAGGGCTGCTCAACCAAGACAAAAAGGCTATGGAGACAATAGGAGAAGGAATTTAACCTTTGAAGTGGGAGATTTTGTTTACCTCAAGGTGTCACCAATGAGAGGTCATAAGAGGTTTAACATAAGAGGCAAGCTAGCACCTCGATACATTGGACCATTCAAGATTTTGGACAAAAGAGGAGAAGTAGCATATAAGTTGGAGATGCCAACTCATCTTCCAGACGTACATGATGTCTTTCATGTTTCCCAGCTCAAGAAATGCTTGAGAGTACCGGAAGATCAAGTGCACATGGAAGGATTGGAACTAGAGGAAGATTTGACTTATGTCGAACAACCGATCAAAATCTTGGAAACCAAGGAGAGAGTCACAAGGGACAAGGTTATTAGATGGTGTAAAGTTCAATGGAAACACCACACAGAAGAAGAAGCGACGTGGGAATTGGAGGATGATATCAAGAAGGAATTTCCCTATCTCTTCTCATCCACGTCTAATTTCGAGGGCAAGATTCATTTTAAGGGGGGTAGGTTTGTAACACCCTCATTTTCATGGATCATGCCCTACATACATTCATATACATGTTTAACATTAACCCGTATAAATAGGAACGAGTTTAAAATTGATTTGGAGCAAAACGTCACTTAAAATGCTGAAAAGTACGCACTAGTTCGATTTTGGTGAGGACTACTCCGATTTCTCTCTGAATAAAAACCGACTTGTCCGTTTTTGCTGCAGACTAGTCCGATTTTTTCTCTAGAAACTTTCGGACTTGTCCGATTTTGTGCGGACTAGTCCGATATTCCAAGAATCTTTGAATATTTGTTAAGTCCCTGGACTTGTCCAGACTAGTCGGTGTTCCAGCGAACTTGTCCGTTTTCCTCTCTGACTAAAGTCGGACTTGTCTAATTTTTGGCCAGACTTGTCCGATTTCTCTCTGGACAACTTCGGACTAGTCCGGTCCATTTCAGACTTGTCTGATATTTCGCAACTCCGAGTTGATATTTTGTTTTACGACTTGTTTCTTGGGTTTCACGTTAAGTGGGCGTAGGGACATCGTGCCTAACTCTTTTAGAGCCCATGTGGTACTCTAAACTGGCCTCTACTCCTCTCAAACTCGAAATCCATCTAACCCTAGCCTCCACCTCTATATAAACAACCCCACCCCTTGGCTTGACATCTATCTACCACATTTCCACCCCACCCAAACACTAGTTCGTGGAGAGCCACCACCAAGGAGGGAGGATGAGATCCCAAGCAGGAAGAAGAAGAGGAGGAAACAAAAGAGGATCAAGATCTCCATCTAGTTTCGTTATTCATCACCAATTCATCTCCAAGTTCATCCCCAATTCTAGATCATAAAGATCCAAGTGTTACCTCCAAGTTTCTTGATTCATTGGAGTTCTAAATACCTGGTATACCTTCTATTCTCTTTTCCTTACGTGAATTCAACCCCTAATCTCCAAATTTATGTCGATCTAGAAAACCCTAGTTCGCTAGTTCTGCAAAGTGCAAACTAGTCCGGACTTCTGCATACTAGTCCGATTTTGCTAACTAAATTCTATTGAATTAATTCTAAAATTAGATCTAATCACATCCAAACCTATATAAACTTGTTAAAATCTATTAGAACTAGTTAGTGATCATTAAAAGCAATCTATTAACAAGTTCTAGCATGCATTTGCATCAATCATGCATGTCATGCCATATTGAGTAATATTTGTGCACTCTTTGATTGTGTTTCTTATTTGTATGTCTATTTTGCGGATTAGACGGATTTGCGCTAGAAAGTGCCATGGAGGATCTACAACACCAAGAGTTTGAAGAAGTTGACCCGAACCAATCCCAAGAGCAAGGCAAGTGTCCTTGAAGCATATTTATCCTGTTTCTAAAATAAAAGTTTTGTTTGCGAAATTGCATGCTTGTGTCAATTTGATGGGAATCCTATGATAGGAAGTTTACTAGACTTGTATAACCACCCTTGTCACCAGGAATTTATGGTAGAGAGTCGGGAAGGGTTTTTTACCTTTTTGATTTGCTTAATCAACTGGGATGGAAAACAATACTACACACTTAATTATGTATTTATGAGATTATGATTAACATGAACTGGTTAATATGATATGGTAATGGGTGATCTATGCAAGCCTGGTATGTGGATGGGTTGGATGTTATGGTGGTTTGCTTGCTTTAGATCTAAGGACCGGTTCATGCAAGAATAAGCCAGGACTATAGTGCCACTACGAGGCCAAGTATGGGTGCGGTGTAACTGATTAATTAGGGCTTTGCCAGTGCTATTTGGACCATTATGGATGCTCGAGAAGGGGTAGTCGGATTAGGTTTGTTGATGATTGGTGGGACTACCCTGGGATCCGAATGGCTCAAGAGGGGGCCCTTGGTTGAAGATGTGCTTTGTAGGAGACATCGCCGCCGGTGAAACCTCAGTGGGGTCTAAATAAGCTAGTAATCCCTTTGTAAAGGCTATTTTGTGATCTCTTGGCCATACACCAAAGGAAGTGTAATTGGCATAAGTGGGGTTCTTTAGTTGCCAACGGGTGATAAAGTGGTACAAACTCTGCAGAGTCTAATAAACTATCATGATAGTCGTGCTCTCGGTTATGAGCACCTGGACAACTTCCATGATTAGAGGGAACTCGATATTCGGATGGTTATGGTTTGGTAATGGTTATGGCTGGTTATGGATTAATTTTTGGTATTGAATATGGTTATTGGCAAATGGTGAAATCTGGAATTACTTATGATGCTAATGAATTCAGACTGGTATTATGATATTACTTATGGTTATGATGGGTTTACTTCAAATACATGTTATATATTGCTTTTTAAATGTTTTTAATGTACTTTTCAGCACTTAGCCATTATTATTGTCGTCATTTGAATCAACCACATGTCATACTTTCCACACTTGTTGAGTACGATATGTACTCACTCTTGCAATCCACCCCCCCCCCCCAACAGTTGCAGGTCAGGATTTGGAGTTTAATTGCGATAATGCGGAGTTCTAGGCCGTGTCTACCGTCAGCTTTGCCTGTGGTGCTGCATGGAGCTGCTCCATACCCTATCGCTCATGCTGCCTAGCTGTTTAGTTTGCTTGATTAGTTTATTTCCTCTACATTAGTTGAACTTGTCATTAATATTCATTAGAACTTGTATTCAAGGATAATATGGATTGTGCAATAAAATTTGGTTAATGAATCTTGTGTTGTGGTAATTATCTGTATATCATTCGTGATGCACTCGTGTATGTGTGTTGAACATTCTGGGCACACATATGCGTTCACTTGGTTCATTTTTCGGAACCGGGTGTCACACAACGGGAGGGTAAGCAAAAAGCCAACTCGGAAGTCTCCGAAGAACAGGAACTTGGGTTCCAAGATGCCAAGAAGGCATTAAAAGCGCTGTACAACAACGCCGACAGCTCCGACTCCAGTACCAACAATGAGCAGAGGAGGACCCTTCATATGATGTATGGAGGGTTGTGGGACATCATGTCTCGATGCATAGTGAAAACTTTGTGTCGAGATGTTGCAGTTGTAGGGTGCAAAACCAGAAGTGGATCGACACACCGATCACCTTCGACGCCTCCAATTGCCCCAGGAACATGGCGGGGGCTGTACAGCTCCCACTCATTGTCTCCCGGACCATCAGAAACCACAAACTCTTCCATGTTCTTGTTGATGGCGGGGCGACACTCAACCTCATCAGTCTAGCAACTTTCAAAAAGCTGTAGATTCTTATGTCGAAGCTAAAGCCCCCGCGTCCGTTCTCCAGAGTGGGCCTAGGTGCAGTTACTCCACACAGTTGTATCTCTCTTCCAGTAACATTCAGAACACATGAGAACTATCGTACAGAGAACCTCATCTTCGATGTCGCGGAGGTCATCCTCTCTTTCAACGCCATCCTTGGCAGACCATCTCTATACCGGTTCATGGCGGTAGCCCATTATAGCTATCTAGTGTTGAAGATGTCGAGGCCTACAGGCGTCCTCAAAATTTGGGGAGATTGTACTATGGGGGTCACCGCACTAGAGAAGCTACATGCGCTCGCCAACGCGCAAGAACCTCTTGCCAACAAGGAGGAGTTGGCCCGTCAACCCTCGAGCACACGCCACTGTGGCTCAACATCTGCACCTTGTGTGCAGCTAAGCAGCGATGAAAACATTCCCCTCAAAGTCATCCAAATTGGTTCAAAAGTTACCCAGACCACTCGCATTGCGGGAAGCCTAGGTGACAAATAGGAACTCGTGCTCATCACCTTCCTCTGGGCTAACGTCGACGTGTTTGCAAGGCAACCGTCACAAATGTTCGGGGTCTCTAGGGAGGTGATTGAGCACTATTGATATTTCTTATGCACCACTAACAATTCATCTCCGGCTAGTGTGCCAAAAATGCTTGTTGATGGTTCCTTAGGATCATAGAATGAATTCTGCAAGCGCACGAAAACTATCGGTGTAGCAATTCCTCTTAAAAGAGTATTCCAAGAGTGCCATTTATTTTATCCCAAGGGAAGGCTAGGTGGAAGTGTAGCAATCATCAAATGGAAAGGGTAGAATGGTCTAGGTAGGGTTCTAGTGAGGATGGATAATGAATAATTGGAGGTAGTGTGACACACACAAGAGCATTCTATTCTAAGTGGGATAAATGGATCCTAGAGAGAGATTAGACTAAGGGATAGTGAGTTACTCCTACAATGCTTCTATTGTACATATACATAGCCTAAGCCAATTGCTAATGAATCATGTTAATGTTGAATTCCTATGCTATGTTGATCAACACATCGGGCATGGATTTATCGCTTGCAGTACTAGGACGATTCTTGCCAAGAGCCCGTTGCATAGCTGAACATGGAGGATTACAAAGAACAGATAGGGTTGTCACCACCTACTACCTACTTATTTAATCCATGGGTCTACGATACATTCAGTGCTACTTAACTATCCTAGCACCATGCTAGCATATTAAGTAAATACCTTAAGAGCCTAGGAAAAAGCCATCCTAAGGCAATGAACTAAATCATCATTGAAACCAATGTTGATACAAAGCATAGTTATTCATATTAACATAATCTTATGATAAGATGTTAGATTATAGTGGGGGTTATAATGTTTATGATGATAAGATGAGATCAATATAGTGCAATCATAAGGACTATACCTACCACATACATAGATTCCACAACCAAAAAGAAACGTTTCATCCAAGCATACATATAATAGAACACTAAAGATAACATCTTTATTATGAATAAAGTCACAAATACAAGAATGAATACATGAGCCATACCTCTCCCAATTTGGAATTGGGAAGAGAGACTCCCTCTACTCCTTTCCAGTTTTGGACTTGGGACTAGAGACTCTCCTCTCTACAGCGTAACTCCTCTAATGGAAAGTAGTGGATACAACAGAATGAAGCTCAAGTAGTGTGTGTTGAAGTGAGGGGTAGGGGGTCCTATTTATACCTGGAGAAGGGTTGATTCCTGCCACCAAAAGCATGCAAATTAGTCGTAATCATTATCAAGGCACCACAAGTAGGTGACACGTGGAAGCCAACCTAGTCTTTGCTCCACTACGCGTGTGCTTCCTCGAGATGACTTCCAGGTGGGTCCTATTGACTGATATGGGTGATACACCATTGGATCTCCTCGGATATGTCTATTTGTGGGCCATTTGATCCATGTGATGCCACTTGTCATCGTCTGATTGGCTGGGATTGTACTTTTTAGGATTGCTCCCCCTCTTTCACCTCAATTCCTGTAAAAACAGTCCGCATGCACTATTTTTTCAATGAAAAGTGGAAATATGTTATGTAAAAAGGTGATGTGTGCAAGAAATGATATATCCTTCACATAATTGAGTTATATTGACGGGTGAAATTGGGATATAACAGCCATCAACAAACTCCCTAAGCTTATCCTTTGCTCATCTCGAGCAAAGTCAAGACTTTAGGTGATGATCAGGAGTTGCAACAATGTTCTATCATTCAAAAGTACCAAGTGCACAACAAAATAGTCTACCTAGTGTTGCAAAAATTGGCTATAGTACTCTACCCTTCTTAAGTCATTATGGGGCTTATGCTTTTCATATTCTTGGGTAGTTGAAAGATAGAATAGTAAATGGATCAAGCATAGTCTAGATATCAAGTTCCACTTAAATTCCCGAGAGTTTTAATTTTGATTCTATGTACCTCAATTTGATTCTCTCAATCACTCCTTTTTGTGTAGTGGAAATATATCCTCACCAAGGCATTTGCCTATACTAATCCTACCACTAAATATGGCTTATATGTGGAGCTTGTAGGGAATGTAAGTAGGCATATTTGTAACACATAATATTGCTAAGTCAAAATATTAAGCCTTAGGAGAAATCAATTCAAAACTTTTGAATCAAGACTTGTGCTCTTTGATGAAGTGGAAGTGGAAAGTTGAGATGAGATGACTCCTTTTGATGTGGACTCTCTTTATTGCAGGTATGAAACACGACTATTTTTTTCTCATGCTTATGATGTAAGCATGCATTATCTTTTTTTTTCTTGTAGCCATGTCTTCTACTCTTTTTTTATGCAATAAACTTGAAGAGAGTATTATTCATGAAAAGCATGGAGTTTTACTTTTTATTGTGGAATGATGATATGATGGAGTTTTGCTAACTTCTAGTGTAGAAGTATAGCATGTGCAAGTGAAGTCTTGAATTCAAAAGAAATGAATTAATTCTCACATAGGACTATACTAGTTTGACTAGGCTCAATGTGAAAGCAAATAGCATATGCATAAGGTTTATCAATGTAAACCATCATACGACTTTGGTAGGTACTTCCAATCAAATGAGAATTTTCTCCAGACATCTATGTTTCACTTTCAAACTAGGAATAGCGGCCCTATTACTAATTCAAATCTCACAACAACCAAGAACTAGATTAAGCTTTTGCTACCCATAATTTCTAAATCAAGGCAAAGTTAATTTAAGGCAATTAAAGCAATATTATAAGAGTAGCAAGTTGTAAACTAGGGACTCAGGAAAATAAAACAGAGCAACTATTCATCATTTCATCTATGTGAATTCTAAATCATTTTTACCACACTTCTTTATTTGATGAAAAGCAAATCTACATTACTTATTTTTAAACTTTAGTATGCAAGGTGAATGGTGGATGGATGGAAAATAAATATGCAATGGGTGTGATACAATTTACCTCAAGTGGAGGTCCTTCCCCAAGCTTGTTCTTCAATACCTTCATGATAATGGTTGAACCCTTGGTGATGGAAGTATGCCGCGAGATCGGCTTGCTGTTCTTGTAGCGTGGAGTTGAAGTTGGTGAACTAAGCATCCATGTGTTGTTGCCAATCTTAGGTACCTTAGACATGCTCTTGGAGAGTGTTGTAGATGTCTCTCGTCCTCACTTCAAGATCTTCCATACGTCTAGCAAGATCCGTCATTCCTTGGCTATAGTCATGATGACTTCTACCCAAAGAGAATGACATCTTCTCGTGGATGTTGGAGTCAAGCTGCTAGAGCTTGAAGTGGATAGGGATGGCTCCCACGTGGCACCTGGCTATCCATGCAAAGACGGACCTTCGGTCTCATATGATGGAGGTTGAGTCCATTCAGGTGCATCACCCGTTGTGTTCTCTTCCTCTTCATACTCGTGGACCTTGGAGGTTGTTGGAGGCATGGCCGCTATTGACGGCTGTTATATACCAATTTCACCCATCAATATAACTCTATTATGTGAAGGAAATATCTTTTCTTGCACACATAAGCTTTCTATTTAACCTATTTCCACTTATACTTGGAGAAATTGGTGCATGCAGGTATTTTATACAGAATTGAAGTGAAACAAGGGGATGTATCCTATAAAATATCATCCCACCCAATAAGGTGCTCACATGTGGCACCACATGGATCAAATAGCCTACAAACAGAAGTATTTGAGGCCATCCAACGGTGTACACCCTATATCAGTAAAGGGGACCCACCTGGAAGGCACCCCAAGAAAGCACATACCGTTTGGAGGACTTACCAAGTCGACCGACCCCCCAGTTAGTCAACCTGGTCTTTCCTATAAACTCGGGCAGCTTCTACGTGTTGGTTCCTCCCGTCTTGAAGAAGTCGTTGATGACTGATTTGCGCACTTTTGGTGGCAAGAACCAACCCTTTCCAAGCTATTATTAGGACTCTTCACCCCTTACTTCAACACACACCACTTGAGCATCATTCTACTGTATACACTAGTTCTCCTAGTTCCTTAGTGGAGGTTAGGCTGTAGAGAGGAGCCTCTAGTCCCAAGTCCAAGTTGGGAAAGGTATGGCTCATGTATCTTTTCTTATATTTGTGACTTTATGCATAATAAAGATAATATCTTTAGTCTTCTTTTATTCATATACATGGATGAAACGTTTCTTGTTTGATTGTGGATTCCAAGTATGTGGTAGTAGTCTTTATGATTATGCCATATCGCTCTTATTCTATCATCATAAACACTAGAAACCCCCACTATAGTCTAATTAGTTATGATATGACCATGTTAATATGAATAACTTATGCTATGTCTCAACAGTGGTTCAACAATGTTTAGGTGAGTCATTGCCTTAGAGAGGTATTTGTACTCAAGCCTCTAAGGTATTTACTTAATATGCTAGCATGGTGCTAGGAAAGTAAGTAGCATTGGATGTCTCGTAAACCCACAGATTAAAGAGGTAGGCAGTAGGTGGTAACATCCCTATCTGTCCTTTGTAATCCTCCACGTTCGGCTATACCACAGGCTCTTGGCGGGAGTCACCCTAGTATTGCCAGGGGTAAACCCTTGTCCGATGTGTTGAACAACTTAGCATAAGTATTCACCATTGACATACTCATTAGTATCTAACCTAGGCTACGTATATGTAAATTAGAACTATTGTAGGAGTAACTCCCCAACTCTTAGTCTAATCTCCATTAGGACCCATATACCCTTTAGAATAGATTGCTTAGGTGTGTGTCACACTACACATATTGTCAACTTACCCCTGTCTTGATAACTGATTACTATGCCATAGCTTGATCATAAGAGTAGTGTTTACTTTACTCTATTGCACGCCTTTGGGATAAATATGATACTCTTGGGAATACACTTGGGTGCAATGCTACACGACTGTTTCTGTGCGCTTGCGGACCTCATCTCTTTCGATAGATGACCTGTGACGTAAGATGTAAAAGCCCTAAAATTTTGGTGTTCATCTCAGATATAAAATGCAAGGTTATAGAAGAAATTAAAATGGCAAAGGGAAAGTCAAATTAGCTCAAACTCGAAATGAGAGATTTAAAAATTCAAACTTAGCTCCTGGTCAAACATTGTCAAAATACAAAATTGAGTTGCCCAATAAATTTCTCATAATTCAAAAAGTGTGTCTGTTGATTTTCATAATTTTCGAAGTATGTTTGATAATTAATTCAATGGGGACATGGAATTGCCATTGAATTCAAATTTAAAATTGAATTCAACTGAAACATTGTCAAATGGAGATTTTAAATCCAGATTTGAGTTCTGCTTATTTAAATTGAGCTACTAGAAAAGATCTGAAAATTTTGGACACTATTTGGTGAGGGAACTAAGTTACAGAGAAGAGGATGAGTATGAACTAGGTAGGACCCACCTGTCATATGGCCAGGACTCAAAACAGACTGTATCCATCCGCCTGTTTCTTGCGCCTGGTGCAGAGCACCCGTCTAGCCGCCTTTGCCCACGTGAAACCAGCTCACAAGCTTCCTCACCACTCAAACCTCTCCTCCTTGATAGTAGTATACTTCATATACTTCTATGTCATAATGAAGTTCACAATTTCCTTACTCCCCAAATCAACTTTGGTAACCCATCCTTTCCACCAGAATTAAAATGGAACCTAGACCCTTTTGTAGTACTTATATAGAATACTTAGTCATATTAAGATTCATCAAGTTTTCTCTCTTTGCTAAGTCCTAATTCTTATATGTGCATTTTATATCGATAGTTATCGAGACGAGGAACTTCGAGGACTTGGAGGAGGGATATCTTCTGGACGGACCAGCAACTGATCACTTTTATACTCTCGTTGACTTTGACTAACTGTTAAGCAAGGCAAGCTCCGATTTGTATTTAAGAGCTTTTATGAAATTTCGCATTGTATCACATTACATCTTGGAGATGAATTGTGCACTAAGTCTAGATGATTTTGATACTCCACTTGCATAACCAGAAAAACATGGAGTATTTGGGTAGCTGCTAAGTCGTCGTGTAGTTGCTGCTATGCATAATATTGTATTGAAATCTGGTAGAAGTCGAGTAGTTGGAATCTACTCGCAAGATAGGTTTCACCTCACACCGGATTGGTTTATGGTAGAGAATGACTTATGGAAATGAATATGAGACCGGGCAGCGGGGTAGGATGTGTAGCCCTGCCCGTGTCGATTGAAGACCGATCCGTGTGAGGCCCTGTTTGGCAAGTTTGAGCTGTACCGGATGCATACTGGTATATGGGACCCAGGAAACTGATGTAACTCGTAGACCTTGGTGAGGAAACTTCTCTGCTGTCTTTGAATGGAGTTGAGAAGGCATAAAGGTGTAAATATTCTAGCGGGCAACTTCGATGTGTCCGTGTAGGGGACCTTTTGCTTAGGATGGAGAGTTGATTCCATATTAGGGCCTCTTGTGAAAAGTGGCTGCATATGGCGTAGAGTGAAGTGCACCGATGTGGCATCCTTGTGGGCGTACGTGTCGTGCATTCTGGGTTGTCATTGATTGCAATTACCATGGCTCGCGGTTATGTACTTAGCATACTTGTTCGCTGAGTCGTGACGTAGTAAATTAAGAATAATGGAATCATATGAATTATGCTCTATGCTTAATCATTGTTTACTACTTGTATGCTATAGCTATATTGCTAACTAAATTTATTTTTATGGAACTATAAACTGCTGCTAAAATATGAAAATAAAGGACATACTTTAGGTGAGTTTTTTCTATGAAAATTCAGCTACCTATGTACTAGAGTTTCCAGCATGTAGAGTTGCATGTCTAGGTGAGATGGTTAAGTCTTGCTGAGCATTTTTCTTACGGTTGTGGTATAATATGTTTTGCAAGTAACATCGCATATGATGAGTTCTGTAGTGCGACATCACCCCTTTCGGGTTGTATTGCCGAGTGGGAACCCCACAAGCCGCTGCTTTGCTTTGCGTTGCTAGTTTGAGGTATTTCGGGCTGAATACTCTCACTTGTGCAGTAGCTAGGTTCAAGTGAGTGTATTATGTATCTTCTGCTGCTTATGTACTCCTCATGTACATTATTTTGTAAACTCGCATATCTTCTGAAATAAAACTTTGGTATGTTTCATGTATTCTTTTGGTGTGCGCTGTTGGGTGCCAAATCGCACTGCAACACCCAATACGATTCATAGAATGTCGGGACCCCGGTCCTCACAATCTGGTATCAGAGCATCATTGGGAACAGTGTGCCTGAAAAGAGCATATTTTCAAAAACTTAGGAGTATATGAGTTAGGAAATAGTTATATGCCCACTAAGGAGTATTACTAGTATAAGATATAAAGGTGGCAATACTAACCTAATTGTTATTATATTTTGTAACGATGCTCCGACATCATGTAAGAGGTAAGGTATGCCACCGACAGCGGATCAATCTCGGTAAGCTCTTCCATACGAGATATGGTATGTGATTGTTTCCGTGGCTTGGCATGGAAAGTTAATATGAGTCTCTGAAACTCTCTATGTTTCTAAGAACATATGACACGCGGTACCCCATCGTGCTTCAAAATTAGCGAGAGCCCCCGTCGGGTGGTGTATAAACCGATAGTGTGCTTTCCAGAATGTATGAAGCATGCAAACACGTATGCCCAAGCGTGTATAAGCCAGTTCATATGGGAGCCCTTGCCGTACGGGTGTTAGTACGGCCATGTACCTCGAGACATGACTTCGCTCAGGGTCAACTCGCGCATGAGTCATATGCATTTACTTTGATATATATATCTTTATATTGTGACTGACTGTCGTGTTTCCGAGAGCCGCCCTTGTGGTGTGAAGGTGTGAAATGGGATTTATTGTCTTTTGCAGGTACACTAACCACGGTAGCGACCCATGTAGAACAAATTTGCGAGTGAACGATACTAGGGCCACCTATAGACGTATCTGGATATACCGGTTAGATTTTTAAAGGTGAGGCACATAGAACTGCCGTATCACATTTGATACATTGAACATCCCCCACGACATAATGGATGCATTGTGTTTTAAAGTCCGACTACCAGTTGCTGGTGGGTTTTTTACATCGCAAAGTGAATTTCAATCATAACTATTGAAGAATCAAGGTTCTTTATTTCTGGTAGAAGTTTTCTCAACTTCGCCAGGTTGAAACCTTGATTAGTTTACAGAAAACATAGGCTTATGCTATATGGATGGAAAGATCATAAAGTCCACTACAAAGTTTATTTTTGTCATTACGACAAAAATGATCCTACCTTCGTGTAAACTGAACTCCAAAAAAAAACTACTACAAATGTCTTACTCAACTACACAGTCTCTGTATTTTCACCTAACTTCTTGTAGAAAAATCTTCTGCCCTATTGCGATACATATTGGAGAGGGTAGAAGCAGCACTACAACTTTGTCAATTGAAGTGTTTTCTAATTCGACCCTGAACCAATTCAAATTCCAGGTTGAAACTGGTACACTGCAGAGCTGCTGGCAGAAACCAGTCAGCTCATCTGTCAACTTTAGACAGTCATATCTCCTAATATTAAAACTTGATATAGGCATAACTCAACATTTTTGGAATTCTTAAGAAGTCCTATATCAACTTATTATTCAACTCCTAAGCTGAAACTGGCAGAAACATGGTCTAATTGCATTTGTCGCAAAAACCTGTGCTGGCTGTCCAGAACCAGAATCCTGTATAACACTTTTGTAAGGTTGAACCATTTAATTTCTGGGAAGCTAACTTCATATTGTACAATGTTTTAATTGACATTACCTCAATATATTGTACTTCCTTATCTGTATAATCTGTGGAAAAAAAACCACATATACAGGGGAGGTTCTTTCAAAATTCCCAGAAATGTCCATAAATTTCAAACCTGTAGAACTTTTATTCCAGAGCTCACCTGGTAGTGTGCAAGTACAATCTAGAAAGGGTTAGAAATTCTCTAAAACTTTTGTATTCAACTTAAATCCTATTCCTTCAATTTACTAGGCGCAAATTTTGTGTTTATACAGGATGGTCAGCTGGAAGTTCATATTCCAGAGCTGAACTGTCTTGTAACCTTTAATCAAACTTCCATATCTTCTACTACAAAAATTCTATGGGGGCAAATGAATACACTATGGAAAGGTTTTTGAGTGTACTACAACTTTGTAGTTGAACTCCATACCAAATTTTGCATTTAACCGTGAGAAATAATTACATTTCCACAGACTGCTCTGATGGACCAGAAACTGGACAGCAAACCAGCGTGCAATGTTATCAACTCAAATCGTTTTAGATTCACCTTCTTGTGTCACTCATCATGTCTTGAGGTGATTACTCGACATGATACATTAACATAAAGTTGAAAGACAATGTTAAGTAATTGATGAGCAGTATCACTTTTTTGAGTCTAGTTCAATGTTCTAATCTTTATTTACACCTTGCCTACTGCATTGTTAGGTAATGCGTATTACGGTCTTTATCATGATTCTAATTGATATTGCAACTTTGGATTTTAACCATAATGCTCACTATTGCAGCATGGATCACACTCATTCTGAGGGTGAACCGGGTACTTCTGCTCATGGTGGAGATGACTCAACTCTACCACAAGTGCCATCATCAAGCGGATTGGAAGAAGTCTTATTGAGGATGGCCGAGTCTCTGCATACGTTGGTACAGCAGAGTGTACAACCTAAGGCTCGACCACTTGATCAACCTCAAGTTACATATCTGGATTTCTTGGTGACTCAACCGCCGGTTTTCACAGAAGCCTTGGAACCATTGGAGTCGGGTCATTGGCTCCGGATGATTGAAGCCAAGTTTGAGTTACTCCAGTGTGACGAATATCAGAAGGCTTTATTTGCCGCTCAACAACTTCACGGATTCGCAGGAGCTTGGTGGTCTGAATATCTCACCACTCTTCCAGATGGTCATCATGTGACCTGGCTGGAGTTCCGTGATGCTTTCCGTGCACGTCACATATCTTATGGGATGATTAAAACCAAGTTGGAGGAGTTTGTGGAGTTGAAGCAAGGAGTTATGAGTGCTTATGATTACTCCAAAGCATTCAATCGTTTGGCTCAATATGCGCATGAGTATGTAAATACTAATGCGTTGAAGTGTGGTTGCTTCTTTCGAGAGCTGAACATCAAGCTTCGAGCTCGAATGGTGTTATTCAATAACAGCAACTACAATGACTTGGTTGATGCCGCTATTGTTCAGGAGGATGCAACTCTTCGCTATCAGACGGGGAAGAGGAAGAGGAAGACGTCACAAGAGGTTATTAGTGATGTTCCTCAGGAGGATCGAGCGAAGTATTGCTTACTATCCGGTTGAGAGCTTTGGTCGAGTGAGCAACCACCGCAGATTCGGTATCACTCCTATCCAATGGAGGCTTTACCCACACCTCAGCAAAGCGCGCAAGTGTGTCTTGGTCCTCCACTGTAGCAGTATGATCTCACTCTTGCAGCCCCATCTCTACAAGATGTGCAGATTGTCAGACCACCCCAATTCAGTGGAAAGCAGAGGATGCATTTAGCACGGGAACGTCGCAAGACGGAACATGATTGTGTGCATTTGTCCTCTCCCAAGAATTCTGATGAGCACCATGAACATAAAAAGAAAGCTTCATCGAAGTCTGCCAATGTCAATTATGCTGCGATAGAGGACATTCCAGAAGGAGAACCCGATTTAGTGGGCAAGTTCACTTTACATGAGCAACCAACTCTCATTCTATTCGATTCTGGTGCCACCCATAATTTCATTTGCAAAGCCTTTGTGCTGTACCACCAAATACCAATCACCACCATGAAGTATCAATTCCATATCAGCTCACCCGGAGGCGAGATTTCAGCCGATGAAATTGTCTCCCGAGCACCTCTATGTTTGGGTGGAAAAATCTATCCTGCGAGTCTTATCATACTCGAGGATCAGAAGATTGATCTCATTTTGGGAATGTCATGGTTGACACATTATGGAGCTATCTTTGACATCGGCTCTTAGACTGTTCAATTGAATTCCGCAATACATGGCTACAACACGTTGAATCTTGTGGTTCCATCTCAGCAAGTTTCAGCAGTGTATAATGTTGAAGCTGCCAAGCTTGAAGATATTCTGGTTGTCCGTGAATATGTCGACGTGCTTCCCGATGACTTACCGTGTATGCCACCGGATAGGGACATAGTGTTCAAGATTGAGCTTGTTCCAGGAACCATGCCTATTTCTCGAAGGCCGTTTAAAATAGCACCGAATGAATTATCGGAGTTGAAGGAATATTTTAAGGAACTGCTGGACAAAGGTCTAATACACCCAAGTTCATCACCTTGGGGCTGCTCCACACTATTTTTGAAGGAGAAAGACAAGACATTACGTCTATGTGTGTATTATCGGCCGATCAACGCCATGATGATCAAGAACAAGTATCCACTACCGCGCATCGACATCTTATTCGATCAACTAGCGGGTGCTAAAGTATTCTCGAAGATGGATCTTCGGTCCGGATAACATCAAATTAAGATTCGACCGGAAGATATTCCGAAGACGAAATTCTCGATGAGATACGGGCTCTATGAATATCTTTTCATATTGTTTGGACTTACCAACGCGCCGATTCACTTCATTTATCTCATGAATTCTGTGTTCATGCTGGAGTTGGATAACTTTGTCGTGGTCTTCATCGACGACATTCTAGTTTATTCTAAATCAGAGGAAGAACGGCGAAACACTTGTATGTCGTGCTCTAACATTGAGAGATCACAAACTTTATGAAAAATTCAGAAAATGCAAGTTTTGGATCAACCAAGTGCCATTTCTGGGGCATATTATTTCAATGGAGGGTATTGTTGTTGATCCAAGCAAGATTGTACATGTGCTGGAATGGAAGTCTCCGAAGTCCATTCATGAAGTTTGCAGCTTCCTCAGATTAGCGGGATATTATCGGAGGTTCATCCCAAGCTTCTCAAAAGTCGCTAAGCCTATGACGGAGCTTCTGAAAAAGGGTACTAAATATATTTGGAGCCAGGCATGTGAGGATGCTTTTCAGGCATAGGTGAAACATCTCACAACAGCCCTAGTGCTAGCTCAGCTGGATACGACCAAATCTTCCGACGTTTATTGTGATGCGTCCGATATTGGTCTTGGCTGCGTATTAATGCAAGAAGGATGAGTGATCGCATATGGATCACGGGAGCTCCAAAATCATGAGCAACATTATCCAACTCATGACCTTGAGCTCGCTGCCGTGATACTTGCACTTAAAATGTGGAGGCATTATTTGCTAGGCGATCTAGTCCATCTCTACACCAATCACAAGAGCCTGAAATATATCTTCGCTCAGAAGGAGTTGAATATGAAACAACAGAGATGGTTAGAGCTGATCAAAGATTATGAGATTGAAATTCACTATCATCCAGGCAAGGCGAATGTGGTTATCGATGCGCTAAGCCGCAAGTCACATGTCAACAACTTGTCTATTATTCTGATGGAAGAGGACGAACCGTGTTTATACTTGGTTCCATATGGAGCGTTATATAATCTTGCTCTCATCCCCACGATACGAGAGGAGATTATGGAAGCTCAGAGAGAAGACAAAGGCATGTGTCACATACGTGAGATATTGGACAAAGGTGAGATGAAGTGTTTTCGAAAGGATGATCATCGTATGCTATGGTTTAACAATTGTATAGTGGTACCCCCTGATATGACACTTTAGAAGAAAATAATGGATGAAGCTCACTTGTCCAAGTATTCTATTAATCCGGGTAGCAATAAGATGTACCAAGATTTAAAGACTAAATTTTGGTGGACCCAGATGAAATGGGAAATAGCTAAATACGTATCCGAATGTGATACGTGTCGGCGTGCAAAAGCTGATCATATGAGGAAGTCTGGGCTGCTGCAACCATTGAAAATTCCCGCATGGAAATGGCAGGATGTGAGTATGGACTTCATTGTCAGATTACCTCTCACATTCTGGAAACATGATTCAATTTGGGCGATCGTGGACAGATTAACTAAATCAACTCAATTCATCCCGGTAAATATTGGATTCAAAGCCAAAAAGTATGCAGAGTTGTATATTGCACGGATTTTGTGCCTACACGGAGTTCCAAAGACCATTATTTCAGATCGCGGTGCGCTGTTCATCGCTTGATTCTGGGAGCAGCTGCATGCATCATTGGGAACAAAACTTATTAGAAGCTCCGCATATCACCCACAAACCGACGGACAAACTGAGAGGGTGAACCAAGTCCTGGAAGACACGTTGAGAGCATGTGCCATCTACCACAGTAAAAATTGGGATGATCATTTACCGTTGTCGCAATTCTCATACCACAATAGTTATCAAGTGAGTATCAAGATGGCACCTTTTGAGGCTCTCTATGGCCACGTTGCACACTGCTGAATTGGTGCGAATCCGGTGAACGGGTGATGTTCTGAATTGATCTCGTTAATGAAGCAGAAGAACGAGTTTGGGTCATCCAAGCAAACTTGAAGGCTGCACAAGCACATCAGAAGAGTTACACAGATCAGCGACGTAAACCTCTACATTTTGACATTGGAGAGCACATCTATCTCCATGTGTCTCCGATGAAGGGAATTCACCGGTTCGGTGTGAAGGGGAAGCTCGCTCTCCGATTTATCAGACCATTCGCTATTACGGAGAAGTGTGGGCCTGTAGCCTACCTTATTGAATTACTGGCGCTCCTCGATGGTGTACATAATGTTTTTTACGTATCACAGCTCCGGAAATATCTCAAGTACACCGCTGCTGTCCGCACTGAAGAAATTGAAGAGTTGCAACCGGATCTCACCAACACGGAACATCCGGTTCAAATTATTGATGGAATGACTCGCACCACAAGAAACCAGACTTTGTGCTTCTACAAAGTCTTGTGAAGCAACCATACCGCTGAAGAAGCGACATGGGAAAGCGAGAATTATCTCTGATCAAACTATCTGGATTTGCTATCATCATATATCCGGTAATCCTCCTTCCTTCATCTCTTTTATTCGTAATCTCGAGGCGAGATTCTTTTGGGGGGGGTGTAAAAGCCCTAAATTTTTGTGTTCATCTCAGATATGAAATGCAAGGTTATAGGAGAAATTAAAATGGCAAAGGAAAAGTCAAATTAGCTCAAACCCGAAATGAGAGATTTAAAAATTCAAACTTAGCACCTGCTCAAACATTGTCAAAATACAATATTGAGTTACCCAATAAATTTCTCATAATTCAAAAAGTGTGTCTGTTCATTTTCATAATTTTTGAAGTATATTTGTTAATTAATTCAATGGGGACATGGAATTGCCATTGAATTCAACTGAAACATTGTCAAATGGAGATTTTAAATCCAGATTTGAGTTCTGCTTATTTAAATTGAGCTACTAGAAAAGATCTGAAAATATTGGGCACAATCTGGTGAGGGAATTAAGTTACCAGAGAAGAGGATGAGTATGAACTAGGTAGGACCCACCTGTCATATGGCCAGGACTCAAAAAAGAGTCTATCCATCCCTCTGTTTCTTGCGCCTCGTGCAGAGCACCCGTCTGGCCGCCTTTGCCCACGTGAAACCAGCTCACAAGCTTCCTCACCACTCAAACCTCTCCTCCTTGTCCTCCTCTATCGATCAGAGTGGAGACTTACTCTTTGCTTCTCTCGTGCCAAAGCTTACTCAACAGCGTGTTCTTCGAACCTCGGCCGATTCCTTGCAACACAGCAAGTTTTGATCACTATTCTTCATGCTTTGATCTTCTCTGGTGGCTTGTGAAACTGTATGGTATGTTTTGGTGCCAGTCAGAGCTTCCCCATCAAGGATTTTGATGTTTGCGCACCACACGACGCCGACGTCCTCTGTTCTTGAGCAACACCGACGTGTTCCCGGCGCTATGACCGTTTCTCACCTTGCTACAAATACGAAAAAGGTGCGTCATAATCCATAGATTGTTCCTGCAAAGTTTAATGGCATGTAATCGCATATCCAACTCTTATTTCAAGATTTCCCGACGAGTTCTTCGTAGCAATATTGCTAGGTCTTGATGTCAATTCGGTTTCTACGTGCAACCATACTTTAATCCAGTTGGATAATATTTTATACACTCCCTCACAAATCCCCCAGACCAAGAACCAGCGTAAACCATTGAGTAATCAAGCGGGGCAACTAGATTTCCTAGTCGCCATGAAAAAATCCCCTGTTCACCGTCGAACTCGGGGCTGCGAGCTAATTCAACCAATTTTCTGTCAATTCCAGTCCCCCCCTTGATCCCAGGAGGCCATAGGGTCTAAATCCGAGCTAAACTTATCCCATCGGCGCGAATTCCACCATGGCCAACGAAGCTCGCCGCTGCCTTGCCGTTGGCTGCCGGATTCCGGCCATCTCGGTGCGTGCGAGGTTGCCCGACATGATGGCCGTGGACTGAGGGTACGGATTCCCTAATTTCCTCTGCCTATTGGTGCCTTCCGGCTTGAGGAATGGCAGGCCCCACCGGTGGCCGGCCGCCCATGGAGATCTGGCGAGAGGAAGGTGATGACAGTGCATGCCCACCTGTCAGTGAAGCGTTGCCCATTCGTGAATCTACTGTGGCTTCTGGATCCTTTGTGATGAGACACCCGCAACCCTGTGGTCCCCAGTAATGACATGCGCTGACTGGCTGGGTCAGCTCTGGGCCCCGCGCGCAGGCATTTAAACTTTTCCCTTTTCCTTTTAAATTTCCAGATTTTGTCCAAAGATTGAAAATTCATATCTCCTAGTATAAGTGTCCAAACATTATGAAACAAATTTTGTTGGATTCCTTCTAACTAGTACATTGAAGTGGTGCTAATTTATTGGTATGGAAGTCCCTGTACTTTTCTCAAAAATTCCTTAAATTCAGAACTTTGGGAATTAATTACAGGAAATTCACTTTATGAAAAAATCCCAATTTTGGCCATAAAGTCATACATAAATGTATTGATCTTCAATCAAAATTTCAGCTTCAGTGGACATTCATTCAGTCAAACTGTGTTGCTTTTTCATATGTTCATGAAAATTTTAAAAACAACATAAACTTTTTCAGAATATACTAAGAACTTGTAAAATTCATATCTCCCTATAGGAAGCTTATAAAAATATGAAACCAAATTTGCTAGACTTCATTTGACCCTATCTACATGAAAACCATAATTTCCTGGATGACAAAACTCCAGTTCTTCCAGAGAAATTCTGTAAATCTTAAAGATTTGTAGATTTTTGTAGACCACATTGTGTCATTGCTTTGGCTGAAATGTGGCTAAAACCTTTCTTAGGACATATGTGGATTTCTGCATGAATCCCAGCTTTATTACACTTTGTATTCACCAGATTATGACAGTAGTATACTTCATATACTTCTATGTCATAATGAAGTTCACAATTTCCTTACTCCCCAAATCAACTTTGGTAAACCCATCCTTTCCACCGGAATTGAAATGCAACCTAGACCCTTTCTGTAGTACTTATACAGCATACATAGTCATATTAAGATTCATCAAGTTTTCTCTCCTTGATAAGTCCTAATTCTCATATGTGCATTTCACTTTGATAGTTATCGAGACGGGGAACTTGGAGGACTTGGAGGAGGGATTTCTTCTGGACGGACCAGCAACTGATCCCTTATATACTCTCGCTGACTTTGACTAACTGTTAAGCAAGACAAGCCCCGGTTTGCATTTAAGAGCTTTTATAAAATATTGCTTTGTATCACATTATGTCTGGCAGATGAATTCTGCATTAAGTCTAGATGATTTTGATACTCCACATGCATAACCAGAACAACCATGGAGTATTTGGGTAGCTGTTAACTCGTCGTGTAGTTTGTGCTATGCTAAATATTGTATTGAAATCCGGTAGAAGTCGAGTAGTTGGAATCTACTCTCGAGATAGGTTTCACCTCACACGGGATTGGTTTATGGCAGAGAATGACTTATGGAAATGAATATAAGACCGGGCAGTGAGGAAGGATGTGTAGCCCTGCCCGTGTCGATTGAAGACCGATCCGTGTGCGGCCCTGTTGGGCAAGTTTGAGCTGTACCGGATGCATACTGGTATATGGGACCCAGGAAACTGATGTAACTCGTAGTCCTTGGTGTGGAAACTTCTCTGTTGTCTTTGAATCGCGTTGAGAAGGCATAAAGGTGTAAATCTTCTAGCGGGCAACTTTGACGTGTCCATGTAGGGGACCTTTTGCTCGGGATGGAGAGTTGATTCCATGTTAGGGCCTCTTGTGAAAAGTGTCCGCATATGGCGTAGAGTGAAGCGCGCCGACATGGCTTCCTTGCGGGCGTATGTGTCGTGCATTCCGGGTTGTTATCGATTGCAATCACCGTCGCTCGCGGTTATGGATTGAGCATACTTGTTCGCTGAGTCATGATGTAGTAAATTAAGAATAATGGAATCATATGAATTATGCTCTATGCTTAATCATTGTTTACTACTTGTATGCTATAGTTATCTTGCTAACTAAATTTATTATTATGGAATTGTAAACTGCTACTAAAATCTGACATAAAGGACATACTTTAGGCGAGTTTCTTCTATGCAAATTCAGCTACCTTTGTACTAGAGTTTCCAGCATGTAGAGTTGCATGTTTAGGTGAGACGGTTAAGTCTTGCTGAGCATTTTGCTCACGGTTTTTGGATTAATATGTTTTGCAGGTAACATCGCATATGACGGGTTCTGTAGTGTGGCATCACACCTTTTGGGTTGTAATGCCGAGCGGAAACCCCATGAGCCGCTGCTTTGCTTCGTGTTGCTAGTGTGAGGTATTCCAGGCTGAATACCGTCACTTGTGCAGTAGCTAGGTTCGAGTGATTGTATTATGTATCTTCTGTTGCTTATGTACTCCTCATGTACATTATTTTGTAAACTCGCATATCTTCTGAAATAAAACTTTGGTATGCTTTATGTATTCTTTTTGAGTGCGCTGTTGGATGCCGCATCACACGGCACCACCCAATGCGATTCCTGGAATGTCGAGACCCTGGTCCTCACATAAGAAATGTTACCAAGGATTTCTGGCGCCATTGCCGGGGAAGGCAAAGGAAGTGAAGGATAGCTATCACTTGTGATTAAGCTATAGGTACTAATAGTTATTAGATAGGATTACCCTTGCTTGTTTTCACCTTTTGTGTTAAAACATGGTAGTGTTGAGTAACCCATTTTATGGGATGGCCAACGAGGACGCAAGTGCTCAACTGCAAGATGATTCAAGGTGTACCTCAATAGATGTGCGCTAGGCAACACCATTGCCTTTCACAGAAGAATTTCAGCTTCTAGTAGGAGCCAAAGTCATCTATCCCTAAGCTTGGGGGAGGCTCCAAGAGTTTTTCTTGTTTTGCCTCCACCATGGGATGAATTGTTAGCCCTTCATCCAACACTCATGTCATGGGTTGGATTCACCAATCCATGACCACACTCGTGCTGGAGCTGAAGTAGTCCTATTTTCATTCATCACAGGTGAGAAGATGGTCTCTACTCATGGGGTGGATTGAAGAGTGCTCTACTTCCTTTAGCTTGGCATGCACACCACCAAATAACAAGGTGGACATGCTAGTTATGGAACTACACCTCCCATTGAGTAACATGATGATCATGCCAATGGAGAAGTTTTTGGATGATCCAAGCCATGGATATTCACATGATTTGTTAAAATACATGTCAACATGGGCCACTTGGGGAATCATTTCCCTAAAGACCCATGAGGATTCTTCCTTCCAAACACAACTCCAATGGCTATCACCAACAAGAAGGTCAATGGTGGAATCAACATCACTCTTGTAATCAAGGATGCTATGGGGATTTCAAGGGATTTAAATTCATATAGTCTACCTTGAAGTATCTTGTCCATGGCCAAGTAAGAAATCAAGACATTATTAAGCTCTTGGCCAAGGACAAGAGACTTGAAGAGCATTCAGGATCAAAGATATCCCACAATCACATGTTGGGATTCCTCCAATTCGACCAAGCCCGTGCAAACTAAGGCAAGTGACATTGTGGAAGAAGCATTTCTTGTTTGATTTAGGAGTCCACATGTCATCATGCCAAGGGAAGTCTTTTGATCCATGATCAAAGTATAGGTTAACTCAAAAGGAAACAGGAAGGTCGAACTGACACCCCTAAAGAAGGACAAGCCTCACCATGCTCATAAAGGAACATCTTCAAGACGGAGAAGCCGCCACTACATCAACATGTCTTCATCAAGATGACGAAGAGGCTAGGGACCACCAGGTGGTCCACATGTCCAACCGACATGCCAAAGGAGTTTTGGCCTGTCAAGCAAGAAAAGTTGTCCACATCCTCAACTCTGGGATTGGACAACAAATCATCAAACCAAATAGAACAGAAGTAAGTCCCACTCATCGAACTTCAAAAATTCAGTGAGTCCTTGTCAATAGGTTAATTGGTAGTTATCTCATATTTCCTTTCCCAATTGCATATTTGAAATTCCCATCAATCTTTGCATTTGCATTTAGCATGTTTAGTTTTTCACACTTGCATGTTGGAGAGTAAAATTTCCAACCATCATAAAACTAAAATTTTGAATTAGGAAATAAATTTATTTGCATATGAACCTTGGACGTAACCACTTCAATTCTTCTTCCTAATTCAAACCAAAAATATTTCTCTTAATATTCATTGCATTTGCAAATTGTTTCGAGTTAGGTAAAACAATTTGACAATGGGTACACCAAGCTTTTTAGCTAACGTACCCGTTTTTGAGTTGTTTTGTTTGTTCTCGATTTTAGTGCAGCCGGGCCAAAATTTGTAAAGAGGTTGGAATGCCCCATCAAGCGCATATCCCTCCATCAATCTCATTTTGTGTTCATTGTGGAGGAATGCCAAAATGGTGGCCCAATGGAGGAGTAAGATGAAGCTCATTCAACTCCAACCTCAACTGTGAAGGAAACATTGAACATGAAGGCTACACCAAAATTCATGGTTGTGAGTTTCTCACACAACAACCTTCAATCCGGACTGCTCTTCAATTGAGGTACAAGTCTAAAAAAATTTCGTCGTTTGAATTGCATTAGGATTGAATAATTTTTTCCTACATTGGTGAGGAAGGTTTACACCTTATCATCATTCAATTCTTATGCTTCCTCATGAGAGTAAATGTTGGCATTTCTCTTTAGATTCTTCAAAAAGAAATGTCACCTTACTTGGGAATAAATTTAAACAAGTACATAAAATTTCATAAGCATTGCTAAAGTTGACTATTCTGCCTAGGTAATGCTTATGGAATGACTTAATGGTTGAATTAGTATGTAGCAACCTAGGAATAGTGATATCCATAATTTTGACTTCAAATTCATTCATACATGGATCACTAAATTTTAAATTCCTAGGCAAGAAATTAAAAAAATGTTCAGGAGGATAAAATTGAGAATCATGTTTGCCATGATCCACATCATAAATATTTGCTATTGTAAAAAGCTATGATTGTTAGAAATTTTACAAGATGAAGGGATCCATATTGTGTATTTATACCACTTGCATTGCGATGGGTAGGAGCTTTAGAAAATGTGCAAAATGCTTTATCCATAAAGCCCCACTCCTATCAATGACTCATACATTTTTCATGGATACACTTGAAATTGGACCCAATGCATCTTTGATTTTTTTCTCCCCCGTACGAACAAATGAAAATTCGGTTACCTAACCCGAAAATTCTTTTGTACAAGTATCGGGATCTAACCATCCCTCTCTATTATATAGGGGAAGTTTGCAGGAGCAAAATAACTATGGAAGCATTCAATGATCCAATCATTGGAAATACCTAGAGAATTCCATTTCAACATCTCTTGGCCAAGGAGTAAATTAGGATGGTTGCTACCTATCGAAAATTAAGCCCGACGGTCAACCATAACTATACGAGGACAGAGATTTGAAATGGTAACCCTCCATGAGCAACCAATGGGCTGCTACGAATATGTGAGAGCATTATGCTCTCAACTATTCTAAGCGCTCATTCAAGCTTAAGGGAATTATCGCCATCATTGGGTATAAGTTATTCCTTTGCGGCTAAAAGGTATGATAGACCTTAACCAAGGAATGACAAGATCACATCTAATGTATATTGGGTGCAAGTTGTTCCTATGTGGCCAGAAGGTATTTTATACCTCAGCCAAGGAACAACGGATCACAGTCAGTGCACGTCATCCTTTTGTGGTTATAGGTATGTTGTACCTCAACCAAGAAATAACGGATCGTACTCAACACATGTTGGGTACATATCACTCCTTTGTGGCTAAAGATTATCATTACCTTAGCCAAGGAATGACGAATCACATCCGATGCATGAGGGGTACAAGTTGTTTCTCTATGGGAAGAAGGTATGATACACCTTAGCCAAAGAATGACGGAACACACTCAATGCATGTTGAGTACACGTCATTCCTTTGTTGTTAACGGTTCTCATTACCTTAGCCAAGGAATAACAACGTACATCCAACCTATGGAAACCTTGAGGTGTGGATGAGCGACATCGACAACACTGTCCACGCCGACACTCGTGGAACCCATGGAAGGCAACCAAACATCAACACTCAACCCTCCAATGTCAAAGCCATGCTGCAGCAAGGTTGGACCAACCTCTTGGCCTACATCCATCATTAGGGTTTCAACCCCTATCTCGGACCTTGACCAAGAACAAGCTTGGGGGAGGACCCCCACTTGAGGTAACTTGTATCATATCCTATTTGCATTCCATTATTTTACTTATTTCTTTCCACCACATTTGCATATAAAAAAAGAGATTAATAATAATGTAGTATAGGTTAGGTTAATAAAATACAAGATGTGTTGTAAGAATGATTTGGAATTCACATAGACGAAATGATGAATAGTTGCTCTATTTTAATTTTACTAAGTCCCTAGTTTACAACTTACCACTATCCAAAATATTGCTTTAATTGGCTAGAATTACTTTTGCCTTGATTTAGAAATTTTGGGTAGCAAAAGCATAATCCAATTCTAAGTTGTTGTATGATATGATATAGTGATAGGCTGCTATTCCTAGTTTGAATGTGAAACTTAGATTTTTGGAGAAATTCTAAAAAGATTTTAAGTACTCTTATTTGATTGGAAATACCTAACAAATCCATAAGATACATTACATTGATAGACTTTTATTTGTCTTCACATTGAGCTTTGTCAAACTAGTATAGACCTATGTGATATTTCATTCATTACTTTTTGAATTCAAGACTTCACTTGCACATCCTATTCTTCTACACTAGAAGTAAGTAAAATCCCATCATACCATCTTTCCACAATAAAAAGAGAAACTCCATACCCTTCATGTTTAAGTACTCTCTCCAAATTTCTTGCATAAAAAGGGAGTACAAAACATGGCTACAAAAAAATACATGCTTACATCAAAAGCATGAGAAAAAAAAGAGAGAGAGAGGAAAGTAGCCATGTTTCATCCCTGCAAAATAAGAGAGTCCACACAAAAAGGAGTCATCTCAAATATACACATCCACTTCCACTCCATCACACATGCACAAGTCTTGAATCAAATAGTTTTGAAATGATTTCTCCTAAAGCTTGCTTTTCTGACTTAGCAATATTATGTGTTGCAAATATGCCTACTATATTCCCTACAAAGCTCCACATACAAGCCTTATTTAGTGGTAGGATGAATTTAGGAAAAATTCCTTGGTGAGGACATATTTTCACGACACATAGAGGAGAGACTTAGAGAATCAAATTGAGGTACTTATAATCTAAATTGAACTCTCCGGAATTTGAGTAGAACTAGATGTCTAGGATATGTGTGCTCCATTTGCTGTTCTGTCTTTTAACTACCCATGAATAGGAGATGGCATAAGCCTCATAAATACTTAAGATGGGTGAAGTACCATGCCAATTTTTGCAATACTAGGTAGAGTATTTTATTGTGCACATGGTACTTTTGAAAAGTAGAACATTGTAGCAACTCCTGATCATCAACCTAAAGTCTTGCCTTTGCTCGGGACGAGCAAAGGATAAGCTTGGGAAAGTTTGTTGACGGCTATTATATACCCATTTCACCCGTCAATATAAATCAATTATGTAAAGGAAATATCATTTCTTGCACACATCACCTTTCTATTTACATAACATCCGCGATTTTCAAAATTTCGCTAATTCACATTTAAATAAGAACTCTAGTTTTATTTCAAAATCTCTTTCCGATCCATCCGAATCTTGAGGGCGAGATTCATGTTAAGGGGGGTAGAATTGTAACATCATGAATTTTTAAACTTTGGCAAATTAAAATTTGAATAGGAAGTTAGAATTTGATAATAGAAAGGAATTATTTCTATGAAGGAAAATATAAAATATATGCATCTCATCTCGCATCTGCATGCATCCTCTGCTATTGAAATTTATTTACCAGAATAAGCACATTAAAAGTAATTGAATTGTCAAAAGAATATGGAAGGAAAGAAATATAGGAAACTAGAAACGAAAATAAAAATAATAAACAAGGAAAGAAATAATAACTCCTGAAAAGTATAACAATAAGTAAATTAAAGAAAAAAATGAATTAGTAAATAATAAATAAAAATAAATACTAATAATACTACAAAGAAATATATAAATATAAATATATAATACAAAATAAGTAAGTAAATAAATAAATATATATCAAATAATAAATACTAGTAAAATAAAAGAAATAAATAATAAACAAGTAAAAGATAACAAAAAGAAAAGGAAAGGAAGTCAACCATGCTTGGATCCGTACAGTCCTTCCTACACAAACAATAAAAAAGCACCGCTGGAAGAAAAAAACAAAATAAAGAAAAAACAACACAAAAAAAAAGAAAAAGGAAAAAAAGCAAAACCACAGTTTGCCAGGCCAGGAGCCCTGGCTGTGCACGCAACAGCCATGGAGCCGAGTCCCAGCTGGACTCCCGCAACCGAGCAGCCGCACGCGCTGACGCGCCAGATCGGAGGCAGGTCGGGACTCAAGCCCCAATGCGTACGTGCTGTACCGAGCTGCACCGTGCCGCCGGTTATATAAGGCCCGAATGACCTCGATCCCACCTGCCTCTATGTACATAAACTCCACTCACGGAAAATAAAGAGGAAGAGGAACCCTAGTCGCCAGATAAAAACTAGAGGCCGCCAGGGAGAAAAAAAAGGAAAGAAGAGCGAAGAAAAAAAAAGGTGAAGGAAGGAGCCGCCATTCGCGAGAGAACGTTGCGCCACCGCTGTTGTGCCGCCGGAGGATCACATCGCCGTTTCCTTCATCTACGTCATACCTTCATCCTCTTCGTCTACATCAAGCCGCCGCCATCTTCATTCACGAAACTCTAGATCCCGAAGACACACGTCGCACCACCCCTCCACGCCCGTCCAGACTAGATGCACACACGGTAGGTATTACAATCTAGATCTAGACTATTATTTTGATTCTAGTACTTGAATTAAAACACATGTAGGATGTGTTTTATTTGAGCGGCCTTTAATCATCGTTAAGTCATTAAATAACTTTGAACTCACAAGTTTGGTTAAATCATGCAACACCTAATAGGTTATTCTAGATTTACTAAATATTATGTTTTCAGTATTATTTAATCTGTTTTTCAGATTTAATAAATAAGAGCCTAGTTAATTCATAAAGTACCAAATTAAATCCAGAGAAATTCCTAAAAATTTAGGATAAATTCTAGAAACTTATTAATAATATTTTCATCATATTTAATGTTCTGAAATAATTATTTTGCCTCTGAATAAATTCAATTTAATTCTAAACTTGCTCAAATAAATAGGAAATCATTATCGAAAATTGTTTAAAAGCCATAGAAATTTATATAGCTAGCATTAATACAAACATATTTTTTGCATGCATCCATATTTTTCATATTGATTAGTGATTGCAATGCATTTATTATGTATGTTTGCTTGTGTATGTGGTTGATTGCGAATAGACCGGTATACTCAAGAAGTTACGATCAAGAAGCGAATATGCGAAGATCATCGTGTACAAGACTTTGATTTGCTTGACCATAAAATTGCGGAGTATAAGGTAAGTGTCCTTGACCATATTGAACCTATGTTTTTAAATGTTTTGTTTGCAAAATTGCATGCTTGTGTCAACTTGATGGGAAATCTATCTGTAGGAGCTTAATAGTATCGTTTGCCACCCCTTGTCGCCCGGGTTATGGTGTAGAGAGTCGAGAAGGGTATTTTACATTTTTGCTCTGCTTACTAAATTGGGATTGAGAATAATCAAATGCCTTAATTATGTGGATTAATGATGATGGAATAATGGTGAATCATTTTGGGTAACATGGGACTTGAGTGATCTAAGCAAGCATGGTTTTGTGGAATGTGTTGGATGATACGGTGGTTTTGCTTGCCTTAGATCTAAGGACCGATTCATGCGAGAATATGCCAGGACAACAGTGCCACCACAAGGCCAGGTATGGGTGCAGTGTAGCTGAATAATTAGGAGCGCTGCTAGTATTGTATGGACCATTGGATGGCGCGGGAAATGGGAGTCGAGGAGGGCTACCCTGGGATCCGCATGGCACACGAGGGGGCCCGTGGGTGGGAGAATGGAGATTCAAGCCTGTCGGTGAAACCTTAGTGGGCCCGTACATACTAGTAATCCCCTTTGAATGGCTATTTTGTGATATCTTGGTCGCACAACTATGGAAGTGTGATAAGGCACAATTGAGGTTCTTAGTCACCGAAAGGTGATGAAATCACAAACATGTGGGTAATGTGGTACAACCTCTGCAGAGTGTAAAACTATCATGATAGCCGTGCTCCCGGTTAAGAGCACCTGGATGACCTACATGATTAGAATTGGACTTGGAATTTTAGGATGGTTGGTATGGTTTGGTTTGAGAATAGTTGGTTTATGGAAGGATATGGAATTGGCACATGGTATTAAATTAATGGTTGGCTGGTATTAAATTGATTGTGATGGTAAATGAGAATTGTTGGATTTATGACATAATAACTACTTGGGTTACGAAGGGAAATAAACTCACATAGACATGATAGGCTGCTTTTACATGTTTATGAAATGTAATTTTCTACAATTAGCCATTTTATTCCAGTCATTTGTTTAGCTACATGTCATCTATTTCCACACTTGCTGAGTACAACACGTACTCACTCTTGCAATTCCCCCACCAACAGTTTCAAGAGACGTTTGGGAGTATCCTGAGGATATTATGGAGTACTAGGCATGCGTACTGCCGTCGATTGCCTGTGGAGTTGGAATCGCCTATGCTTGTTTATTTTCCGCTGCACTAGAATCAAGGTATATTTACTTTTCCGTGACATGGTTATTTCTGATTTTTGTTTGTGATGCATTTGTGTATGTGTGATGAACATCCTGGGCACACATACAATGCACTTGGTTCACTTTTCAGAACCGGGTGTCACAATTTAATCTATTTCCACTTGTACTTGGAGAAATTGGTGCATGCAGGTATTTTATACAAAATTGAAGGGAAACAAGGGGATGGATCCTATAAAATATCATCCCAGCCAATCAAGTGCTGACATGTGGCACCACATGGATCAAATGGCCCACAAACAGAAGTATTCGAGGCCATCCAACGGTCTACACCCGATATTAGTAAAGGGGACCCACCTAAAAGTCCCCCCCCAATAAAACACGGACCGTTTGAAGGACTTACCAGGTCAGCTGTCCCCCCTAGTCGGCCGACCTGGTCTTTCCTCCAAACTCAGCCAGCTTCCACATGTTGGCTCCTCTCGGCTTGAAGAAGTCGTTCATGACTAATTCGTGCATTTTTTGTGGCGGGAACCGAACCTTCTCCAAGCTATAAATAGGACCCCTCACCCCTCACTTCAACACACACCACTTGAGCATTATTTTATTGTATACACTAGTTCTCCTAGTTCCTTAGTGGAGGTTAGGCTATAGAGAGGAGCCTCTAGTCCCAAGTCCAAGTTGGGAAGGTTATGAGTCATGTATCTTTTCTTATATTTTTGTAACTTTATGCATAATAAAGATAATATCTTTAGTCTTCTTTTATTCATATACTTGGATGAAGTGTTTCTTGTTTGATTGTGGATTGCTTGTATGTGGTAGGAGTAGCCTTTATGATTATGCCATATAACTCTTATTCTATCATCATGAACACTACAAACCCCCACTACACCCTAATTAGTTATGATATGATCATGTTAATATGAATAACTTATGCTATGTCCAACATTGGTTCAACAATATTTAGGTTAGTCATTGTCTTAGAGAGGTACTTGTACTTGAGCCTCTAAGATATTTACTTAGTATGCTAGCATGGTGCTAGGATAATAAGTAGCGTTGGATGTCTCGTAGACCCATGGATTCAAGAGGTAGGCAGTAGGTCGTGACAGTCCTACCTGTCCTTTGTAATCCTCCATGTTCGACTATGACACAGACTCTTGGCGGGAGTCGTCCTAGTATTGCTAGGGGTAAACCCGTGCCCAATGTCTTGAACAACTTAGCATAAGTATTCACCATTGGCATACTCATTAGTATCTAACCTAGGCTATGTATATGTATATTAGAAACGTTGTAGGAGTAACTCCCCAACTCTTACTCTAATCTCCATTAGGACCTATTTATCCTTTAGATTAGATTGCTTAGGTGTGTGTCACGCTACCCATATTATCAACTTACCCCTGTCTTGATAATTGATTAGTATCCCATAGCTTGATCATAAGAGTAGTGTTTACTTTACTCCATTGCCTTCCTTTAGGATAAATACGATACCCTCGGGAATAATCTTGGGTGAAATACTACATGATAGTTTCTGTGCGCTTGCGAACCTCATCTCTTTCGATAGATGATATGTGATGTAAGAAACATCAACAACCGCTCTCGTTGCATGACTTCTAGTTACCCTGCTAGAGACATTACTTCTTCGGGCTTCCTCGACGGAAAGAAGATCAATGGTTAGCCTCAGGCATTTGTACAAATAAAAATCCGGGTTAGGTAACCAAATTTCATTGACAAAGCTGAGATAGAAAAATACCAAAGAGCTAATATGATCATGCTTATGGGTATGTCCTTGCACTATATAATCTTCGTTAATCAATTCTCGTTCAGTTTCAATATACTCGAATGAAGTATATTCTAATGGTCCTACCCTAGTAGCAATACGAGTAATAAATGAAGTACATTCAATTGGCCCTGTCTTTGAAATGTAATATAACCATTGTGTCATCATGGCTTTAACCGGAGCAACTTATAATTTCTTAATCTTGGTAAAAAGAATTCTAAATTCATCATCACGAATTATTCTAACATCTCCTATAGGGAACATAGTCAAAGTCATCCATCTATGCATGAAGCATAATGTAGGATTTCACAAGTGGCTATTTCTAGGAGTCCTACATGTGACCTCACTAGTCAATTCATGCCAAAATCTTTGTTTGTTAAATCTATGAAAAATGTCTAAATCTAGCAAACAACATTTATGGAAGCCTAGGATTTCACTTAATTCTTTCCATAGGATGTTGTATTCTTTTTAAAATAATCTAAAAGTAATACCATCAAATCCTATTTTGAGGGTGCATAGGAATTATATAGTGAGAAGGCATGAACCTTTCTCCTCTATTGAGCAAAATTTTCCCATCCTAATGCACGCCAAATGGAAGAGAATTCATAATCCATACCTATTTTTGAGATTAAATCCGGATCATAAGCTTTAGTGTGATAAAACTCACGATCTTGGAGGAGCTTGCATGCTTGAACTTCAACTTCACTTTGTATGTCCAGGTCGTTGTCGTGGAGAAGTTGATGCAGATTGCTTCTCTCCTCCATGGGGGCGTCTTCATACACACACCTCCTCCGTGGACTTGGTGTAGCAATGGAGGAGAGATTTGCACTTGAGTCTCCACCAGGCTTGATCTTGCAGCCCCCTTCTCCTTCCCGAACAAACTTTCCATTCCTTTCATAGCTACAACAAGAGAGAACACCAAGGCAAAACTCGAAAAGAGGTGATGTTAGTGAAACAAAACCCTCAACGAATTTTCTCCTTGAATTCTTGAGTGCAAATTGCAAATGCAAATGAAAGCAAATATTTTTGGATTGGATTTGAGCAGGAGTGCTTCAATGAAGAGCAAGAAAACAAAGTGAGCAAGAGAATGACTTGGGGAGGTGACAAATGAGGTGAAGTGTGAGGAGAAGTCCTCCTCACGGCCACCATTTATAGTGTACACCTCCAACGGTCATAAGAGGCACAAAATGTACCTATTGGAGGAGAGAGAGCCTCATTGTCCCTTTCCCCACTTCAGCCGACCAGAGGGGTCGGCCGACCTTACAGGTGGGCCCCCTAGTCCTTCTTTTGTCAAGTGGCTTTCGGACGGCTATAAAATTAGCTTATTGGTGAATTACCACATTTGCAGCTCAGAAAAATTGTTTTTTTTGAACAAAACTCTTTTTCAAATCCTAAAAATTTCTTTTTGTGAAAATAAAGAAATAAAAATGATGGTTCAGAATATAAGATTCTCAACTTGCTAGGAAAAATCAAATTTCCAGTGGGAAAAATCAAAATGGGGTGAAAATAAAAATCAAATAAAAGATGACTACCAATTATCTTTTTGGCTAGGCCTCACCAAACTCCAATGAGATCGACTTTTCCTCCGTCTTCATTTTTGGCATCCGAGCCTGGAGGAATGGGCTTGGACGGCTTGTCTTGTTTCTTACACCACTCCTTCTTTGGCTGTTTGGTGGATTGGGCCTTTGGGAAGGCCCAGGCTTCTCCGTATTCTTGGGATGTCAGCGTGGACGAAAAGATGCGTTCTCTGCATAGATTACTTTTCTAATGAATGCAATGAGCAGATCCACCTTTAGATGTGTGACTTCAACCTCTTGAATGTGTTTAACATTCGGCTGATACTTGATCCGAATCTTGGATCTTTGCTTCGGCTTTGGGCGAAAGTTAAACTTCTTCTCCTTGCCATTGATATGGAAGTGGATTTCTCTAGCTCCCACATCTATGCGAGTTTCTGCGGTGCTAAGGAACAGGAGCCCAAGAATGAGCGGCGTATCCTTCTCGACATCCATGTCGATCACCACAAAGTCCATGGGTATGAAGCAATTCCAGATTTTCATCGAACATTTTCAGCAATACCCCTTGGACAACGGATTGAAAAGTTGGAGCTGCACTTGTTTTGGAGTCAGCTCCGTGAAATCAGCTGGTCGAATACCACCTTAGGCATAACACTCACACATGCTCCAAGGTCATAAAGTTCCTTGTAAAAGTAGTGAGCCCCAATTGAGCAAGATATAGTAGGACATCCAGGATCCTTCTTCTTCTCCGGAAGCATATTGAGGAATGTTGCACTGCAGTCCTCCGTAAGCTTGACAACCTTAGTGGTGGGCAATGGCCTCTTGTTATTCATTATGTCCTTGAGATAGCGATCATAAGTGGGTACTTGCATCGAATCTATCAAGGGCACATTGATGTGGTTCTTCTGAATAACTTCAACAAAGCGGTTGAATTGCTCATCCACTGTTGATTTTCTTAGTCTGTGAGGGAATGGCATAAAATTGGTTGATTCAAATTGCTTGGCCATTCTCTCACTGAGTGGTTCATTTATGCCAATTGGGACATCCTCTTCCTCCATACCCTTCTCAGTTATCCTCTTTTCTTGTGTGCGATACGGTGGGTCACGAGTGGTCTTACCACCTCTCGTAGCCACCACATTTACATTTTCCACTGGGGCTTCTAGCTGTCCCGAAATTTTGTTATTTCCTAGTGGAGGAACAACTGCAGCAGTTGAGACAACTGAGTTTCCAACATCTTGTTGAAGCTCAGTTGATTCTTGAAAGATGAGGATAGTCCTTCAATCTTTGCATTGATGTTTTCTAGGGTCTTGTCATTAGCTGATAGCTTTTTGGATAAGGCATCTTAGATCTTCAGCTGGCTAATGGCAAGCTCTCTCATGTTGGGTTGATTGCCATTGTTTCCATTGTTGTTGTACCCTCCTTGAAAGAAAGAGCATGGCTGGCCCCACCCTTGACCTCATGGACGATAGCCATTGTTGTTAAAGTTCCTATTGTTGGCTATGTCTAAGGCATCCTCACGAGTCTCTAAGCAGTCATTGCCCATGTGACCTGTGTTGCCAAAGACTTCACATTTGATGTGAGAGTCTTAGGCCAAGGCAGTGCCACATATTTCACCACTAGCTTGTCCATCAATCTTCTTCATAAGGAGGTCCGAGTTGGCAGCGATCATGTCCACCTCTTTCAAGGTGTGCATGCCTCGATGACGAGTTTGGAGACGCTCGTGACTCCAAACGATATTGGCTACCATCTTTTGTGACACCCAGTTCCGAAAATGAATCAAGTGAACACATATGTGTGCCTAGGATGTTCATCACACTTACACGACAACCTCACAATTGATATTTAGAAATTAACCACGTCTCTAAAGTAAATAGGTACCCTATTACAATAACTCAATGCTTCATGAATTACAAGTCTCCAATTATTGCAATGTAAAACTAAATTAAGCAGTGTGACTCCAATCCACAAGCAATTGACGATAGCACGCTGTTGTATTTCCTACGCACTACTAACAATTCGTCCCTAGCAGTGGTGCTAGAAATACTTGTTGGTAGGTTTTAAATCTCCAATGAACGTCCGCAAGTGCACGGAAACTATCGATGTAGCATTTCCCCTTTAACGAGTATTCCCAAAGGGTGTCATTCATATTTTCCCAAAGGAAGGCTAGATGGAAGTAAAACAATCATCAAGTGGAAAGGCTAGGTTGGCCTAGGTAGGGTTCTAGCAAGGATGGATATAGGGTAAATGAGGTAGTGTGACACACACGAGAGCATTCTATCCTAAGGGGATAAATGAGGTAATAGAGGAACTAGGCTAAGAGATAGGTAGATACTCCTACTATGCTTCTAATGTACATATACATAGCCTAAGTTAGTTACTATTGATTATATTAATTATGAATTCTCATGCTAAGTGGATTAACACATCGTGCACAGGTTTACCCCTAGCAACACCAGGCGACTCCCACCAAGAGCCTATGGCATAGCCGAACGTGGAGGATTACAAAGGATACATAGGGCTGTCACCACCTACTGGCTACCTCTTCAATGCGTGGGCATACGAGACATTCAACGCTACTCTCTATCCTAGCACCATCCTAGCATATTAAGTAATTATATTAAGAGCCTAGGCACAAGCCATTCTAAGGCAATGAACTAAATCATCGTTGAACCAATGTTAATTCATAGCATAAGTGATTCATATTAATATAGTCATATCATAGCTAATTAGACTAAAGTGGAGGTTTATAGTGTTTAGGATGATGTAATAAGGATGGTATAGCACAATCATAATTACTATTCCTACCACATACATGGAATCCACAATCAAACAAGAAACGCTTCATCCAAGTATATGAATAATGGAAGATTCAAGATACTATGTTTATTATGAATAAAGTCACAAGTACAAACAGGAATATGGGAGACATACCTTTCCCAATTGGAAATTGGGAAGAGACACCTTCTACTCCTATCCTACTTGGACTATGGACTAGATACTCTCCACACTATAGCCTATACTCCTCTAAACCTATGGAGAGTAGTGGATACAATGGATAAACACTCAAGTGGTGTGTGTTGAAGTGAGGCATGAGGGGTCCTATTTATAACCTGGAGCAGGGTCGGTTCCCGCCACCGAAAGTGCGCGAATCAGTCACCTCTGACTTCTTCAAGCTGGGAGAAGCCAACACGTGGCGTTTGACTGTGTTTGGCGCTAGGAACTAGTCGGCCAACTAGGGGGGGGGGGGGCGGCCGACCTGGTCCTGGCGCCAAACAGCCAGTTCTTCCTCCATGTGACTGACAGGTGGGTCCCATTCCATGTTATGGGTGCTAGGCATCCGATACTTCTGTTTGTGGGCCATTTGATCCATGTGGTGCCATGTGGCGTCGCCTGATTGGCTGGAACAATATTTTATAGGATCCGTCCCCTTCTTTCACTTCAATTCTGCATAGAATCCATACATGCACTACTTTCCCCAAGGACAAGTGAAAATAGGTTAAAAAAAGGTGATGTGTGCAAGAAATGTCAATTCCTTCACATAATTGAGTTATATTGATGGGTGAAATTGGTACATAACAGCCGTCAACAAATTTCCCCAAGCTTATCCTTTGCTCGTCCTGAGCAAAGTCAAGACTTTAGCTTGATGATCAGAAATTGGTACTATGTTCTATTTTTCAAAAGTACCATGTGCACAACAAAATACTCTACCTAGTTTTTCAAAAATTGGCATGGTACTTTACCCATCTTAAGTCATTATGTGGCTTATGCCATCTCCTATTCATGGATGGTTGAAAGATAGAACAGCAAATGGAGCACACATACCCTAGAAGTCAAGTTCCACTCAAATTCCGGAGAGTTCAATTCAGATTTTATGTATCTCAATTTGATTCTCTCAAGTCTCTCCTTTTTGTGTATTGGAAATAAATCATCACCAAGGCATTTTGCCTAAATTCATCCTACCTATACATAAGGCTTGTGTGTGGACCTTGGTAGGGAACATAGTAGGCATATTTGCAACACATAATACTGCTAACTCAAAAGAGTAAGCCTTAGGAGAAACCAATTCAAAACAATTTGACTCAAGACTTGTGCATGTGTGATGGAATGGAGTGGATGTGGATCTTGATATGACTCCTTTTTGAGTAGACTCTCTTATTTTGCAGGGATGAAACATGGCTACTTTTTCCTCATGCTTATGATGTAAGCATGCATTTTTTTTCTTGTAGCCATGTCTTCTACTCCCTTTTATGCAATGAATTTTGGAGAGAGTACTAAGCATGAATGATATGGAGTTTCTCTTTTTATTGTGGAATAGTGGTATGATGAAATTTTGCTTACTTCTAGTGTAGAAGTATAGCATGTGCAAGTGAAGTCATGAATTCATAAATTAATGAATGAAATCACACATAGGTCTATACTAGTTTGACAAAGCTCAATATCAAGACAAATAGCATATACATAAGGTCTATTACGGTAATGTATCATATGCTTTGGTGGGTATTTCCAATAAAATGAGGATAACATAAAGCTTTTTAGAATTTCTACGAAAATCTAAGTTTCACTATCAAACTAGGACTAGCAGCCCTATCACTATATCATATCTCACAACAACTTCGAATGGATTAAGCTTTTGCTACCCACAAATTCCAAATCAAGGCAAAAGCAATTTTAGCTAATGAGAGCAATATGTGGGATAGTAGTAAGTTGTAAACTAGGGACTTAGGAAAATTAAAACAGAGCAACTATTCATCATTCATCTATGTGAAATCCAAGTCATTCTCGCCCGACATCATTTATTTTATTGAAACCAAATCTATCCTATATTTTTTTAGATGCAAGGTGGATAATGGGTAAGTGGAAAATAAATATGCAAAGGGGTCGATACAATTTACCTTAAGTGGGGTCCTCCCCCAAGCCTGTTCTTCACTCACCTCCATATCGAGGGTCTAACCCTTGATGATGAAAGTATGCCGCGAGATCGGCTTGTTGTTGTAGTAGTATGGAGTTGAACTTGATGAATTGAGCGTCCATGTGTTGTTGCCAGTCTTGGGTACCTTGGACATGCCCCCGGAGAGTGTTGTAGATGTTACCCATCCTTACTTCAAGCTCCTCCATATGCTAGAGAGGTCTGTCATTCATTGGCTATAGTAACGATGACTTCTAGCTGAACTAGAATGACATCTTCTACTAGATGTTGGAGGCAAGCTGCTGGAGCTTGAAGTGGATACGGGTGTCTCCCATGTAGCACCTGGCCATCCATGCCTAGATGGACATTCAGTCTCATAAGAAGGAGGTTGAGTCCATCCAGGTGCATCACCCGTTGGGTTCACTTCCTCTTCATACTCATGGACCGTGGAGGTTGTCGGGGGCATGACTGTGAAAGTTGGTTCTTAAAATGAACCAAGCGTAATGCATATGTGTGCCCAGGATGTTTAACACACATACACAAGTGATTCACAATTGATAAACATATATAAATCATGTCTTGAATAATAATACTAATAATAGTACCTTACTACAAACCAAATAGTCTCGATTACAAACTCCAATGAAACTGAACCGGAAAAAACTAAACTCTATAATGACTTCAACTCCACAAGCAGGTTTGACGGTAACACGCGCGCCTAGTACTCTTCAAAAACCTCCTGGTACTCCACCTAGTTGCCTATGTATGGATTTGGTGGGGGAATAGTAAGGGTGAGCACACGTCGTACTCAGCAAGTGTGGGAAAGTATGACGTGTAGTTTAAACAAGGAATGATAATAAAATGGGCTAATTGCATAAAAGTACATTTAGAACAGTTGAAAATGCAATTATATCATTATTAAGTGAGGTCCTTCCCAAAATAACCTATTTATCATCAATTTCAACTCAAATAACCAATACCAGCAATAATAAACCATATTCAACTCATAACTGCTCATTTGTCTCAAATTCATCAATTCCATATACCAATGCAATTTAAATAACCAATACCAACTCCCAATTCAATACCAGCCATTAAACCAATTTAAAGTCCATAATCTAATCATGTGAGGGTCTAGGTTGCTCATGACCGGGAGCACGGCTATCATGATAGTTTTAGACACACTCTGCAAGGGTTGTACAACTTTACCCACAAGTTCATGATTTCATCACCTTTCGATGACTAAGGAATCTCAATTATGCCATCTCACACTTCCTTAGATGTCTAGCCAAGAGATTGCCTATATAGACCTCACTGAGGTTTTACCGGTGGTGATGTATCCAACTGAGCACATCCAACCAAGGGCCCCCTCTTGAGCCTTTCGGATCCCAGGGTAGTCCCACCAATCTTTACAAACCCAATCTAACTACCCCTTCCCCGAGCCTTCATAATGGTCCAAACAGTACTGGCAATTCACTAATTAGTCAGCTAACCCGCACCCATACTTGGCCCTGTGGTGGCACTGTAAATCCTGGATGGTTGCCTCACGAACCGGTCCTTAGTTCTAAAGAAAGCAAAACCGCCAAAAACAGTCCAATCCATTCCACATTACCAACTTGCATAGATCCCTAGGCACCATGTTGCTAAAGGGCCATTATTATCAATTCTCATAATTCACATGTTCAACAGTTCATAATTAAGAATTATGGTTTATTCCCAAACCCAATTCAACATTGCTAAGCTAAAAGTGTAAAATACCCTTCTCGACTCTCTACATAGTGTTCAAGCGACAAGGGTGGTCATACAAAACTAGTAAACTCCTACAATTGGGTTTTCCCATCAATTCCGACACAAGCATGCAGTTTTGCAAAAAAAAACCTTTAAAAACTTGGATCAATATGGTCAAGGACACTTTCCTTGCTCCTGGGCTTGATTTGGATCGAAGGCTTCGAAACTCTGGTTCTGCAGGTCCTCGAAAGCACTCTCTATGACAACTCCTTCTATTACGAGCGACAAACATGCAAAACACATAATTCAATCAAATAATGCTCATATAGTACTCAATATGCCATGATATGCATGATTAATGCAATAGTGAGGTAAAACTTGTTAATGAGTTGCTAATAATGTTTACTAAATAGTTCTAATAGTTCCTAACAAGTTTGAACAAGTGTGGAATTGATTTGAGTCAAATTGGAATCAATCCAGCACTATTCCGATTCAGAGGCTGGACAAGTCCGGTATAGGGACTGGACTTGTCCGCCCTATACCGAACTGTGACTTATGGTTTTCTTGATATGCGAGAATAGGGGTTGAATTTGCATGAAAACTTGAATGTAGAGGGTATACCACGTGTTTAGAGATCCAAGGATCAAGGTTTTGGGCATGAGACTTTGAATCTTGGCGTTAGGGCTTGATGGAGATGAGTTGATGAAGAACTTGGATGAAGAACATCAATTGTTGAAGAATCGATGAAGATTGATCTTGATTGGTCCTTCGTGTGTCTCCCCTCCTCCTTTCCTCTGGACTTGATCTTGACGACGGCACAACGCAAAAGTGGCAGCAAGGGTTTTGAATTGGGGGTGGAGAGGGGTATTGGGTTGTCTATATAGAGGTGGCGAATTAGGGTTTTGGAGCGAATTCCAAGATTAATTCGGTGGGGACAAGTAGGGGCCAAGGTGGGGTCCACTTGGGCTCCTCTGAGGAGGGCACGAAGTTCTTCAGACCAAATTAGGCAATTATCCATAAAAAATTGTGGGAAAATAACAGAATCTGAGTGGGATTCAAGAGGCCGGACTAGTCCGGATTGGGGACCAGAACAGTTTGTTCTCTTATAGTAAGGGACTTCGAACTAGTCCGGTGTTGATACCGGACAAGTCCAGGGTTGGATCGAACTAAACTAGGTGTTTTCGGACAAGTTTGAAATGTTACAAAAAGGCTGACCGGACTAGTCTAGTGTCATAAATGACTAGTCCATTTTGGTCCAGTGAGGCTGATAGGACTAGTCCGTGGTGATAAAGGACTAGTCCGCACTTTTGAAGGGAATATCAGACTAGTCCGGGGTTCAGACCGGACAAGTCTGCACTCTGACAAACTGAAACTTCTATATTAAGCCTAAATTCATTTTAATCTTGTTCCTTTTTACAAGGCTCAATGTTAAACATGTATGAGGATGTATGCAATGTATTATGCATGAAAATGATGGTGTTACAGTAGCCGCTCTCCCTGTACGACTTCTAGTTGTCCTGCCAGAGACATAACTTGTTCCGGCTTCCTTGATGGGAGGGAGGTTAATGGTTAGCCTCCAGCATTTGTACAAATGATAATCCGGGTTAGGTAACCGAATTTCATTAATTGAAAAAACCGGTATAATGAAATACCAAAGAGTCATCTTGATCCTGCTTAAGGGTATGTCGTTGCACTAAATATTCTTCATCAATTAATTCTCTTCCATTTCCATTATACTAAAATGAAGAATATTCTAGTGCTCCTACCATAGTAGCAATACGGGTAATCAATGAAGTACATTCAATTGGCCCTACCCTTGGAATGTAATCTAAGCATTGTGTCACCATGGCAATAACTGGAGCAACTTTTATCTTTTTAATCATGGCAAATAAATCCTTCAGCTCATCATCATGCACTATCCTTACATCTTCTCTAGGGAACATAGTCACAGCCACCCATCTATTCAAGTATGGTTGTGCAAGTGGCTATTCCTAGGTGCACTACATTTGACCTCACCACATAAATCTTCCAAAAACATTGATTGTTAAACTTACACAAAGTGTCTAACTCTAGCAAACAACGTCAATGGAAGCCTAGGATTTCACCTAATTTTTTCCATGGGATGTTGTATTCTTTTTGAAATAATCTAAAAGTAATACCATCAAATCCTATTTTGAGTGTGCAAAAGAATTGTATGGAGAGAAGGCGTGAACCTTTCTCCTCTATGTGAGCAATGTTTTCCCATCCTAATGCACGCCAAATGGAAAATGATTCGGAATCAATACCTATTTTGGAGATCAAATCCGGATCATAAGCTTCCGTATGAGAAAACTCACGATCTTAGAGGAGCTTGCGTGCTTGATCTTCAACTTCACTTTGGATGTCGAGGTCGTCGTTGTGAAGAAGTTGATGTGGGTTACTCCTCTCATCCATGGGAGTGTCCTCCCCTACACTCCTCCTCCGTGAACATGGTGTAGCAACGGAAGAGGGGCGTGCACTTGAGTCTCCACCATGACTTGAGCTTGCAGCCTCCTTCCTCTTTCCAAACAACCTCTTCATTCCTTTCATGGCCACAACAAGCAAGAACACAACAAGGCAATAACTCGAAAGAGGTGATGTTAGTGAAAGCAAAAACCCGACGAATTTTCCTTTGAAGAACTTGGGAGCAAATTGCAAATGCAAACAAAAGCAAATCTTTTTGAGTTGGATTTTAAGCAAGAGTGCTTCAATGAAGAGCAAGAAAACAATGTGAGCAAGAGTGACTTTGGGGAGGTATGAAATGAGGTGAAGTGTGAGGAGAAGAGCTCCTCATGGCCACCATTTATAGTGTGCAATCCCCAACGGTCACTAGGAAACTAAATGTAGCTATTGGAGGAGAGAGAGCAAAATGGCTCTTTCCCCTAGTCGACCGAACAGGGGGGTCGACCGACCTGACAGGTGGGCCCCCCTATTCCCCCTTTTGGCAGGTGGCTCCCCAACGGCTATGAAATTAGCACATTGGTGAAATACCACTTTTGCAGCTTAGAAAAATTGTTTTCCAAACAAAATTTCTTTTTCAAAAACCAACAATTTTCTTTTTGTGAAAAATAAATAAATAAAAATGATAGTTGAGAATATAAGATTCTCAATTTTCTAGGAAAACCAAATATGTGGTTGGGAAAAATTAATCTAAATGGGGAAAATCAAATAAAGAGAAAAGAAAAATAAGAAAAGGATAATTACCAATTTAACCTATTTGCTAGGTCTCACCCACGTCCGATGAGATGGACATTCCTCCTTTATTTCTTGACATCTGGGCCCGGAGGGATTGGCTCGGACGGCTTGTCTTGCTTCTTCCACCATTCCTTCTTTCACGGCTTGGTAGACTTGGGCCTGTGGGGAGGCCCGAACTTCTCCGTCTTTTGGGGTGTCGTCGTGGATGATAAGTCGGGTTTTTCGCATAGATCAAATTCCTCATGAATGCAAGGAGCGGGTCCACCTTTGGATGTGTGATTTCAACCTCTTGAATATGCTTAACATTCGGACCATACTTGATATGGTCATGGAGCATTGCTCCAACTTTGGGTGGAAGTTAAACTTCTCCTCCTTGCCATTGATATGGAAGTGGATTTCTCCAGCTCCCACATCTATGCGATCCTTCGTGGTGCTTAGGAACGAGTGCCCAAGAATGAGCAGCGTATCCTTCTCGACGTCCGTATCGAGCACCACGAAATCCACGGGTATGAAGCAGTTCCGGATTTTCACTGGGACATCTTCAGCAATACCCGCCAGATAACGGACTGAAGAATCAGCCAGTTGGAGATACATTGGTGTTGGAGTGAGTTCCGTGAAGTTCAGCTGGTCAAAAACCACCTTGGGCATTACACTCACACTTTCTCCAAGGTCACAAAGGGCCTTGTCAAAGTGGTGTACCCCAATTGAGCATGATATTGTAGGACATTCAGGGTCCTTCAGCCAGATGCCTCTTTTAGAGAAATCATGTTGACATTTTCGATAGGGGGTTCAGGTTGTCCTGGCATCTTGCCATCCTCCACTGGAGGAACAATAGTTACCAGTTGAGCCAACTGAGTCTCCAACATCTTGTTGAAATTCAATTGATTCTTGAAGGCTAAGGATAGTCCTTCAATCTTAGCATTTATACTCTCTAGGGTCTTGTCATTGGCTCACAACTTCTTGTATATAGCCTCATTGATCTCCAGCTGGCCAATCGAAAGTTCTCTCATGTTGGGTTGATTTCCATTGTTGCCATTGTTGTTATACCCTCCTTGAGAGAATGGGCGTGGTTGGCCCCACCCTTGATCTCTTAGACGATAGCCATTGTTGTTTCAATTGTTGGCTACGTATAGGGCATCCTCATGGCTTTCTGGGCAGTCATTGCCCAAATGGCCCGTGTCGCCATAGACTTCACAAGTGATGTGAGAGTCTAAGGCATAGGCATCGCCACATACCTCACCATTGCTTTGCACATCAATCTTCTTCATAAAGAGGTACAATTTTGCAGTGATGATGTCCACCTCCTTCAAGGTGTGCATGCCTCGCTGGCGGGTATGGACACGCTCGTCGCTCCAACCCATGTTTGACACCATCTTCTCAATCAGATCTATTGCTTTAGGCACTGTCAATGAGAAGAAGGCACCTCCAGCATCAACATCAATATGGCCATGAGCGGAAGGGATCAGCTCGTTGTAGAAGTTTTGGATGATGAGCCAGTAATCCATCCCATGGTGGGGACATACTAGGATGTACTCCTGAAGCCTTTTCCAAGCCGCGAGAATAGATTTCTTGGCATCATGCAGGAAGTTGGAAATTCTTCCACGTAGGGCATTAGTCTTGCCCAATGGGAAAAACTTGGTGAGGAATGTCGTAGAACACTTCTCCCAAGTATCTACAGCACTTCGGTTCACATAGAACCACTGTTTCACTCTCCCAAGAAGAGAGAACGGAAATAGCCTAAGATTGACAACATCGGGAGATATGTCCTTTATCTTAAAAGTATTGCAGATCTCAAAGAACCATTGCAGGTGAGCACTTGCATCCTCGTTATCCTTCCCACAAAATGGGTTGGCTTGCACCATAGTGATAAGGCCAGTCTTGATTTCGAAGATTACATCTCCTGTGTTAACAGTGGGCCCAACAGGTACCTTGTTAGCAGAGGGAACCGAAAATTCACGAAGCGTCTTCTGGGCCATTAGCGTTTCAGTTGTTGGTGCAATTGTGCTTGCTTGCTTTGCCGCTCAAAGCTTCTGAGGAGTAATGGCACGAGGTCAATCTCTCAGAAGAGATTTAGGATCTTCAAAAATGTTTTCCGGTAAGCGGAAACCAGACATACACTACCCTGTTTTCACATAAAACGCGAAAAACAAAGAAGGGTCATCGTACTAAAACCTACCAGGGTGCTATCCTATTCACTCAATCATGCAATACTTCGTCTTCCTTCCCCGACAACTGTGCCAGAAATGCTTGTTGATATTTCCTACGCACTACTAACAATTCATCCCTAGCAGTGATGCCAGAAATGCTTGTTGGTAGGTTTTAAATCTCAAATGAACGTCCACAAGCGCACGGAAACTATCGATGTAGCATTTCCCCTTTAAAGAGTATTCCCAAAGGGTGTCATATAGTTTCCCAAAGGAAGGCTAGATGGAAGTAAAACAATCATCAAGTGAAAAGACTAGGTTGGCCTAGGTAGGGTTCTAGCAAGGATGGATAAAGGGTAATGGAAGTAGTCTGACACACACAAGAGCATTCTATCCTAAGTGGATACATGAGGTAATAGAGGAACTAGGCTAAGAGTTAGGTAGATACTCCTACTATTCTTATAATGTACATATACATAGCCTAAGTTAGTTACTAATGATTATATTAATTATGAATTCTCATGCTAAGTAGATTAACACATCAAGCACGGGTTTACCCATAGCAACACTAGGCGACTCCCGCCAAGAGCCTATGGCATAGCCGAACCTGGAGGATTACAAAGGACAGATAGGACTGTCACCACCTAATGCCTACCTCTTCAATCTGTGGGCATACGAGACATTCAACGCTACTCTCTATTCTAGCACGATGCTAGCATATTAAGTAATTACCTTAAGGGCCTAGGCACAATCCATCCTAAGGCGATGAACTAAACCATCGTTGAACCAATGTTAATTCATAGTATAAGTGATTCATATTAATATAGTCCTATCATAGCTAATTAGACTATAGTGGAGGTTTATAGTGTTTATGATGATGTAATAAGAATGGTATAGCGCAATCATATGTACTATTCCTACCACATACATGGAATCCACAATCAAACAAGAAATGCTTCATCCAAGTATATGAATAATAGAAGACTAAAGATACTATATTTCTTATGAATAAAGTGACTAGTACAAATAGGAATATAGGAGACATAACTTTCCAAATTGGAAATTTGGAAGAGACTCCTTCTACTCCTCCTACTTGGACTATGGACTAGAGACTCTCCTCTCTACAGCCTATACTCCTCTAAACCTATGGAGAGTAGTGGATACAATTGAAGAATACTCATGTGGTGTGTGTTGAAGTGTGGGGCGAGGGTACTATTTATAGATTGTGTAGGATCGAAGAGCACGTGCAAAGCTACCAGAGGGGGGGGTGAATGGTAGATTAAAACTTTTCAGCAGAAACAACAAAACATCAATCGGCAGAAAACCGATCTGTTAAAGAAACCGTGTGTGCGACTAATCCGAACATGTTCAACTGTGACAAAACTAGTATATATTTTAGAGAATCAAGTCATGAAGACGTCACAACAAGAACCACGAAAATCCATTGAGAGAAACTCAAGTTACGATCTAAAGATCGAACAAAGGTCAATCTGTCCTACCCGAGAATAACAGTTCTAGAACACTGCAAAGAAGCTCATGTAGATAAGAAACCACAAATTCAATGACCGTGAAATTTTCAAAGATGACAGAGAATCAAGTTGTGAAGACAACTCAAAAAGAATCACGTCAATCGGATCTGTAAAACTCGAGTTATGATAAAACCACCGAAGCAAGGTAGTGCTGTGCAGAAACTCGACGAGAAAAACTTGTCTGAAACAAGTCGGACGAACAAGGCAAAAAAGTTCCTTTAAACTACGAATTTTATTCAATAGAACACAATAGGAACAGCCCCAAATGTTGTCTACTACGAGCTCTGGCCTCCCTTGCTTATATAACCAGCTCGAAAGCCAGCTCAACTCAAATCAGGACTCTAATCCTACTCAATTCACGAATGGAAAATTTCCATAACTGCTCAAGACTCTTCTATACGCAGATAGAAGCAATCTTAAGACTTTCAAACACCTTAGGAACGTATCACACATTCCTAAAACAACTCAAATTCGTGACCCACGAGAAATCCTATCATAACCAACTCAAAACCTTCCATATTTGAGTGAAACACGACTCAGCCGCAGCCTGAGTCCATAACCTAGTCGATTGGACCTTTCCGACCAATTCTTTACATCCACATCTATTTATCACGCCTCAGAACCATCTAGCCACGTCCATGCACTCCTTGCACACGTACAAACATCTTCTAACGACATCCACGATACCTTCATATTCATTAATCTTGACTCAAACATGTTGTGCAAGCTCCCGATCGACTCAACCACAATTCCTTCGAAACTTGGTTGTTGAACCTCATCTTATCCCTAAGACTAGTTAAATGGATCCCGTCAGTAGCCATGTCTTGAACTCAAGCAACACCTGCACATGAAAAAACAACCAATACTTCCGAGCACAAGTCTTTGACTTGACTCTCGTTAGTTCCGATAACCACAACATACGTGAGCACCTCACATAAGTATGTTGCAAACTTTAGCAAAAAGATATAAACCATAACCACCAAAACACACCAAAAACATAGTAAAAGAAAACTAAGCAAACTTTCCATAATCCAAAAAAAGCAAGTTCGAAACATTGGAAATTAAAAGCAGAACCACTGCGATCAAGCTCTGAACCTTGCCAAAGCTAACTGGACCTTGAACCATGACTTACCAAAATTAATAGGATCTAGCGCCGAAACTTACCAAACTAGCAGAACCTACAGCCGGAGCTTACCAAAGCAAGTCGGACCAAGCGCCAGAGCATACCAAAGCTAGTCAAACCTAGGGCCAGAGCTAACCAAAGCTAGTAGGACCTAGACAAAGAAGTCAGACCTATCCAAAGCAAGTCGGACCTTACGTCGGACCTTGACGGAGCTACCCAAAACAATCCAGAGCTATTGTCGGAACTTGCAGGAGCTCGGACCTAGAGTCGGACGTTGATGATAAAGATGTTTTGGTAGTATTCAAAACTTTTATCGCCATAGCCAATGTATTCAACACACATAGGTCTCAAAGCTTGGAGAAGGGTCATTTCCCGCCTTCAAAAGCGCGCAAATCAGTCACTCCTAACCTCTTCAAGCGGCGAGGAGCCAACACATGGTGTTTGCCCGTGTTTGGCGCCAAGAACTAGTCGGCCGACTAGGGGGGTCGGCCGACCTTGTCCTAGCTCCAAACGGCCAGTTCTTCCTCCAGGTGACTGACAGGTGGGTCCTATTCAATGATATGGGTTCTACACCATTGGATGGCCTCGGATACTTCTGTTTGTGGGCCATTTGATCCATGTGGTGCCATGTGGCATAGCCTGATTGGCTGGAATGATATTTTATAGGATCCATCCCCTTGTTTCACTTCAATTCTGCATAGAATCCCGGCATGCACTACTTTCTCCAAGGACAAGTGGAAATAGGTTAAATAGAAATGTGATGGGTGCAAGAAATGACAATTCCTTCACATAATTGAGTTATATTGACGGGTGAAATTGGTATATAACAGCCATCAACACACAAAACCTAGTACTCCACATGATCCTTGTGGTACTCCCAAGCGTCACATGTAACTGTTTTAGGGGGGGGGGGTCGCAAGGGTGAGTACATGTCGTTCTCAATAAGTGTGAGAAAGTATGACATGTAGCTTAAACAAGGATGATAATAAATGGCTAAAATACATTTCATAAACATGTAAAAGCATCCTACAATGTATATGAGACATTAAATCCTGTCATAACCCAAGTAATTTTCATAGATGTATCCAATATTCTCACTTATCATCGTACCTCATCCATCAATTTATATCTATCAATATGCTAATTTCATACCTTCATAACCGACGATGCTCACATAACATAACCAAATTCATAAACATATCCGAACCATCCCAAATCCAAAGTCCAATACTAATCATGGATGTTGTCCATGTGCTCATAACCGGGAGCACAACTATCATGATAGTTTTGAACACTGTACAGAGGTTGTACCACTTCTCCCACAAGTCCATGATTTCATCACCTTTCGGTGACTAAAAAGCTCCATTATGCCGTCTCACACTTCCGTAGGTGTGTGGCCAAGAGATCATAAAATAGCCTTTCAAAAGGGACTACTAGTATGTACGAACACACTAAGGTTTCGTCGACAGGCTTGAATCTCCATTCTCCCACCCACAGGCCCCCTCGTGTGCCATGGAGTTCCCAGGGTAGCCCTTCTCAACTCTCATTCCCCGCACCATTCAATGGTCCATACAACGCCAGCAGCACACCTAATTATTTAGTTATGCCTCGCCCATACTTGGCCTTGTGGTGGCATTGTTGTCCTAGCATATTCTCACATGAAACAGTCCTTAGATCTAAGGCAAGCAAAACCACCATATCATCCAACCCATTCCACAACTATGCTTGCTTAGATCACCCAAGTCTCATGTTGCTTAAATCATCATTACCAATAATTCACATAATCCATATGTTCATTAGTTCATAATTATGTTATTTGGTTATTTCCAATCCCAATTAAGTGAGCGAAGCAAAACTAGAAAATTCCCTTCCCGACTCTCTACAATATATCCCAAGCGAGAGGGATGGGTATACAAGACTTGTAAACACCTATCATGGGTTTCCCATCAATTTAACACAAGCATGCAGTTTTATAAAAAAAAATATTTGAAAACAGGATCAAGATGGTCAAGGATACTTGACTTGCTCCTGAGGCTGGTTTGGATCAGAAGCTTCAAAGTTTTGGTGCTTAAGGTCCTCGTAAGCACCTTCTAGAGCGTTACCTTCTATTCCACGCAACAAACATGCAAAACAAGCATTACAATCAATAGTTGCTCATATATACTCAATATGCGATGATGTGCATGAATGATGATGTAATACATGTTATTAGGTTACTACAATTGCTTACTAACCAGTTACACTTGAGTTTTACAAGTTTCCACAAGTCTCGAGTCATTTCGAGAAAACTAGGGAAAGTTTCAAAAATTTCAGAATTCAAAGGTCGGACTAGTCCGCACATTGAATCGGACATGTCCCCTCAACCAGAAAGTTCAACTGACTAGTCCGCACTAGACCGGACAAGTCCGCTATGTCTATGGTTAGAAACTTCCCATTTAGGGCATGGTCTAATCAATATTTGGACCAGAATGGACATGGAAAGTTGGTTCTAGGGCAATTACTGTGAATCCAATGGTTCAATGGTCGAGGATGTGAGACCTATGTGTGCTGAATACATTGGCTATGATGATAAAAGTTTTGAATTTTGGCAAAACACCTATCTCATCAAGGTCTGACTCTAGATCCGAGCTCCTGCAAGGTCCGCCAATAGGTCCGACTTGTTTTGGGTAGCTCCGGCAAGGTTTGACGTAAGGTTCTACTTGCTTTGGCTAGGTCCGACTAGCTTTGGTAAGCTCTAGCGCTAGGTACTGCTAGCTTTGGTAAGATCTGGTTCAAGGTCCGGTTAACTTTTGCAAGATCCAATGCTAGTCTACAGTGGTTCTGCTTTTAACTTACAATGTTTCGAAACTGCGTTTTGGATTATGGAAATCTTTCTTAGTATTATTTTACTAAGTTTTGGTGTGTTTTTGTGGTTATGGCTGATATCATTTTGCTATGGTTTGCAACATGCTTATGTGAGGTGCTCACATAAGGTGTTGTGGTTTCGAAACTAATGTGAGTCAAGTCAAGGACTTGTGCTCGGAAGTATCGGTTGTTTTTTTTTCTCATATGCAGGTGTTGCTTCAGTTCAAGACATGGCTGGTGACAGGATCCATTAAACTAGTCTTAGAGAGAAGATGAGTTTCAACAACCATGTTCGGGAGGAATTGTGGTTGAGTTGATCAGGAGGTTGTGCAACATGTTTCAATCAAGAACATTGCATATGAAGGTATCGTGGACGTTGTTGGAAGATGTTTGCACGTGTGCAAGGAGTGCATGGATTTGGCTACATGGTTCCAAGGCGTGATGAAGAGATGTGGACGTAAAGAATTGGTCGAAAAGGTTCAACCGACTAGGTTATGGACTCAGGCTGCGGCTGAGTGGGGTTTGACTCAAATATGGAAAGATTTAGTTGGTTATGATAGGATTTCATGTGGGTCATGAAGTTGGGTTGTTTTAGAAATCTGGGATACGCTCCTAAAGTGTGTTTGGAAGTCTTAAGATTGCTTCTATCTGCATATGGAAGAGTCTTGAACAGTTATGGAAAGTTTCGGTTGAATTTGAGTAGGATTGGAGTCCTAGTTAGGATTAGGTTGTCTTAAGGGCCTGTTATATAAGAAAGAGAGGCCACAACACATGGTGCACGACTTTGAGGATGTTACTCTTGTGATTTTATCTATAAAATTCGTAGTTTATAGGAACTTTCGTGCCTTGTTCGTCCGACTTGTTTTCTTCAAGTCTTTCTCATCGAGTTTCTGCACAGCACTACCTTGCTTTGGTGGTTTTATCATAACTCAAGTTTTACAGATCCAATTGACGTGATTCTTTTTGTGTTGTATTCAAACCTTGCTTATCTATCATCTGTAAAAATTTGACAGCCACTGGATTTGTGGTTTTTGATCTACACGAATTTCTTTGCAGTGTTACAGATCTGGTCTTTACTCACTAGAACAGATTGACCTTTGTTCAATCTTTCGATCGTAACTTGAGTTTTTCTTGACAGTTTTTCGTGATTCTTGTTGTCGTGTCTCAGTGATTTGATTCTCCACAATCTACACTTGTTTTCTCACAATTGATCATGTTTAGATTAGTTGCACATAGAATTTCTTAACAGATTGATTTTCTACCGAGGGGTTTTTCTTGCTTCCGCTAAAAAAGTTTTAATCTACCATTCACCTCCCTCTCTGGTAGTTTTCAGGTGATCTTCGATCCTACAATTGGTATCAGAGCCACGGTGCTCTGATATTTGTGATTTGCACGTGTTTTTGACTAATCATCATGGAGAAATACTCCACAAAACCTTGTGTCTTTAGTGGTATTAATTTTCATGTTTGGAAGCGAGTATGGAAGCTTTCATCCAGGCACAAGGCTTTGCAATTTGGGAAAAGGTGTACAAGCCTTATGACATGCCATGAAACTATCAAGTCACGACTACAAACATGAGAGATGTCGACAACAACAACAAGGCTCGTAACTTGATCATACAAGGATTAACTCAAATCGATGTCGACCGTGTTGCTCACATCCGATCTGCGACTACCACGAAGGATCCAACACGATCAAGGAGGTAAGGCAAGACATGTTCAAAATGGAGTACATGCACTTTGAGATGCAACCAGGTGAGTCCATCGATGATCTCTTTGCTCACTTTAATAAAATCCCCAGCAACTTGCGTAGCGTCAATGTTAACTTTTCAGATGCTGAGAATGCTAAGCAATTACAAAGTGCATTAGACATGTCAATTTTGGAGATGAAAGTCACATCTATTCGTGAATCTACTTTCATGAGTACACTTACCTTAGATAGTCTATATTCTAAATTGAAAACTCATGAAATTAACACAATCTCATGTAAGAACCCCAACAAGTCTCTTACATTTGTTTCTCAATGTGACATTCCTAGCTCCAGTCAATCTTCATCTTGTGGGACACTTGCTTTGTTGTCCTCTCTACCCCTTGAACATATTGAAGAGTTTTCAGAGGAAGAACTTGCACTCATCTCTACTCGGTTCTCAAAAGCATTGTAAAATGTGAGAACTAGAAGGAGAGGAAGTGCCGGACCTCAACAATGCTTCAAATGTGATAAGACAGGACATTTTCGCATGGACTGCCCTAACCTTTCAGGTACTACTTCTCGTGATGAAAAGCAAACAATGACGAAACACTCCTCTGCAAACAACAACAAGGAGAAGGGTTTTACAAGATGCTAATTTGTGAATAGTTTTATCTCCGCAATTCAAGAACTTGGCTCCAGCGATGTGGACATCTGAAGTGACGAAGTTGAAGATGATTTGGCAAACTTGTGCTTCATGGCACGCAAAAGATCAATTATGGAGGAGGCAAAACACAACAACGACAATTAAGAGGTATGTCCTACTTGCGAAGAAATGTGTGATGCTATTTCTCGTGCCACTGTTATTGTTAAGAAAAAGGACAAAAAGCTTAGGGACAATGTTGTTAAAATTGAGTCACTAGAATCTGAAATTAATAGTTTGAAATCTTTGATTCCTAGTGATGATTCTTGTTCCTTATATGATTCAATATATGAACAATTGTCCGCTCTAAGAAGTGTGCACACCTCCACACTTGTTAAACTTGAACTTGAAATTTAAAAGAACAAAAAGCTTGCTGCACTTAATGATAAAAACTTGAAAGATGCTTATTGTTCTACAATTGATTTGCATTGTTATACTTGTGATGATCTTGATAAGAAACTACAAGATGCTATGAATGAAATTTCTATGTTGAACAATGCTTTACGTTCTCATGAAGTTAAATATTGTCCCAATTGCAAATTAAAAGGAAAAACTTCTTGTGAAAATTGCCTTGATATGTCAAATAAACTTGATGACATGCATAGGATATTAGATCGGTTTTGTAATGCAAATAAGAATCTAAACTTGCTGCTGAATTCCTCTAAATCTTGCAATGATAAATCTGGTTTAGATTTTGATTATCGTGCTCATGCTAAGGCACATCCACCTAAAATTGTAAAGTCATTAGGAAGTGGCTTGATTCAAATAGTTCCTAAATATAATGAAGTGGTCTTCAAATCTGCAGGGGTGTTGTCTCAATCGGTTGTTAATAAAAATGTTGCTTGCTCATCTAGACATGAACACAAAGTTAAATTTCATTGTAACTACTGTGGTAGAGATGGTCATGTCATAGATTTTTTTATAGACTATCTAAACAATAGAAAAAAAGGAAAGAATGATTGCTAGATCTCATAACTTTCATGCAAAATTTGTTGCACATACTAAACCGAATGATAGGAACATGCAACCTGCTCTAATGAGTCAAAAACATGCAAAGTTTGCTCCCAAACCTACTGTTTTTCATGCTACACATGTAACACCTCGTGGGTCAGTAAATGGGTACAAAAATCCTCAAGCTTTGGCTCATAAACCTGCTTTTTTATCTCAACTCGATTCCTAAATGCCTTTTGACTAACCCTAGTATTGAGTCATTGATGTATTGTGCTTCTATGTAGGTTACACACTTGAGGAAGGAGAACATTTGGATTGTGGATTCAGGTTGCTCACGCCACATAACCGGTACAAAAAATGGCTCTTCTCCCTCTCTTTTGTGTCACGTGTAGAGAATGTTACTTTTGCCGATAATTCTCCAACTCCTATAATTGCTAAGGATTCGGTTAGAGTAAATGAGCATTACACTTTGAAGGATGTGGCACTTGTCAAAAATTTGAAATGCAACTTGCTTTCTGTTTCACAATTGCTAGATGAAAATCTGGAAATTATTTTCAATAAAAATTGCTGCATAGTTGTAGGTTCAAATAGTGAGCTTATTTTTAACATGTCTCGGTTTGGAAGAGTTTTTAAAGATGATTTTGATATGTCATCCTCAAAGCATAGATGTCTAGTTACTAATGATTCAAAGGACTTATATTTTTGTCATCGTAGACTTGGTCACGTAGGCTTTGATCATCTAACGCGTGTTAGTGCTCTTGATTGCATATGTGGGCTGCCTAAGCTAAAGGGGACAAAGAAATTGTATGCTCTTCTTGTAGACATGCTAAGAAGGTTGCAGGTTCACATGCTCCTTTCACAATGATCATGACAACTGAACCGGGTCAACTTCTGCATCTTGACACCGTAGGACCTTCACATGTTCAATCCTTCAGATGTAAATGGTATGCTCTTGTGATTGTTGATGATTATTCTAGATACTTTTGGGTTTACTTTGTGTCTTCTAAGAATGAAGCTTTTAGTCACTTTAGAACTTTATTTATTAGATTATCAATTGATCACCCATGATCTTTAAAAGCAATCAGAAGTGATAACGGAACCGAATTTAAAAATAAATCTTTTGATTATTTTTGTGCTGAAAATGGGATTGATCATCAATTTTCTTCACCATATGTACCTCACCAAAACGGTATTGTAGAGAGAAAGAACAGAACCTTAGTTGAGATAGCTAGGACTATGCTTGATGAATATAAACTGCTAGAAAATTTTGGGCTGATGCAATTGCAACCGCTTGTTATGTCTCAAATTGTGTTTCTTGCACGCTAAGCTAGGAAAAACACCATATGAACTTCGGTTTGGACATAGGACTAGTGTCACACACTTTTAGGTGTTTGGTTGTAAATGCTTTGTTAAAAAACATGGTAATCTTGACAAATTTGATGCTAGATCTGTTGATGGCATGTTTCTTGGTTATCCATCTCATAATAGAGGCCACCGTGTGCTTTTACTTGACATTAACAAAATTGTGGAGACTTGTGAGGTGTCTTTTGATGAAGCTAGCACAGATACTAGCTCAAATATTGCAGGTCCGGATCCATATCCGCAGGGGAAGAGTATTTTCGTTAATGATTAGGAAGAAGAGGAGCCGCTGTCCAAAAATTCAACAGCTAATGACATTGTTCCAGCTCCTGATTTTGATTCTCAACCAGCACAAACGACCACCATTGCTAGTTCAGATCATCCTCAAGTCACAAGCTCATCGATTTGTGATGAACATAAAGAAGAAGAAACTTGTGAAGTGTCTACTCCCCTTCGGATTCTCAAAAGTCATCCTCCACAACAAATCATTGGAAGCTTGCACAAACGAGTCATACGGTCCAGCTATGATGAGTTCAGAATTTGAGATGAGTATGATGGGAGAACTCACGTACTTTTTGTGAGACCTATGAGTGTTGAATACATTGGCTTGTACTGAATACATTGGCTTTGATGATATAAGATCTAAAATTTTGCCAAAACACGTTTTTAGCAGGGTCCGACTCTAGCTCCGAGCTTCTGCAAGGTCCGACAAGAGATCCGACTTGCTTTGTTAAGGTCCAACATGTTTTTGGGTAGCTCCGGTGAGCTTTGTCTTTAGCTCCGGCATATCTTTGATAGCTCCGGCATGTCTTTATTAAGACCCAATATGTTTTGCTAGGTCCGATGTATGTTGGTTAGCTCCGACATGTTTTTCTAGCTCCGGCGCTAGGTTGTACTAGCTTTGGTAAGCTCCGGTTAGCTTTGGCAACATTTGGAGCTTGATCGCAATGTTCCTGACTTTCTTGTAAAATGTTTCAAAATTGCTGTATATTCTTGGAAAGATTCCTTAGTATTCATTTGCTATGTTTTTGGTGCGTTTTCGTTGATATGGCGTATATCGTTTTGCTCTGCTTTGCAACATGCTTATGTGAGGTGCTCACGTAAGGTGTTGTGTTCGGAACTAACTTGAGTCAAGTCACGGACTTGGGCTCGTATGAATTGGTTGTTTGTTCATGTGCAGGTGTTGCTTGAGTTGAAGTCATGGCTGGTGATAGGATCCTTTGGACTAGTCTCAGGGAGGAGATGAGGTTCCAACAACCAAATTTAGGAGGAATTGTGGTTGAGCGGGTCAGGAGGTCACGAAGGATGATTGAATCAAGGGAAGTGCATATAAAGTTTACTTGACGTTGAAGGAAGGTGTTAGCACGTATGCATGCGGTGCATGATGTGGCAACATGGTTCTGAAGATGGGCTAAGGAAGGAAATATCTGGTTGGAAGGATCGGATCATATCGGTTGATGACTTCGGCTGCGGCAGAGTCGGTTATGCCTCGGTATGGAAAGTATCGAGGTTGTTATGATAGGATTTTTTGTGGGTCACGAATTTGAGTTGTTTTAGGAATGTGGGATACATTCCTAAGGTGTTTGGAGGTCTTAATATTGCTTCTATATGCGTATAGAAGAGTCTTGAGCATTTATGGAATGTTTTGATTCGTGAACTAAGTTGGATTAGAGTCCTAGTTTGAGTTGAGTTGGCCTTCGGGGTGGTTATATAAGCAAGGGAGGCCAGAGCTCGTGGTAGACAACTTTTGTGCTGTTCCTCTTGTGTTCTATTGAATAAAATTCGTAGTTGAAAGGAACTTTTGTGCCTTGTTTGTCCGACTTGTTCCAGACAAGTTTTTCTCTTCGATTTTTCTGCATAGCACTACCATTCTTTGGTGGTTTTATCATAACTCGAGTTTTACAGATCCAGTTGACGTGATTCTTTTTGGGTTGTCTTCAAAACTTGATTATCTATCATCTGTCAAAATTTCACGGTCATTGGAATTGTGGTTTTTTATCTACACGAGTTTCTTTGCAGTATTACAGATCTGTTATTTACTCAGTAGAACAGATTGACCTTTGTTCGATCTTTCGATCGTAACTTGAGTTTCTCTCGATTGATTTGAGTGATTCTTGTTGTGTCATCTTCTTGAATTGGTTCTCTCTAATATCTATCACTTTTGTCACGGTGAAACACGTTTAGGTTAGTCCCACACATGATTTCTTTAACAGATCGTTTTTCTGTCGAGGGGTTTTCATTGCTTCTGCTGAAAAAGTTTTAATCTACCATTCACCTCCCTCTGGTAGATTTTCACGTGCTCTTCGATCCTACAATTGGTATCAGAGCCATGGTGCTCTAGTCTTTGCGATTTGCACGTGTTTTTGAATAATGATCATGGAGAAATACTCCGCCAAACCTTGTGTGTTTAGTGGTATTGATTTTTCAGTTTTGGAAGACACGTATGCAAGCTTTCATCCAGCATAAGGATTTGCAATATGGGAGAAGGTATACAAGCCTTACGAAGTCCCATAAAAATCAAGTTACAGCTACAAATCTGAGAGATGTCGACAACAACAACAAGGCTCGAAGCTTGATCATACAAGAATTAACTCAAAACGACTTCGACCATGTTGCACACCTCCAATCTGCATACGATGTGTGGAAAGCACTTTGTGACTACCAAAAAGGATCCAACATGATCAAGGAGGTCAGATAAGACATGTTCGATAAGTTATACATGCGCTTCAAGATGCAACCCGGATAGTCCATTGATGATCTCTTTGCTCGTTTTAATAAAATTTTCAGCAACCTGTGAGCATCAATGTTAATTTTTCAGATGCTGAGAATGCTAGGCAAAAACTGAGTGCATTAGACATGTCAATTTTGGAGATGCAGGTTATTTTAGATGTAATATATTCTAAATTGAAAACTCATGAAATTGACATAATCCCACGTAATAACCCCAACAAGTCTCTTGCATTTGTTTCTCAACGTGATATGCCTAGCTCCGGCCAATCTTCATCTAGTGGTACACTTGTTTTGTTGTCCTCTCTAACCCTTGAATAGATTGAGGAGTTTCTAGAGCAGGAACTAGTACTTCTATCTACTAGGTTCTCAAAAGCATTGCAAAATGTGAGAACTATAAGGAGAGGAAGCTTCGGACCTCAACAATGTTTCGAATATGGTAAGACAAAACTTTTCGTTCAAATTGCCCTAACCTTTCAGGTCCTACTTCTATGGATGAAAAGAAAACAAGGACAAAGCACTCCTCTGCAAAAGATACGAAGAAAAAGAAGGGTTTTACATGATGTCAATTGGTGAGCAGTTTTATCTCTGCACTTCAAGAACTTGGCTCAAGCGATGTGGACATTGGATGTGACGAAGATGAAGATGATTTGCCAAACTTGTGATTCATGGTGGGCAAGTCAAGACCAAGTATGGAGGAGTTTGAACACAACAGCGACAATGAAGAGGTATGTCCTACTTGCGAAGAAATGTGTGATGCTATTTCTCGTGCCACTGTTATAGTTAAGAAAAGGACAAAAAGCTTAAGGACAATGTTGTTAGAATTGAGTCACTAGAATCTAAAATTAATCATTTGAAATCCTCGATTCCTAGTGATGATTCTCTTTCCTCATGTGATTTAATATATGAACAATTGTCCTTATTAAGAAGTGTGCAGACCTCCACACTTGATAAACTTGAGTTGATAAACTTGAGTTAGAAATTGAAAAGAACAGAGAGCTTGCTGCTCTTAATGATAAGAACATGAAAAATGCTAGCTGTTCTAAAATTGATTTGCATTGTTCTACTTTTGATGATCTTGATAAGAAATTACAAGATGCTATGAATGAAATTTCTATATTGAACAATGCTTTATGTTCTCATGAAGTTAAATATTTTTCCAATTGTAAATTAAAAGGAAAAACTTCATGTGAAAATTGCCTTGATCTGTCCAATAAACTTGATGACATGCATAGGATATTAGATCGGTTTTGTAATGGGAATAAGAACCTAAACTTGCTGCTGAATTCTTCCAAGTCTTGCAATGATAAACTGGTTTAGGTTTTGATTCTCATGCTCATGCTAAGGCACATCCACCTAAAATTGTAAAGTCATTAGGAAGTGGTTTGATGTAAACAGTTCCTAAACAAAAAGAAGTGGTTTTTAAATCCGCGGGAATGTTGTCTCATTCGGTTTCAAATAAAATGTTGCTTGCTCATCTAGACATGAACACAAAGTTAAATTTCATTGTACCTACTGTGGTAGAGATGGTCATGTCATAGATTTTTGTTATAGACTAGCTAAACAACAGAAAAAGGAAAGAATGATTGCTATATCTCATAACTTTCATGCAATATTTGCTGCACTTTCTAAACCGAATGATAGGAACATTCAATCTGCTGTAATGAGTCGAAAACATGCAAAGTTTGCTCCCAAACATACTATTTTTCATGCTACACATGTAACATCTCATAGGACAGTAGTTGTGTACAAAAATCCTCAAGCTTTGGCTCATAAACCTGCTGTTTTATCTCAGCTTTCACATGTTTTTCCTACTGCACGTCATGTGACTCAATACTGGATTCCTAAATGCCTTTCGACTAACCCCAGTATTGAGTTATCGACGTATTGTGCTTCTATGTAGGATACACGCTTGAGGAAGGAGAACATTTGGATTGTGGATTTAGGTTGCTCACGCCACATGACCGATAACAAAGAATGGTTCTCCTCCCTCTCTTTTGTGTCACGTGTGGAGAATGTTACTTTTGCCGATAATTCTTCAACTCCTATAAATTCTAAGGGTTCAGTTAGAGTAAATGATCACTACACTTTGAAGGATGTGGCACCTATTAATAATTTGAAATACAACTTGCTTTAATTTTCACAACTGCTAGATGAAAGTCTAAAAAATATTTTCACTAAAAATTGCTCCAAAGTTGTAAATTCAAACCGTGAGCTTATTTTTAATATGTCACGGTTTGGAAGAGTTTTTAAAGCTCATTTTCATATGTCTCCCTCTAAGCATAGGTGTCTAGTTGCTAATGATTCGAAGGACTTATATTTTTTGCATTGTAGACTTGGTCACGTAAGATGTGATCATCTAACGTGTGTTAGTGCTCTTGATCGCATACATGGGCTGCCTAATCTTAAATGGGACAAAGTAATTGTGTGCTCTTCTTTTAGACATGCTAACATGGTTGCAGGTTCACATACTCCCCTCACAATGATCATGACAACTGAACCGGGTCAACTTTTGCACCTTGACATCAAAGGACCTTCACGTGTTCAGTCCTTCGGAGGTAAATGGTACGTTCTTGTGAATGTTGATGTTTATTCTAGATACTCTTGGGTTTACTTTATGGCATCTAAGAATAAAGCTTGTGTCACTTTAGAACTTTATTTCTTAGATTATCAATTGATCACCCAGGATCTTTAAGAGCAATTAGAAGCGATAATGGAACAATTTTAAAAATCAATCGTTTGATCACTTTTGTGTTGAAAATGCAATAGATCATCAATTTTCTTCACCATATGTACCTCAACAAAACGGTGTTGTTGAGAGAAAGAACAGAACCTTACTTGAGATGGCTAGGACTATGCTCGATGAATATCAAACTTCTAGGAAATTTGGGCTGACGCGATTGCAACCGCTTCTTATGTCTCAAATCATTTTTTCTTGCGCGCTAAGCTAGGTAAAACACCATATGAGCTCCGGTTAGGACATAGGCATAGTGTTACACACTTTCGGGTCTTTGGTTGCGAATTCTTTGTTAAGAAACAAGGTAATCTTGATAAATTTGAACCTAGATCCATTGATGGCATGTTTCTTGGTTATTCATCTCATGCTAGAGGCTACCGTGTGTTTTTACTTGACACTAACAAAATTGTGGAGACTTGTGAGGTGTCTTTTGATGAAGCTAGCACAGGTACTAGCTCAAACATTGTAGGTCCAGATGCATATCCGCAGGGGGAGAGCATTTTCGTTGAAGATGAGGAAGAAGTGGTGCTGCTGCCCGAAAATTCAGCAGCTAATGACATTGTTCCAGCTCCTGATTTTGATTCACAGCCAGCACTGATGACCACCATTGCTGGTCCAGATCCTCCCCAAGTAACAAGCTCATTGATTTGTGATTAACATGAAGAAGAAGAAGAAGCTTGTGAAGTGTCCACTCCCCTCCGGGTTCTCAAAAGTCATCCTCCACAACAAATTATTGGAAGCTTGCACGAACGAGTCACACGGGCCAGGTTTTGTGATCCAAACTCTCATGCTCATTCTTCTTTTGCAGCTTATTTTGAACTCAAAGATATATCACACACACTCACTAATGAATCTTGGATTATTGTCATGCGAGAAGAGTTAGAAAATTTGTAAATAAATAATGTTTGGAAACATGTACCTCCACCTCAAGGTCACAATTTAATTGGAACTATATGGGTGTTTAAAAATAAACAAAGTGAGGATGGGGTTGTCGTTAGGAATAAGGATAGGTTGGTTGCTCAAGGTTTCACTCAAGTTGAAGGTCTAGATTTTGATGAAACTTTTGCTCCTGTTGCCAGATTAGAAGCCATAAGAATTTTGTTAGCTTTTGCTGCGTCTAAAGGTTTTAAGCTATATCAAATGGATGTTAAAAGTGCTTTTCTTAATGGCTACATAGATGAGGAGGTTTATGTGAAACAACCATCGGGTTTTGCAAATCCAGATTTTCCTAATCATGTTTACAAACTGTCCAAAGCCTTGTACGGTCTCAAACAAGCCCCTATAGCATGGTATGATAGGTTAAAAACATTCTTACTTGAAAAGGGTTTACCGTGGGCAAGGTTGATAAAACTCTTTTTTTGTGCTTAAGCATGGCAGTGACTCATTATTCATTCAAGTGTATGTGGATGACATTATCTTTGGTTGTGCTTCTCATGATCTTGTGTCCAAGTTTTCAGCTATGATGAGTTCAGAATTTGAGATGATTATGATGGGAGACCTCACGTACTTTTTTGGGCTGCAAATCAAGCAAACCAAGGACGATATCTTTGTGCATCAAACGAAGTATACAAAAGACCTCCTAAGGCGCTTCAACATGGACAAAAGCAAGCCTCTTTGGGCACCAATGGGAACAGCAACAACACTTGAACTTGATGAAGATGGTGAACCTGTGGATCAAAAAGAATATAGAAATATGATCGGATCACTTTTGTACCTCACAGCATTCAGACCGTACATACAATTCAGTGTATGTCTTTGTGCACGATCGTCAAGCCCTCAAAAGGATTCTCAGGTACTTACATGGAACTCAAGAATTTTGCATTTTTCTTCCTTCTTCCTCAACCGCTACTTTGAAAGATTTTTACGATGCTGATTTTGGTGATTGTAGGATTGATAGGAAAAGTACATCGGGTGCTTGTCATTTTCTTGGTAATTCACTTGTTGCTTGGTCCTCTAGAAAACAAATTCCAGTTGCACAATCCACAGCCGAATCTGAAGATGTAGCTGCTGTTAGCGCTTGTTCACAAATTCTTTGGATTGTTCAAACACTTAAGGACTATGGGGTTTATCTAGATAGTGTTCCACTATTTTGTGATAACACTAGTGCCATTTTCATTGCTAAAAACCCCGTGCAACCTTCTATAACTAAGCACATTGACATTAGGTATCACTTTCTTCGTGATAATGTTGAAAAAGGAAACATTGTGCTTCACCATGTAGATACCGAACAACTATTGGCTGACATTTTTACAAAACCTTTGGATTTCACTCATTTTTGTTTCATTCGTAGTGAAATAGGAGTTATGCATCCTCATGGCTTACATTGATGGGGAATTTTGAATCTTGGGAAGTTGATGTGTGAATCTGAAATTAAATAATATGAGCATAGTATTTCATACATATATGACTTTGTGATTCCTTTTACATGCTGAAAGTTCTTACTACATTACTTGTGTTATACATTTTATAGTTTTTGCCATGTCTACTAATAGGAAAAATTACTAACACTAAATCTGGTCATGGTCAAACTTTCTTGCTTTTTTGAACTTGTTGCATGCTCACAAGTGCTTTTAAACATAAAGAATTAATCAAGTAATCAACTCACATGTTGAGTTTTTATGAACAAATATAAATTGAGAAAAGATCAAGATAATATGCATGCATCGCACTTCTTCTTTTGAGATGGCTTATCATTGCACTAAGATATGAACTTGGAAGAAGTTGTGTATGACTAAAACCATGTCCTTAAGCTTCTTATTGTCAAATGACATAGGCTTGACTTGGTTGGTTAGAATAAGACAGATGCACATATAATCTCTTGTGAATATAATATGATCTGCTTTGAAAAATAATAAAATGCAGCAACAAGTGTCATGCTTTCAGGTCTTGAGATAGTTAAGTTTGTGAGATCATTACTTGCTTAAATTAAAAATTACACTTGATCTCTAGCATGGCTTACACTACTTTATGTATTTCATTTATGTGATAGTGTAAGTTACTTGATAGTATGACTTGGATGAGCTTTGTTTTATATGTATATGCTATAATATGCTTATAACAATTAAAATATCTCTTTTGAACCTTGCTGAATACATTGTCAAAGGGGGAGAGAAAATATGTGAATTTTTTAGAGAAGTATGCAAGGGAGAGAAATTGATTACACATTGCACATATTCACAAGTGTTTTTGGCACGATTTATCTCAAAAAAAAATTGTTTATGTGGTGTTGCCAAAGGGTTTGGATTGTTTTCAAAAAATTTAATGTGAACAAGCCAATGTTCGGATTTTAAGTGGTGTTGCAAATGCATTCATCAAGGGGGAGATTGTGAGACCTATGAGTGCTGAATACATTGGCTTGTACTGAATACATTGGCTTTGATGATATATGTTCTAAAATTCTGCCAAAACACCTTTTTAGCAAGGTCCGACTCTAGCTCCGAGCATCTGCAAGGTCTAACAATAGGTCCGACTTGCTTTGTCATGGTCCAACATGTTATTGGGTAGCTCCGGTGAGCTTTGTGTCAGGACCCGCCTTCCGTGGGTCCACTTGTGCATCTCGTACCAATCCCTCGATCAGTAGTTGGTACGCACAACAGAATAGATCGAGATCCATACAATAATTATTTATTTATAATCAATAAAAGTCTTACAAACATGATCTAGACTACAACGGATGTGGTCAGAGATGACCACCAAAATAGAAAAAATCTTCAAAACAGCGGAGCAGAACGGCGCCTTGCCCAACAGGCAGACTTGGGAAGTAGGACTAGACCTAATTGTTATCCTCACATGCTTCAGCTTCCTTGTCTTCTGATAAAACCACATATAAAGCAAGAGTCAGTACATAAGGTACTCCGCAAGCCCTAACACTACTCAAGGGGAGGTGTTCCATGCATTGGGGCTTGTAGCAAGGAGAGGCCATACGGCTTAGTTTTGCCGAAAAGCATTTTATGCAAGGTTCTCTTTGAAAAGAGTTTTGCAATAAGAGAGAGAAGTAGTTGAATCAGTATTATTATTGTTGGCGGGCCCTGGGGGAGTTTCAAACCATCCCGCTAGTTCCCTTACTTTTAGATGAGTCTTCGGACCCAAGGCCCTGACGACTCTGGCACGCATGCCAACTCTTTCCCAAAACACGGTGGCCTCGGCCACCCACACACACACACTTCAAGGAGATGTGCTAATAATAATCAATAGGAGCCCAAAGCATAGTGTGCCAAGACTGTGAAATCAGCTATCTAAATAGATTAAGACTCAGCAGAATTTGTACACTTTACCCACAAGCCATGCACACCTAGCCAGGGTATGACATGACGCTCATCCCATCTTCCCCGAGTAACCCCACATTCACACCTTGGCCCGACTCAGGGGCTATTCGGGCAATAACTACCTAGCCAGACACCAGATGACCCTCGATCTCCGTGCCATTTCCTGGTCCACCGTGTCCTCCACGGCTCTACAAGTTTTCTCATGTGGCAGTTACCAGAAAGGTAGGGCGAGTCCTGCCCATATTGGTTTGGTGGTTGTACGAAATCACTATGTTGAGGTCAAATGAACCAGTCTTTATATTGGTGAGGCGGCTCCATCCGTCCTTGGCAAAAGGACTAGTTCGGAACACCCAACATCGAACTGAACTGAAGTACTCAGCACAAGCCTAGTCCGGAAAGCATGGTCATCGGACTATTACTAAAGCACTCAGCGCCAATAGGTGGTTACACCGAATACATAGCCTCAGCTGGTATACCTCTTAGGGAGCCCTCGGCATCCCATCACCATACCCGCCTCGACCACCCTTCCCCTTCACACACAAAGTTCATTAATATCCCACCCATATCCTAACTCACACCACCAAACACCTTTTAACACATTTCACAATCATGTACATAGTGTCTAGTGGTTCACGATGCGAACATCGCAGGGGTTCCTAAGCATAGTACTAACAAGGAGGTGCTCACATCGCTCCTATAGCGCTGTGATGAGGCCATTAGGTTGTCAAGGGGTTAGGTTCTCAAGGTCAAGGAGGGGATTGTGATAGTCACTACTATTATCGTAACTAATGCAGTGTCTTGTTTCAAGCCGTTGATAGCGAGTAACTATAGTGTTACTGTTTATTGTTGGCTAGTAGCTAACACCGATACTCACTCATCAACACAGCTCAAGCTACCACATCAAGTAGTTCATAGCATATCAACATTTTAAAATAGACATACAGTCATACAATGAAAACAGGTCATAGGCGCGATTGCAAAACATAGGTGAAATATGATCAAATAGTTAGAGCTTGCCTTTATAGTGGTTTACCAAATTCCTTGCCTTGTTCTTCGTGATCCAGGTCTTGAATATCTCCTTCGCAATCTCTCCGATTACTAAATACATAGCTACGCGAAGAAAATACGATTCACCAATAAAGATCCAAGAAATCCAAATAAAACTCCAATGAATACAAACACTCGTTTATTAACACGGTTTCTAAGATTTGAGAAGGCTTATGGAGGATACGTCATTCTAATGGTAGCTTATTTGAAAACATTATTATTTCTTTTGTCAACTAATCATTGAAGATTTAATGTTATCATCGGTCTTCCTAGTTTGGTTGCCTAGTTATTAGTCTTACTATGTTATAGGTTTTCAATAATTACTTTATATATTTATGAGTGTCAAGACTTCCAAGTTTGAGGTTGAATACGATTTCCTTCGGTCTACTGGTTATTTACTTGGTTTATGATAATCAAGGTGAACTCACTAGTTTGTACTATAAATTACTTATATTGTGGTCAATGGGTTGAACATAACTTCTATGAGCATCTTTATAATTATCCTATCTTCATAATATCATACTCGCTAGAGTTCTACTAATGTAAATCTCGCTTATTTTAGAGACTAATCCCGAGTTCTAACATCCACTAGAAAATTGCTCAATTTTACTAGGAGCTAGTGAATAACTTATTATTTTGTACACTTCTCTAAATCCATTGTTTTTCAATAAAGTGTTCTAAAGCCTTAGGTGTATTTTTGAACTCCTCTAACATGTGTGCACTAATACCTTCCAGAGAATCACTTATGTCATGTTTATTTTATGTGCGTGTGAGTTTCATTTACTTAATAGCTCACTAATTGCTCTTCCTTGACAACTTAGTTCTTTATCTCACATTTTCAGAGATTACATAAGTGGGAAGCTTCTATGCGTCTTGCTAATTCACAATTACTTAATGGTTTTTCTATGAGAATGATAATCAATTAATTATCTCATAATGTGCGTTACCCAAATACTATCTACATCATGTTTTAGATATCGAATAATATTTCTAGTGTTTCGTAGATAGTTATTTGTGAAGACTTTATCGAATTGGGAGGCCATATATATATATATAGATATATAGACACACACACACACACACACACACACACACACACACACACACACATATATATATATATATATATATATATATATATATATATATATATATATATATATATATATATATATATATATATATATATATATATTCCTTAGATAATCAAATGATCATGTTAGCTAACATTAGGTACCACACTTCCTATGATTTATTTCATGCCACTGACTACAGTTTTTGTGTTGTAATAGCTAGCAAATAATTTTGGAGAACTTCTAAAATTTATTTACAAAATTATTATGGATTTAGAGGCCAGGCAAAATTATTTATTCATTTTTGTGAGACAATAACATTTAATTCCATTTCTACGAGCAATTCATACTACCAAACATCTCTACTATGTCCTACAAATACCCCATGGTTTTCAGGTATTTTTCCATAATTTTCTAATATTAAGAAATACAGTTTATATGGTTTTGTGTACACAATCTGGGTGTACCTAGGATTTTAACGTCGAGTGGTCAAGCTGGTTGTGGGCCCTGGTGAACAGCGTGTGTGTATCTATCATTTTAGCGTGCGTGTGTGTGTTTAGCCTGGGTGATCAGGCTGACTAGTAGGTCCAGTGGGCCAGTGGGGCAAGGTGTGCTAGGACTGGTGGTCCATGGACCGAGTGCACTTACGGTGCGTGTGCTATGTGGTAGACCATGCTTATGTGGCGCTGACCGGGCATCTCAGTGTGATGAGGTGGGCCTATGTGGCTGCCATGCATGCGCCACATGAGCAGCGAGCTCACGTCCTCATCGAACAGAGGAGGCGGAGGAGCGCCGGCCAGGGCAGCTCACCGGCAGCGGCTTTGCGCGGTAAGTCTTCCAAAGGATATGTCGGGTGCGCGTTCAAAGGGAAGGGGAATCCCTCAGTGGCCTTGGCAGGGCCAGAAAGGCACCCACAATGGTCGTTGGTGAGCCGTCGCGGCGGGTTGGGGCAGCGCTCGGTGAGCGATGCGTCGGCGTGGGAGATTGAGGCAGAAAATTCACAGAGATGTGCTCCATGGTGCGAGGAACACGTCGGGTGGCTTGTCCGGGAATGGGTCGCACCAACGGCGGCCGACGGCGGGCCATGGCTGCCGCGTGCGGCGTCGCGCCGTCGATCTACGCATGCGTGCTTCAATACACCAGGAAGGCTTGCCGGTGACGCGTTCCAGCATGTGATAAGGGTGTTGGGGCACTCGTACCGGTCGTTAAGGGTTGAACGGCGGTGGGCGACGGCCGAGAACGGCAGAGCGGACGATGGCGTGTCGCGTCCTCACTCCTGAATGCGTTCTGCCATGCAGTGATATACCTATACTAACTACAGAATACGGCGAATCTAAATGGCAAGGAGGATTGGGCTGGGGAGGCATCGACGGCGTCCGGCGGCGAGCCGTGGTGCCCGTTCGCGGCGGCGCTCTGGTGATCCGCGTGTGAGTGCTGCAATCCAATAAGACTGCTAGTCGGGGGTGCGTTCTAGCATTCGAGGAAGGTTCCGGGATGCTCGGCCTGGCCATAGTGGTGTCCACGGCGGCCGGCTACACACCTTGGCGGTGAGCGGTGGTGATGCACGGTGAAGGCAAGGGTGTGCACGTTTTCTATTGATTCCAAGTTGCCTATAGCGTTCCATTGTGGTCGCGAAGGGTTCTGGCACGCTTGGCCAAGACTGGGCTTCGCCCACGACGGCCGTCAGTGGCGAGGTGCGGCAGCATATGGCCGACCCGGTTAGGGTTATGAGGAATCCGAGCTAAGGCGAGCAAGACTCCTAATCAGTTCACGTTCTAGCTACGTAATGAACTAAGGAAGCTTCATGGATGATTAATTCGAATACCTTGCAACGTAGAAGCGGGAACGAGGACGGCAGCCGACGGCGAGGGAAGTTGGGGAAGGCTCCAAATTCCACTCCGAGGAAGGTGCTAAAGCTCCGGGATATGAGGTGGAAGGAGGTGGAGTGTCTTGCACGCATAATGGTGATGTTGGGTGTCGTTTTATAGGTCCGTGGAGGTGGTTTACGGTGGAAGGAGGTGGTCGGCTTGCTTGGTGCGCGCGTTTCGTCGGGCGCGATGTGACTCAGGTGGTGGGTGCGCTGGTCTTCAGGGCCATGATGGCGAGGGCGATGGGGAACGCGTGATGATAATGAGGAGGCGGTGCGGGTTGGCGTGGCACGGAGATGGCAGCACTCCGCCGGTGTCCCATCGCGGGAAAGCCGGGGCGCCGGTCGGCTTCGATCGGGATGAAGGAGGAGACATGTTTGGGGGCGGTTCGCCCTTGGGCCGAAACGGACCGGGCCGCACGCTTGAAGGTAAAAGATGAGGTGGGCCATCGGGGGAAGAAAGAAAACAGGCCGCGCAGAAGGAGGAAAGGGGAGTGGGCTGCATCCATAGAAAACAGGTTGCGCGCAAAGAAAAGGGGAGGGAGAAGGCTGGGCCGCTGGAGGAGAAGGTGGGCTTCTCTTTTTTTTTTGCTCTCCCCATTCATTTAGGTTTAAATTTGAATTCTGATTTGATTGGTTTCACTGATATGCTCCCAGTTAATGTTTTGTAGATACCTTTATTTAGAAGTTCTTCCATGGTAGATAAAATATTTTAATTTGAATTAAAGCCAGTTTGGGGTACTTTTTGGATCCTAGCCTTTTTGTTGGATTCCAATTGTTATCAATCGATTATCCATTTTAAATCCTCTTTGGCAATTTAATTTGAAGCTTGAATTTGGGTTTTGTTTACATTGGACGATTCACCTCTCTGTGAATATGTTCCTAGATATTTTGTTACCCCTTGGTTACAGATGTTCTCTTTTTGTTTTATTCGTTACATTTGGTTTATTGGGTGTTACACATATGTTTCTATGCATATATGTGTTGCTCTATTCATGTAGATATTTTCACTTTAATCACCATACCTTAAGTTTTTAGTTTCAGATCTATTTTATAGTTTTCTTCGTATTAGAACGTGAATGTGTTTGTATTTATATATTTATACGCCTAAATATCTATTGGCAACCAAATGATCGTTCAAGTTGTTTAAAATTTTTAATTTGGAGCAAATTTTATATTTTGAGAAAATTTGGGTTGTGACACTTTGTCTTTAGCTCCAACATATCTTTGATGGCTCCGACATGTCTTTGTTAAGCTACGATATGTTTTGCTAGGTCCGACTTATTTTGGTTAGCTCCGACATGTTTTTCTAGCTCTGGTGCTAGGTTGTACTAGTTCTGATAAGCTCCGGCGCTAGGTTGTACTAGTGTTGACGGCTGTTATATACCGATTTCAGCCAGCAATATAACTCAAATATGTGAAGGATTGATCATTTCTTGCACACATCACCTTTCTACTTGACCTATTTCCACTTGTACTTGGAGAAATATGTGTATGCAGATATTTATACAGGAATTGAGGAAAAGTATGGTGAGCAATCCTATAAAATATCATCCCAGCAAATCAAACGACAACACGTGGCACCACATCGATCAAATGGCCCACAAACAGAAGTATCCGAGGCCATCCAATGGTGTAGCACCAATATCAGTCAATGGGACCCACCTGGCAGCCCCCTGGAGAAAGTACGGGCCGTTTGGAGCCCTGACTAGGTCGGCCGAACCAGGGGGTCGGCCGACCTGGTCCTGGCACCAAACGCGGTCAACTTTCACGTGTTGGCTCCTCCCGGCTCCCTGGAGTCAATGACGACTGATTCACGTGCTTTTGGTGGCGGGAATCGACCTCAACACTACTATAAATAGGACCCCATACCCCTCACTTCAACACACATCACATGGGCATCATTCTATTGTATACACTATCTTCCATAGTCCTTAGAGGAGTTAGGATGTAGAGAGGAGAGCCTCTAGTCCCAAGTCCAAATTGGGAAAGGAGTAGAAGGAGTCTCTCTTCCCAATTCCACATTGGGAAAGGTATGCCTCATGTATTCCTTCTTGTATTTGTGACTTTGTGCTCAATAAAGATATTATCTTTAGTCTTCTTTTATATATATACTTGGACAAAGCATTTCTTGTTTGATTGTGGAGTCCATGTAAGTGGAAGGTATAGTCTTTATGATTGTACTCTCATGATCACATCTTATGGTCATAAACACTATAGACTCCGACTATAGTCTATGTAGTTATGATATGATTATGTTAATATGAATAACTATGCTATGCAATCAACATTAGTTCAACGATGATTTTGTTCATTGCCTTAGGATGGCTTGTGCTGCAGCTCTTAAGGTATTGCTTAGTATGCTAGCATGGTGCTAGGGTATTTAAGTAGCGTTGGATGTCTCGTAGACCCACGGAATGAAGAGGTAGGCAGTAGGTGGTGACAGTCCTATCTGTCCTTTGTAATCCTCCATGTTCGGCTATGCCACAAGCTCTTGGTGAGAGTCGCTCTAGTATTGCTAGGGGTAAGCCCGTGTCCGATGTGTTGAATAGTATTGCATAGGAATTCATCATTGACACGACCATTAGTATCTACCTTAGGCTATGTATATGTATTAGGAGCATTGTAGGAGCAACTCTCTAACTCTTAATCCAATCTCCCTCTAGGACTCATTTACCCTTTAGAATAGATTGTCTAGGTGTGCGTCACACTACCCCTATTATCAACTTACCCCCTGTCCTAATAATTGATTAGTATGACATAGCTTGACCATAAGAGTAGTATATACTTTACTCCATTGCCTTCCTTTGGGATAAATACGATACCCTTGGGAATACTCATGGGTGAAATGCTACAACGATATCTTCTGTGCGCTTGTGGATCTCATCTCTTTACCGAAGATGATCTGTGGTGTTAAGAAATACCAACAAGCATTTCTGGCGCCGTTCCCGGGGATGATTTGTTAGTATATCTTAGGAGCCATCAACAATCATTTCAGGCGCCGTTGCCGGGGAAGGCAAAGGATGTGAAGGATAGCTATCACTTATGATTAAGCTATAGGTACTAATAGTTATTAGACAGGATTACCCTTGTTTATTTTCTCCTTTGTGTGAAAACAAGGTAGTGTTGGCCAACCCATTGTATTGGATGGCCAACGAGGACGCAAGTGATAAACTGCAAGATGATTCAAGGCGTACCTCAACAAATGTCTGCTAGGCAACACCATTGCCTTTTGCAAGAGAATTTCAGCTTTCAGTAGGAGCCAAAGTCCTCAATACCCAAGCTTGGGGAAGGCTCCAAAAAGTTCTTCTTGGTTTGCCTCCACCATGGGGTGGATAGTTGGCTCTTCATCCAACACTCATGTCATGGGTTGGCTCCACCAATCCATGACCACATTCATGCTGGAGCTAAAGGAGTCCTATTCTCATTCATCATGGATGATAAGAAGGTCTCCACTCAAGGGGTGGATTAAAGAATGCTCGAGTTCCCATAGGTTGTCATGCACACCACTTCACAAGGTGGATATGCTAGTTATGGAACTACAGTTCCCATTGAAGTGTCATGGATATCCATGTCGTTGGAGATTTGTTTGGATAGTCGTGGATATTCACATGATTTGTGAAAATCCATGTCATCATGGGACGCGTGGGAATTATTTCCCTAAGACCCATGAGGACCTTTTTAAAACAACAACTCCAATGGCTACCATTCACAAGGAGGTCAGGGGTGGAATTAACATCACCCTTGTATTCAAGGAGGCTATGGCTTTCCAAGGGATTTAAGTTCAACTAGCCTACCTTAAAGTATCTTGACCAAGCAGAAATCAAGACAACATTCACATGAAGATCTTGGCCAGGGACAAGAACTTAAGGAGCATTCAATGTCCAAGATATCCCACATCACTTGTTGGGATTTCCACACTTCGACCAAATCCATTCAACCTAGGGCAAGTGACATTGTGGATGAAGCGTTTCTTGTTTGATTGTGGAGTCCCCATGTCATCATGCCCAAGGAAGCCTTTGATCCATGATCAAGGTATGGGTTGATTCAATGGAATATGAATATGGTCAAAGTGGCACCCCTAAGAAGGACAAAGCCTCACCATGCTCATGAAGGAATACATTCAAGAGGGAGAACCCGTCGCTACAACAACATGTCTATATCAATACAACGGGGAGAGGCTAGGGCCACCATGTGGCCCACATGTCCGAATGACAGCCAAATGAGTTTGGCATGTCAACATAGATAAAATCGTCCATATCTTCAACTCCGGGATTGGACAAAAAATCATCGCGCTGAACAGAACGGAGGTAAGTCCCACTCATCGGACTTCAAAAATTCGGTGAGTCCTCGCCAATAGGTTAATTGGTAGTTATCACTCACCGGACTTCAAAAATTTGGTGAGTCCTTGCCGATAGGTTAATTGGTAGTTATCTCATATTTGTTTTCCAAATTGCATCAACCCCTGCATTTGCATGTTTGAAATTCCATGCTTGCATGTTGGAAAGTAAAATTTCCATCCATCATAACACTAAAAATTTGAATTAGGGGAGACATTTAATTGCATATGAACTACGTGCATGACCACTTGAATTTATCTTCCTAGTTCAAAACAAAAATATTTGCTTTGACCCTCATTGCATTTACAAGTTATTTCAAGTTGGGCAAGACAATTTGAAAATTGGGTTCAATTTGCTTTTTGCTAACGTAATCCATTTTCGAGTTGTTTTGTGTTTTCTTGATTAAAGTGCAGCTAGGTCAAAATTGTGAGGAGGTGGTATGGCAAGAAAGTGGAACATTTCATCAAGCTCAAGTCACCATTGGGAGGATTTTAGAACACTTCTCTCCTTCAAACTCATTTTGAGTTTGAGGAAGAGAAATGTTCAAGATGATGACCCAATGGAGGATCCAGAACAAAATCCATTGCCAAATCCAATCTCAACTTGGCATTTGACATCAACCATCAAGCTTACGACGAAAATCAAGGTTGCGAGTTTCTCACACAAAGACCTTCGTCACCAACTGCTCTTCAAATGAGGTATAAGTTTAGAATTTTTCATTGTTTGGTTTGCTATAGAATTGAATGTATTTGCTTGCATTTGTGAGAAAGGTTGACACTTCCTCATCATTTAATTCTCATGCATCCTCACAAGAGTAAGTGTGGGTATTGATTTTTGGATCTGCAAAAGGAAATCCCACCTTACTTGGAAAAATCTAAAACAAGTACCTAGAATCCTTTAAGCATTGTTTTGTAGACTTAGTCATTTTTGTCTAGGTTTAGAAAATAAAACTTTTGGGCATGACTTAATCGGTGAATTGGCATATAGAAACTTGGGCATAGTGACGGCCATAATTTTTAATTGATCTTCATGCATAGATGGTGTCACTAGACTTCAAACTCCTAGGAATAAGTGATATCCTTTCTCTAAAATTGAATTGCGTTTTTTGGAGGAGTCACTAAATTTTAAATTCCTAGTGAAGTTCAGGAGGATAAAATTGAGAATCTTGTTTGTCATGGTCTAAATGATAAAATTTGCTCTTGAAAGCTAAGATGGTTAGAAACTTTAAAAGATGTAGGGATCCATATAGTATATTTATATCACATGCATTGCTATGAGTAGGAGCTTTAGAAAATATGCAACATGAATTATCCATAAAGCTCCACTCTTATCAATGAATAACACATTTATCATGGATACACTTGACATTGGAACCAATGCATCTTTGATTTTGTTCTTCCCCGTATGTACAAATGAAAGTTCGGTTACCTAACCCGAACGTTCATTTGTATAAGTATCGGGAGCTAGCAATCCCTCTCTATTCAAGAAAGGAAGTTTGCAGGAGTAATATTACTATGCAGGCATTCGAGAAGCTGATTGTTGGGATCCCTAGAGGATCCCATTTCAACATCTCTTGGCCAAGGAGTAAATGAGGATGGTTGCTACCTATCGGAAATTATGCCCGAAGGTCAATCATAACTATACGAGGCTAGAGATTTGAAATGGGAACCCTCCATTAGCAACCAATGGGCTGCCACGAATGGGTGAGAGCATGGTTCTCTCAACTATTCTAAGCACTCATTCAAGCTCAAGGGATTTGCCACCATCATTGGGTACAAGTTATTCCTATGTGGCTAAGAGTTATGATGTACCATAACCAAGGAATGACAAGATCACACCAATTTTATATTGGGTGCAAGTTGTTCCTATGTGGCTAGAAGGTATGTTGTACCTTACCCAAGGAACAACTGATCATACCTAATGCATGTTGGGCACATGTCACTCCCTTATGGCAAAAAGATATGATACAGCTTAGCCAAAGAATGACGAAACATACTCAATGTATGTTGAGTGACGTCATTCCTTTGGATCTAAAGGTTATCATTACCCTAGCATGGAATGACAAATCACACCCAACACATGGAGACCCTAATGTGCGGATGATCAACATTGAAAACACTATATTCAACCACACTCATGGTGTCCATGGGAGGCAACACAACAATCAACACTCAACCCTCCATTGTCAAAGCCACGCTGCAACAAGGATAGGCCAACTCATGGCCTACCTCCGTTGTTAGGGTTTCAACCCCTATCACGGACCTTGATCAAGAATAAGCTTGGGGGAGGACCCCCACTTGAGGTAACTTGTATCACACCCACTGCATTTTTATTTCAAATCATCCATTGCAAATTTACTTTCCATTCATCCACCATCCACCATGCATCTAAAAAAACATTAAAATAGGAACTTAGATTTGGTTTGCTTATCAAATAAAGATGTGCGGTAAGAATGATTTAGAATTCATATAGATGAAATGATGAATAGTTGCTCTGTTTTATTTTTCCTAAGTCCCTAGTTTACAACTTGCTACTCTCCGAATATTGCTTAAATTGGCTAAAATTAACTTTGCCTTGATTTAGAAATTGTGGGTAGCAAAAGCTTAATCTACTTCTAGGTTGTTGGGAGATTTGAATTAGTAATAGGGCTGCTATTCCTATTTTGAAAGTGAAACTTAGATTTTTGGATAAATTCTATCAAGATTTAAGTTTCCCTCATTTGATTGGAAATACCTACCAAAGCCATATGATATTCATACATAGACAACACCTTATGCATATGCTATTTGCTTTCACATTGAGCCTAGTCAAACTAGTATAGAGCTATATGAGAAATCATTCAATTCTTTTTAAATTCAAGACTTCACTTGCACATGCTATACTTCTACACTAGAAGGAAGCAAAATCCCATAATATCCACCATTCCACAGTAAAAATAGAAACTCCATGCTATTCATAGTTAGCACTCTCTTCAAGTTATTGCATAAAAAGGAGTAGAAGACATGGCTATAAGAAAAAGAAAAAGAAAATGCATGCTTATATCATAAGCATGAGAAAAAAAAGAAGAAAAAATATGCTTAATCCATAAGCATCAAAAAAAAGGTAGCCATGTTTCATCCTTGCAATAAAGAGAGTCCACATCAAAAGGAGTCATCTCAATGTTTCCACATCCACCTCCATTCCATCACACATGCACAAATCTTGATTCAAAAGTTTGAATTGATTTCTCCTAAGGCTTGCTCTATTGACTTAGCAATATTATGTGTTGCAAATATGCCTACTTACTTTCCCTACCAAGCTCCACGTACAAGCCATATTCAAAGAGTAGGAATAGTATAGGAATAATGCCTTGGTGAGGACATATTTCCACTATACACAAAAGAGTGATTGAGAGAATAAATTGAGGTACTTATAATCTAATTTGAATCTCTCCGGAATTTAAGTGGAACTTGATATCTAGGCTATGCTTGCTCCATTTGCTGTTCTATCTTTCAATTATCCGTGAATAGGAGAAGGCATAACTCCCATAATGACTTAAGAAGGGTGAAGCACCATAGCCAATTTTTGCGATACTACGTAGAGTATTTTGTTGTGCACTTGGTACTTTCGAAAGGTAGAACATCGTAGCAACTCCTGATCATCAACCTAAAATCTTGACATTGCTCGGGATGAGCAAAGGATAAGCTTGGGGGAGTTTGTTGACAACTGTTATATACCAATTTCAGCCATCAATATAACTCAACTATGTGAAGGATTGATCATTTCTTGCACACATCACCTTTCTACTTGACCTATTTCCACTTGTACTTGGAGAAATATGTGTATGCTGATATTTATACAGGAATTGAGGAAAAGTATGGGGAGCAATCCTATAAAATATCATCCCAGCCAATCAGGCGACAACACGTGGCACTACATGGATCAAATGGCCCACAAACAGAAGTATCCGAGGCCATCCAACGGTGTAGCACCAATATTAGTCAATGGGACCCACCTGGCAGCCACCTAGAGGAAGTACGGGTCGTTTGGAGCCCTGACCATGTCGGCCGAACCAGGGGGTTGGTCGACCTGGTTCTGGCGCCAAACACGGTCAACTTCCACGTGTTGGCTCCTCCCGGCTCCCTGGAGTCAATGACGACTGATTCGCGCGCTTTTGGTGGCGGGAACCGACCTCAACACTAGTATAAATAGGACCCCATACCCCTCACTTCAAAACACACCAATTGGGCATCATTCTAATGTATACACTATCTTCCATAGTCCTTAGAGGAGTTAGGATGTAGAGAGGAGAGCCTCTAGTCCCAAGTCCAAATTGGGAAAGGAGTAGAAGGAGTCTCTCTTCCCAATTCCACATTGGGAAAGGTATGTATCATGTATTCCTTCTTGTATTTGTGACTTTGTGCTCAATAAAGATATTATCTTTAGTATTCTTTATATGTATACTTGGACAAAGCGTCTCTTGTTTGATTGTGGAGTCCATGTAAGTGGAAGGTATAGTCTTTATGATTGTACTCTCATGATCACATCTTATGGTCATAAACACTATAGACCCCCACTATAGTCTATGTAGTTATGATATGATTATGTTAATATGAATAACTATGCTATGCAATCAACATTGGTTCAACGATGATTTAGTTCATTGCCATAGGATGGCTTGTGCTGCAGCTCTTAAGGTATTTGCTTAGTATGCTAGCATGGTGCTAGGGTATTTAAGTAGCATTGGATGTCTCGTAGACCAACGGAATGAAGAGGTAGGCAGTAGGTGGTGACAGCCCTATCTGTCCTTTGTAATCCTCCACGTTCGGCTATGCCACAGGCTCTTGGCGGGAGTCGCCCTAGTATTGCTAGGGGTAAGCCCGTGCCCGATGTGTTGAATAGTATTGCATAGGAATTCATCATTGACATGACCATTATTATCTACCTTAGGCTATGTATATGTATTTGGAGCATTGTAGGCGCAACTCTCTAACTCTTAATCCAATCTCCCTCTAGGACCCATTTACCCTTTAGAATAGATTGCCTAGGTGTGCGTCACACTACCCCTATTATCAACTTACCCCCTGTCCGAATAATTGATTAGTATCCCATAGCTTGACCATAAGAGTAGTATATACTTTACTCCATTGACTTCCTTTGGGATAAATACGATACCCTTGGGAATACTCATGGGTGAAATGCTACAACGGTATCTTCTGTGCACTTGCGAATCTCATCTCTTTATCGAAGATGATCTGTGGTGTTAAGAAATACCAACAAGCATTTTTGGCACTGTTGCCGGGGGGTATTTGTTAGTATATCTTAGGAGCCGTCAACAACTATATTTGGTAAGCTCTGGCTCAAGCTCCGTTTAGCTTTGGCAGAATTGGGAGCTTGATCGCAATGTTCCTAACTTCCATGTAAAATGTTTCATACTTGCTTCATATTCTTGGAAAGATTACTTAGTATTCATTTGCTAATTTTTTGGTGCATTTTGGTTGATATGGCTGATATCGTTTTGCTATGATTTGCAACATGCTTATGTGAGGTGCTCACGTAAGGTGTTGTGTTCGGAACTAACTTGAGTCAAGTCGAGGACTTGGGCTCGTATGAATTGGTTGTTTGTTCACGTGCAGGTGTTGCTTGAGTTCAAGTCATGGGTGGTGACAGGATCCTTTGGACTAGTCTCAGGGAGGAGATGAGGTTCCAACAACCAAATTCAGGAGGAATTGTGGTTGAGTGGGTCAGGAGGTCGCGCAGGATGATTGAATCAAGGGCAGTGCATATGAAGGTTACTGGACGTTGAAGGAAGGTGTTCGCACTTATGCATGCGGTGCATGATGTGGCAACATGGTTCCGAAGATGGGTTAAGGAAGGAAAGATCTGGTTGGAAGGATCGGATCATATCGGTTGATGACTTCGGCTGTGGCGGAGTCAGTTTTGACTCGATATGGAAAGTATCGAGGTTGTTATGATAGGATTTCATGTGGGTCACAAATTTGAGTTGTTTCAGGAATGTGGGATACATTCCTAAGGTGTTTGGAAGTCTTAAGATTGCTTCTATCTGCGTATAGAAGAGTCTTGAGCAGTTATAGAAAGTTTCGATTTGTGAACTGAGTAGGATTAGAGTCCTAGTTTGAGTTGAGTTGGCCTTCGGGCTGGTTATATAAGCAAGGGAGGCCAGAGCTCGTGGTAGATGACTTTTGGGATGTTCCTCTTGTGTTCTATTGAATAAAATTTGTAGTTGAAATGAACTTTTGTGCCTTGTTCGTCCGACTTGTTCCAGACAAGTTTTCTCGTCGAGTTTTCTACACAACACTACCTTTCTTCGGTGGTTTTATCATAACTCAGTTTTACAGATCCAATTGAGTGATTCTTTTTGGGTTGTATTCACAACTTTATTATCTATCATCTTTCAAAATTTCACGGTCTTTGGATTTGTGATTTTTGATCTACACGAGTTTCTTTGCAGTATTGCAGATCTGTTTTTTACTCGGTAGAACAGATCGACCTTTGTTCGATCTTTTGATAGTAACTTGAGTTTCTCTCGAAGGATTTGATTGATTCTTGTTATGTCATCTTTGTGACTTTATTCTCTATGATATCTATTACTTTTGTCACAGTGAAACACGTTTAGATTAGTCTCACACATAATTTCTTTAACAGATCATTTTTCTACCGAGGGTTTTTCATCGCTTCCGCTGAAAAAGTTTTAATCTACCATTCACCCCCCTCTGGTAGCTTTTCACGTGATCTTCAATTCTACACTTTTTGGGGCTGCAAATTAAGCAAACCAAGGAAGGTACTTTTGTGCATCAAACAAAGTATACAAGAGACCTTCTTAAGCGCTTCCACATGTACAAAATCAAGTCTCTTAAGACACCAATGGGTACAACAATGACACTTTAACTTGATGAAGATGGTGAACCCGTGGATCAAAAAGAATATAGAAGCATGATTGGATCACTTTTGTACCTCACAACATCAAGATCGGACATACAATTCAGCGTATGTCTTTGTGCACGGTTTCAAGCTTCCCCACGTGCTTCACATCATCAAGCCGTCAAAAGGATTCTCAGGTACTTACATGGAACTCAAGAATTTGGCATTTTTCTTCCTTCTTCCTCAACCGTTACTTTGAAATCTTTTCGGATGCTGATTTTGAGGGTTGTAGGATTGATAGGAAAAGTACTTCCGGTGCTTGTCATTTTCTTGTTAATTCACTTATTGCTTGGACGTCTAGAAAACAAAACTCAGTTGCACAATCCACAGCCGAATCTGAATATGTAGCTCCTGCAAGTGCTTGCTCACAAATTCTTTGGATTGTTAAAACACTTAAGGACTATGGGATTGATGTAGATAGTGTTCCACTGTTTTCATATAACACTAGTGCCATTTTCATTGCTAAAAACCCCGTGCAACATTCGAGAACTAAGCACATTGACATTAGGTATCACTTTCCCTGTGATAATGTTGAAAAAGGAAACACTGTGCTTCACCATGTAGATACCGAACAACAATTGGCTGACATTTTTACAAAACCTTTGGATTTCACTCGTTTTTGTTACATTCGCAGTGAAATAGGGGTTATGCATCCTCATAGCTTAAATTGAGGGGGAGTTTTGGAACTTGGCAAGTCTATATGTGAATCTGAAATAAAAATAATATGAGCATATTATTTCATACATATATGACTTTGTGATTCCTTTTTACATGCTGAAAGTTCTTACTACATGTAAAATGCCTAATTTACATAATTCAAAATTCAGTTAGTACAAAAACTTTTGAATGATAAAAAGAATTAAAAAGGAAATGAGAAAAACAAATTAATTCAAACTCCAAATAAGGGAATTAAAAAAAAATAAACTTTGCTAATGTTCAAATGAAGTTAACATGAAGATTTGAGTTGACCAATGGATTCCAAATATTCCAAGTAGTATCCTGCAAAGTTTCAGAATTTTTGAAGCAAGTTTGCTATTCAATTCAATAGCTACATCGAATTCAACTCAAATTCAAATTCAAATTTGAATTGAAATGAAACTTTGTCAAATCAACAATATTATTTCAGAATCAATTTCTACACCTCCAAATTTGTCTACCCTAAAATATCTAGAATTTTTGGACACAAGTTGGTGGGATAATTCAGTGTCCAGAGAAGATAGTCTTGAATAGAGAGGTGGGACCCACTGGTCAGTGGGTCATTTTCGCCCCTGTTCTTCCCATGGCGCGACCTCCCGGCATGCAACTTCCACTGAGGTGCTTGCCTCCCTGCTTCGCCTCCAGCTGCATACAGCCCACCCCAAGGCTCCTCCTTATCATCTTCCCAATCCCCAAGTCGAGTCCTTCATCGTTGTTTCATCCCTAGCGCAAGAAACCGACGATCAGCGCCCTTCTCCGCTCTGAGCAAATTCATCGATGCACGGTGTGTTTTAGCCTTTGTATTCGACGTTTTCAACTCACTTTCTTGATCGTGCAGCCCCCTGAGTAGTTTTGGTGCCAGTCAGGGCCTCCCCATCAACGGATTGGACGAATTTCGGGCCTCTGGCGCCACCTAGGGAAAGTTGTTCTCCCTTCAATTTTAGTCCCTGGCGGTCAGTTCCGAGGCCCCTAGCGCGTGCTGCGGTGAGGCGCCGCCGCCTGCCACCGTCGGGCGCCGCCCCAGCGCCGCCAGCGCGAAGAAGACGATGACTCGGGGTGGGTTCCGGTCGTCAGCCTCTGCGCTGTACCTCCAGATCTGCTGTGGCTAGGGGATCAAATGTGGCTGCACCCGTGAACTTTATAGCAACGTGTTGCTTAAACCCGATCGGCCCATTTTAAACCTGTGGGCCCAGCCCTTTATTCAAATGTTTCCCATTGGAATTTTATTCCAGAAATTGCTCCAACTTGGAAAAACCATATCTCCTAGGATACTTGTTCAAAAATGCCCAAATAAATTTTTTTAGAACCAGAATGATCTGTACTTTCCATTGGTGCACTTGGATCTGTATGAAAGTCCATAGGAATTTCTCCATAATTGAAAAAGTAAGGTGCTTATATAATTAATTCTTATATTTTTGCTCTATGGAAAATTACCAAATTTTTCCAGAACCTTGATTTGAATATCCTTGAACTCCAGTAACAATTTCATGGTCATTAGACTTCATTTACATGGTATGATCACCTGTGTATCCTCTATGCACATAAAAATAGCCAAATTCATTTAGAATCGGTACAGAAACTTGTGCAACCTTCTAAATTGAATATCTCTCAGTAGAAAGCTTCAAAAAGTGTTAAACTAACTTTGTTGGTTTGATCTTTATCCACACTAACCAGAACTACAACCCAATCTTCATGAAAATCCCTAGATTTTCCTGTAGAGCCCTTTAAAGCAAAATAATATTTGATTTTTATCTGATGATTGGTTTGATAGAAAAATCTGAAATTTTTCCAAAATGTGTTTTAGTATTTCTATGAATTCCTGTAAAAATTTCAGATTCATCGGTCTTTATTAACATGGTTCAATGTGGATATTTTCCTAACTGGTCATAGAATGCCCAAAAACAACAAAACTTTTCAGTAAATTATCCAAACTTACAAATTCAATATCTCACAGTAGGATGCTTAGAAAATTATAAAAACAATATTTTTGAGTCTCTATTGACCTCCTCGAAATAGAACACCAACTTTTGGCCATGTCAAAGCTACAGATTGTTCCTCAAAATTATGGGTGAGTTATCTGCATTAGGGCTAATGTGATTGAAAATCCACTTGCATGAGCAGATCACCCTATGGAGTATTTGGATAGTTGTCAAGTCATCATGTAGACTATGCTATGCTAAATGTTGTATAGAATTTGGTAGAAGTCGAGTAGTTGGAATCTACTCGCATGGCTACGACTTTTACACACGGGATTGGTTCAAAGAGAATGGAGTAGTAATCTAGAAATGAGACCGGGCAGGGGCGTAGGATGCAGTAAGACATGGTCTTGGGTGCGTAGCCCTGCCTGTGTCAATTAAGGACCGATTCGTATGCTACCCTGCTGAGCAAGTTTGAACTGTACCAGAGTCATACTAGATATATGGGGTCTAGGAAACTGATGTACCTTGGGATGCCTTTTTGAGACATTTTCGATCGCCTCAGGCTTTCGGCCGTAACACAGTAGACGGAAACTCGCTCATGACATCTTCACAGCGGAAAGGTGCACCATGAGTGGGAATACTGTCCTAGACGATTGAATCGATTCAACTTGGGCGGAACATTAGAATGGTGGTTGCGTACGACGTCCATGGAGTGCACCTAGGTGACTTCCAGTACGGGCGTACGTGTCGTGCATTCTGGGTATCATTGATTCGAATCACCGTCCCTCGCGGATATGAGTACCACTTGTTCACTGAGTTATGGCATAGTTAATTCTTGCACTTGAGATGAGAATTAATTACTGCTATTATGAACATTATATTATCATTGTTTTGTTCTGTTGTATGTATTAGTATAGTGCTCACTAAATTTATATTTCCACCTTGGGCATGCAGCATCGTGATGAAGCGTTACTTGTTTGATTGTTTAAGCTGCTGCTATAAATCTGAAAATAAGGACCCACATTTAGGTGAGTCTCCATCGTATGTTTATGTCTTTACCCTCAAGTAGAGTTTCATGTTTAGGGAGACGGTTAAGTCTTGCTGATCCTTCATGCTCACGGTTTCTATATAAGTTGTTTTGCAGGTACTAACCTCTGTGCTTATGATTATGGTTGTCCGATGAGACTCGGGACTCTCCGAGTGATATACTCATGTGGGAACCATGCCGCTGCTTTTTGGTCTTCGTGGCTAGTGAGGAGCGTCCGTGGGCTCGACGGCTTCTCTTTTGCTTATTAGACTTGAGTACGAGAGTTGTAATCTTATCTTCCGCTGTAGTTTATTTTTAGATAAACTATTTGTAAACCGAACATCTTAGTAAATTTCAGCAAATGATTTATGTAATACGTGTTCCATTACATGTGTGTTGTTGGGTGCCGCATCGCACGGCACCACCCAATGCGATTCCTGGAATGTGTGGACTCCAGTCCTCACAGTCTGGTATCAGAGCCGCATTGGGAATAGCACACTAAATAAGGATTGTATTACGAGAAAAACATAGGACACGGTGAGGATACGGTACTAGGCCCACATAAGGATTATATTAGCATAAGTTATTAAGGTGACAAATCTAACCTATGTTTTATTATATTTTGTAATGACGCTCCGACGTCAGGTAAGAGGTAAGGTACGCCACCGCAAGTGGATCAATTGCGGTAAGCTCATCATGCGAGAGGTAGCATGTGATTATTTCCGTGGCTTGGCATGGGAATGTCAATATGAGTCTCTGAAACTTTCCATGTTTCTGAGAACATATGACACGCGATACCCCAGTGTGCTTCAAAATTAGTGGGAGCCCCCGTCGGGTGGGACATAACCCGATGTGCCTCCTACTGGTGCAGCACTATGCAAATACGTGGGACCCCATCGGGTGGTAGAAAACCCGGTCATGTATCTCGAGACGTGGCTTAACTCGGGGCGGCCCGTATGGAATGGTACGGGACGAACGTTTTTACTTTCATATATATTATTGTGAACTGTTCGCCCGTGCGGGTTGTGCCGTACGGCACCATATGATTGATCAGTAGTTTGGATGTAGTGACAGGTACACTGACCAAGTGATCGTATTTCTCTTAGAAATCATTTGCGAGTGAATATCATTAAGGCCACCGTTGAGACGTATGCCGGAATACCGGCTTAGAATTTTTACTTTGCGAGGCACGTAGTACCGACATATACTCCATTGATGCATTAACCACTTTTCTGTAAAATGGAACTTAGGAGATGTAAAACTACTTATATTAAGTATCAAGCTCTGAGTTTGAACTAAGTTTTCAAATTTGGAGTAGGTTTTGAAGTCACCAATTAAAAAACAGAGTGTTCTGTTTTCTGCCGTAAAAAGACCTTATTTGAGAAACCATATCTCCCAGTAGAAAAATCCAATAAAGGTGTACCATACATGTATGGAAATTTTCGGAAGTCCTTCAAAACTGTTATGTTCAACTCCAGAACTAAATTTCCTTCTAACCTGTTCAAAATTTCAAAGTTCCAAACCCTGCCAAAACTGGACAGAAACTAGAACCCTCTCTGGACTCCTGATTGTTTTCACCATATCTCACTCTACGAAATTCGAAGCAGGTCGTGCAAGACATTTCTGGAATCCATGTAATGTTTATTACAAATTTGTAAATTGTGGCTTTTGTAAATTCTGCGGTTTTATATCTCGAAATTGTGGCCCAAGATCAGCATAAACAAAGGAGATGCTGTCAAATTTTCCAGAAAAACTGTAAGGTTTACAATGCCATATCTTCTCAATCATAACAAATCTAGAGGAAAACCAATACTTTTTGGAAAGGTCCTGAAGTGTACTTCAACTTTGTAGTTCACCTCAAGATCTGATTCTGTCAATTACTGGATTAAATTTGTGTTTGAGTACAAACTGATCAGGTTTCAACAGAAACTTCATCGGTTTGGTATAATTTGGCCTTGTTATGAATCTGGTCCTCAATTTCACTTCAAGAAGTGTCATAGCGGACCAGCTGTCAATACTCAACCATTTAACAGTGGAATTGAGGGTTTGACCTACTTGAAACTCTTTTCTTTTATGACCTTATTTGTGTCATATTGAAAATAAAAGTGTGTATTCACACAATAACACGCATAACATCCCGTCACAACCAACGATAGTCGAAATGAACTTTGATCCATGGAGTTCATTATTTTGGAGCTCGCTATTGTAACATTGGTCGAGGGATGATGTATTGTGTATAAAGTTTATACTTTATCAATATATGACCGTTATGCAAATTTGGTTATCAATACAGACACTATTGTTTTCACCCTAGTGTGATCTTGCAATATCACGTCTCATGTTGGATTAATGACTGTAACTTCAGAATGGTGTGCACTCGCACAACATACGAGGTCGGTGTTTCAAAACAGGGAGAGGATGACTTCTGAGAGCTGGAACAGCCGGCGCAACAGCCACCTCCATCTCCGCTTACATTGGCGGAGGATATTGCAGCCATGGTGGGTTTGCGCGACAAGCAGACCGAGCTGCTACGAACCCTCATGCAGATTACGTCCAATCGGGGGGGGGGGGGGGGGGTGTCAAGCCGAAGGCAATCGTCAACCTCAGCAAGCAACATATCTGGAATTCTTGGCGACTGCACCCCCTGTGTTCAGTGGTGATGGTGAACCTCTAGATGCGGTCCATTGGCTCCGCACCATTGAAGCTAAGTTCGGACTGCTACAGTGCAGTGATCATATGAATATTTTATATGCAGCACAACAACTACATGGCATCGCCGATGCTTGGTGGGCGAACCACATCGCCTCCTTGGCCGCTGGACAGCAAGTCACTTGGACAGAGTTCCGGAAGGCATTCCACGCCTATCATGTTACTCCTGCCATTATGAGAAGGAAGCTTCAGAAATTTCTTGATTTCAAGAAAGGAGAAATGAGTGCTCAAGAATACTCCAAAGTCTTTGTTAATCTAGCGCAATATGCATCGGAATATGTGAGTACGGAGGATCAGAAGCGAGAGTACTTCTATCGGGGTCTAAGCCCCATGTTGAAAGACAAGCTTGCATTGTTCAATCATGGTTCGTTCAATGCTATGCTTAATGCTGCAATTACGCAAGAGATGCCACATGTGAGCGGATCGCGGAGGAGTCAAAGAAGAGACTTGCTGTGCAGGACAGCACACATAAGCTTCCTCAAAAATACCTTGTGGTGTACCGATCACCGTCCGGTCAGATATGGCAGCCAGCTGCACAGCCAAGTTCGTATCGGAGTCGGCCGTTTGAAGTATCAGATCTCCAACCAGCATTACATCAGCAGCAAATACAGTCCCAAATTGTTCCAGGGGCATTTATCTCGCAGCAAGAGGCAGGACAATTCAGGCCTCAGGTTAGCGGGACGTTGAATCAGTATAAGTGTTTCACATGTGATCGTGTTGGGCATTATACCAAGGATTGCCCACAGAAGATGTTGAGCAGCGTGCAAGTACCAGTACAACGGTGTATTCAGCCCCGTATTCAACCAGAGAGGATAACACTGCAAACCTGAAGTGTTCAACACATAGCGATCGAGAGTGTTCCGGAAGGAGCACCGGTGTTAGCGGGCATGTTTGCTATCAAAGACATACCTGTCCTCATACTCTTTGATTCTGGTGCTACCCACAATTTTATCAGTAAGACATGTGTGGATCAACACCAATTATACACCAATACTCCCAAGAATAGTTATCTTATAAGTTCACCGGGTGGGAGTATCTCAGCTAGTAAGATTGTTCCCCGAGCAGCTCTATGTTTGGGAGGCAAGATATATCCAACGTTGCTGATTATATTGGATGGACAGAAGATAGACGTAATATTGGGGATGTCATGGTATAACCAACATGGTGCCGTTCTTAATACCATTACCCGGACTGTCCAAATTGACTCTCCAATACACGGACATCAAACACTATTTTTGGACAGCATGGAGCAGGACAGTGCAGCTGCATATAACACGGAAGCAACTAAACTTGAAGATATTCTGGTAGTCTGTGAGATGCCGATGTGTTTCCCGATGACTTACCGGGCATGCTGCCCGAACGTGACGTTGAGTTCAAGATTGAATGTTGAGTTCAAGATTGAACTTGTACCGGGAACCACATCGATCTCTCGGAGACCATATCGAATGGCGCCTAAGATCTAGCTAAATTAAAGGAGCATTTGAAAGACCTTTTGGACATGGGTTTTATTCGCCCAAGCTCATCACCTTGGGGCTGCTCGGCGCTGTTTGTCAAGAAGAAGGATGAAACATTGAGGTTATACGTGGATTATCGACAGCTCAATGCTGTGACTATCAAGAACAAGTACCCGCTGCCCCGCATCGACATTTTATTCGATCAGCTTGTTGGTGCGAGGGTGTTCTCGAAGATGGATCTTCGGTCCGGATATCATCAAATCAAAATCTGACCGGAGGATATACCGAAGACAGCATTCTCGACGAGATACGGATTATACGAGTATCTTGTCATGTCTTTTGGTCTCACCAACGCTCCGGCTCACTTTATGTATCTCATGAATTCGGTATTCATGCCTGAGTTGGACAAGTTTGTCGTGGTCTTTATCGACGACATATTGGTTTATTCCAAGTCAGAGGAAGAGCATGCTGAACATATGCATATTGTGTTACAACGGTTGAGAGATCACAAGTATACGCAAAATTCAGCAAGTGTGAATTTTGGATCAGCCAAGTGCCATTCTTGGGACACATAATTTCAGCTGAGGGCATCGTTGTGGACCCAAGTAAAATTGTTCAAGTGCTGAAATGGCAATCTCCAAAGTCCATACATGAAGTCTGAAGTTTCCTCGGTTTAGGGGGATATCGGAGGTTCATCCCGAGATTTTCAAAAATCGCTAAGCCGATGACGGAGCTGCTGAAAAAGGGCACCAAATATAATTGGAGTTCAGCTTGTGAAGAAGCGTTCAAGACATTAGTGCAGCAACTTACAACAGCCCCAGTTCTTGCTCCGCCAGACATGACAAAACCGTTTGACGTTTATTGCGATGCATCTGGCATCGGACTTGGCTGCGTTCTGATGCAAGGAGGATGTGTGGTCGCGTATGGATCTCGAGAACTCCGAAACCACGAGCAGCACTATCCGACTCACGACCATGAGTTAGCTGCCGTGGTATTGGCATTAAAAATGTGGAGGCATTACTTGCTTGGAAATCTTGTACACCTCTACACCGACCACAAAAGTTTGAAATATATTTTCACACGGAAGGAGTTGAGTATGAGACAACGAAGGTGGTTAGATCTGATCAAAGATTACGAAATTGAAATTCACTACCACCCCGGTAAAGCGAACGTGGTTGCCAACGCGCTTAGTCGGAAAGCTCATGCCCACAACATCACCATGGCTGAAATGGAAGATGAGGAACCAAGTCTATATTTGATTCCATATGGGGCTCTCCACAATCTTCCTCTCATTCTCACCATCCGAGAGGAAATTATTGAAGCCCAAAAGAAGGACAAGGGCATGTCACACATACGGGAAAGAGTGAACAGCGGGGAGGTAAAATGTTTCCAGAAAGATAATCACAGTACAATATGGTTCAAGGACCGGATAGTTGTACCCCGAGATGTTGAGCTGCGGAACAAAATATTGGATGAAGCTCACATGTCAAAATTTTCTATTCATCCGGGCAGCAATAAAATGACTCAAGATTTGAAGACCATTCTTTTGGTAGACACAGATGAAGTGGGAAATAGCAAAGTACGTATCCGAGTGTGATACGTGTCGGCGAGTGAAGGCCGACCATATGAAGAAAGTGGGACAGCTGCAACCGCTGAATATTCCGGCATAGAAATGGGAGGATGTGAGTATGGATTTCATAGTCGGATTGCCACTAGCATTCTAGAAGCATGATTCGATTTGGGTGATAGTCGACCAACTAACCAAATCAGAACACTTCATTCCGGTAAATGTCGGATTCAATGCCATGAAATATGCGGAGTTGTACATATCAAGAATCGTGTGTCTAGACGGCATTCCTCGCACGATTATTTCAGATCGAGGCTCGCTGTTCGTTGCTCGTTTCTAGGAGCAGCTACACGCCTCGTTGGGTACTAAACTGTTTAGAAGATCCACATATCACCCCCAGACCGATGGACAAACTGAGAGGGTGAACCAAGTCCTTGAAGACATGTTGCGTGCATGTATCATCCACCATGGTAAAAATTGGGATGATCATTTACCGTTGGCGGAATTCTCGTACAACAACAGTTATCAAGCAAGTATCAAGATGGAACCATACGAAGCTCTCTATGGCCGGAAATGCCGCACACCGCTGAATTGGTGTGAGTCCGGCGAGAGGGTGACGTTTGGGATTGATCTAGTCAATGAAGCCGAGGAACAAGTTCGGATTATTCAAGCAAACTTAAGAGCAGCTCAATCTCGACAAAAGAATTATGTGGACAAGTGGCGTCGCTCGCTGCACTTTGACATCGGAGATCACGTATACCTCCACGTGTCACGATGAAAGGAATTCATCGGTTTGGAGTAAAAGAGAAGCTCGCTCCCCGATTTATTGGCCCGTTTGATATCACGGAGAAGTGAGGACCTGTGGCTTATCAATTGGAATTACCGGCATCTCTTGCTGGTATACATGACATTTTCCACGTATCTCAGATCCGGAAATGTCTCAAGTTCACAGCTGCAGTCCACACCGACGAAATTGGTGAATTGCAACCGGATTTGACGTACTCCGAACATCTGGTTCAGATTCTCAAAGAGAAGACCCGAACCACGTGGAACCGCACTATGGTTTTGTAAAGTGTTATGGAGCAACCATACCGCTGAAGAAGCAACATGGGAAACTGAAGAATATCTCCGCTCCAACTATCCAGATTTCTTATCGTCTCATATCCGATAATGTCTCTCCTACTTTCATCTCTTCATTATAATCCCGGGACGAGATTCTTTTATGGGGGGGGGGGATGTAAAATCCCTAAGTTTCATAATTCAAAGTTCAGTTAGGACAAAAAAAATTGAATGATAAAAAGAATTAAAAAGGAAATGAGAAAAACAAATTAATTCAAATTCCAAATGAGGGAATTCAAAAAAATAAACTTTGCTAATGTTCAAATGAACTTAACATGAATATTTGAGTTTTGCAATGGATTCCAAATATTCCAAATAGTATCCCTGCAAAGTTTCGTAATTTTTTTGCAAGTTTTCTTTTTAATTCAATAGCTACATTGAATTCAACTCAAATTCAAATTTTAATTTGAATTCAAATGAAACATTGTCAAATCAAAAATCTGATTTCTGAATCAATTTCTACACCTCCAAATTTGTCTACCATAAAATATCTAGAATTTTTGGACACAAGTTGGTGGGATATTTTAGTGTCCAGAGAAGATAGGCTTGAATAGAGAGGTGGGACCCACTGGTCAGTGGGTCATTTTCGCCCCTGTTCTTCTCGTGGCGCCACCTCCCGGCATGCAACTGCCACTGAGGTGCTTGCCTCCCTGCTTCTCCTCCAGCTGCATACAGCCCACCCCAAGGCTCCTCCTTATCATCTTCCCAGTCCCCAAGTCGAGTCCTTCATCATTGTCTCATCCCTGGCGCAAGAAACTGACGATCAGCGCCCTTCTCTGCTCTGAGTGAATTCATCAACACACCGTGCGTTTTAGCCTTTGTCTTCGACGTTTTCAACACACTTGCTTGATCGCACAGCCCCCTGAGTAGTTTTGGTGCAAGTCAGGGCCTCCGCATCGATGGATTGGACGAATTTTGGGCCGCCGGCGTGCTCCCCTGCTTTGCCGCCTCTCTGCAACCGTGGCGCCGCCGATATCTACCTAGTCACAAGCTGCTCCCCACAGCAAAAAAGCGCCTGTCCACCCTTTTGATCAAGGTGAAAACCTCATCCATTTTCATTCCTCCTCGAAGTAGAAATTCCGTTTTTTGTTTCGACCAAGTATGAGCGATGATGCTTGGTTTTGCGTTTAATTCAGCTTGTACGTGTCAACATTTTTCAATCCAGTTAAGTATAAGGGACTAGACCTCCCTACGCAGCTTAAGACCAAAAATTAGAGAACACCATCAAGTAATTTAGCCGGGAGTCGAGTTTTCGTAGCTGCCTTTTAAAAATCTCGTCGGCTCACTAGCGAACATGACGATTCTGGCCATTTTACTCCTAAGTCCTCTCCTTTTTGAACTCACCATGATCCATGGAATCTTCTAGGATGTTTCACGGTTCATTTGAGCCTGATTCAGGGGTTCCCGGGCACCGCCATAACCGTAGCTCCGCCGCCGTCGTCGAGACCACCTCCCAGGCCATCTATCACCGGCGCCACCTAGGGCAAGTTGTTCCCCCTTCAATTTTAGGCCCTGGCGGCCAGTTCCGAGGCCCCCCCGTGCCCTACCGCATGCGGCGGTGAGGCGCCACTGCCTGCCACCGTCGGGCGCCGCCCGAGCGCCGCCAGCGCGAGGAAGACAATGACTCGGGGTGGGTCCCGGTCGTCAGCCTTTGCGGTGTACCTCCAGATCTGCTGCGGCTAGGGGATCAAATGTGACTGCAACCGTGAACTTTATAGCCCCGTGTAGCTTCAACCCGATTGGCCGATTTTAAACCTATGGGCCCAGCCCTTTATTCAAATGTTCCCCATTGGAATTTTATTCCAGAAATTGCTCCAACTTGGAAAATCCATATCTCCTAGGAAACTTGTCCAAAAATGCCCAAATAAATTTTTTTAGAACCAGGATTATCTGTAATTTCCAGTTGTGCACTTGGATCTGTACGAAAGTCCATAGGAATTTGTCCATAATTCAAATAACAAAAGTGTTTATAGAATTAATTCCTATAGTTCTGCTCTTTGGAAAGTTACCATTTTTTTCAGAATCTTCATTTGAACATCCTTGAACTCCAGTAGCAATTTCAGGGTCATTAGACTTCATTTACATGGTCTGATCACCTGTGTATCCTCTATGCACATAAAAGTAGCCAAATTCATTTAGAAATTGTACAGAAACTTGTGCAAGCTTCTAAATTGAATATCTCTCAGTAGAAAGCTTCAAAATTTGTCAAACTAACTTTGTTGGTTTGCAATATATACAAACTAACTAGAACTACAACCCAATATTCATGAAAATCCCTAGATTTTCCTGTAGAGGCCTTTAATGCAAAATCATATTTGATTTTTATATGATGATTCGCTTCATAGAAAAATATGAAATTTTTCCAAAATGTTATTTAGTAATTTTAAGAATTCCTGTAAAAATTTCATCTTCATTTGAATTTATTAACCTAGTTCAAACAGGATATTTTCCTAACTGGTCATAGAATGCCCAAAAACAACATAAACTTTTCAGTAAATTATCCAAACATGTAAATTCAATATCTCACAGTAGGATGCTTAGAAAATTATGAAATCAATTTTGTCAAGTCACTCTTGACCTCCTATAAATAGAACACCAACTTTTGGCCATATCAAATCTACAGATTGTTTGTCAAAATTTCGGGAATTGTTTGGGTTCATTGAATTTTATACAACTGTAACTTCTATGAATTGATCCCAATTTTGGCAATAACATCACCAATAGTCCCTAGTGTCCCCTTCAAAAATACCATAACCATTAGGCTTAAATTTATATACTTAACTGTCTTTCCATTAAGCTATATCATAATACCATTATTGATTAACTTGCATAATTCTTTGCATATCGATTAGTTGCCGAGCTCAGGAGGATCCCGGAGCTACTTGAAGTCATCCCTCTGGAGATAAACTTTTATACCGTCTCGCAACCAAAGGCAAGACCGGTTTGCATTTAAGCACCATTACAAAATTTTGATTTGTATCACCTATGTCTAGGGTGAGTTAATGTGCATTAGGGCTAAGGTGATTGAAAATCCATTTGCATGACCAGATCACACTATGGAGTATTTGGATAGTTGTCAAGTCATCGTGTAGACTATGCTATGCTAAATGTTGTATAGAATTTGGTAGAAGTCGAGTAGTTGGAATCTACTTGCATGGCTAGGACTTTTTCACACGGGATTAGTTCAAATAGAATGGAGTAGTACTCTGAATATGAGACCGGGCAGGGGCGTAGGATGCAGCAAGACGTGGTCTTGGGTGCGTAGCCCTTCCTGTGTCGGTTAAGGACTGATCCATATGTCACCCTGCTGAGCAAGTTTGAACTGTACCGAAGTCATACTGGATATATAGAGTCCAGGAAGCCGATGTACCTTGGGAAGCCTTTGTTGAGACTTTTTCGATCGCCTTAGGCTTTCGGCCGCAGCACAGTAGACGGAAACTCGCTCACAACATCTTCACAGCATAAAGGTGCACCATGAGTGGGAATACTGTTCTAGACGATTGAATCGATTCAACTTGGGCGGAACTTGAGAAAGGTGGCTGCGTACAACGTCCGTAGAGTGCACCTTGGTGACTTCCAGTACGGGCGTACGTGTCGTGCATTCCGGGTATCATTAATTTGAATCACCGTCCCTCACGGATATGAGTACCACTTGTTCACTGAGTTGTGACATAGTTAATACTTGCACTAGAGATGAGAATTAATTACTGCTATTATGAACTTTATATTATCATTGTATTGTTATGTTGTATGTATTAGTATAGTGCTCACTAAATTTATATTTCCACCTTGGGCATGCAACATCGTGATGAAGCGTTTCTTGTTTGATTGTGGAGTTACGATTTTGCCTGGCACAAGGTTTAAGTTGTTGCTATAAATCTGAAAATAAGGACCCACATTTAGGCGAGTCCATTATGCAAATCTACCATCCTATGTTTCTGTCTTTACCTTCATGTAGAGTTTCATGTTTAGGGAGACGGTTAAGTCTTGTTGAGCCTTCGTGCTCACGGTTGCTATATAAGTTGTTTTGCAGGTACTAACCTCTGTGCTTATGATTATGGTTGTCTGATGAGACTCGGGACTCTCCGAGTGATATACTCATGTGGGAACCATGCCGCTGCTTTTTGGTCTTCGTGGCTAGTGAGGAGCGTCCGTGGGCTGGACGACTTCTCTTTTGCTTATAAGACTTGGGTACGAGAGTTGTAATCTTATCTTCCGCTATAGATTATTTTTATAAAAACTATTTGTAAACTGAACATCTTTGTAAATTTCACAAATGATTTATGTAATACGTGTTCCTTTACATGTGTGTTGTTGGGTGCCGCATCGCAGGACACCACCCAATGCGATTCCTGAAAAGTGTGGACTCCGGTCCTCACACTACATTACTCTTGGTATACATTTTTGTAGTTTTTGCTATGATTAATTGGAATAATTACTTACACTAAATCTGGTCATGATCGAACATTCTTGCTGTTTTGAACTTGTTGCATGCTCACAAGTGATTTTAATCATAAAGAATGAATCGAGTAAGCAACTCACATGTTGAGTTTTTATGTTCAAATGAAAAAATGAGAAAGGATCAAGAGAATATGCATGCATTGCACTTCTTATTTTGAGATAGCTTATCATTGCACTTAGATATGAACTTGGAAGAAGTTGTGTATGACTAAAACCATGTCCTTAAGCTTCTGATTGTCAAATGACATAGGCTTGGCTTGGTTGGCTAGAATAAGACAGATGCACATATAACCTCTTGCAAATTTCATATGATAAAAATTTGTGTTTTAAAAAAAAATTGCATTAACAAGTGTCATGCTTTCAGGTCTTGAAATAGTTAAGTTTGTGAGATCATGACCTGCTTAAATTGAAAATTACATTTGATCTCTAGCATGGCTTACACTACTTTATGTATCTCATTGTTGTGATAGTGTAAGTTACTTGATAGTATGACTTGGATGAGCTTTGTTTTATATGTATATGTTATAATGTTCTCATAACAAATTAAAATTTCTCTTTTGTACCTTGCAGAATACATTGTCAAAAGGGGAGAAGTATGCAAGGGGGAGAAATATGTATAGGGGGAGAAATTTATTCCTATCTCATTTGATTTTCAAAAAGGGGAGACATTGTTTTCAAAACTTTTTATGTAAATAATCCAATGTTCGGATTTTAAGTGGTTTTGCCAATGCATTCATCAAGGGGGAGATTGTGAGATATATGCGTGTTGAGTACATTGGCTATGACGATAAAAGTTTTGATTTTTGCCAAAACACCCGTCTCATTAAGGTTCGACTCTAGGTCCGAGCTCCTAAAAGGTCCAACAATATGTCCGACTTGTTTTGGGTAGCTCTGGCAAGGTTCGACTTGATTTGGCTAGGTCCGACTAGCTTTGGCAAGCTCCAGCGCTAGGGACTGCTAGCATTGTTAAGCTCTGGTTCAAGGTCTGGTTAACTTTTGCAAGGTTCGGTGCTAGCTACAGTGGTTCTTCTTTTAACATGCAATGTTTCGAAACTGCCTTTTGGATTATGGAATGCTTGCTTAGTGTTTTTTTACTAAGTTTTTGGTGTGTTTTGGTGGTTATGGCTGATATCATTTTGCTATGGTTTGCAACATGCTTATGTGAGGTGCTCACGTAAGGTGTTGTGGTTTCGAAACTAACGTGAGTCAAGTCGAGGACTTGTGCTCAAAAGTATCAGTTGTTTTTTTCTTCATGTGCAGATGTTGCTTGAGTTCAAGACATGGCTGGTCACAGGATCCATTGAACTAGTCTTAGGGAGAAGATGAGGTTCAACAACCAAGTTCGGGAGGAATTGTGGTTAAGTTGATCGGGAGGTTGCGCAACATGTTTGAATTGAGAACATTGCATATGAAGGTGTCGTGGATGTTGTTAGAAGATTTTTGCACATGTTCAAGGAGTGCATGGACGTGGCTACATGGTTCCAAGGCATGATGAAGAGATGTGGACGTAAAGAATTGGTCGGAAAGGTCCAACCGATTAGGTTATGGACTCAGACTGCGCTGAGTCGGGTTTGACTCAAATATAAAAAGATTTAAGTTGGTTATGATAGGATTTCATGTGGGTCACGAAGTTGGGTTGTTTTAGGCATGTGTGATACGTTCCTAAGGTGTTTGGAAGTCCTAATATTTCTTCTATTTGCGTATGGAATAGTATTGTGCAGTTATGGAAAGTTTCGGTTGAATTTGAGTAGGATTTGACTCCTAGTTAGGATAGGGTTGGTCTAAGGGCTGGTTATATAAGCAAGGGAGGCCAGAGATCATGGTGCACGACTTTGGGGATGTTCCTCTTGTGCGACCAATAAAATTTGTAGTTTAAAGGAACTTTTGTGCCTTGCTCGTCCGACTTGTTTTTTTCAAGCCTTTCTTGTCTAGTTTCTGCACAACACTACCTTGCTTTCGTGGTTATATCATAACTCGAGTTTTACAGATCCAATTGATGTGATTCTTTTTGGGTTGTCTTCACAACTTGACTATCTATCATATGTAAAAATTTCACGGTCATTGGATTAGTTGTTTTGGATGTACATGAGTTTCTTTGCAGTGTTACACATCTGGTTTTTACTCGGTAGAACAGATTGACCTTTGTTCAATCTTTCGATCGTAACTGGAGTTTTTCTCGACGGTTTTTTATGATTCTTGTTTTTGTGTCTTTGTGACTTGATTCTCCACAATCTATACTAGTTTTTTCATGATTGGTCACTTTTAGAAGAGTCGCACAAATGATTTATTAACACATTGATTTTCTACTAGGGGGTTTTTGTTGCTTCCGCTGAAAAGTTTTAATCTACCATTGACCCCCCTCTGGTATATTTTCACGTACTCTTCGATCCCACAGAGGATTAGGTGTGACGTGAGATCTCGATGTCTAGATCCGAAGAAGAAGAATTGGCGGAGAAGAATGTTAACATCGAAGAATTGGTGAAGAAGATCGCAGCGGCGATGACGATCTCTTGATCCTCCTCCTTCCTCTTCCTTCTTCCTCCTCCTCCCTTCCTTGCATTGAGGGCTTCTACCTTCCTGAGGGCGGGTCCCAAGAAAATAGGCAGTAGGGCTTTGTATCAAAGTGGGCAAAGGGGTGATAGGTGGGTGGTGGGGTGTTTATATAGGAGGAGAGGTGGTGAGGTCGTGTAGGAATCCATGTAGGAGGCGGCGGGGATAAGTAGGGCCTTGGCGGGGTCCCAGTTGGGCTTCTGAGGGATGGGGCACGATGTTCTTAGGCCCAATTAATGTGCTTACCCAATAACTTGTCACGGGGAGAAAAATAGAATCTGAGTACAAACTATAAATACTGGACTAGTCCGTAGAGAGGCCGGACAAGTTCGTTCGGGGTATAGAGAGTTCAGGAGACAAGTCTGGTATCGAGCCGAACAAGTCTGGCACTACACATGACAAGTTCGGGTTTGCACAGTTTCAAAATCGGACTAAGTTTTGGGATTCCACTGGACAACTCCGAAGAGTTCCAGTAGCGATCATCGGACTAGTCCGTATATGTAACGGACAAGTCTGTGGGACAACATAAATGAAACCGGAGGAGTCCTTAAATTTATCGGATAGGTCCAAGGAACATCAGTAGCAAAATGGGACTAGTCCGTAGCTATTAGCAGACAAGTTCGTTGCCCTGAAGAAAATTGACTTAGTCTAGGGCTAACGGGTATACCAAATTAGTCCGGGTTCCAATCCGGACAAGTCCGTACCAAAGATTGATTTTAACTGTTGGTTTGCCTCTAATTCATTTTAATCTAGTTCCTTTTTGTGTTGCATTATGTTAGACATGTATGAGAATTAATGCAATGCATGATGGGTGAAATGAGGGTGTTACATGTTCTCAATCAATTCTTTTGCTTTGGGCAACATCAATGAGAAGAAGGCTCCTCCAGAAGCAGCATTCACATGGTCATGGGCAGATGGAATCAACCCGTTGTAGAAATTCTGGATAATGAGCTAGTCGTCCATCCCATGGTGGGGACAGGTCAGGATGTACTTGTACAATCTAAGGGCACGTGAAACGCTACCAGAGGGGGTGAATGGTAGATTTAAACTTTTTCAGCGGAAGCAACAAAAACCCCTCGGTAAAAAATCAACTCGATACAGAAATCGTGTGTGCAAGTGTTTCCAACGTGTTCAAACGTGAAAAATTAGTGTAGATTGAAGAGAATCTTTTCACGAAAGCACGACACTAGGAAAAATGATAAAACATCGAGTAAATCTCAAGTTATGATCGAAGCCCTGAGCAAAAGTGTTGGTACCCTGGGAACCGTACACCCCTTGAGGTTACAAAGATCTCAAAGGGAAGTCATCTACTTGATTTGAAGACCTTCGGAGGCCCACATGTCAGAGATAACCGGACCCGCTTCTCCAACATGTTTAATCCCAGGGTCGCCATGTGTACTATCAAATCAGAGCTACCGCCCACAAGAGGGAAGCTCCGGGCTATATACCAAAATGGCACCTCCGGACTTAACCCCAGACCGAGAGAAGCTCCGGACCTGACACGTGTAAGGTAGCTCCGGAGCTACCTGTTTCCCACAGTATGCTCCGGAGCTACCACGTGTCCAACCATCGGATCTTCAGCCTCTAACCTCCGGAAGACTCCACAACGGCTCCGGATCTTCAAAGGGGAATCAAGGACTTCAAGACCCGATTAAGTGTCATTAATACCATATTAATGACACATGATCAGATGACCTTAATTACCAGTAACGGTGCTGTCAAAGCTCATTACCTGGTCATTAAGGACAATTAAACGTGTTGAATGAGCATCAATACTAGTAACCGCCGGGGCCACATGTCGGGCCAGGCTAACTTGTAACGGCCTGCCCTTGTACTATAAAAGGACAGGCCGACGACGGACTCTACACGTTCAATGACGCTACACACGCGCCATAGACACTCGTCATAAGCTCATACAGCTAATACAACCCCAACACACCTGTGGAGTAGGGTATTACGCTCAGGCGGACCGAACAACGTAAACCTCTGTGTCTCCTGTGTCATTTCCAATTCACCTTCTTGAATCTCTGCGCGCCCACACCGAACCACAAACTCCTCTAACACTTTAGTAGTGTCAGGACACGGGAGAAGTATCGCACCGAAAAGTTGGTCTTTGACGTCGCTTAGATCAACTTACCCGTCAACGCCATTTTGGGTAGGCATGCCCTGTCACCGAATGATGAGAATTGACAATAATGATCCTTTAGCAACATGGTTCCTAGGGATCTAAGAAAGTCGATTACGTGGAATGGGTTGGACTTTTTTGGTGGTTTTGCTTTCTTTAGATCTAAGGACCGATTTGTGGAATGACAACCCAGGTTTTACAGTGCCACCACAGGGCCAAGTATGGGGGCGGCTTAGCTGACTAATTAGTGTGTTGCCAGTACTGTTCAGACCATTTGGAAAGCTTGGAGAAGGAGTAATCAGATGGGTTTGTAGTGATGGTAGGACTACACTGGGATCCGAATGGCGCAAGTGGGGGCCCTTGGATGGATGTGCTCAGTTGGAGACATCACCACCGGTGAACCCTCATTGGGGTTCGAATAGGCTAGTAATCACTTTGTAAAGGCTATTTTGTGATCTCTTAGCCAAACACCAAAGGAAGTGTGAGACGACATAATTGAGATTCCTTAGTCTTTGAAAGGTGATGAAATCACAAACTTGTGAGTAAAGTGGTACAACATCTGCAGAGCATTAAAACTATCATGATAGTCGTGCTCCCGATTATCAGCGACCTGGACCCTCACAAGATTAGAGTTATGGACCTTGAATTTGGTTTAATGGCTGGAATTAAATTGAAATTGGCATTGTTACAGTAGTTGGGTTTGGAATATGAAAATGGTAATATTGAGTCGAAATATGGGTTGGATATGGTATATTATTGATGGTTTCTAGTTATTTGTGTTGGAATTATGGTATTGAATATGAAATTAATTATTTTGGGGTTACTAAGGGATTGACCTCACGTAATGATCGTATTATTGCATATTCAACTGTTTTGAATGTGCTTTTATGCAAATAGTCATTTAATTATCATTCCTTGTTTAAGCTACATGTCATACCCGGTTTCGAAAAATGAACCAAGTGCAGTATATGTGTGCACAGGATGTTTAACACACATACACAAGTGCATCACATACGATATACAGATAGTTATCACAACTCAAATTATTAAGTACTTTTATTACAATATTCAAGTAATCCTCATATTACAATTCTAATGATCGATATCAATAGTTCTAAAAACTACTGCAGCGGAAATAATCTAATTTAGCAAACTAAGCATAAGGTATAGCGCGGCTCCAAGCAACACCACAGGCAAGTCGACGATAGCACATATCCTAGAACTCCTCATTAACGTCGTGATAATCCCAATCCTAACCTGCAACTGTTGTCAGGGGAATCGCAAGGGTGAGTACATGTCGTACTTAGAAAGTGTGGGAAATTTATGACATGTAGCTGATACAAATGATGACAATAATAAAGGCTAAGTGTTGAAAGGTACATTTAAAACATTTGAAGAGCAGTTTATTATATGTATGTGAAGTAAAACCATCGTATACCACAATGATAATCATAGTATAAGTCCATATTCCATATCCATCACCATTATACAAGATATCACCATTACCATTAACCATGTCCAATACCATAATTCAATCCATAACCAGCCATAACTGTATTATCAATCATAACAAGTACCAAACCATCCCAATTCCAAAACTCCTCTAATCATGTGAGGGTTCATGTTGCGCATGATCGGAAGCATGGCTAGCATGATAGTTTTTCAGCCTCTGCAGAGTTGGTACCACTTTACCCACGGGTTTGTGATTTCATCAGCTTTGGGTGGCTAAGAACCTCCCTTATGCCCGTGACCCGTCAGTCACATTAAACACTTTTGCTAGTGTGTGGCCAAGAGATCACAAAATAGCCTTTACAAAGGGATTACTAGTACGTATAGACCCACTGAGGTTTCACCAGTGGCGATGCCTCCATCTGAGCACATCTTCAACCAAGGGCCACCTCTTGTGCCATTCGGATCCTAGGGATTACCGCCACAAATCCAAACCCAATCCGACTCCCCTTGCCCGGTGCGCCAAATGATCCACGCAATAGTAGCAATACCCTAATTAATCAGCTATGTCGCACACATATTTGGCCTCGTGGTGGCACTGTAAATCCTAGATGGTCGCTCCACGAACTGGTCCTTAGATCTAAAGCAAGCGAAACCACTGTAACATCCAACCCATCCATATACCATGCTTGCTTAGATCACTCATTACCATGTTACCATTAACCATGTTCATCAGTGTACATTATCCATCATCTCAATAATCTATAATTAAGTAACTTGGTTGTTTTCCTATCCCAATTAATTTGAGCGATGCCAAAAGGTAAAAGCACTTCCTGACTCTCTACAATGTATCCCAAGCGACAAGGGTGGTAAAACAAGACTAGTAACTCCTATCTTGGGTTTCCCATCAATTTGACACAAGCAATGCAGTTTTGCAAACAAAACATTTAAAAACAAAATCAATATGATAAAGGACATTTGCCTTGATATTGGGCTTGATTGGGATCAAAGACTTCAAAGTTCTGGTGCTGGAGGTCTTCTGCAACAGCCTCTAGCGCAAATCTGTCTAATTCGCGCAACGAACATACAAGACAAGAATCACAATCAATAGATGCTCATTTGTTACTCAATATGACATGGCATGCATGATTAATGCAAATGTGAAGTGAAACTTGTTAATGAGTTACTATTAATGTTTACTAATTGTTTATAATGGTTATTAACAAGTTTTAATAGGTTCAAGTTGATTCAATTAAATTCAGAATTAATTTTATAGTAGTTAGATCTAGAGGTCGGACAAGTCCACTTTGGGGCCGGACTAGTCTGCCCTACGTAGAACTAGTGAGCTAGGGTTTTCTAGCTCAACGTGAATTTGGAGAAACGGGGTCGAATTCAAGTGAGAAAGAGAAAGTAGAAGGTATACTGGGTGTTTAGAACTCCAAAGAATCAAGAGTTTTGGAGGCAACACTTGGATCTTGACGATCTAGGGTTGATGAAGAAAGTTGAAGGTGACTTGTTGATGGAGAACGAAAACTGGATGGAGATCTTGATCACTTGATCCTTTTTCGTTTCCTCCTCTTCTTCTTCTTGCTCTGGATCTCCTTCTCCTCTTTGGTGGCGGCTCCCACGAACTAGGGTTTGGGTGTGTTTCGAAAGTGGAAAAGAGGTGTAAAGTTGAGGTGTGGGGTTGTTTATATAGAGGTGGAGGATTAGGGTTTGATGGAGGTTGGTTTCAGAGAGGGTGGAGGCCGGTGTGGGGTCCCACATGGGCTCTAAAAGGGTTAGACATGACGTTATTAGGACCTACTTAAGGTAAAACCCGAAAACACATCGTGGAACAAAAAATCAACTTGGAATCGCGATCTCGGGACAAGTCTACACTAGACTAGAGTAGTCTGATCACTAGTCAGAGAGGAATCGGATATGTCCGGACTATATTGGACAAGTCTGAACTTAGTCAGAGGAAAAATGGACGAGTCTGGCCGAAATCGGACAAGTTTTATTTTAGTCAGAGGGGAACACAAACAGTTCCGCTAGATATCGGACAAGTCTGGACAAGTGTGGGGACTTGGCGAAATTTCAAGTAAACGGAATATTGGACTAGTCCGCAATATGCAGGACAAGTCCGAAATCGGTACAGAGAGAAAAACGGACTCGTTTGGAGGAAAATAGACATGTCCAAAACTTGTTCATAGAGGAATTCAGACTAGTCCGGGGCAAATCAGACAAGTACGCACTTATCAGACTTTTTAAGCGCGATTTTGCTTCTAATTCATTTTAAACTTATTCCTTTTTATGTGGATTAATGTTAACCATATTTAATGATGTATACAATGAGTGATGCATGAAAATGATTGTGTTACAAACCTACACCCCTTAAAATGAACCTCACCCTCGAGATTCGACGTAGATGGAAAGAGATAGGGAAAATCCTTCATGAGATCATCTTCCGGCTCCCAAGTTGCCTCTGATTCTTTGTGATGCTTCCATTGAACTTTACACCATCTAATAATCTTGTTTCTTGTGACCTTCTCCTTGCTTTCCAAGATTTTGACCAGCTGCTCGGCATAAGTCAAATCTGCCTCTAGTTCCAATTCTTCCATTGGCACATGTTCTTCTGGTACCCTTAAACACTTCTTGAGCTGGGAAACATGAAACACATCATGTACATCTAAAATATGTGCCGTCATCTCCAACTTATATGCTACCTCTTCCCATTTGTCCAAAATCTTGAACGGTCCAATATAGTGAGGTGCTAGCTTGCCTCTGATATTAAACCTATTATGACTTTGCATTGGTGAAACTTTAAGGTAGACGAAGTCTTCCACTTCAAAGTCTTGTTTTCTTCTCCTATTATTCAAATATATTTTTTGTCCTGATTGAGCAGCTCTCAAATTTTCACGAATAATATGAACTTGTTTCTCGGCTTCTTGCAGCATGTCAGGTCCAAACACTTGATTCTCTCGTGGTTCACTCCAAAACAAAGGTGACCTACGCTTCCTTCCGTATAGTTCTTCATATGGTGACAACTTTAAACTTGCTTGGCAACTATTGTTATATGAAAATTATGCACATGGCAAGCTTTTTTCCCAACTTCTTACATGCTTCAAGCCACAAGCTCTTAACATATCCTCTAAAATCTGATTGGTCCTCTCAGTTTGTCCATCTGTTTGAGGGTCATATGCTGAGCTAAAATTCAACCTTGTTCCCAATGCTTCATGCAATTTCTACCAAAATCTGGAGGTAAATTTAGAACCTCTACCCGACACTATATTCTTTAGAACTCCATGCGAACATACTATTCTTCCCATATACAGTTCAGCCAACTTCTCCCCATTAAAGGTGGTCTTGACGGGAATAAAGTGAGCTGACTTAGTTAACCGATCCACGATTACCCATACACAGTCATAACCGGACTGGGTACGTGGTAAACCAACTATGAAGTCCATTCCAATCTCTTCCCACTTCAACTCCGAAACCTTTAATGGCTGCAATAATCCAGTTGGCCTTTGATGTTCAGCTTTGACTCGCTGGCACACATCACACAAAGCTACATATTCAACTATGTTCTTTTTCATGCTAGACCACCAATAACATGTCTTCAATTTCTTGTACATCTTCTTACAATCGGGATGAATTGAGTATGGCGAGTCAGGTGCCTCCTTTACTATTGTCTCCCGAATATGCTTCATATTAGGCACGACAATCCTTTTACCAAGCCATAGAGTATCATGTTCATCCTCATCAAATCTGAATTCTCTCCCCTCTCAGGTCCTTTCTTGGATTTCTTGAATTTCCTCATCCTTGGTGTGACCTTCTCGAATTTCTTGCTCTAAGGTCGGGTTTAACTCCATTATTCCCATCTCATTTACAAATCCAAGATTCAAACGTTCAAACTCCTTGCATAGCTCGGATGGCAGCTCCTGAACCGTGAGCTGGTAACTTACTCCTTTTCTACTCAATGAATCGGCCATGACATTAGCCTTCCCAGGGTGATAATTGATTCCCACATCATAATCCTTGATGAGTGAATGTAGCCTAGAGGGGGGTGAATAGGCTTTTTGAACTTTTGTTGAATCCTGAAAAACTTAACAAATTGGTCAAACACAGAGAGAATGGACTAGTCCGGAACTGTGCGGACTAGTCCGGTATACATGGACTAGAATGATCAACTTAGATCAATGATTTAACTTCTGATACTCTATACAGTGGAGAATAAATTGTAACTTGGAAGTATTACGTCAATGAAACAAGGTGTGTCAAAGATTAACTTTAATATCAATGTTTCAATGTAAGTTACACTAGATTAAGTAAACTCTAGAATGTTATGAATGATAAGATCAAAGTATGCGACACAAGATTTTATCTCGTGGTTTTATTCCGACAAAGGAAACCTACATCCACGTTGAGGAGTCCATGGAGGACCAGGTCTTCACCAACCCTGTCCTCGTCGAATCGCCATGGAGGCTGATTCTCTTCAATTAACCACAAAGGGGCAAATAACCATGTTCAAGGGCCCTTCTCACAAGTTGGGGGATCCACAAGATTTACAATGAAGAACACCACCAAAGACACTCGAAAGATATGCAATAAACAACAAGAGTGTGCAAGAGATTCAAACCCAAGACCTCAAGATCGTGTGGAATAGTTCTCTCCTTTTGATCAATGCTAATCCTCAAAGATTTGATCTTTCTAGGGTTAGAATGTCTGGAGAGATTTGTATTTTGGGCTCTTGGAAGGTATGATGACGTAGGGGGTCAAGAGGGTTGGTTGTAGGGCAGTACACCTCTATTTATATTTGGGTTTCCAAAAGTTACCGTTAGGGTTTGCGATGTTCGAACTAGTCCGTGGTGGACTCCGGACTAGTCCGATGTGCGGCGTGTGGAAAACCCTAAGTGTTCAGAGATATCGGACTTGTTCGAGAATCTACGGACTAGTCCGATTTAGGCCCTGGAAGTGTTTGGACTTGTCTGATACATATCGGACTAGTCCGATGTGGTGAAACTCATGTAGAATTGAGGACAAGTCCACACTTTGAGGACTTGTCCGATTTTAGTCAGAGAGTTTTCGGACTAGTCCCTGGTGATATCAAACTTGTCTGTTTCTTTGTAAAGTGTGAGGTCCTGAGGACAAGTCTGCACTGGGGCAGACTTGTCCGTTTTTAGTCAGGAAGATATCAGACTAGTTCATGGTGTTATCAGACTAGTCCAATGCTTTGAAAACTGGAGTGTTTCGAACAAATCCGCACTAGGGAGACTTGTCCGTTTCTAGCCAGAAACATATCAGACAAATCCGTGGTCATATCGGACTAGTCCAGTTTTCTCGTGAATTGTGCAGTGAATGATATTTCATTTGCTTGAGCTCCTGGGTTTTGTTTCTCCAACACACTCCTTACAAAATAAGCTATTCTTTTCTGCTTTTGAACTCTTTTCCTTTTGATTCTTCATTCCCCTTTCTTTTTGGGCTTCCCTCCAAATTTTCTTTAAAACATGTACTCATCTCAACAATTTTGTTAGGATCTCATTTATTTGTCATAAATCAGCCAAAACCCACAAGGGATGCCTAGATGCACTTTCAATCTCCCCCTTTTTGGGGATTGATGAAAACCAATTGAGATTCACACAAATATGATAAAAATTTAGCTTTTCATAAGGTGTGCACATATGAGCTTTGAGCAAAATAGGCAATGTAGACATAAGGCATATGTGCACTCTTTATGGTGGGATGTAAAACTATGTGTGTGTGAGCAATAATCGTGATGAATGAAGTAAATGGCGTAAGCATAACAGCATCAAGATTATCAACTATGTGTACCAATTTCAAAGCATAAACATTGATCATAACAAAGCATTATCACAATCTTCAGAAACATGTCTAGAAGCACAATACGAGCATAGTAACAGTTTTACAGCACCAAAAGTAGCAAAATTGCAAAAGAAACACAATTTGAGCTCTCATTTCTCAATCTACGGCTAGGACCTAAGACTCCCCCTCAATCTCTCCCCCTTTTGCATCAAGGCACGAAAAAGAAGGAGAGGAGAGATCTAAACATTGTGACAGGCTCACTCCGCGCTGTCAGTCTTTTCGTTGTCTTCATCAAGAGGTTGAGAATGATGAGGGTGAGAACCACTCATCGTGCCCCCAAGACCAAAGTAGGAAAGTTCAGAAGGAGAAATAGGTGGAAGCTCCGAGAAGTCTGAGGCGGAGTCCTCTGAGATGACTGGAGACCCAACAGGCTCAATCTCTAGCTTCTCGCAAATGGCTTTGGCATTTTCCTTCGTGTACCTCATGTCCACTTTCCGTGCCTTGTTCAACTTATGGATTTTCACCTATGTTTTGCGGCAAGAGCCAAAGGTGGCAGCCATGTACTTCATAATGCCACTAGGAGACCCTTTGTGAGGAGGGGCCCTTGAGCTTGATGGAGGTCTGGCCTCTCCTTGGGCTCTCTCTGGATGTTCCTCAGCTGAGGCAGGTGAGGGAGCAGCTGGGAGAGTGGCTTGAGGAGGCTTCTGAGGCCTTAGAGCAGTATGATCAACATCTTTCACAAACTCAATTCCTGTGACTTTTTCAATGATAAACATCAATTATGGTGCAAAGCCACAGGAGCGGTTGGGAGTGCAGGAGATGTTCACCATATCATTCCAGATGTAGTCAAAGATGTCAAACTTTCTCTTCTTGCTGATCACTTTCATCAAGGTTCTTATGTATCCTTGGACACTCCCAACGTCTCCATCCTTTGGAGCAATGATCTTTCAATGCACTCTATTGATAACCATGAAGAAGGGCTTCATGTTCTTGGTTGAGAGAGGATTGTACTAGATGCGAGTGTCATAGAGAAAGTCTATCTTGTCCTTCTCCAGAACACCAGTATTGTGAATCACAATTGCATTGTTGTCGGTGTTCTCTAGATGCAGCAGCCTGGCTAACTCATCATATGTGATTGTGCACTTGGATCCATGAGTCATCCAAGTCACACTCTCCAATTCATCGATGGCAAAATAGCAAGTTGCACAGAACTGAGCAATGAATTCATCATTCCAGTTGTATCTGAAAGCAAACAAGTCCTTTAAACCATGCCTCTTTGCAGCCTCAACCACTTCATCAAAAGCACCACAACTTTTTCTTTCAAAATGGCTCCAGTCAATCCATTGGCAGCGGACTACTGGAGTCTTCATCTGTAGGTACATGGAATTGTAGTAGTCCGCATGAAAGTGACACCAAAATCTTGGGTCATCTGCCTTCTTGCCACTGCTATATGCATCGATCATCCCGAGATTCCATGCCACATCACTAGAGCTTGTATTGGCTAGAAGTGATAAGATTTTTGAGCAAGAACAACGAAAATCGAAGATTTTAGGGTTTGGAGATGAATTTACCAAATCATTCGATTCGCGGCGTTGAAGGAGTTTTGGTGTGGACAAGTCCGTGGTCTTCGATCCGCTTGCAATGGAGATCAATTCCCACCAAAACTTGAGGGGATTTGATGGAGAACTCGCAAAATCGCTTTGGGAGCACTTGAGTGAGGAGATAGAACGTGAGGTGAGTTGTGAGGTAGAAGATTAGGTTTTTGGCCGGCCCTAGGGTTATGGAGTCGAAAAATTGGACTAGTCTGGGGTAACCACGTACTAGTCCATGGTCACCAGGAAAGAAACAAGTAGACCTTTCATATATATTCAAAGGTGCTTAAAAGAAAATAGGGGGCAGAAACACACAAATATTCTTGATGAATATGATCAGTAAACATACGACAATCAAGCTATGACCATAATTCACCAAGATCAAGTAATTAACATATTTTTTTGGAGAAAATAGAGAGAGATACTTTCTTAACACAATCAACATGATTTTGAAAGTGGCATACAGGTATGCAAGTTTTCAAGCCACGTTCCGAGCATCAAGGATATTTTGTTCTTTTCAGAGCTCACAAAAATGTTTTTCAGCGAGTGGCTTGGTAAAGATGTCGGCTAGTTGTTTTTCAGTGTTGACATGGGAAATGGCTATGTCTCCTTTCATTGAGTTATCTCTCAAAAAGTGATGTCAGATATCTATGTGTTTGGTTCTGGAGTGCGCAACAGGATTATGGTCAATTTTAATGGCACTCTCATTGTCACAAAGGAGTGGAATACAACTCATATTGTAACTGTAAGCCCTTAGAGTTTGTCGCATCCAAAGGAATTGTGTACAACAACTCCCGGCTGCAGCATACTCCGCTTCGGCCATGGATAAGGCAATGGAATTAAGTTTCATGGAGGACCAAGAAACTAGAGATCTACCTAGGAATTGGCAAGTACAAGAGGTACTTTTTCTATCTACCTTGCATCAGGCATAAATATCATCGGAGTATCCAATGGGACCAAATTTTGAACCTTTAGGATACCAAAGGCCTAGTTTGGGTGTATGAACTAAATATCGCAAGATCCTTTTTACGACTGTCAAATGACATTCCTTAGGATTCACTACAGGAATATCGGTCACTTACGTCGGCCAAAGCCGACGTAAGTAAGGCTTAAACCAATGTAAGTAACTTAATTACGTCGGTTTTCCCTTAATTACGTCGGCTTTCAGCCGACGTAGGCATTTGGACGTAATTAAGGTGACTTACGTCGGCCACCGACGTAAGTTACCTTAATTACGTCGGTCTGCAGAAGCCGACATAAGTTAAGTGTCGAGATGGGCCTTGGGCTGGGCCGGAGGACTTACGTCGGCTTGGGCAAGCCGACATAAGTAAAGTGCTGTAACTTACGTCGGTCAGGGCAAACCGACGTAAGTTAAGTGGTTTAACTTATGTCGGTATGGCCTGACCGACGTAAGTTAACCTGGGCTAACTTACGTCGGCATTCCCATAGCCGACGTAAGTTAAGTTTTCGAATTTTTTTTAAAAACAGAAACTGACTACCTCGCTCGATGGCGAGAACACAGAACAGACAAATAAGATATACACAGCATAACGGTTTCAATATATAGTTCAAAACATCAACAACAACACAATTTGCAAAATAAATTCCACCGGGCTACACGCTAGCCCCTCCATTACCTCCGGGATCTTCTCGGTGTGTTCCGGAACCCTGCAAAAGAATCATAATTAGGATAAATTAGAAGTCCATAAAACAACTAGTCAAAAGTGTGAGTAACACATTTTCTAAATTAAATGTGATGCAAGTAACTTCTTTAACATAATGAAAAGGGAATCAAACTCCTAGGTATAGACAATATTACCTGCTCCGGTGTCTGCTGCGGCGGAAGCGTAGGAATCTCGATGTCCTGACTGCTTTGTCGAGCAAGAGCCTGCCATTGCAAGATATTAGCAGATATATGTTATTAAGTGCTGTGAAATTTAACTACGGTACTTTAAATTACATACAGCCACCGTTGCTTGCATCTGGGCCATCATTAAGGCCGTCCTCTGCTGCTCCTCCCTTGCCTCCGCTCTCGTCCTCTCCAGCTCTACCTGAGTTTGCGTCAGCGACTCCCTCATGGCCTGGAGCTCCAGCTGGGTCTACGAGAGACGACCACTGGTCCCAACAGTTGAAGCCTGCGACAATGAAGCATCTCTCAAAGGTCGCGTCGACCTCGAGTCGACAACTCCATCGAAAATGGCAAACCTGCAAAAGAATGAAAACACTAAGTAGAAGAAGATTAATTGAAAAAGAAATGAAACACACGAAGAACTCACCATCCGTGGGCCTTCCCGCCTCCGCTTGCGTACGCGGCTTGGGGGTCGATCGGCGTGCTTTCCCAATCGTAATCCGCACCGTGTATCTTTGCGACCTCCTGCACGTACTTTGTCTACAAAACAAATAAATCTTGTAAGCATGTCAATAATAGTATTAGTTATAATGAAATTGATGAATTTCGAAAACTTACCAGTCGGTCGGCTGCGACCTGACTACACTGCCCTGGCTGAGAAGGGTCACCTCCCTTGTGACCTCTCTTCCAAACCTGGGTCGGGGTCGGCTCATGACCCATCTCTCGCTCCTGTACATCCGTGTTAGTGAGATAAATAATATATTAGGAACACATAAATAAAATAAAAAGGTACTTACCATGCGTTTAGCCAAACGCAAGTAGCCGTCGCCGCCATAGTTGTGCTTGCCCTCGGACCCCATGCGGCACTGTCTAGCCTTCGTGGACTTGTTGATAAAAGCGTCGCTAGCCCAGTACCGACAGAGAGCTAAGTACGCCTTGATGTTACCCTGTAACTAGGAAATACTAACCTGCACATATTTCATTTTCATCAACGCGGTTAACATACGTAGATATTGTAAATATTTAACAATATTAAAAACTTACCTCCGCGTACTGCTCCTCTGTCAAGTAGGAGTCCGAGTCCTTCCTAAAGACACCCCTTTGCTGCTCCTGCTCCTGCTTCCGGGGGTGCCGCTTGTAGTACGCGTTGACGGCCTGAATCCGGGCGTACGACAACGCCGCCGTCGTGAGCTTCCGAGCCTTGTAATGGAACACGCGTCTCGCGTGGTCCTCCATGCCCGGTTCCTCTACTTGGTACCTCAGCTTTAAGCAAACAAATATTTAAGTGATATGCAATTAAGAATTCAAACGAGTTGAAAAAACGAAACAGTTAAACTTACCATAAAATCGTGCCACACGGCTCCCTGAACCATGCCGTGCACCGGGTGAGAGACCCGAGCGTAGTCATCCCACGACAGGGCAGGAAAACCGTCAATTACACTGGGGTAGTGCAACTTGATGATAGCACCGAGGACACTATTAACCTGCCTGTGGTGCTTCTCGGCCCCCGTGAACGAGAAGTCGTACCAACATCTACAAAATATATTAAATCATTAAGTAAAGGAAAACAACATCTAATATTTAATATACTATATACAGTATTTATACCAGTCTCCAACGGGACGGATCGTGGTCTGCTGAGTAGTAACCGGAGGAGGAGCCGCAAAGTGGGTCCTCCTCGTCCGTCGCCTCTGCTGCGACGCTGCCGCGTCCTGTGGCCCTGAAGGTTGCTCATTTATATTGTATCGCATTATCGAAGTATTAACATTGTTTTTCTCTGCAAAGTAAACACTTGAGAAGTATCTCACTTCCTTAAGAGTAAAAGCTTCAGCGATGCAACCTTCAACCCTTGCCCTGTTACCAACCATTGGTTTTAGATATCTAAGTGATCTTTCAATATGATACATCTACCTATATTGTACGTGACCGCCCACTTTCGCTTCAAATGGAAGATGAATTAAGAGATGTTGCATTGGATTGAAAAATCCCGGAGGAAAAAATTTTTCCATCTTACACAAAAGTACCGGAACCTCCTTTTCCAATTTAGTCATCATCTCTGGCGTGATTTCTTTAGCACAGAGTTGCCTATAGAAGTGGCTAAGCTCGGCTAACACCTTCCACACTGCATCGTCAAAATAGCCTCGAAACATAACAGGCAGAAGTCTTTTCATGATTATGTGATAATCATGACTCTTCAACCCAATGAGCTTTCCCGTTTTCACATTCACGGCTCGTCTCAGACTAGCTGCGTAACCATCTGGGAATTTCAACCTTTACAACCATTCGAGAACTTCTTTTTTCTCTTTAGGTCGAAGACAGAAAGGAGCGCGTGGTTTACCACCATTTTTGGAGAGCTCAAGAGTTTGACGGTTACAAAGCTCGGCAAGATCCTTTCGAGCCTTTAAATTTTCTTTTGTGTTGCCCGTCATGTCCATGCATGTGCTTATGATACATTCGGCCATGTTACGCTCTTGATGCATAACATCAATGTTGTGCCTTAGAATCAACGACTTCACATACGGTAACTCCCAAAGTCCACATATGTGAGTCCAATTGTGTTTGTCTCCGTAACCTTCGAAATATCCAGGACGACCTTCATCTGGCACCAATTTGTCCAACATATCAGATATTTCTGACCCGTCAAGATGTTTCGGTGGTCCTTTAGTGACAACGGTGTTCTTTCTGAAGACATTACTCTATTGTCTAAACAAGTGATTCGGAGGTAGCCAACGTCTATGACAATCAAAGTAAGATATCTTGCCTCCATGGGTAAGTCGAAAGCAATCGGTGTCCGAGGCACATATCGGACACGTCAACCGATCATGAGTGCTCCATCCAGAAAACATGCCGTATGCCGGAAAATCATGAACGGACCACAAATAAGCAACTCGGAGGTTGAATTTCTGTTTCTTGTAACAGTCGTACGCTTCGACTCCTGTCCACAACATTTTCAACTCTTCGATCAACGGTTTCAGCATCACGTTGAGACGTGACCCAGGATGATCTGGCCCAGGTACAATGAGGCTAAGAAACATAAACTCATTCTTCATGCAAATGGTCGGCGGAAGATTGTACGGAATGACAAAGACGGGCCAACAGGAGTATGGTGCGGCGTTTGTGCTGAACGGCGTGAACCCATCTGTCGCGAACCCGATGCGAACATTTCTCGCTTCACGAGCAAATTCCGGGTCGAACCGGTCCAGAGCCTTCCATGCCTCACCATCGGACGGGTGCATCATGACTCCATTGTTATCACGCTCACCTTCTTTGTGCCATCTCATGTGTCTGGCCGTTTTTTTTGAAAGGAACAACCGCTTCAACCTCGGTGTCACAGGTAAGTAACGAAGCTGCTTACGTGCGAGTTCCGTCATCACTGTATTACCATCATTATTAACAACTTCAACAAACCTCGGTTGACCACATTTCAAACATTTGTTCTCATTGGCATGCTCTCTCTAGAAAAGCATGCAGTTGTCCGGACACACATCAATCTTTTTGTGCTTCATCCCGAGACCAGAAAGAATTTTCTTCGAGTTGTACATGTCCTTAGGCACTTTGTTGGGTTGTGGAAGGGCATCTTTGAACAAATCGATGAGCATGTTGTAACAATTGTTAGAAAAGAAGAACTTAGACTTAATTGCCATAAGTCTAGTCACAAAATTGAGGATTGACATTTTAGTGTGTTCATGCAGAGCCTCTTCTGAATCTTTGAGACGTTTGAAGAACTCTTTAACCTCTGCTATTTGAGTATCTTCTGTAAGCTCTGGTCGTATAGATTCCAGCATCTCATCCATCATATCAACCTCTTGAGCATCATCATTGTCCGCTTCCACTTCTTGTACAGCTTGAGAAGTTGTCTCGCCGTGGAAGTTCCACAACTCATAATGTGACACGTAACCGTTTCGACACAAGTGCAACGTAAGTTCCACTTTGTCCAAAAACGTTCCATTTCGGCATTTCGTACATGGGCACCGTGCCTTATCACTATTTGACAACGAAAAAGCTCGTTCCAAAAAAGCTTCTGTCTTGGCGTACCACTCATCTGAGTGACCACCAGTTCTGCTCTTCCAACCAGTGTACATCCAACTACTGTCTTCGCCCATGTTTGACTCTGCAATTTAACGCGAAAGAAATTGTCGTTAATGTATTGTTATGTTATGTGTCACGGCCCTACAACCTAGGCAGATAGATCCTAAACCCACCCAAGAGTGGCTGAGCGGAGCGTGCTCATGACGAGACACGTGATCTGGATTCGAACAAAATTTCGGCAGCATAACCCCGCTGTTCTCCACTACACGCCCAAAAATGGTGCAGCAGAGAACAACAAGGTTACGCCACCGAAATCTCGTCCAAATCCGGACCCGCGTCTCGTCACAAGCCACGCCCCCTCGGTCACTCCGAGGCTGTCCAAAAAGGGAAAATTCCGAACCTGCACGTCTCACATGCCAATGGCATGTGAGACGTGCCGATCCGATACGGGTAATACATTGCTATAGGTTACGTTGCTCATTTTCATTTTGAGGTCATTTAAGAGAGAGGAAAGAACTAGAGAAAGACTAAGAGGAAAGTTGGTCTTAGATGACAATTCCACATCCATTTCCACCGTCCACACAATCGCGGGTCATTGACGTTCTTAAGGTGGTAAGGCGACGGATCCCCCTGCTCCTGCGGCGCCAGCTTTCCCTGCCACCGCCGGCTTCCCTGGTCACCGCCGCCTTACCCTAGAAAGCAAGGCAACAGGGACGCCTTACGATGTCGGAGCGCCTTACCGCTTTAGCGTCGCTAAAGCGACGCTAAAGTGACGCCTTAATAACTATATACCGCGTTTCTCAGTTCACCGTCAGCGCGAGCTTCTTTTGCGTGCCGCCCACCGCCTCGAGCTCCTCCGCCGCCCCGATCTCCTCTGCTCACCCCTACACACGACCCACGGTTTCTCTCTCTCTCTTGGAGCTACCGGCGACGCCGTGGCACCCGACAGTGGGCCGGCCCCGACGCTTTCCTCCTCATGGTGCAATTAAGCACTTAATAATAAATAGATAAACCACTTCAGCATAATTAAACGCATAAGCAAATTAACAACTTAAATAAACCAATTAAGCATAATTAAACATAATTAAATAAACCACCTAAGCATAATTAAGCAAATTAAGCAAAATTAAGCAAATTAAGCATAATTATGCATAATTAAGCAAATTAATCATAATAAAATAAACCACTTAAGCATATTTAAGCAAATTAAGCAAAAATAAGCAAATTAAGCATAATTATGCATAATTAAGCAAATTAATCATAATAAAATAAACCACTTAAGCATATTTAAGCAAATTAACCACTTAACCATAATTAAATAAACAATTAAGCAATTTCAGCAAATTTATATTAAGCAATTTCAGCAAATTTCAGCAAACAATTAAGCAATTAAACAATTAAGCAATTAAACAATTAAGCACATGGGGAGGGGAGGTCAAGGGGGAGGGGAGGAGGAGGGGGAGAGGGGGGGCTAGGGATGGGAGGGGAGGGGAAGGGGGGCGGCGCTCGGCCGTGGAGGGGAGGGGGAGGGGAGGTCGAGGGGGAGGGGAGGAGGAAGGGGGGCTCGGGAGGGGAGGGGAGGGGAAGGGCCAGGGGGCGGTGCTCGGCCCTGGAGGGGAGGGAGAGGGGAGGTGGAGGGGGGAGGGGAGGGGATGGGGAGGCGGACGGCGACGGTAGGGCGGCGCTCGGGACGGCAGGGCGGCGCTCGGGATGGGGAGGTGGACGGCGGTGGCAGGACGGCGACGGCAGGGCGGCGCGTGGGGGGGTCGGGGAGGGGAGGGGAGGAGAGAAGGGGAGGGGAGTACCTTGTGGCGGCGGCGTAGGACGGCGGCGTCGAGCGGCGTGCCGACGGCGGGGCGGCGACGGGGAGCAGGCGGTGGGGCTGCGACGGCGGTGCGGCGTGTCGGCGGCGGGGGCGGCGACGGGGAGCAGGCGGCGGGGCGGCGACGGGGGGCAGGCGGCGGCTCGGGGTCTGCGGTGGCGGTTGGGAAAAGGCGCGCGTGAAATGAGAGCGCGCACCGCTCGCGCGGTTAGGTTAAACAACAACTTATGTTGGCCAAGTTTACTTACGTCGGCCGACGTCAGGGCCGACGTAAGTAAGATTTAACTTATGTCGGTCATTTAACTTACATCGGTTATGGGCCGAGGCCGACGTGGGTACTTTTTATTACTGTCGGTCCCTTTACTTACGTCGGTCGGCCGACGTAATTTACTTAACTTACGTCGGCTACCAGGCACCGACGTAAGTTACTTACTTACGTCGGCCGGCCGACATAAGTTGCCCTGGCCGACGTAAGTGATCGATATTCCTGTAGTGATTGGCTTGAAATCTTGTACACAAACATACACTCAACATGATATCAGGCCTAGATGCACATAAATAAAATAAGGAGCCAATCACGGAGCGATATACCTTTTGATCCATGTTTGGATTATCTTCATTGAGATCCAGGTGTCCATTTGTCGCCATGGGAGTCTTTATGGACTTTGCTTTGTCCATGCCAAATTTCTTGAGAATGTCTTGAGTGTACTTTGTTCGGCTTATGAACATCGCTTCCTTTTGTTGCTTCACTTGCAATCCCAAAAAGTATCTCAACTATCCCATCATGGACATCTTGAATCTATCTATCATAATCTTACTAAATTCTTGACAAAAAGATTTGTTAGTTGAACCAAAAATGATATCATCAACATAGTGTAACACCCTAAATTTTCGCATCCTGCATTGCATACATGATCAGGCATTAAACATTAGTAGGATAAAAGAAAAATAATAAAACATAAAAGATGGAGCATATATATATATAAATGTATGAAGCAAAAGAAGAAAAAGAAAATAATAATTATAGCCTAAAACTTGTAATAGGGAATAAGTATAAAAATAATAATAATAAAATATATATAAGTATATATATAAATAATATATACAACAATATATAAAAATAGATAAAATATTGATATTAATAATATATGTTATAAAAATAATAAATAATAAATAATAAATATATAATATGAATAATAATACATATATAAAAAATATATATATAAATAAATTATATAATAATAAATATATATATATATGTAATAATAAATAAATAAAATAAATAAGATAAATAAAATAAACAATATATAATAAAAGAATATATAAAAAAAGAAAAAAAAAAGGAGCTGCGTCGGCGGCCGAGCCGCCAGCCGTACCGCACCCGGCCGCGCGCCCCGCCGCCCGAGGCGCCGGGCCCCGCTCCCACGCCGCCTCGATCGCCCCCCCCCCCAGCCGCCTGGCGCGCGCCCACCCCGCCGCCTTGGCCCCCACGCCGCACGGCTCCCGCCCACGCCTGCCCGGACCCCGCCGCCTGGCCCACCCCGTCGCCTGCGCCCCGATACACGCGCCCCTGCCTCCACGTGCGCCACCCCGCCGAACCGCAACGGCCTCCCGCCTCCCGCCCCGATCCCCACTCCCGCCAGCGCCCCGCCCGCCGTACGCAGCACCCGGTCCCGCCCCTGATGCCCCTGCCGCGATTCCCAGCCCCGCCCGCATACCGCGCCAGCCCCAGCCGAAAATCCCGCCCCGGTTCCGATTTTTCCCGACCGAGTCCCGATCCCGCCCGCTCCCGATTCCAGCGCCGATTCCCCCGCGTCGCCTGTTCCGCCGCCCCTATAAAAAGGAACCGAAGGCCCCCGTTCCCAGCCGCCAGACGCAGCCGCCGGAACAGAGAAAAAAAGGGCACCAGGAGGTTGCGCCAGGGGAAGAAAAGGAAGAAAAAAGAGGGGAAGCAGAGGAAGAAAAAGAGGAGGGTACCACCGTCCACCGGAGATCGTCGCCGTCGTCGTGCCGCCGAGGGACTGCTGTACCATCTACTTCGTCTACGCGTCGCAATTGTTCCGCGATCGTCAAACCGTTAGATCTACGGTAGGATTCGTTCCCGATGCGAATTTTGGCGACGCATTAGATCTAATAGACATAAATTGATTTTAGTTGCACTATAATTTTATTTTCAGCAGCATTAATTCACCCTAAAACCCCCGTAAACTCGTATGAACACGTATGAACTAGTTGCATCTAATTAATAGACAACCATAGTTAATTAATTATTGTACCTTGCATGCATGCATATCATCGCATGTTGATTAATGTGTGTGCATCATGTTGATTTGTATGTATATTCTTGTATGTGTGATCATGAGTAGAGGGAAGTGCTCAAGAGGTCGTGTACGAGGATTTTCAGAATCAAGATTTCGAAGCGCTTGTGCAACCCCATCCGCCGGAGCAAGGCAAGTGTCCTTGAAGCATATTGATCCTGTTTTTAAAATAAATGTTTTGTTTGCAAACTGCATGCTTGTGTCAAATTGATGGGAATCCTATGATAGGAAGTTTACTAGTTTTGTTAAACCACCCTCATCACCTGGGACATATGGTAGGTAGTCGGGATGTGATTTTTACTTTTTTGCTTCGCTTAATTAATTGGGATGACAAACAACACTACACATTTAATTATGCATCAATGATATTCTGGTTAATGTGAACTGGTCAATACGATGGGTGATCTAAGCAAGCTTGGTATGTGGATGGGTTGGATGTTATGGTGGTTTGCTTGCTTTAGATCTAAGGACCGGTTCATGCGAGAATAGGCCAGGACTACAGTGCCACCACGAGGCCAAGTATGGGTGCGGCGTAGCTGATTAATTAGGGCTTTGCTAGTCATGTTTGGACCATTGTGGATGCTCGGGGAAGGGGTAGTCGGATTGGGTTTGTTGATGATTGGCGGGACTACCCTGGGATCCGAATGGCTCAAGAGGGGGCCCTTGGTTGAAGATGTGCTCAGTTGGAGGCATCGCCACCGGTGAAACCTCAATGGGGTCTAAATAGGCTAGTAATCCCTTTGTAAAGGCTATTTTGTGATCTCTTGGCCACACACCAACGGAAGTGTGTAATATGACTGACGGGTCATGGGCATAAGGGATATTCTTAGTCGCTGAAAGGTGATGAAATCACGAACACGTGGGTAAAGTGGTACAAACTCTACAGAGTTAATTAAAACTATCATGATAGCCGTGCTCCCGGTTATGAGCGCATGGATGACCTACATGATCAGAGGGAAATTGGGATATGGTTATGGTTATGGTTGGTTTATGGTTATGGGCTGGTAATGGTTATAAATGGTTTTTGGCTTATGGTTACGGATATGAATTTGAGTTACGGTAACTTGACATGGATAATGATGATGTTGGCAATAATTGCATATGGTTTATATTTTGTTAATATGATGGTTATGATGGGATTGTTTCACATAAACGTAGGATAATGCTTTTCAAATGTTTTACTGTACTTTTCAGCACTTAGCCATTATTATTGTCGTCACTTGAATCAGCCACATGTCATACTTTCCACACTTGCTGAGTACGACATGTACTCACTCTTGCAATCCCCCACCCCAACAGTTGCAGGTCAGGATTGTGAGTTTAATGGCGATAATGTGGAGATCTAGGCCGTGTCTACCGTCAACTTTGCATGTGGTGTTGCATGGATCTGCGCTATCCCTTTTGCTTAGTTTGCTTAGTTGCTTAATTAGTTTATTTCCGCTGCATTAGTTGAACTTGTCATTAATATTCATTAGAGCTTTTATTCGAGGATAATATGGTTTGTGTAATAAAATTTGATAATTAATCTTGTTCTGTGGTAATTATCTGTATATCGTTTGTGATTGCACTCGTATATGTGTGATGAACATCCTGGGCACACATATGCGTTAGCTTGGTTCAGTTTTCGGAGCCGGGCGTCACAAATTGGTATCAGAGCCAGGTTGACTGTAGGACGCAGCCTAGATAGAATGGACACTTTAGAGCACATAGGAGCACTCAGTAACCGATGTGTTTTTGCTTGGAGTGCTGTTTGCTATATATATTGTTTGCTTGTGTGCTTAATAGAGGATTTTGGGATGCTTTAGCATTGCCATGTCCACCTAGGCTAGTATAGCTAGTTGGTTAGCTTCATATCCCTTGATGCATATAGTTGGGGACGTTTCTAAATTCTTACCTATTGCTTTTCTCTAGATGTTGAGGACTCGCAACCAGAGGGATGCTAATGATGAGGAGGAGAACCATGGAGCGCCTCAGAACAACAACGGACAAAGACCTGCTCATGGATCCATCAATATTGAGCAGCTATTGGCCATGCAAAACCAGCTCATGCAGACCATGATACAAACTATGGGACAGCTGCGGGCTGGCAATATCAACAATCAGCCCCACATGCCTCCACCGCCTCCCCCGCCTCCTCATAACCGATTGGGAGAGTTCATGAGGACTAGGCCGCCAACCTTTGCTCAAGATGCTGACCCTATGGATGCGGATGATTGGCTCAAGTCCGTGGAGAAGAAGCTAGCCATTGTCCAATGCAGTGACCGAGAGAAGGTCCTATTTGCTTCTCATCAACTTGTTGGAGCAGCTGCCGATTGGTGGGATTCACTATGCAATGCTCATGAGGATCAAGAGAGGATCACTTGGGCCGAATTCAAGGAGAATTTTCGTTCTCATTATGTGCCGGAAGGTGTTATGATCTTGAAGAGGCAGGAATTCGAGAACTTAAGGCAAGGAAGGTCAAGCGTGAGTGAGTATCTCAACAAGTTCACTCAACTCTCAAGGTATGCGCCCGAGGATGTTAGTCGGGATAGCCGGAAGCAATACTTGTTCATGAGAGGCTTGAACAATGAGATCCAAGTGCAACTACTCAACTGCGATTATGCCAATTTCCAGAAATTTGTGGACAAAGCCATTGTGGTTGAGAACAAGATCCGTGAGATGGAGCAAGAGATTAAGAGGAAGGCGCCATATCAAGGACAACAACAAGGAAGTAGTGTGCGCCCTCGCCTTGCACCACCCAATGCACCCCATTACAGCTCCCCTATTCCTGCTCAGCGCCCTGGTTATGCACCACATCCAACTCAGTTTGTGCAGCAGCGCCCTGTTATGCAAGCAATGCCTTATGCGCCTCGTGCTGATTTTCCTGGAACCAATGCTCAAAACCAAGCTCGACCCAATAATCCTGGTGGAGTTAAGAGGTGCTATACTTGTGGAGAAGCTGGACACTTTGCGAATCAATGTCCTAAGTCAGGCCTTGGTCAAAGAAGCAATGCGCCGAGGCAAAACCCAAGTACTAATGGAGGACAGCCACAAGGAAGTCGTGGACAGCAGAATTTTGCTCGTGGCGACGTGAACCATGTCTCTACAGAGGATGCTCAACAAGCGGATGACGTGGTCATTGGTATGTTTCTCGCTAACTCCAATCCCACGACTATGTTATTTGATTCTGGAGCAACGCATTCATTCATTGCATCAAAGTATGTTACCAAGTATAGTTTGCCTATCTCTCATATGAAGTCTACTCTATTGGTTGAGTCTCCTAGAGGACAGATGAGGACAAATATAGTATGTCCAAAAGTAAGCCTTAGAATAAGGGGGGTAGACTTCTCCGCCAAACTCACTGTTTTGGATTCACAAGGAATAAGAGGATCCGTTGGTGCAAAGTGCAATGGAAACACCATACGGAAACCGAAGCCACATGGGAACGTGAAGAAGACCTGAAGGCAGAATTCCCTCACCTTTTCTCCACGCTATCGAATCTCGAGGGCGAGATTCATTTTAAGGGGGGTAGAATTGTAACACCCTAAATTTTCGCATCCTGCATTGCATACATGATCAGGCATTAAACATTAGTAGGATAAAAGAAAAATAATAAAAAATAAAAGATGGAGCATATATATATAAATGTATGAAGCAAAAGAAGAAAAAGAAAATAATAATTATAGCCTAAAACTTGTAATAGGGAATAAGTATAAAAATAATAATAATAAAATATATATAAGTATATATATAAATAATATATATATAACAATATATAAAAATAGATAAAATATTGATATTAATAATATATGTTATAAAAATAATAAATAATAAATAATAAATAATAAATATATAATATGAATAATAATACATATATAAAAAATTATATATATAAATAAATTATATAATATATATATATATATATATGTAATAATAAATAAATAAAATAAATAAGATAAATAAAATACACAATATATAATAACAGAATATATAAAAAAAGAAAAAAAAAGAAAAAAAAGGGACCTGCGCCGGCGGCCGAGCAGCCAGCCGTACCGCACCCGGCCGCGCGCACCGCCGCCCGAGGCGCCGGGCCCCGCTCCCACGCCGCCTCGATCGCCCCCCCCCCCCCAGCCGCCTGGCGCGCGCCCACCCCGCCGCCTTGGCCCCCGCGCCGCACGGCTCCCGCCCACGCCCGCCCGGACCCCGCCGCCTGCGCCCCGATACACGCGCCCCCCGCCTCCACGTGCGCCACCCCGCCGAACCGCAACGGCCTCCCGCCTCCCGCCCCGATCCCCACTCCCGCCAGCGCCCCGCCCGCCGTACGCAGCGCCCGGTCCCGCCCCCGATGCCCCTGTCGCGATTCCCGGCCCCGCCCGCGTACCGCGCCAGCCCCAGCCGAAAATCCCGCCCTGGTTCCGATTTTTCCCGACCGAGTCCCGATCCCGCCCGCTCCCGATTCCAGCGCCGATTCCCCCGCGTCGCCTGTTCCGCCGCCCCTATAAAAAGGAACCGAAGGCCCCCGTTCCCAGCCGCCAGACGCAGCCGCCGGAACAGAGAAAAAAAAGGGCACCAGGAGGCTGCGCCAGGGGAAGAAAAGGAAGAAAAAAGAGGGGAAGAATAGGAATAAAAAGAGGAGGGTACCACCGTCCACCGGAGATCGTCGCCGTCGTCGTGCCGCCGTGGGACTGCTGTACCATCTACTTCGTCTACGCGTCGCAATTGTTCCGCGACCGTCAAACCGTCAGATCTACGGTAGGATTCATTCCCGATGCGAATTTTGGCGACGCATTAGATCTAATAGACATAAATTGATATTAGTTGAACTATAATTTTATTTTCAGCAGCATTAGTTCACCCTAAAACCCCCGTAAACTTGTATGAACACGTATGAACTAGTTGCATCTAATTAATAGACACCGTAGTTAATTAATTATTGTACCTTGCATGCATGCATATCATCGCATGTTGATTAATGTGTGTGCATCATGTTGATTTGTATGTATATTCTTGTATGTGTGATCATGAGTAGAGGGAAGTGCTCAAGAGGTCGTGTACGAGGATTTTCAGAATCAAGATTTCGAAGCGCTTGTGCAACCCCATCCGCCGGAGCAAGGCAAGTGTCCTTGAAGCATATTGATCTTGTTTTTAAAATAAATGTTTTGTTTGCAAACTGCATGCTTGTGTCAAATTGATGGGAATCCTATGATAGGAAGTTTACTAGTTTTGTTAAACCACCCTCGTCACCTGGGACATATGGTAGATAGTCGGGATGTGATTTTTACTTTTTTGCTTCGCTTAATTAATTGGGATGACAAACAACACTACACATTTAATTATGCATCAATGATATTCTGGTTAATGTGAACTGGTCAATACGATGGGTGATCTAAGCAAGCCTGGTATGTGGATGGGTTGGATGTTATGGTGGTTTGCTTGCTTTAGATCTAAGGACCGGTTCATGCGAGAATAGGCCAGGACTACAGTGCCACCACGAGGCCAAGTATGGGTGCGGCGTAGCTGATTAATTAGGGCTTTGCTAGTACTGTTTGGACCATTGTGGATGCTCGGGGAAGGGGTAGTCGGATTGGGTTTGTTGATGATTGGCGGGACTACCCTGGGATCCGAATGGCTCAAGAGGGGGCCCTTGGTTGAAGATGTGCTCAGTTGGAGGCATCGCCACCGGTGAAACCTCAGTGGGGTCTAAATAGGCTAGTAATCCCTTTGTAAAGGCTATTTTGTGATCTCTTAGCCACACACCAACGGAAGTGTGTAATATGACTGACGGGTCATGGGCATAAGGGAGATTCTTAGTCGCCGAAAGGTGATGAAATCACGAACACGTGGGTAAAGTGGTACAAACTCTGCAGAGTTAATTAAAACTATCATGATAGCCGTGCTCCCGGTTATGAGCGCCTGGATGACCTACATGATTAGAGGGAAATTGGGATATGGTTATGGTTATGGTTGGTTTATGGTTATGGGCTGGTAATGGTTATGAATGGTTTTTGGCTTATGGTTACGGATATGAATTTGAGTTACGGTAACTGGACATGGATAATGATGATGTTGGCAATAATTGCATATGGTTTATATTTTGTTAATATGATGGTTATGATGGGATTGTTTCACATAGACGTAGGATAATGCTTTTCAAATGTTTTACTGTACTTTTCAGCACTTAGCCATTATTATTGTCGTCACTTGAATCAGCCACATGTCATACTTTCCACACTTGCTGAGTACGACATGTACTCACTCTTGCAATCCCCCACCCCAACAGTTGCAGGTCAGGATTGTGAGTTTAATGGCGATAATGTGGAGATCTAGGCCGTGTCTACCGTCAACTTTGCCTGTGGTGTTGCATGGAGCTGCGCTATCCCTTTTGCTTAGTTTGCTTAGTTGCTTAATTAGTTTATTTCCGCTGCATTAGTTGAACTTGTCATTAATATTCATTAGAGCTTGTATTCGAGGATAATATGGTTTGTGTAATAAAATTTGATAATTAATCTTGTTCTGTGGTAATTATCTGTATATCGTTTGTGATTGCACTCGTATATGTGTGATGAACATCCTGGGCACACATATGCGTTAGCTTGGTTCAGTTTTCGGAGCCGGGCGTCACACATAGATTTGGCAAATGAATAGATCATTATCAAGATGCTTAGTAAACAGGGTGTAATCAGCTTTACCAATATTAAAACAATTTTCAATCAAAAAATCTCTAAGGCACTCATATCAAGCTCTAGGAGCTTGTTTGAGGCCATAGAGAGTCTTACGCAGTTTGTATACATGGTCGGGGAACTCTTGATCTTCAAATCCGGGGGTTCGCTCCATGTACACCTCCTCCTTATCGGTCCATTGAGGAAGGCGCTTTTCATGTCCATTTGATAAAGCTTGAAATTATGGTGAGTAGCATATGAAAGTAATATACAAATCGATTCAAGCCTAGCTATAGGAGCAAAAGTCTTGTCAAAATCCAAACCTCCGACTTGTGAATACCCTTTGGCCGCAAGTCCTGCCTTGTTCCTTGTCACCACCCCGTGTTTGTCTTGCTTGTTGCGGAAGACCCATTTAGTGCTGACAACATTAAACTTGGGTCTTTCGACAAGTTCCCACACTTCATTCCTTTTGGAGTTGTTCACTTCTTCTTGCATTGCCACCACTCAATCCGGATCGTTTAATGTATCTTTAACCCTGTGTGGTTCCAAAGAGGATACAAATGAGTAATGTTCAAAAAAATTAGCTATACGATCTTGAGTTGTTACTCCCTTTTGGATGTCACCGATTATGTTGTCGACAGGGTGATCTCCTTGGATGCATTGATGTACTCTTGGATGTGGCACTTGTGATGTTGATTCTTCATGGTCATCATCTTCTTCTCCCCCTGTATGGTTGCCTTCATTTATGTGTTGATCATCTTGGTCTTCTTGAGGTTGATCTTGTGTGGAAGCTCCCCCTTGATCATTCTCCTCCACTTGTGGTTCATCTTCTTCATTTACATTTGTAGGTGGCACTTGTGGTCGAACATCGCCCAACGTCATTCTTCTCAATGCTTGACATGGAGCTTCTTCTTGATCTAGCACACATTGATCAACTTGCTCTTCTTGAGAGCCGTTAGTTTCATCAAACACCACGTCACGTGCTACTTCAACAAGTTCGGAGGTCTGTTAGTAGCTCATACGAGGTTTTCTTGAGCAACTGATGAAGATAGAGTCGGTTTATGGCGTGACAAGCAGTGTTAACCACTTTAGCCCAAAACTGGTCCGAAGACTTGTGTTCATCGAGCATTGTCCTCACCATCTCAATGAGTGTTTGATTCTTCATTTCGGCTACTCCGTTTTGTTGAGGAGAATAAGGTGCTAAAAACTCATGCCTTATCCCTTCTTCATCTAGATACTCCTCGACTTGGGTATTCTTGGACTCCGTTCTGTTGTCACTTTGTATGTTCTTGATCGTCAAGGAAAATTCATTTTGAGCTTGCTTGAGAAACTTCTTGAGGGTTCCTTGAGTTTTTGTCTTATGATGTAAAAAAGAAAACCCACGTGAAGCGAGAAAAATCATCAACAATGACTAAACCGTACTTGTTACCGCCGATGATTATGTAAGAAATTGGACCAAATAGGTCCATGTGAAGGAGCTCGAGTGGCCTTGATGTAGTCATGACATTCTTCGCGGGATGGGGTGCTCCTACTTGCTTATCGGCTTGGCACACGCTACAAGGCCTGTCTTTCTCAGAAACAACATCCTTTAAACCTCGGATGTGATTGCCTTGAAGGAGTTTTTGAAGATTCCTCATACCAATATGTGCTAGCTGTATATTCCACAGCCAACCCATGTTGGTCTTTGCAATCAAGCATGTGTCAAGTTCGGCTTTATCTTTGTTGAAGTCAACTATATAAAGTTTCCCCTTTAACACACCCTTGAATGCAACCGAGTTATCACTCCTTCTAGAGACGGTCACTCCCTCATTAGTGAATAAACAATTACAACCTTGGTCACATAATTGAGATACGGAAAAAAGGTTATAATCCAAAGAATCAACGTGTAAAACATGAGAAAGAGTATGTTTTGATGAAATTGCAATTTTACCGGTACCAAGCACCCTTCCTTGACTGTTATCACCAAAGTAAATACTTTCGCATGGATCTTCATTTTCTTTATATTCCACAAACATTCTTCTTTCTCTGGTCATGTTATTTGTGCATCCACTGTCTAGCATCCATTTAGCTCGACCAGATGAATAGGCCTGCAAAAGACAAATTATGCCTTGGTCTTTGGTACCCAAGCTTGCTTGCATCCTTTGAGGTTAGTCACAAGTGATTTGGGCACCCACACATGAGACTTGGTGTTCCCATGGTGTGGCCCAACATGTTTAGCAAAAAATCTACCAAGATTACTTTTCATAAGAACATATGATGCATCAAAAGTTCTAAACTAGAGTTGTTGTTCATATGTGTTGACAATGTTACTTTTATCAAAGTATTAAGTTGTCTAATCTGAGAGGTGTTTCCCTTGACAAAAGCAATGTGTTCCTTGATATTCTTTTGGCTTCTAGCATTTTTCTTTTCACCATATGAATACCCAATGCCATATTTGACATTAGGAGGTCTTGTGACCAAGTATGTACTGCGTGCATACTTGACCTTCTCCTTGTCAAATATGCCACTTCGGGAAGGATGCTTGTCCTTTGTCAAGTTTGACTTCTCCTTCAAGTTAGTGTCATTTTTAGCACAGGTACAAGCAATAACAGTTTCAGATTTTATATGTTGAGAAGGTGAGCTTGAAGAGGATGAAGAACCACTTTGCTTGAGTGACTCAACTTGTACCTCAAGAATCATGTTAATTTTTGTCAAGTTTGCAAGTTCATTCTTGATGGTGGCGTCTGAGTCGTTTAACTTCAAGAAAGCTTCCTTGCTTGAAGCTAACTCAAGTTCTAGTGATTTGCTTTGCTCCTTTTCAAGTTCAAGGAGCTTTTTGATCTTAAGATATTATTCCTTTTGGAGGATGATCATATCTTCTTGACGATCAACTAGCTCCTCCTTATCAACAAGCTTATCCATTAAAAATTTCATCTTAGCCACAATTTTCTTATCTAAACCAACAAGCATATCTTCATCATCACTAGAGTTATCTCTATCACTATTAAAAGAATGCGAGGAGGAAGATTTAGTCGTTACCTTTCTTTTACCTTCCATGGACATTAGACACGTTTGATCGGTGTCCTTCCATGTGTCGATGATTGGGAAGAGGGTGGATTTCTTGGTAGGCTTCATAACGGCTATGGTAGCCATCTCCTCTTCTTCGGATGAGGACTCATCATTAGAGTTACACTCCTTCCCCAAGTGTGCTTGACCATATTTTTTCTTTTTCTTGAAAGTTTTCTTAGGTTGAGGCTTGTTGTCATTCGTCTTCCTCTTATTTTCTTCATGTGGGCAATCTACTATGAAGTGGTCATATTCTCCGCAATTGTAGCATGCCCATCTCATCTTGGGTATTTGCTTGTCCCTTTGTTTTCCTTCCTTTGCGCTACAACCTTGTCTTTTTCTCATCATTTTCTTGAATTTCTTCATGAGTAAGATCATATTTTATTCATCTATATCACTGCTTTCATCGTCACTGTTGTCTTCTCAATGAGTTTCCCGAGCTTCTTTTGATATGGGTTTGCAAGTTGATTTCAAAGCAACTCTTTCTTCTTTGCCGAGGTAAGGTCGGCAATCTCCTTAACATGCTTGGCTTGATTCTCCATCATTTCAAAGTTGATAATATTCCCAAGAAGCTCGTCCGGGGTCATTTTCTGATACCCACGACTTTCTCTAATCATGGAGCAAAGGGTTACATTGCGAGGCATGAAAGCTCTAAGTATCAGCTTTACAACCTCATGATCACTCCACTTCTTGCTGCCATATGCTCGGACTTTGTTGATGAGATTCTTCAATCGGTTGTACATATCTTGTTGTGATTCATCTTCTTCTAAAGCGAATCTTCCCAATTCACCTTCAATCATTTCAATCTTGGCTTCGCATACATGACGATCACCTTCATGAGCAGTTTGTAGAGTGTCCCATATCTCCTTGGCAATTTCGAGTCCATCCACTATGGTGAACTCGTCTTGGCTCAGTGACGATGTGATAACAGCTGCAGTTGAGCGTTCCAATGAATAGCTTGTTCTTGGCTTGGAGTAGGCTCTTCATCATCATCCGGGATATCTATACATGTACACACTATGTGCCACATACTAGGGTTAAGAGATATGAGATGCATTTCATATTTTGTCTCCACATAGAATAATCATTGCCATCGAAGAAAGGTGCTTTCCCTAGAGGAATTGACAAGTAATGATTATTGTTTGAATTTAACCGATCATAATTAAAAGGATATCAGGAATAGTCGGTGTGACTACTCCCCTTCTTCTTTTCGGCCCCAATCTTCTTATTCCCTTTTTGGGGGAGTGCATTCTTCCTTAGGAGTGCCTTGAGGTCAAGCATCTCCTCATCATCGTCCTCACAATCTTGGATGGTGTCGATGAGCTTCTCTAGTTTTTGAGTTCTTTCTTCATCACCCTTCTCGTTGTTAAAGCTCTTATGTACATCCTTCATGTCCGACATCTTCTCTTCGAGTGGTGAGTCTCTTTTGAAGAGTCTTGCTCTGATACCAATTGAATGTAGCCCAGAGGGGGGGTATGATTTTTGAACTTTTGTCGGATCCTAAAACACTTATCGATCAAACACAGAGACATCGGACTAGTCCGGTACTGTGCAGACTAGTGCGGTATACGTGGACTAGAACGATCAACTTGGATCGATGATTTAACTTTTGATACTAAATACAGCGGAAAATAATTTGTAACTTGGAAGTATTACGTCAATGAAACAAGGTGTGTCAAAGATTAACTTTAATATCAATGTTTCAACATAAGTTACACAAGATTAAGTAAATGCTAGAATGTGATGAACAATAAGAACAAAAGTATGCGACACAAGATTTTATCTCGTGGTTCAATTCCCACGAAGGAATCCTACATCCACGTTGAGGAGTCCACTGTGGACCGGATCTTCACAAACCCTACCCTCGTCGAATCGTCGTCGAGGCAGATTCTTTGCCACTAACCACAAAGGGGCAAATAACCGTGTTCAAGGGGCCTTCTCACAAGTTGAGGGCTCCCCAAGATTTACAATAAAGAACACCACCAAACACACTCGAAAGATATGCAATAAACAACAAGAGTGTGCTAGAGAATCAAACCCAAGAGCTCAAGATCGTGTGCAACATGTCTCTCCTTTTGATCAATGCTAATCCTCAAAAATTTGATCTTTCTAGGGTTAGAATGTGTGGAGAGATGTGTATTTGGGGCTCTTGGAAGGTGTGATGGCGCATGGGGTCGAGAGGGTTGGTTGTAGGGTTGTACACCTATATTTATACTAGGATTTTCAAAAGTTAACTTTAGGGTTTGCGATGTCCGGACTAGTCCGTGGTGGACTCCGGACTAGTCCGGTGTGCGGCGTGTGGAAAACTCTAAGTGTTCAGAGATATCGGACTTGTCCGAGAATCCACGGACTAGTCCAATTTAGGCTATGGAAGTGTTTGGACTAGTCCGGTGTGGTGAAACTCATGTAGAATTGAGGACAAGTCCGCAATTGGAGGACTTGTACAATTTTAGTCAAAGAGTTTTCGAACTAGTCCGTGATGATATCGGACTTGTCCGTTTTGTTGTAAAGTATAAGGTCCTGAGGACAAGTCTGCACTGGGGCGGACTTGTCCGTTTTTTGTCAGAAAGATATCGGACTAGTTTGTGGTGTTATCGGACTAGTCCGGTGCTATGAAAATTGGAGACTTGCGGACAAGTCTGCACTGGGGAGACTTGTCTGTTTCTAGTCAGAGACATATCGGACTAGTCCGTGGTCATATCGTACTTGTCCAGTTTTCTTGTGAATTGTGCAATGAATGAGATTTCATTTGCTTGAGCTCTTGGGGTGTGTTTCTCCAACACACTCCATACAAAATAAGCTATTCTTTTTTGCTCTTGAGCTCTTTTCCTTTTGACTCCTCATTCTCCTTTCTTTTTGAGCTTTCCTCCAAATTTTCTGTGACACCCGGTTCTGAAAATGAACCAAGTGCAGTATATGTGTGCCCAGGATGTTTAACACACATACACAAGTGATTCACATTTGATAAAATAATTACCCCAGAACAATATTAATTAACCAAATTTTATTACACAATTCATAATATCCTTGAATACAAGCTCTAGTGAATACTAATGACAAGTTCAAATTAATGCAGAGGAAATAACTAATTAAGCAAACTAAACAGCTAGGCAGCATAAGCAATAGGGTAGCGTAGCTCCAAAACACCAAATGCAAGCTGACGGTAGACAGGGCCTAGAACTCCCCATTATTATCATTAAACTCCCAATCCTGACCTGAAACTGTTGGGGGGGGGGGGGGCGGAATTGCAAGGGCGAGTACATGTCGTACTCAGCAAGTGTGGAAAGTATGACATGTGGCTGATTCAAATGACGACAATAATAGTGGCTGGGTGCTGAAAAGTACATTAAAACATTTGAAAAGCAATATATTACATGTATGTGAAGTAAACCCATCATAATCATAAGTAATATCATAATACCAATCTGAATTCATTACCGTCATCAATAATTCCAGATTTCACCATTCGCCAATAACCATATTCAATACTATAAATTAATCCATAACCCGCCATAACCATCACCAAACCATAACCATCCCAAACACCATCCCAATACCAAGTTCACTCTAATCATGGAAGTTGTCCAGGTTCTCATAACCGGGAGCATGGCTATCATGATAGTTTTATTTGACTCTGCAGAGTTTGTACCACTTTACCCATGTGTTTGTGATTTCATCACCCGTCGGCGACTAAAGAACCTCCCTTATGCCAATTACACTTCCTTTGGTGTATTTCCAAGAGATCACAAAATAGACTTTACAAAGGGATTACTAGCCTATTTAGACCCCACTGAGGTTTCACCGGCGGCGATGTCTCCCACAGAGCACATCTTCAACCAAGGGCCCACTCTTGAGCCATTCGGATCCTAGGGTAGTCCCACCAATCATCAACAAACCCAATCTGACTACCCCTTCCCCGAGCATCCTTAATGGTCCAAATAGCACTAGCAAAACCCTAATTAATCAGCTACGCTGCACCCATACATGGCCTCGTGGTGGCACTGTAATCCTGCCTTATTCTCGCATGAACCGGTCCTTAGATCTAAAGCAAACAAACCACCATAACATCCAACCCATCCACATACCAGACTTGCTTAGATCACCCATCATTTTAACAGGTTCATGTTAATCAATATATCATTAATGCATAATTAAATAATATAGTGGTTTCTCATCCCAATTAATTAAGCAATGCAAAAAGGTAAAAATCCCATCCCGACTCTCTACCATAAATTCTAGGTGACAAGGGTGGTTTACAAATCTAGTAAACTTCCTACCGTAGGATTCTCTTCAAATTGACACAAGCATGCAGTTTGCAAACAAAATATTTATTTTAAAAATAGGATTAATATGCTTCAAGGACACTTGCCTTGCTCTTGGGATTGGTTCGGCTCAAAGCCTTCAAACTCTTGGTGCTATAGATCCGCCGCGGCACTCTCTAGCGCAAACTGTCTAATCCACACAATAAACATACAAGACAAGAAACACAATCAAAGAGTGCACAAATATTACTCAATATGACATGACATGAATGATTGATGCACATGCAAGGTAGAACTTGTTAATAGATTGCTTTTAATGATCACTAACTAGTTCTAATAGATTTAAACAAGTTTATACAGGTTTGGATGTGATTAGATCAAATTTTATAATTAATTCAAGACAATTTAGCCAGGAAAATCGGACTAGTCCGCTAGGGACCGGACAAGTCCACACTTTGCGAGATCAGCATATTAGGGTTTTCTAGATCGACGTGAATTTGGAGATTTGGGGTCAAATTCATGTAAGGAAAAGATAATCGAAGGTATACCAGGTGTTTAGGACTCCAATGAAACGAGAAACTTGGAGGTAACACTTGGATCTTGATGATCTAGGGTTGGGGATGAACTTGGAGATGAATTGGTGATGAAGAACGAAACTTGATGGAGATCTTGATCCTCTTTCATTTCCTCCTCTTCTTCTTCTTGCTTGGGATCTCCTCCTCCCTCCTTGGTGGTGGCTCTCCACGAACTAGGGTTTGGGTGGGGTGGAAAAGTGGCAAATAGATGTCAAGCCAAGGGGTGGAGTTGTTTATATAGAGGTGGAGGCTAGGGTTAGATGGATTTCTAGTTTGGGATGAGTAGAGGCTGGTTTATAGTCCCACATGGGCTCTAAAGGAGTTAGACACGATGTCCCTAGGCCCACTTAACGTGAAATCCAAGAAACAAGTCATGAAACAAATGGTAAATTCGGAGTCGCGAAATATCGGACAAGTCCGACAAGGACCGGACTAGTCCGAAGTTAGTCAGAAAGAAATCGGACAAGTCTAGCCAAAACTCGGACAAGTCCTACTTTAGTCAGAGAGGAAAATGGACAAGTCTGCTGGAACACCGGACTAGTCTGGAAAAGTCCAGGGACTTAGCAAATTTTCAGGGATTCTTAGAATATCGGACTAGTCCGCACAAAATCGGACAAGTCTGAAAGTGTCCAAAGGCAAAATCGGACTAGTCCATAGCAAAAACGGAGAAGTCAAATTTTAGTTAGAGAGAAATCGGACTAGTCCTCACCAAAATTAGATTAGTCCGCACTTTTCAGCATTTTAAGTGCAGTTTTGTTCCAAATCAATTTTAAACTCATTCCTCTTGATGTGGATTAATGTTAAACATGTATATGAATGTAAGTAAGGCATGATTCATGAAAATGAGGGTGTTACAAACCTACCCACCTTAAAATGAATCTCGCCCTCGAGATTCGACACGGAAGAGAAGAGATAGGGAAATTCCTTCTTGATATGATCCTCCAATTCCCACGTCGCTTCTTTTTCTGTGTGGTGCTTCCATTGAACTTTACACCATATAATAACCTTGTTCCTTGTGACTCTCTCCTTGGCTTCCAAAATTTTGATCGGTTGTTCGGCATAAGTCAAATATTCATCAAGTTCCAATCCTTCCATGGGCACTTGTTCTTCCGGTACTCTAAAACATTTCTTGAGTTGGGAAACATGAAAGACATAATGTACATCTGAAAGATGAGTTGGCATCTCCAACTTATATGCTACTTCTTCTCTTTTGTCCAAAATCTTGAATGGTCCATGTAGCGAGGTGCTAGCTTGACTCTTATGTTAAACCTATTATGACCTCTCATTGGTGAGACCTTGAGGTAAACAAAATCTCCCACTTAAAAGGTTAATTTCTTTCTCCTATTGTCTGCATAGACCTTTTGTCTTGATTGGGCAACCCTCAAGTTTTCACAAACTATTTGGACTTGCTTTTCGGCTTCTTGCAACGCATCCGGACCAAATACTTGAGTTTCCCCTGCCTCATTTCAGAATAAAGGTGTCCTACACTTCCTTCCATAAAGCGCTTCATATAGTGACATTTTCAAGCTTGCTTGGTAACTATTGTTGTATGAAAAATTTGCATATGGCAAGCTCTTGTCCCAACCTTTCCCATGCTTCAAAGCACAAGCTCTTAACATGTCCTCTAAAATCTAATTGGTCCTCTCGGTTTGTCCATCCATTTGAGGGTGGTATGCTGAACTAAAATTCAACCTTGTTCCTAATGCTTCATGTAACTTTTGCCAAAACTTGGAGGTAAATCGAGAACCTCTGTCCGAGACTATCTTCTTAGGGACTCCATGTCGACACCCAATATGCTCCATGTATATTTCGGCCAATTGTGCAGATGTATACTTGGTCTTGACAGGAACAAAATGAGATGACTTGGTCAATCGATCCACGATTACCCAAATTGAGTCATACCCTGACTGGGTACGAGGTAAATCAACTATGAAGCCCATACCGATTTCTTCCCACTTCCATTCCGCAATCTTTAATGGTTGTAATAGTCCAGCTGGCCTTTAATGTTCCACCTTGACTCGTTGGCACACATCACACAATGCTACGTATTCAGCTATGTCCTTCTTCATGCTAGCCCACCAATAGCAAGTCTTCAAGTCCTTGTACATCTTCGTACAACCGGGGTGAATTAAGTAAGGTGAGTCATGTGCCTCTTTTAATATCATCTCCCGAATATGCTTCACATTGGGCACGACAATCCTCTTACCAAGCCATAGAGTACCATGTTCATCCTCATCAAATCTGAATTCTCTCCCCACTTGGGTCTTTTCCTTTATTTCTTGAATTTCCTCATCCTTAGTTTGACCCTCTCGAATATCTTACTCCAATGTTTGGTTTAACTCCATCATCTCCATCTCATTTACAAATCTAAGGTTCAACCGTTCGAACTCCTTACATACCTCGGATGGTAATTCTTGAACCGTGAGTTGATGACTTACTCGTTTTCTACTCAAAGCATCGGCCACTACATTAGCCTTCCCTGGATGATAATTGATTCCCAAGTCATAATCCTTGATGAGCTCCAACCATCTTTGTTGCCTCAAGTTCAGATCCGTCTGTGTGAAAATATACTTCAAACTCTTATAATCCGTATAAATTTCACACCTATGTCCAAGGATGTAGTGTCTCCAAATTTTCAACGCATGTACCACGGCTGCAAGTTCTAAATCATGTGTTCGGTAATTCTGCTCATGTTTCTTCAATTGTCTTGATGTATAGGCGACCACTTGACCTTCTTGCATCAATACACATCCAAGTCCTTGTCTCGATGCGTCACAATAAATATCAAAACTCTTGCTTACATCTGACAATACCAAAACTGGGGTTGTTGTCAACCTCTTCTTCAACTCCTCAAAACTGTTTTGACAAGCCTCAGTCCATTGGAAAGCCTTTCCCTTCATTAGCAATTCCGTCATTGACTTGGCTATCTTGGAAAATTCCTTGATGAATCGACGGTAATATCCAGCCATTCCAAGAAAACTCCTTATTTCCTTAACGTTTTGCGGGGGTTCCAATTTCAACATGTCTCTCACCTTTCCTGGGTCAACCGATGCTCCTCCTCCTGAGATTATATGACCCAAGAATGACACATCTTTCAAAACTGACACTTGTTGAACTTGGCATACAATTGATGCTCCCTCAATTTCTACAACGTAAGCCTCAAGTGTTCCTCATGTTCCTTCTCATCCTTCGAGTAGATCATAATGTCATCAATAAACACCACAACAAACTTATCCAAGTACTCCATGAAGACCTTATTCATGAGGTACATAAAGTAGGTAGGCGCATTTGTCAATCCAAAAGACATCACGGTGTACTCATAAGATCCATATCGCGTCCTAAAAGCTGTCTTGGGTATGTCCGATGGTCTAATCTTCATTTGAAAGTATCCCGACCTCAAATCAATCCTAGAGAAGACACAAGCACCCTTCATCTGATCAAACAAGTCTTCTATGCATGGCAAGGTGTACTTGTTCTTGATTGTTATCTCGTTGAGAGCTTAGTAATCCAAACACATCCTTTGCGTTCCATCCTTCTTGTCCACAAATAGAATGGGCGCTCCCCAAGGTGAAGAGCTAGGGCGAATAAAACCCTTCTCTAGTTGCTCTTGAATCTGCTTCTTGAGCTCCGCTAATTCCATAGGAGGCATCCTATACGACCTCTTAGCTATAGGTGCAGTTCTAGGTATTAAATCAATAACAAACTCAATGTCTCGTTCAGGTGGCATACATGGCAACTCGTCTGGAAAAATATCCCAAAATTCACACACCACCGGAATCTCCTCTATTGCGGCACCGTCCATATGATTTAGCTCCAATTGCTTCGGCGCGGTTTGAGATGCTTCAAATTCTACGGTGATCCCTTCTTCATTGGTCAACTTTACTGTTTTCGTGGCACACTCAATAACTCCATTGTGCTTCCTCAACCAGTCCATACCAAGTATAATGTCCAATCCTTGAGAGTCCAAAACAATGAGGTTGGTGGAGAAGTCTACCCCCCTTATTCTAAGGCTTACTATTAGACATACTATATTTGTCTTCATCTCTCCTCCAGGAGACTTAAACAATAGAGTAGACTTCATATGAGAGATAGGAAAACTATACTTGGCGACATACTTCGATGCAATGAATGAATGTGATGCTCTAGAATCAAATAACATAGTCGCGGGGTTGGAGTTGGCGAGAAACATACCAATGACCACGTCATCCGATTGTTGAGCATCCTCCATAGAGACATTGTTCACGTTGCCACGAGCAAAATTCTGCTGTCCACGGTTCCCTTGTGGCTGTCCTCCATTGGGTCTTGGGTTTTGCCTCGATTCATTGCTTCCTTGACCAAGGCCTAACTAAGGACATTGATGCGCAAAGTGTCCATCTTCTTCACAATAATAGAACTTCTTAACTCCACCAGAATTATTGGGACGAGCTTGGTTTTGAACATTTGCACCAGGAAAATTAGCACGAGGTGCAAAATGCATTGGAGGCCTAGGTGCTTGCATGACAGGGCATTGCTGCACAAATTGAGCAGGGCGCGGTGCATAACCAGGGCGCTGTACAGGAGTAGAGAAGTTGTAGTATGGCGCATTAGGAGGTGCAAAGCGAGGGTGCACATTACTTCCTTGTTGTTGTCCTTGATATGGCGCCTTCTTCTTATTGTCTTGCTCCATCTCATGGACCTTATTCTCAACCACGATTGCTTTGTCCACGAGCTTCTGAAAATTGGCATAATCACAGTTGAGCAATTGCACTTGGATTTCATTGTTCAAGCCCCTCATGAACAAGTATTGTTTCCGGGTGTCCCGTCTAACATCCTTAGGTGCATATCTTGAGAGTTGAGTGAATTTGTTGAGGTATTCACCCACACTAAATCTTCCTTGCCTCAAGTTCTCAAATTCTTGCCTCTTCAAGATCATAACACCCTCAGGCACATAATGAGAACGAAAACTCTCTTTGAATTCGTCCCAAGTAATTCTCTCTTGGTTTTCATGAGCATTGCATAAGAAGTCCACCAATCGGCAGCTACACCAACTAAGTGATGAGATGCAAAATAGAACCTTCTCCCGGTCACTGCATTGGACAATAGCATGCTTCTTCTCCATGGACTTGAGCCAATCATCCTCATCCATAGGGTCAGCGGCTTGAGCAAAGGATGGCGGCCTAGTACTCATAAACTCTCCCAACCGGTCATGAGGAGGTGGGGGTGGCGGTGGAGGCATGTGGGGCTGATTGTTGATATTGCCAGCCTGTAGTTGTCCCATAGTCTGTACCATGGTCTGCATGAGCTGGTTTTGCATAGCCAAAAGCTGCCCAATATTAATAGCTCCTTGGGCAGGTCCTTGTCCATTGTTTTTCTGAGGTGCTCCATGGTTTTCCTCCTCATCATTGCCATCCCTCTGGTTGCGAGTTCTCACCATATAAAGAAAAGCAAGAGATAAGAATTAGAAAACACCCCCAACTATATGCATCAAGGGATATGAAACTAGACGACTAACTAGCCTACGTGGATATGGTAATGCTAAAGCGTCCCAAAATCCTCTATTAAGCACACAAGCAAACAATATATAACAAACAACACACCAACCCTGAGTGTTTCTATGTGCTCTAAAGTGTCCATTCTATCTAGGCTACATCCTATGGTCAACCTGTGGCTCTGATACCAATTTGTGACACCCGGTTCCGAAAATGAACCAAGTGCAGTATATGTGTGTCCAGGATGTTTAACACACATATACAAGTGATTCACAGTTGATAAACAGATAATTACCACACAACAAGACTAATTAACCAAATTTTATTACACAATTCATAATATCCTTAAATACAAGCTCTAATGAATACTAATGACAAGTTCAAATTAATGCAGCGGAAATAACTAATTAAGCAAACTAAATAGCTAGGCAGCATAAGCAATAGGGTAGCGCAGCTCCAAAACACCACAGGCAAGCTGACTGTAGACATGGCCTAGAACTCCCCATTATCAACATTAAGCTCCCAATCCTAACCTGCAACTGTTGGGGGATTGCAAGGGTGAGTACATGTCGTACTCAGCAAGTGTAGAAAGTATGACATGTGGCCGATTCAAATGATGACAATAATAATGGCTGGGTGCTGAAAAGTACATGAAAACATTTGAAAAGCAAGATATTACATGTATGTCATGTAAACCCGTCATAATCATAAGTAATACCATAATACCAGTCTAAACTCATTACCATCATCAATAATTCCAGATTTCACCATTTGCCAATAATCATATTCAATACTAGAAATTAATCCATAACAACCCATAACCATCACAAAACCATAACCATCCCAAACACCATCCCAATACCAAGTTCACTCTAACCATGGAAGTTGTCCAGGTTACTCATAACCGGGAGCCTGGCTATCGTGATAGTTTTATTTGACTCTGCAGATTTTTTACCACTTTACCCATGTGTTTTGATTTCATCACCCGTCGGCGACTAAAGAACCTCCCTTACGCCAATTGCACTTGCTTTTGTGTATGGCCAAGAGATCACAAAATAGCCTTTACAAAGGGATTACTAGCCTATTTAGACCCCACTGAGGTTTCACCGGCGGTGATGTCTCCCACAGAGCACATCTTCAACCAAGGGCCCCCTCTTGAGCCATTCGGATCCTAGGGTAGTCCCACCAATCATCAACAAACCCAATCCGACTACCCCTTCCCCGAGCATCCTTAATGGTCCAAATAGCACTAGCAAAACCCTAATTAATCAGCTACGCCGCACCCATACTTGGCCTCGTGGTGGCACTGTCATCCTGGCTTATTCTCGCATGAACCGGTCCTTAGATCTAAAGCAAGCAAGCCACCATAACATCCAACCCATCCATATACCAGGCTTGCTTAGATCACCCATCATTTTAACTAGTTCATGTTAATCAATATATCATTAATGCATAATTAAATAATATAGTGGTTTCCCATCCCAATTAATTAAGCAATGCAAAAAGGTAAAAATCCCATCCCGACTCTTTACCATAAATTCTAGGTGACAAGGGTGGTTTAACAAATCTAGTAAACTTCCTACCATAGGTTTCGCATCAAATTAACACAAGAATGCAGTTTGCAAACAAAACATTTATTTTAAAAACAGGATCAACATGCTTCAAGGACACTTGCCTTGCTCTTAGGATTGGTTCGGGTCAAAGCCTTCAAACTCTTCATGCTATAGATCCTCCGCGGCACTCTCTAGCGCAAATCCGTCTAATCGACACAATAAACATACAAGACAAGAAACACAAACAAAGAGTGCACAAATATTACTCAATATGACATGACATGCATGATTGATGCAAATGCAAGGTAGAACATGTTAATAGATTGCTTTTAATGATCACTAACTAGTTCTAATAGATTTTAACAAGTTTATACAGGTTTGGATGTGATTAGATCTAATTTTAGAATTAATTCAACATAATTTAGCAAGGAAAATCGGACTAGTCCGCTAGGGACCAGACAAGTCCGCACTTTGCGAGATCAGTAGATTAGGGTTTTCTAGATCGACGTGAATTTGGAGATTTGGGGTCGAATTCACGTAAGGAAAAGAGAATAGAAGGTATACCAGGTGTTTATGACTCCAATGAAGCGATAAACTTATAGGTAACACTTGGATCTTGATGATCTAGGGTTCGGGATGAACTTGGAGATGAATTGGTGATGAAAAACAAAACTTGATGGGGATCTTGATCCTCTTTCGTTTCCTCCTCTTCTTCTTGCTTGGGATCTCCTCCTCCCTCTTTGGTCGTGGCTCTCCATGAACTAGGGTTTGGGTGGGGTGGAAAAGTGGCAAATAGATGTGAAGCCAAGGGGCGGGGTTGTTTATATAGAGGTGGAGGCTAGGGTTAGATGGATTTTTAGTTTGGGGTGAGTAGAGGCTGGTTTAGAGTGCCACATGGGCTCTAACGGAGTTAGGCACGACGTCCCTAGGCCCACTTAACGTGAAACCCAAGAAACAAGTCATAAAAAAAAGGATAAATTCGGGGTCGCGAAATATTGGACAAGTCCGACAAGGATCGGACTAGTCTGAAGTTAGTCAGAAAGAAATCGGACAAGTCTGGCCAAAAATCGAACAAGTCCAACATTAGTCAGAGAGGAAAACGGACAAGTACGCTGGAACACCGGACTAGTCTGGAAAAGTCCAGGGACTTAGCAAATTTTCAAAGATTCTTGGAATATCGGACTAGTCCGCACAAAATCGGACAAGTTCGAAAGTGTCCAAAGGCAAAATCGAAATAGTCCGGAGCAAAAATGGACA